>JANAVB010009596.1:43333710-43933710 GCA_029216955.1 Iris pallida
TGGGAGAGCTGAAATTCTTTCTCGGACTGCAATCAAACACAAACCAATAATGGGACATTCATAAATCAAGCTAAGTACACAAAGGATCTACTGAAGAAGTTTGAAATGGAAACATCAAAACCCCTTAGCACTCCAATGGCGACTTCAACCAAGCTTGATATTAATGAACAAGGCAAACCTGTCGACATACGTAAGTATCGAGGTATGATCGGTAGCTTACTTTATTTAACTGCTAGTCGACCAGACATTATGTTTAGTGTTTGCTTATGTGCACGTTTTTAAGCTAATCCTAAGGAATCACATTTGTGCGCAGTTAAGCGTATCTTTCGATACCTTAAAGGCACTTCTTCTGTCGGCTTATGGTATCCCAAAACCACGTCGTTTGACCTAACCGGTTATTCCGATGCTGATTTTGTCGGATGCAAGATTGATAGAAAAAGCACTAGCGGCACTTGTCATTTCTTAGGAAAAGCTCTGGTCTCTTGGTTTAGTAAAAAGCAAAATTCTGTTGCATTATCAACAACCAAGGCTGAATATATCGTCGCAGGACGTTGTTGTGCACAAATTTTGTGGATGAAACAAACCTTAGAAGACTATGGATTGCATTTACACACATACCCGTTTTCTGTGATAATACTAGTTCTATTAATTTACTAAGAATCCAGTATGTCATTCTCGTACTAAACATATCGAGATTCGACATCATTTTCTTAGAGATCATCAACAAAATGGAGATATAGACCTTGTATACATAGACACACAGAATCAATTAGCTGACATACTCACAAAACCTTTAGCGGAAGATCGTTTCAACTATTTACGTCGAGAATTAGGAATTTTAGATATCAATAATATTAATTAATTTTGTTTTATTAATTATTTATTCAATACTCAAAAACTGTTTTCGAGACAAGCCCAAAAAGAGTCTGTCTGTCACCACGACTACGGTCGAAGCGAAGCGGTATTTAAGAGTTCCCCGGTGAACCTCCGTTAGCTGGGACAGTACTCCTACAGCTAATCTGAGACAGATGCTGAGTAAAGAATATTAATTTGTAAAATAATATTAATTATATTACTTTGATATTTAAAATTACTAAACTTTGAATTAAGCATTTGAAACAAATTAATGAAAAAGAATGTGGCCTCTTTGAATTTTTTTTATATATATTTATAGCCAGGTAACCCTAGGCGAATTCGGCCCGAGTTCGGTCCGAATTCGGCCAGAGTTCGGCTGGGTGTTTATATATACCAGCACCAACCCGAGACATCCTTCTTCTTCATTCTTTCCCACATCCTCATAACAGCAGCAGCGCCCCTCCGAACCCTAGTTTCTTCTCCATCATTGTTCTTTCAATCCTTGTGGAGTTTCTCGTCCAAAATTTTGATTCGTGCGGAGATCGTCATCCTCTTCGACATATCCAATTCTTGGAAGGTATAATCCCTTCTTTCTACCACTTTTTAATACTTAGGGTTAATTTGTAGAAATGTTTGGAAAAGAATGCCTAAGTTCAATCCCTTCAAGAGGAAGAAGACCAATGCCAGTGAAGAGGCATCGTCTTCAGATCCGCATACGGATTGCCTCTTTTCTCCAGTCTAATTGGACGATGGTGCATCGGATGAGTTTTATTTTAAAACTTTCGATCAAGCGTTATTGTGGTACGCTGATTTTAACATGCATATTACTTGCACCGGTTCGCCGATTAAGTGGACTGTCTTTCCGAATCACCTCCCTTACTTTGAGGCATTAGGGTTACAACACTTTGTCACCTTACAATTCCCCATTGCCACTAATGCCATTAGATTATTCTACTGTAATTTCGTGTTAGACACTTTTACAGCGAGGACACTTGTCAGAGGAATTGATATTGAATTCACTGATGACACGTTAGCGAAAATCCTTAGTATCCCAAACGAAGGTGCCCCGCTAGATGACATCACTGATTTTGATTTCCCCGATGGCACGACACGCGTTAGTTTCAAGAATGAACTTTGTGCGCCCGCACGCATTCTTTCTGGAAAGTTCAAGGCCAATAACTTGAACTTGTTTAACTACGAATTACATCGCATCATCTATTCCACTTTACTTCCAAAATCTACTTCTAAAGATAATGTCACTGCACTTGAACTTTCTGCTCTTTATCATATTCTTAAGGGGATTCCTTTTTCTGCCCCAAAGACTATCATCCAGATGATGGGTAGATGTCGCGAGAGAGACAGTAACCTATCTTATGCGATGCTCATTCCTCGCATTTTTCAGAGATTTGATATTGATTTATCTACTTGTGCTGTCGACCCCGAGCCCAAGTTTCTCAAACTTTCTCGTCGCAGCATTGCATCTGTTCCTCCACCTACTGCACCAACTCCTCCTGCACCTACAGATCCCACAGCACATGTTCCTTCTTATTCTTACCCTATGACATTTGAGGGTATCCATCAGCACTTATCAGATCTGTAGCCTTTTATGTTGAGACCTCTAGGGAACACGAGTTCCGTGATGTGACTCGGTTCCAGGCGATTGCCAACTCCTTCGCCGATATGAGGTTTGCGCAGACGGGTCATTCTGCTAGCTCTCTGCCTCGAGACCCTTCTGTTTCTGGATACCGCATTGACGACGAGGCGGTTCACTCTCTGTTCCAGCCAGGGAACGCATATGATTGGTATCGTACCACTGGCACCACTCCTCGCACTTCTGGCGCTGGTACTTCTAGAGCTGGTCCTTCTGGACATGCTGGAGCTGCAGCTGATGACATTGATAATGATGATGAGTTTTAAGATGTTAGATTATTGAGACTGTTACTTTTTGTCTTATGTTTACTTGGAAATGTTCCGACATTCCAAGATTATATCAGTACTCTTTTATTTAGTACTTTTTCTATTATGTGATTATTCATGGACATGGTTTTTGATTATGCCTTAGTTTTGGCATCTTAGTCTATTTCAGCACTTTATTTGTTTCAGTTTAATAGTAGCACTATCTATCTTTTGTTGCTTCATTCTTTATTAACTTCCTGTGACAAATGTCATGACCCGCACCCTAGAGTAAGGGCACAAGACGTGGGTACGTCCAGCCTACGCCGCAGTGTCGGCGGTAGAGCGCTGTCCTAGGTCACAACATCTAACAGTTAAAGGTAATAAACAGTTATACTCCCCGAATGGGGGTGACATAACAGAATATATCTCAATCATAGCTAAGGTAGAACAGGATAAGATAGAATGATATAAAAGATGATATCCAGAACCGAAGAAATCACGGAGATACAAATCCAGAATTTTAAGTGACTATAAATAAATACATGTCCCAAATATCTCTGAAATCGATATACAGTAATCCAAGAAAATAAAGACAATCCTAGTCTAAGGGAGTGTCATCTACTGCTAGTGGATCCTGCTGCTGGTCCAAGTTCGGGCACTCATCTAGGGCAGAACGCCTCAGTCTCGTCCTCTGTAATATTTCAACAGGTCCAGTCAGGATAGGAGCAAGCACAGTACATCTCAACAAATCATAGTAGGTCAGGATATATAATCATGCTAGAGAGTAAGATACAAGAAACTGAAAGAATAATATGATAAACAGGAAGGCTGTAAATAAATAGCTATAGTATATAGAGAACTAACAGTGTCTAGTGATTCAGAGCACAAGATGGTTATGTAAACGGCACGATGTTGTACACGAGTAATCTACAGAGGTTGTACACGAGTAATCTACTGGATTGAATACATAACCACTTCTACTCTCCCGCCCCAATCAATACACAAGGATCTAGCTACGTTATGTTATTGTACACGAAGGTCATGTGAATACATGATTATACACGATTCACACGTTTCGTACACAAATGTCACAAATACGAGGAGTACACGATGTTCGCGATAAAGTACACGAACACGAGTACCCGATGTATCCGCTAAGGGGATAACATCGCACAACAAGATCCATATAGTACTAATCCGTGTTTCCAACGTATCAGCATCATGTAAAGTAATCTAAAGCAGGAAAATACTCCTAATGCAGGATATGAAATGATCAGAGAATGTACTCACCTGTATCTTGAGAATCTGAAGAAATATTGTCCGAGGAGTGGTGTCTGTCTCCTATAGAACAGTACAAGTCACTATGAGTCTACAATGATAATAAGATGCAAATCAATACATTCTACATGAATATAGGTCAATCTAGACGAAAGTCAACTCTTGGTCAACTTTGGTCAACCCTAAAGTCAAACCTAAGTCAAACTATGGTCAACTAGGTCTAACCAAGTCTCACTAGGTTTAACAAGACTAAACAAGTCTAATCTAGGCTCACCATGCAATACCATGCCATAAGCCAACCCATAACTCATCTACACAAGTCAAATCATAAGCCTAACTATAATACACACATTAATATATCATACAATCTAATATAGGATTATACCTAACATGTAGGCTACCTATATATATATATCACATACATATATATATATATCTAATATCTAGATATCTATACCCTAATACACACATTATATAATATATATATATACATATATATATATATATATATATATATATATATATATATATATAGGATATATATATATATATATTTCTATTCATCTCAATATCTATACATGTATATATACATATAGAGAAGGGAAAAAGGGAAATGTGTGGTAGCATGTGTGAAAATACAATAGTGTGTGTGGGTATCATGGAGCTGTGTGCATGGGTTTGGGGGAAAATAGGACTGTGTGTGTTAGGCTAGACATGTGTGTGTGTGTGTGGGTGAGTCATGAGGGTGTGTCATGAGGGAATCCTGAAATCAGTGTGACAGTAAAGAGTGTGAGAGGTGAGGCATGTGTGTGTGGCAAGTGAATCATGTGTGCAGTGAAGCATGAGAGTTGTGTGTGATACAAAACAGTGTGGATAGCTGAAAATAGTGAATGGGAAAACAGTGGCAAATCTTAGGCAAAACAGTGAGTAAACAATGATAAACCTGGAACCTAACAGTGAAGAGGGAAACCAACATTGCATTAACAGTTAAACAGTGAACCCAATCTTAGTTTTTAGTCTCAAAACAAACTCAGGTTTTTGCATGAATTAACAGTGAATAAAAAAAGAAATAGTGAATGACAAACTCAGTTTTCAATCAAACATTTAAAGAATTAATAACAGTTCACAGATTTTGAAAGGAAGGGAAATCAATCCCAGGTTGGAATGGTAGGGAAACCAATTCAGGTTCTAGATAACCTTTCCCCTATTCAACTACTGAACTACATTACAAGCGCGGGAAACATAAGTCCCATTCCATTCAGTCTTAAAAACAGAACCTATTTCTCAGTTAACAACATCTCAGGTATCAACTCAGTTAACAGGAATGAAGGAACTAAATCTCAGTTCAATTTGAATGAGGAAAACTCAGGTTTTAAAAGTAACATGAACTGAAATCAACCAAACAAAATCATTCATTTACAGTGTGAAGAGAGAACCAATCTCAGTTTTCTGATTTCGAAAACCAACCTCATGTCAAAATCCTATTTTCAAACCAAAAGACCAATTCAATTTGCAACATTCCAATGGTATGAATCAACAATTTTGTGGGGGACATTTATCAGTGAAAAACATCATTAAACAGGAAATTAAAGGTTAGGAAAAATCTGGAAAAAAACCCACGTATCAGGAATGTATCAGAATATGCCATTCAAAGCCCCATTCGAACCAAAATTCCTCATTAACCTAAATTAATATGTAATCTAGTTCTAACAGAGATTACACAACACATTTAGGATCTCATTTAGCAATTTAAAACTCAATAAAAACATTTAGAATCGAATTAACACAGAGAACCAAACTCCACACACACTGGTACACACTGTGCACGCACAGTGCATAACTCGTGCACACACAAATATGTATCCGATATGACACGAGGGGTCGTGCCACTTGGGGGACCCCGTGTCAGTCATCGACACAACATGTGTGTCGAGTTTCGTGAGCCGAAACGTCGTGTCCAGCTCGGAATCAAGCCCGAGTAGCAGGGCATAATCCTGCCAGCGCGCGCGCGTGCGTGCACGACCGCATATCCAAGTTTCTGTGGGGACACGACGTGACACAAGAACGTGCTCAGAACACAAAAAACACACAAGCGAGATCAAATCCAAATTTCCTATTCAAATACATTTCTAAAACGCAACCGAAATACCCTTTGGGGCATTTTACCAAACACCTACACACATGGGTTGATACGTGTCCGATACGGACACGTAATGGACTCGAATTCTAGGGTTAGCTAGTCCTACAGCTAGGGTAGGCCTAGGGCATCCTAGAAATGCAATAAAATAGTAATTACATGGTGAGGAATAGAATATACCTATTGATGTGCAAAGGCTCAAAATCCCCAAATGAAGGTGGTTCCTCAAGCCACCAAATTCCTTCAAATTTATTTCTTCCTAAAAATACTCAATACCAACAGCAATTAGACTAAATTTAGGTCCTAATGCAATTAGTTTGGAGGAAAAAGGAGTTGAAATAGATTTTCTATGATTTAAGGAAGATGGAGACTCACCTCTTCTCAAACTTGGAAAATTCTTAATGGAGGCTAGCCCTAATTTCTAGGAGGGGATTAAATAGGGGTGAAAGACCAATACATGGCCGGCCATGGGCTGGAATAGGGCTAGGGTTTCACTAGGTTCACTTGGTTGGGTTGGGCCTTAAGGCTTTAAGTCATATAATGACTTGTGAAATCACAAGCCATTCCTTAATCAAACTAATTTCTAATTTCCCCAAAATAATTCTAATAAGTTAATTATCACTAACTTAGGTCAAGCTAGGGTTTCTTAACCTAACCAAGTAGCCATGACCTAGGTTAGCCTCTAAGACAGTCTCCAAGGTCAACACCAGTCAAACTCTAGAATAGCACCAAAATAATTACACTAAAAATCACTTAAAAATTCTAATAAATATAATTAATAATAACAATTCCAAATTAATTCCAAAATTTTAAAAATGACCAAAATACCCTCAAGCTAGGAAAGTGGTAGTGACAAATCTACCCTCCTTAAAATAATTTCGTCCTCGAAATTAAAGGCAAAACTAAACTGCTGAGAAGGATAGAAAAGTATACCTCAAGGACCAAAAAGATAAGGGTACCGCTCGTGCATCTCATCCTCCCGCTCCCAGGTAGACTCTCCTGGAGAATGATACCTCCATGCGATGCGTACCAAGGGTATCACTTGGTTCCTCAGTACCTTCTCTCGGTGATCCAGAATCTCCATAGGCTGCTCTGGATAACTGAGAGTAGGTCCAACCTCAATCTCCGAACGATCGAGCACATGGCTAGGGTCAGCCACGTACTGTCTCAACTGTGATACGTAGAATACGTTGTAAACTTCCACTAGTGCTGGTGGCAAGTCTAGCCTGTATGCCACGCCACCGACTCTCCCGCTGATAACGAAAGGGCCAATGAAGCGCGGGCTAAGCTTCCCACCTCCACCAAAACGTATCGTACCACGAGTTAGAGATATCCGTAGAAAAACCATGTCTCCAACCTAATCACAAGCCAGGTCTCAAGTTACTAAAAAATTAAACACGATCAATCAAATAAAACGAAAATACAACCTACTTCTAATCCTATCTCTAAATCTGTACCTCAAACTCCAGCGGCCTCCGGTGGCTATCGGCCCAGTGCCGATGTCTGTCCTACACCATGCGAAGTCTGTCCCTGATGAGCTTTACCTTCTCGGCTGCGTCAACAACCATCTCTGGTCCCAGTAAAGCTCGCTCTCCAACATCATCCCAAGATAAGGGTGTACGACACCTACGCCCTTACAGAGCCTCAAACGGTGACATCTCAATGCTGGCCTGAAAACTGTTGTTGTAAACAAACTCCACCAAATGTAGATGATCCTCCTAGGAACCTCCAAAATCCAGGATGCACGTCCGCAGAATATCCTCAAGTGTCTGAATAGTCCACTCTGACTGTCCGTTTGGGGGTGGTATGCAGTACTAAACTTGGGTTGAGTGTCCAAGCTAGTCTGCAAACTCCTCCAGAAATGGGAAGTAAAGCGACTATCCCGATCTGAGACTATGCTGACGAGAACTCCGTGAATCCTGACTATCTGCCTCATATACATCTCCGCAAGCCTCTCTGTAGACGTACCCACCTTGAATGGCAAGAAGTGGGCCGATTTGGTCAACCTGTCAACGATGACCCAAATTGCGTCTTTCCCTCCTAGTGTACACGGCAACCCAGATACAAAATCCATGGTGACATGTTCCCACTTCCACTCCGGAATGGGCAACGGCTGCAATAATCCTTCGGGCCTCTGCCTCTCTGCCTTGACCTGCTGCCAGACCAAGCATCTAGCTACAAAATGGGACACCTCCCGCTTCATCCCGTACCACCATACATGCTCTCGCAGATCCCTGTACATCTTGTTGGCACCAGGATTTATAGAGTATTATGATCTGTGAGCCTCCTGCATGATCTGCTCTCTGAGCTCCCCGCTAGGCACACATAATCGGGAACCGTGCCTCAGGGCACCATCCTCTGCGAGTGAAAGCTCACCATCCTCTAATCCTGTACTGATCTGCTCTCGGATACACCGCAGAGCCACAACCTCGAACTGTGTCGCCTTGATCCTGTCCATCAAGTCCGATTGTATCTGAAGGCCCCATAACTGCATCTGTACTCCGGGCACGATCACCTCAATCCCAAGGCTCTCCAAGTCTGCAAACAAGTGCCGATACATGGTCAAACATATGGCTGTCGGATACCTACTCAAGGCGTCGACAACCACGTTGGTCTTCCCCGGGTGATACTGAAGTGAGATGTCAAAGTCCTTCATCACCTCTAGCCATCTGCGCTGTCTCATGTTGAGCTCTTTCTGTGTAAACACATACTTCAAGCTCTTATGATCTGTGAAAATCTCCACCCTCTCGCCGTACAAATAGTGCTTCCACAACTTCAAAGCAAAAATCACCGCTGTCAGCTCCAGGTCATGGGTAGGGTAGTTCTTCTTATGGGGACGTAATTGCCTGGAAGCATAGGCAATCACCTTCCCATGCTGCTGCAAGACACAACCCAGCCCCTTCCCTGAAGCATCACTATAAATAGTAAATCCACCTGATCCTGAAGGCAATGTCAGAATCGGAGCTGTCGTAAGCCGCTTCTTTACCTTATCAAAACCTGCCTGACACTCCTCTGACCAAACATACTCAGCCTCCTTCCGGGTCAACCGAGTCAACGGCTCTACAACCCGAGAGAAATCCTGCACAAATCTCCTATAGTATCCTGCCACTCCCAGGAAACTCCTGATCTCTGCCACTGAAGTCGGCGTTGTCCAAACCTCAACTGCTGTGATCTTTTTCGGGTCCACTGAGATACCATCTCCAGTCACCACATGCCCCAAGAAGTCCACCCGGTCCAAGAAAAACTCACACTTGGAGAGTTTCCCATAAAGCTGCTGCCTCGTGAGAGTCTCCAGCACTATCCGCAGATGTTCCTCGTGCTCCTCCTCTGTCTTGGAATATACCAAGATATCATCAATGAACACCACCACGAACTTGTCCAAGTACTGGTGGAACACCTTGTTCATTAGATTCATAAACACTGCTGGTGCATTGGTTAGCCCAAACGGCATAACCAAAAACTCAAACTGCCCGTACCGCATCCTGAAAGCGGTCTTGGGAATATCCTTCCCCTTCACCTTCACCTGGTGATAACTTGACCTCAAATCAATCTTGGAGAATACCCGAGCTCCGCTCAACTGATCAAAGAGATCATCGATCCGCGGCAGTGGGTATCTGTTCTTGATCGTCAGGTTGTTAAGTGCCCTGTAGTCGATACACATCCGTACCTACCCATCCTTCTTGGGTACGAAAAGTACCGGTGCACCCCAAGGTGAAGAACTAGATCGGATGAAGCCCTTGTCCTGCAGCTCATCCACCTGCTTCTTCAGCTCCACCAACTCGCTGTTGTTCACTCGATAGACATGCTTCGAGATCGGTTCCGCGCCGGGAACCAAGTCTATCGAGAACTCTACATCCTTGTCCGGTGGAAGCACTGGTAACTCCTCTAGAAATACGTCCATAAACTCTGCGATCAAGGGATGCGGAGCCACCTGCTCCTCAACTGAAGCTCCACAGAAGACTCTGCCGTCCTGTTCTGCCTGCCGTCGGGTGTACTCAAACTCTGGCTCTCCTGGTGCCCCGAACAAAACTCTACCCCCTCGGCAATCAATGCGGGCATGGTGTCTACTCAGCCAGTCTATACCTAATACTATATCGTAGTTCGTTAATGGCATGACGAGTAAACTCTCCCCCATCTCTCGGCCTCCCTATAAGATGCTCCGCTCTCTGCAAACATCACTCACGAGGATGACCCCAACCCCGGTTGTGATCTTGCAGGTCCTAGGCAATAGTTCAGAAACCAGACTGTGTCTAATAGCATACGATACTGACACAAAGCTGTGGGAAGCCCCGAAATCAAAGAGTGCAAATGCTGGAAGGGAGTCGAGAAGAACCGAACCTGCTATCAGCTCTCCGATGGCCTCGGCATCCTCAGCTGCCATGGTGAAAGCTCGCCCCTGCTGTCCACCTCGTGCCTTCTGCTGGTGCTGCTGGAACCTCTGCTGCTGGGTTTGCAGGGCTGGTCCCCTCTGCTGGCCTGTTGGAGCCTTGGCTGCCCCAGCTCCTCCTGGTATCGGATACATCGACGCAACTGGACACTCTCGCATCTGATGGTCCGCTGACCCACACATCAAGCATCTGCCAAGTCTCTTTCTGCACTCGTCCCACTTGTGCCCAGGCTTCTTGCAGAAAGTACAACTAATAGCCTGCTGCCTGGGTGCCTGCTGCCCTCTCTGCTGCTGTTGCTACACCTGCTGAAAAGGTGCACGGCCATGATGCTGGTACGGCTGAACTAGTCTCTGCTGCTGAAAGTGCTGCTGGAAGTGAGGCCTCTTGGCCTGCCCCTGACTGCTAATGCCATCCTGGAAGTCGCGACCCCTCTTCTGCTTCAGCCCTAGGTCGTCTTCCGCTGCCATGGCCCCAGAAAATATCTCAGCAAATGTGGCGTTCCGGTCGCTCTTAGTCAGCGACCGAATCTCTCTAATCAAGCCCCAGCGAAACTTCTTCGCCTTCGTCTTCTCGGTCAAGTCATCTATAAATCGGGCCAATCTGCAGAACTCTCCGGCATACTCAGCTACCGTCTGGTTCCCCTGAACCAGACCCTCGAACTGTGCCTCGATACCTCCTACGGCAACATCAGAAAAGAACTTCTCCTTAAATAGTTCCTTGAACTGGGCCCAAGTCTCGCCCTCAACTCCCACTCTGGGATCTGTCTGATACCACGCACGGGCTAAGTCCTGCATCTCGCTGCCCGCCGCCTCGATCTGGAGTCGATCTGGTATCTCCGCGAGTCGGAAGATCTCTTCGATATGCTCTATCCAGTCGTCTGCAATGTGGATGCCCTCTGTGCCGAAGAACTCCCGAGGGTGCATCTTCTGAAATTCCTGAATGTCCTTCTCCCTCCGATGGGGCTGCTGCTGGGCCCCCTGAGCAGTAATCATCTCGACTGTGGTACGAACCAGCTGGTGTGCCTCGTCGATCCCCTGACAGAAATCGGTAGTCGACTGCCTCGTCTACTGCTGCCGGTGGGACTCCAGAATGCTCTCCACGAAGGAGAAGAGATGTGCAGCATCTACCATCCCTGCAGGCGGAGGCTGCTGCAGTGAAAGGATCTCAGGAATCACAGGGCTCTGCCTCCTGGCTGCTGGAGGTGCTCCTCCAAAAGCTGCAGAGACACCGACTCCTGAGGGCTGCACTGGCCCTGCGGTACTGGGAGCTGGCTGCTGGACACGAGAGGTGGCAGACCCCTCTCCAGCATCTTCCGTCCCGTGGCGTTGCGATCTCGTCTCAACCATCCTGGAGACACAGATCAAACAAGAAACAATTACTGAGAATGAGTCGAAATATCAAAGGAGGACAATTTAAAATGTCTAAGGAAGACAATAAGCAGCAAAATAGATATACGGAATCTGATAAGGAATTTTTCCTAGTGTGATTGAGTACCTTAAAAAATATACTAATTTCTACTGCAGGCTGCAGTGATATTCTAGTTCGAATACCACTACATTTCCAACCTAGACCTGTATGGGCCACCACTAAAAATGTGTCATGACCCGCACCCTAGTGTAAGGGCACGAGACGTGGGTACGTCCAGCCTACGCCGCAGTGTCTGCGGTATAGCGCTGTCCAAGGTCACAACATCTAACAGTTAATGGTAATAAACAGTTATACTCCCCGAATGGGGGTGACATAATAGAATATATCTCAATCACAGCTAAGGTAGAATAGGATGAGATAGAATGATATAAAAGATGATATCCAGAACAGAAGAAATCGCGGAGATACAAATCCAGAATTTTAAGTGTCTATATATAAATACATGTCCCAAATATCTCTGAAATCGATATACAGTAATCCAAGAAAAGTAAAGACAATCCTAGTCTAAGGGAGTGTCATCTACTACTAGTAGATCCTGCTGCTGGTCTAAGTCAGGGCACTCATCTAGTGTAGCACCGTAGTAAGTAGGACAGAACGCCTCAGCCTTGTCCTCTGTAATATTTCAACAGGTCCAGTCAGGACAGGAGCGAGCACAGTACATCTCAACAAATCATAGCAGGTCAGGATATATAATCATGCTAGTGAGTAAGATACAAGAAACTGAAAGAATAATATGATAAACAGAAAGACTGTAAATAAATAGCTACAGTATATAGAGAACTAACAGTGTCTAGTGATTCAGAGCACAAGATGGTTTTATAAACGGCACGATGTTGTACACGAGTAATCTACAGAGGTTGTACACGAGTAATCTACTGGATTGAATACATAACCACTTCTACTCCCCCGTCCTAATCAATACACAAGGATCTAGCTACGTTATGTTATTGTACATGAAGGTCATGTGAATACATGATTATACACGATTCACATATTTCGTACACGAATGTCACAAATACAAGGAGTACACGATGTTCACGATAAAGTACACGAACACGAGTACCCGATGTATCCGCTAAGGGGATAACATCGCACAACAAGATCCATATAGTACTAATCCGTGTTTCCAACATGTCAGCATCATGTAAAGTAATCTAAAGCAGAAAAATACTCCTAATGCAGGATATGAAATGATCAGAGAATGTACTCACCTGTATCCTGAGAATCTGGAGAAAATATACTGTCCGAGGAGTGGTGTCTGTCTCCTATAGAACAGTACAAGTCACTATGAGTCTACAATGATAATAAGATGCAAATCAATGTATTCTACATAAATCTAGGTCAATCTAGACCAAAGTCAACTCTTGGTCAACTCTGGTCAACCCTAAAGTCAAACCTAAGTCAAACTATGGTCAACTAGGTCTAACCAAGTCTCACTAGGTTTAACAAGACTAAACAAGTCTAATCTAGGCTCACCAGGCAATACCATGCCTTAAGCCAACCCATAACTCATCTACACAAGTCAAATCATAAGCCTAACTATAATACACACATTAATATATCATAGAATCTAATATAGGATTATACCTAACATGTAGGCTACCTATATATATATCACATACATATATATATCTAATATCTATAAAAGTACAACACATTATATAATATATATATATATATATATATATATATATATATATATATATATATATATAAGATATATATTTTTTATATATAGGATATATATATATATATTATATATATATATATATATATATATATATATATATATATATATATATATATATATATATATATATATATATATATATCTATTCATCTCAATATCTATACATGTATATATACATGTAGAGAAGGGAAAAAGGGAAATGTGTGGTAGCATGTGTGAAAATACAAGAGTGTGTGTGGGTATCATGGAGCTATGTGCAAGGGTGTGTGGGAAAACAGGACTGTGTGTGTTAGGCTAGACATGTGTGTGTGTGTGGATGAGTCTTGAGGGTGTGAGGGTGTGTCATGAGGGAATCCTGAAATCAGTGTGACAGTAAAGAGTGTGAGAGATGAGGCATGTGTGTATAGCAAGTGAATCATGTGTGCAGTGAAGCATGAGAGTTTTGTGTGAAACAAAACAGTGTGGATAGCTGAAAATAGTGAATGGGAAAACAGTGGCAAATCTTAGGCAAAACAGTGAGTAAACAATGATAAACCTGGAACCTAACAGTGAAGAGGGAAACCAACATTGTATTAACAGTTAAACAGTGAACCCAATCTCAGTTTTTAGTCTCAAAACAAACTCAGGTTTTTGCATGAATTAACAGTGAATAAAAAAGAAATAGTGAATGACAAACTCAGTTTTCAATCAAATATTTAAAGAATTAATAACAGTTCACAGATTTTGAAAGGAAGGGAAATCAATCCCAGGTTGGAATAGTAGGGAAACCAATTCAGGTTCTAGATAACCTTTCCCCCATTCAACCACTGAACTACATTACAAGCATGGGAAACACAAGTCCCATTCCATTCAGTCTTAAAAACAGAACCTATTTCTCAGTTAACAACATCTCAGGTATCAACTCAGTTAACAGGAATGAAGGAACTAAATCTCAGTTCAATTTGAATAAGGAAAACTTAGGTTTTAAAAGTAACAAGAACTGAAATCAACCAAACAAAATCATTCATTTACAGTGTGAAGAGAGAACCAATCTTTGTTTTTTGATTTCGAAAACCAACCCTCATGTCCAAATCCTATTTTCAAACCAAAAACCCAATTCAATTTGCAACATTCCAATCGTATGAATCAACAATTATGTGGGGGACAATTATCAGTAAAAAACATCATTAAACAGGAAATTAAAGGTTAAGAAAAATCTGGAAAAAACCCACGTATCATGAATGTATCAGAATATGCCATTCAAAGCCCCATTCGAACCAAAATTCCTCATTAACCTAAATTAATATGTAATCTAGTTCTAATAGAGATTACACAACACATTTAGGATCTCATTTAGCAATTTAAAACTCAATAAAAACATTTAGAATCGAATTAACACAGAGAACCAAACTCCACACACACTGGTACACAATGTGCTCGCATAGTGCATAACTCGCGCACACGCAAATGCATGTCCGACACGACACGAAGGGTCATGCCACTTGGGGGACCCTGTGTCAGTCATGGACACAACATGTGTGTCGAGTTTCATGAGGCAAAACGTTGTGTCCGGCTCAGAATCAAGCCCGAGTAGCAGGGCATAATCCTGCCAGCGCACGCGCGTGCACGACCGCGTATCAACGTGTCTGTAAGGACACGACACGACACAAGAACGTGCTCAGAACACAAGAAACACACAAGCGAGATCAAATCCTAATTTTCTATTCAAATACATTTCTAAAACTCAACCGAAATACCCTTTGGGGCATTTCACCAAACACCTACACATATAGGTTGATACGTGTCCGATACGGACACGTAATGGACTCGAATTCTAGGGTTAGCTAGTCCTACAACTAGGGTAGGCCTAGGGCATCCTAGAAATGCAATAAAATAGTAATTACATGGTGAGGAATAGAATATACCTATTGATGTGCAAAGGCTCACAATCCCCAAATGAAGGTAGTTCCTCAAGCCACCAAATTCCTTCAAATTTATTTCTTCCTAAAAATACTCAATACCAACAGCAAGTAGACTAAATTTAGGTCCTAATGCAATTGGTTTGGAGGAAAAAGGAGTTGAAATAGATTTTCTATGATTTAAGGAAGATGGAGACTTACCTCTTCTCAAACTTGGAAAATTCTTAATGGAGGCTAGCCCTAATTTCTAGGAGGGGATTAAATAGGGGGGAAAGACCAATGCATGGCCAGCCATGGTCTGGAATAGGGCTAGGGTTTCACTAGGTTCACTTGGTTGGGTTGGGCCTTAAGGCTTTAAGTCATATAATGACTTGTGAAATCACAAGCTATTCCTTGATCAAACTAATTCCTAATTTCCCCAAAATAATTCTAATGAGTTAATTATTACTAACTTACGTCAAGCTAGGGTTTCTTATCCTAACCAAGTGGCCATGACCTAGGTTAGCCTCTAAGACAGTCTCCAAGGTCAACAACAGTCAAAGTCTAGAATAGCACCAAAATAATTACACTAAAAATCACTTAAAAATTCTAATAAATATAATTAATAATAATAATTCCAAATTAATTCCAAAATTTTAAAAATGACCAAAATACCCTCAAGCTAGAAAAGTAGTAGTGACAACAAATACATGCCTGTGTTGTTTTTCTATAGTCTATCTGTTTCTACCATGCCTGTCATGCTTATCTATGTTTATTGTATTTCTTCACTGTTTGTTACTTATGCATTGATTGCGGGGGAGCTTCCTCTTATGCAATTATTTTGCTAAGTGACAACGGAGGAGAAATAAGGATCTAACATTTTTGTGAATACAGGTTATGAACAATTTTTTTGATTACTATTTTGAATTGATTCCAATCTTAGATGTTATATCGACAAGGTTTGTCAATTATCAAAATGGAGGAGATTGTTGGCCCATTGGTCGTGGTCAAACCTAATTTTAATAATTGATCAAACTCTGTCTCGATATAAATACAAGTCAACTCAGATGTTTACCTACGACGTTTTGGACACTGCTCAACAATGGTTATCAACAATGTTCAAGACTAAAGCCGTTTGCCATTCAGAATGTACTTCCTGCTAAGCAATATAATTTTTCATTTTATTGAGTCTCGGAATACATTGTACACCAAGTTGTACTGGCAAATAGGCTATCCGAAAACGTTTTTCAAAACCATCCTATTCTTTTACAAATGACCTACGTTTTTGAAAAATATTCTTTTTACAAACAGCTTCTGAAGGATTTTTTAAAAAGCCAAAATTTATTTTCTCCAAATCAACTGGTAGAACCTTAGGAGAACTCGGGCCGAGTTCGGCCCGAGTTCGGCCATGTGGAACGTTAGTGAACGTTGGGTTTTTGAACTTAGTAATCCTTCAGTTACGGTTTGCTACAAAGAGTTCTGTCCGAATTCTGTCCGAATTCTGTCAGAGTTCTGTCTTTGAAAAAACTATAAATAGAGAAGTATTTCGATCATTTCAGATCACTAATTCACTTTCAATCTCTTCTCTTCTTAAGCTTACATTCTTCCAAAGAGTTCTAAAAGCTTTCATTTTCAAATCCCAAGCCAGTTACAATCCTCTAGTCGATTTGCCAGTACGGTACAGTCTAGAAGTTCCAGAGCGATTGTAATCAGAGGCTTGATAGAAGATTCAACTCTTCACAATTAAAGTTGGTCGAGTTCTTTATATCAAAGCTCGCGTCTGTAGAAGTTGCTAGGACTTCGTATGAAAACTTGCGGGATTTTCCAATAGTGGATTCAACTGGAAGCTAGAGTTCTTCCGACTGGACTAGTCCTCACCAGAGGGAAACCAGTATAAATCTCGGTGTTTGCGTTTGCCTTATGATCACTCTTAAATTCTGTCATTTAATTTTTGTGATTATTATTTTATCTGTGATCTAATTGTTAACAAATATTTAATTAGTAATATTCCGCTGTCTACTCTATTCACCCCCCTATAGAGTATTCTGCTTTACGATTTCGTTCCTACAATGTCAAGCCTATATTTGACATGCTTTTGCAAGGGGACAGGATCCAACTCCCTCCACCAAGGCGCGAGCCTCGAGCGACGGAGATGGAGGACCCAAAATATTGCCACTTCCATCGTTATGTTCATCATTCCACTCATGACTGCTTTCAATTAAAGCGGTACATCCAGAGTCTTATCGACTCTAAAGCTCTGTCGCTAGATTTTGAAGAGGTTACCGTAGCGTCAAACATGGTATCAATTCAGTTCGGTAACTTTCCCCCAATAAGTACTCAAAATGGGGTAATACCTATCCTCCGGAAAATGATGGAGGTTACTAATATTTCTTACGTCCGGGACCAGACGACTGGCTTGGTACCTCTCACCACGTCACAAGGAGAGATCATGTGGGTGCACCCAGACTTAGTGCCCAAAGTTACCTAGGCGGTGTCATCTCCAGCCGATAAGAAGAAGGGCAGGAAGTCCAGATCATGCGATACAATTTCAGCCAAAGATGAGGAGGCAGCGACCGTTGTTACCCGTTCTCGGGCATAAGTCCAGCCCACTCTGGGTAGTTCAGTCGAAGACCCTCAGCCGGCAACGATGCCTGCCACTGATGTTCCGGGGACATCTTAACGTCCGTCGGCGGACAGGTCAAAGCCGAAGGAAACTCGCTTCGACAGGCCGCTCCGTAAGGATGCACCTCAGGGACTGGAGAGACCTTACAACTTTGACATATTAGCACAACTGGCTAATACGTTGGCAAACTTGTCGTTATACGAGCTCCTAAGGCTCTCCAAGGATCTTCGTGTCGTATTGAACGAAGCACTCCAGAATGTCGATGCCTACTTAGCCCAGGTCAAACCTATATGAGAAGACTCATCAACAGTTCTTCAGGGCAGCAATTGTGCAGATGCGATGTCCAACATCGTATTTACCCCATATGATATGTTAATCAAGACCAACTTGCATGATTGCCCCTTGTACTACACTGGATACATAGGCAATTTCAAGGTGGATCGGATGCACATCGATCCTGGCTCGTCGATAAGCATTATCCTGAAAAGCTCGCTTCAAGTCCTCGGCATCCCTATGCACCGGCTAGCGGCGACCAGCACTGCCATTAGCGGTTTCAACTCGGGAAGGAGCTATCCCTTAGGAAAGATCCGATTGAAATGTTAGATCGACAACCTAAGGACGGAGGTTACCTGCTACGTCATAGAGGCAGATACGTCCTATAATATCTTCTTGGGGCGTTCGTGGATACATGTCTATATGATCATGCCATCTACACTCCACCAGTGCTTCAAGTATGTCAGTAAGCACGGCTTTGTGAAGAAGGAATTCGCCGACATCGATCCCTTCAAAGGGGTTGAGTCTTGTTACTCTTCGGAGACTTGTCTATATGAAGAATCCAAGAAGCACATAACTGATGAACTGGAGGCCATAACAGGGTCAGAGGAACCTTTGAGAATTCATCTCCAGGCCCGTAAACCGGGTAAAGTCGCATCCCTTGTCGCAACTTTGCATAAAAAGGTGCCCGTTCTTCCGCCTCAGCTGCGTAGTTGGAACCGATGGTCATACGACTCCCAAGGTCCAGCTAGAAGCCAAGACCCGTCATAGGGCCGATGGTGATCCGATTGCCGAAATCCAATCAAAGGTGACCGAAAGATGTGAGTCCCTCTGGGGAACCGATGGTAATCCGATTGCCAAGATCCAATCAAAAGCAATCGGAAGACACGAAGTCCCTTGCCAAGCCGATGGTTATCCGTCTTTCCAAGAAGAGTCAGCAACCAAGTGTTGATTCGAGGCCCTCAAGTAAGCCAGTACTACAAGCAGAACCCTTGGTGGTCAAGCTGTCTAAGACAGCGTCCCAACCTCCAGTCGTGCAGGGGGTAGCTGAAGAGGATGCAGAACTTGCAAAGTATCTGGTTGCACAGGTGGATAGTCCCTCTCCTGATGATGTAATCCCTGTAGATAAAATTTCTTATTTCATCAATAAGAGGCTACCGTTGAACTATCCTGAGTGTAATAAGCTTAATCTGATTATGCTGTGGAGCACGGTCTGGACATTAACCTGAACACACAGGTGACAACCGTCCATACCGTAAACTGACTTACTCCTATTAGAGGTGCCTACTTCCTTATCCCAGGCAGAAGAGAAGGGGATCACACGATCATCTTCGGCCTGCTGGAAGATTACCGCTCTACCTGTATAGTCCTCAGGCCAAGTACTTCATGCAAAAGTAGGGGTACGACATGGAGGCTACACCAGGTCTGAATTACGACAACGGTCGGCGATCGCCTCTGTAGCTGTCAGCCCCGACTGAAAAACCTCGAGATTATTACAGCAAGTCCAAATGCGGCCTCGGTTATGGTACACTAACAACAATGCCCGAGTGCATCGATGAGGAATGCGAGTGGCATTCTCACTCATCTGAATCACCTACATATGATTTCGATTACAACATTG
The DNA here is from genome assembly GCA_029216955.1 of Iris pallida. Classification (NCBI taxonomy): domain Eukaryota; kingdom Viridiplantae; phylum Streptophyta; class Magnoliopsida; order Asparagales; family Iridaceae; genus Iris; species Iris pallida. Next base: position 43,353,777 of record JANAVB010009596.1, read on the forward strand.
GGGATATATTCAGGCAGACATTGTCTGTCAACATGGCATCCGTTGACGTTGAAGAGGAAGACGAAGATCTACTGGAACCTCTTGAACTGGAGCCATGGGCCCAACAACTTGATGCACAATAGAGAAGTGCTTTGAACAAAGGGACCCTTCCACTGAAGATGAAGTCGTGCAAGTTGATCTCGGTAACGAATCCTCTCCAAAGCCAATCTTTTTCAGTAAAAGCCTGACGGACGGCGAGCGGGAGTCGTTGTTGTAACTCGTCAGAGAGTACATCAACATTTTCGCTTGGAGCTATGAAGACATGCCAGGACTAAATCCCGAGATTGCACTCCATAAGCTCAATATTCATCCGGACGCAAAACCAGTCAAGCAATAGCAATGTCAGTTCCGTCTAGACAATATGAACTCCATTGAAGTAGAAGTAAACAAGCTTACAGCTAGTGGTTTCATCCATAAGGAGCAACGCCCAAACTGGATAGCTAATATAGTACCAATCGTCAAGAAGAACAGAAAGATACGAATCTGCATCGACTTTTGCAATCTGAATACGGCATATCCTAAGGATGAATTCCTTCTTCCCATCTCCGACATAATGATCGATAATACGTGTGGCTTCGAGCGCATGTCCTTTATGGATAGCTTTTCAGGATATAATCAAATTAAAATGTCTCCTAATGATGAGAAGCATACGTCATTCCGAACACCGATCGGCGTGTATTGTTATACAGTCATGCCCTTAGGCCTGAAGAACACCGGTGCTACATATCAACAAGCTATGAGCGTCATCTTCCGAGATCACTTGCATAAGACGGTGGAGTGTTACGTTGACGACATCACCGTCAAAAGCAGCTCCAAGGATGATTACTTACACGATTTGAGGACAGTGTTTGACCTTAAGCGAGTACACAATCTGAAGATGAATTCCACCAAGTCCTTCTTGGGCGTATCCAGAAAAACGTTCTTGGGCTTTGTCATTACTTCCCGGGGCATTTACATAGACCCCGATAAGACAAAACCAATCTTGGAGATGAGTCCACCGAAGAACCTTCGTGAACTCCGCGGCCTTCAGGGAAGGCTAGCCTACATCAGGAGGATCATATCTAACCTCTCAGGGTGATGTCAACCCTTCACACAACTCATGAAGAAAGGTGTCTCTTTTGTATGGAATAAAGAATGTCAACGCGCCTTTGATGACATTAAGGAATACCTGTCGAATCCACCGGTTCTGGTAGCCCCGATCGCTGGAAAGCCTTTCCTGCTCTATGTACGAGCGATGGAACACTCTTTCGGCGCCTTGCTGGCGCAAAACAATGATGCTGGACACGAATATGCCATCGATTATCGTAGCCGATTGACGGTGGGGCCGGAGCATAGGTACACCGCCGTAGAAAAGGAATGCCTTGCCTTGGTGTTCGCCATTCAAAAAGTACGACACTATGTGTCAGGGCAGATCATCCATGTTGTCTCGCAAGTTAATCCCCTCAGGGTTCTCATGACCAAGCCAGGCGCACTCAGTTCTCGTCTAGCCACATGGGCGATAGTGCTATCCCCCTACAACATGGTTTTTGTTCCACAGAAGGCTGTCAAAGGTCAAGCCTTGGTCGACTTTCTAGCAGTCCATCCAGGCTCAGAAACAGCCAAAATCTATGAAGAAATCCTTGACGAAGTCGTTAACTCAAGCATGACTTCATATGATGACGTTTGGCGAATGTTCTTTGACGGTGCTTCAAGAACTGGGCCCCAAGTTGATATCATCGCTGGAGTCGGGATAGTATTAATTTCTCCCTCCGGATTGGTGGTCAACTGGGCATATTCTCTCACAGAACCCTGTTCAAACAATGTAGCCGAATATAATACTTTGGTCATCGGGCTCCAACTCGCAAAAGAATTGGGTGTCGAACACCTAGAAGCATATGGCGACTCGCAGTTGATTGTTAATAAAATCCGAGGCTATACGAGGTTCGTAACGAGGACCTGATTCCCTATCATCAGATAGCGATTGCCATCAGTGCAACCTTGGAGGGGTTCTTTATAGAGCATGTTCCCAGACTCTAGAATATTGAAGCCGATGTCCAAGCAGGCCTCGCTGCTTCTTTGGTGGTTCCAAATTATGCTCATCATCTAGTCGACTTGATAGGCCATGAGCTGGTCTGTCCCAAAAATAACGTTCAACTGGATTCGAGTTACTCCGCCCAGATAACCAATGATGGACAAGACTGGAGACTCCCGTTCATCGACTTTGCAGTTACGAAATCCTGCCTGAGAATGTGAAAGAAGCAACTTCAATCAGAAGGCGTTCTCTCAGATTCTTTTATGACACAGAAACAAAAATGTTATATCGACGATCTTATGATGGGCTACTGTTAAGATTTCTGTCAAATGCAGAAGCCAAAGAAGCCTTATGCGAGGCTCACGATGGTGTTTACGGGGCTCACCAACCTGGCCCAAAGTTGTAGGACCGTCTCCGTCGGATGGATTATTACTGGCCTACGATGGTAGCAGACGCAGTCGATTATGCAAAGAAATGTGAGGCTTGTCAGATCTACATAAATTTTATACATCTGCCATCCGAATTCTTGCACCCAACAGTGGCCTCTTGGCCATTTGAAGCATGGGGAATGGACATCGTTGGCCCAATCACCCAGCCGTCGTCCAAAGGGCACCGGTTTATACTTGCAATCACCGATTACTTCTCCAAGTGGGCGGAAGCTGTTCTGCTGGCAGGTAAAGATATCAAACGTGATCAGTTTTATAAAATATTACGTCATTTACCATTTTGGACTACCACGGAGGATCATTTATGACAATGGTCCACATTCGCAAGCCATGCCTTCTATCGATTCTGTGTCAAGAATCGAATTCATAATGTGGCTTTAACAGCATATAATCTATCAGCTAATGGTCTGGCCGAAGCCTTTAACAAGACTATAATCAATCTTCTCAAGAAGTTCGTGTCTTCAAACAAGCTTGACTGGAATGAAAAGTTGGGCAAATGCTTATGGGCGTACCGCACTACGAGTCGGACGACTGCAGGAAATACACCACTCTCTCTGCTGTACGGGAGCGAGACAGTTCTCCCGTTGGAGACTCAGATCCCCTCACTTCGTATGGCCCTTACTTACCTGTTGACATCAGACGATAACTACCACCGACGACTACAAGAATTGGAAGCTTTAGACGAGAAGCGTTTACAAGCTCAACAAAGTATCGAGATCTATCAAGCACGCATCTCTCGGGACTTCAATAAGAAAGTCAAGCAGAGGACATTCCAAGTAGGCGATCTCGTCTTAGCCGTTCGCAGACCGATGGTCATGACTCACAAAATAGCCAACAAATTTCAGCCCAAATGGGTGGGTCCATTCATCATCGAGACCGTATTCTCCAACGGCGCATACCGACTTGCGAAGCAGAACAGAGACTTGCTTATGATGCCCATAAACGGCAAATTCATGAAGAAATACTATGTCTAAGGACATGCTGGTACTTCCTCAAACCACTAAATCTTCCAGGCTATCGAGTTATGTATACCAAGTACCTCTGAACTCACACTCTATTTGCTCTGAATGGATTCACATCGCATCTTCCTGAGTGGCGAGTCATGAATGATGATACCTCTGAACTTCCACTCTAATGCTTTATCACACAGGAGTCTGCCAAGCTTATCGACATCTCTACGCAAACTTTTTGGTCATGATTATCGTGTATCACGTCCATATTACCTCTGATACTGATAGCCTCTTGACTTAACACCTGTACCCAACCCGGGATAAAAGACATGGTGCTAAGACCACAAAACCTATCACGTCTATATTACCTATGTTGGGTTGTGTTTCAAAATCAATTAGTCGCACCACCAGTGCGCAGAAGAGTAATAGGTCCATCAAAGATTATTTCTGATTATCGTGTATCACGTCTATATTACCCCTGATACCGATAGTCTCTTTACTTAACACCTATACCAAATTCGGGATAAAAGATATGGTGTTAAGACCATAAAATCTATCACGTCCATATTATCTCTGTTGGGTTTTGTCTCAAAATCTATTACTCGCACCACTAGTGCGCAGTAGAGTAATAGGTCCACAAAAGATTATTTCTGATTATCGTGTGTCACATCCATATTACCTCTGTTACCGATAGTCTCATAACTTAACACTTGTACCCAATTTGGGATAAAAGACATGGCGTTAAGACCACAAAACCTATCACGTCCATATTACCTCTGTTGAATTTTGTCTCAAAATCTATTACTCGTACCACCAGTGCACAGAAGACTAATAGGTCCACCAAAAGTTTCATGATTATCGTGTGTCATGTCCATATTACCTCTGATACAGATAGTCTCTTGACTTAACACCTGTACCCAACCCGGGATAAAAGACATGGTGTTAAGACCACAAAATCTATCACGTCCATATTACCTCTGTTAGGTTTTGTTTCAAATCTATTATCCGCACCACCATTGCTAAAGGGTAATAGGTCCACAGAAATTATCATAATCTATTACTCGCACCATCGGTGCATAAAATGAGTAATAGGTCCACAAAATATTATTCAAATCTATTGCTCGCATCTCCAGATGCACAAAAGGGCGATAGGTCCACAAAAAGTCCCCCAGTGGGATGTCCTTTATCAAACACAAATGCTGTATTAGGCCCTCTAGTAAAAGCGCCACAGATACCATAAACAAAGAATGGAGTGATTGAATTCTGTTTATTCAAAATCAGTTGCATTCATAGGACTACATCTAAAAAAAATCAGAGACTCGTCACAGGAATGAACAAACCAAAAAAGTTCTTCATTTCTTCATCTAGACATGAAGTAAAGGATTACATTGATGCCAAAAGAAGCAAAACACAAACTATAGCTAAAGACAGACAGAAACACCAAGACAAAATATGGACATTTATTTTTCATATTATCGGAAATAGCAATTACATGGCAACCCACAGATCCTTACAGTCAAGGATCATAGTCGCATTGAGGCATATACCATTCCCTCAGCCATTTCGCATACGAAGGATCTATTTGATTAAAGTCCTCGACGGGGACAGGAGGGTCAGAACTTCTAGTACTGCTACCCTCGGACTTGGGCTCCTCCTTCACAGCAACTTCAATCTTGGAAGTAATATCCTCCCCGATGGTCGCTAGATCTTCTTTTACCTCGACTTTTGTTATCACCTCCTCCTTAACAAACAGAGACTCTTATTTGATGAGAGGAGGCAGCATCTCCTCCTTCACGATGGTCTCAGCCTTCGGCATGGATGCTACAAAAATCAAAAAAAGAAGATAGTCACGAGAAAACAAAGCGAATGGGCTTCTTTTTTTAGCTATGCGGCCCGGTCATACAAAGCCTACATAGTATGGTTATAAGGAGCATATGCGGTTTAAAATCAGACATATGCGGCCAAGTCAAGCAGAGCCTACGTGGCCCACTTATGAGGGGTACGTATGCGGCTTAAAATAGGAGATGCATATACGATGCGGTTTAGTCAGACAGAGATTATGCGGCCCGGTTATGAAGAGAGCATATGTGGCTCGGTCACCCATGCGGATCAGTCACGCGACATCCATGCGATTCAGTCATGTGATACTTATGCGGCTCGGTCTGTAGCTCCCCTTCCCGGAAATTTTGAAATATTCTATTTTTACTTATTTTTTAATTAAATGGTAATTTTTAGATTTTATAAATAATTAATTATTATATTTAATTGTTATATTAAATTGTTATAATGTGATTTATAATTTATGCGTATATATATTATATATATATGTGTATGTGCATGTATATATATAAATATATATACTATATACGTATATGTGTATGTAAATAAAAATATTAATATAATAGGTGAGTATGTGTATATATAAATACAAATAATACCATGTGTACATATATGTGTATATATATATAAATATATATAAAAATATGTGTACGTATATATAAATATATAATATAATATGTGTGTATGTATGTATAAATGTATATAAATATATATATGTGTAGGTGTATATATATAAATATATATATGTATACATATATTTGTATGTATAAATATATATATATATGTATACATATATTTGTATGTATGAATATATATAGAAGAAATAAAAAGGAAAAGGAATAAGAATCAGTAGCAGCCCGGCCCACAGGCCCACATCCTATTTCCCCAAACAGCAGGAAGCCCCGACTTCCCTAGGCTTAACAGTCGCTCGGCCAACCCGAGAGCACTGCTCATCCCGCGTGTATATTAACGTAGAGAGAGATCGAGAGAATCTCGATTAAATTCCAAACCCTAACCTACGTCGCCGACCCCTACATCTGGGCGACCCACCAGCGACTGTTTGTCGCCACCATCGCCACCGCGAGTGGCCGTGAACCGCCGTCAAACCCTGGCCGCACGACCACAGCAACGGCAGAACTTTAGTTGCTCGACCCAGGTTCGTCATCTCATTGCTCCTTCATCTCGTAGTCAATCGACGAATCGATTGGATCGTCGTAATCACAATGTATAAGGCTTTCTTTCCTTTCAATTCGTTCGAAATCTCGATGACCAGAACCCTAGAAAAATCGAGTCAAACCTCGACGAAAACAGTGCCAATATACTCTATTTTTGGCTGTCAGATCACCAACTTCGAAGATTGTTTCTAATTGCCTATTGATGTTTTCTTTAAAACTAATTAAAAATAGTTGGATACAACCTATAGGGCTTTGCAAATGTTTTTGTAGAATCGAATTTCGTTGATCGTACGTCGAGAAATTCGACTCCTAAAACTGACAAAAAACTGTTTTCGAAAATAGTGAATTTCAATAAAAACCTTCGATACGACGTGCGTTCCGCCAATCCGGGCGATATGGTCACGAACCGAAAGCATCAAAAGGTGCTATCGACTTCGTAGACGTGTGAGCTTTAACGGAATTCAAATTGGTCGCGTGTGCGCGACGAATTTGATGCGTATCCCTCAAAATTCACCGTATCGACCTCTGTACAAACTTCCTAATTACTTTGTACACGCTCGTCAGATCGAGACAAAACTTGTGCCAATAAGATCATATCATTTTTCTCGTCCTGTATGCCAAGTTTGGTCTGATTCTGAGACAGTTGATCGGATCAATGTTTTGCCGGCCCCACGGTCCGACTCAACGGGCGATTTTGTGCACGGCCCGCCGGAATTTGACTCTGGACAAACGGTTGGGTTCGTATCGAAAAACCGAACCTGTAGACATATATTTTTATGACTTTAGAGACCATTGACTCTGGCACACTTTTTGGTGCAAAGTGGGTCCAACGACGGACACCGTTTTGACCCAAAATTACCGTTTTGCCCCTGTGTCCAGAATTGGACTTAATGACAGGCAATCTTAGCTAATTTGACTATTCTAAGAATGTTGGTAATGTTTATTTCAGCATTAGGAGACTTTTTGCATATGTTGACTTTAGTGACTCATCTGATGTGGTTGTACTATTGGTTTCACCAGCTAAGGACCTCAGGCAAGTGCACTTTCTGATTACTTTTGATTCATAGTAGTCTTTTCATTTCATGTTTATACATATATCTTGCTAGTTGTTGACACGCTCATTACACGGAGTAGTCGGGAGGGGAAATATCTTAGTAGACATGTGGACTACCCAGAACTATCCCCATGATGTCTATTCGTGAACAATAGCACCTGTACACGACACGTGCAGGTACCGGATTTATCCTTCAGCCGTTCACATATCGAAACGGATATTTCTCACCACGTAGGTAGTTGTCTTTTATTTATTTCCCTTTTCTTCTCCACCGTGCCATGTCATCAGTTACCTTCTAGTTTTTATCTCTCATATGTTATTTTCATGTCTTGTTAATTCTATTGTATTTTTGCATTGCTGTCGGTTTGCGTACTTGTTACATTCCTGACTGGAAACCAATATTTTTCAGGTTAGCCATGGATTCACTTAGCTTTGGAGATATGGGTGTACTTGCAGGCAGAAACCTAGAAATAGATAGCAGTTGTATTCATTTTTATTAATTGCAAAATCTTGTATTTTCTTTAATTATAAATGTTGTAACAAATTTAGAAATGTGAATGAGCAGCAAATGTTGTATTTTAAGCATTTATTTTCTTGCAGGCTTGACAACATTCTACCGTCGACTCTGCGGTGTAGGCTGGCTTGGACACGTCTCGTATCCGAAAAGCGGGTGCGAGTCGTGACAAGTTTTTGTGGTGGCCCATGCAGGTCAGTTTTCGTAAAATTGTGCGAACTCGTGGTAGTACCATATGTCACGACCCGGTCCCAATTTCTTGGGTCGAATCGGATCATGCCCAGCCTGCATCGTTGTTGAGACGGCGGCAGTAAGCTGAATAACTCATGCAGGAAATCAACAACACAGACTAATTGCCACAACTTATATTTCGATAATTAAAACTTGTCCAAACACAAAGTTTTCAATACAACCCACAACTGAAATAAAATAATTGTCTTTCACAATAACATAAACTGAAAATAAAACTAATTGGCAATCTCCTCATCATCATCCCCTGGTAGAATAGCCGGGTACAGCTCAGGATCATAGTAACTACTAATCAGTAGCTCTGCATCATCAATAGGACCTAAAAATATAGTCTCCAGTCAGGAGGGAGCAAAGTACAATTCATGATATTTTAACAATTGAAATAATAATGGAATTATGCATTTTTAAACAATTTGAAGTAAATGGTTTTTCAACAGTTAAAACAGTGTGATGTGAATAGGCAATGAATATGACCGGATTGGGTTGTACAATTGTATCCTTTTGATACGATATGGCTTATCCTCGTGTGTGTGAGGGGTAAGCTAACACAGTCATTATACTATTTTGGATGTGGTCATACTCATTACACTATTCCCCCAGTACCCAACAGTTAAACAATCAATGCTCTCAGAGAGAGTTCCGTGTTGCCTCGTGGTTTAAATTTGCAATAAAACTATTACTAAATAATTGTAAACTACCACAAACTGTACTTGCCTTGGTTTTGACTGGAATGAGGGTAATGACTCCGAGATTGAATTTCAAATTTGTCCTCGAAATCCTACAATCGAGAAGTCGGTCTTAGATTCTAAAATTTCCATACTATATGTGCTAGTTTCAATCTCTAATTTGTCCTAGTCAATTTTAATCTTTATTTAGCTAACACAAACAAAACGCGATTATCGGTGCATTATAATTATGAAACATCAATTTATATTTAATTTCTAGAAAAATTGTATTTATTGATTTATTTGGAAAAACTTAGTATTCTATAAATATAAAACTTAAGATTTTCCTTTTAAATGAGAAATACATGAATTTCTATAAAAATATACAACTTAACTTCTAAGTGATAAAACATTTATTATTATTTTTCTTTTTAAAATAAAATAAATAATTATTATTTTATACTACGTTCTCAAGACAGAAAATCAACCAGAGAATAAAAATAAAACCTAAGCTATTACACTTTCTCACAGCAGGAATAAACGAATGGGCTTATGCCCTTTTACAGACCTTATTACATAAATTTAAATAAGAAGAAGACATTTGTTAGTCTTTAAAAATCCTACAATTTAATTTCAAAAATAAAACTAATAATAAATTAAATAGTGAGTCTTAGATTTTTGGTCCAATCATCATATAAGCTAATGCCTCAACGTCCGGGCGAAACGGGTTTCGTTTGCACTTAGCCAGGGCCCATTGACCATTTACGGTCGTCACCCAAAATTTCCAAAATACAATCTTTCCCGAAAAACCATTTTTAAAATAATTTAATTTTATAGAAAAATCCGGCAGCACTTCCTCTATTTTCGGTCAAACCAAAAACTGGAAAATGCGCCACAAACACCAAACACAATCCCATACCAGGGGAAAATCCATATTCTCATAGAATTATTTCCGAAACAAATTCGGAAAACCCGGAACCAGCATACCAACAATCCAATTTAACTACTAAACCAAAATCCCAGAAGCTTATCGGATATTCCGAGAACCAAAACAAAAACACAGAACCTATCCCGAAAGGATTCGGAAATTCCGAAATCCAAACGAATTAACCATAGAACCGAAAATCAACTCACGGAATAAAATCCGAAGGTCACAACACAAAAATACCAAAGAACTTCGGAATTCCCGAAATCGAACTTCCAATCGAATCCCGTAACAGGATTGAGGACCAAATTCATCATTGACACACGGGAGGGACGAACTACTATGATTATCAAAGATTACCCAAATCCTTTGGTCGGGGAGCCACGGGATAAATCTCGGGAATAAAATCGAAAACGCTAGCCAGCGAGATCGGGGTCGGGAACTCGGAGAAGCGTCGCAGAGCTCGGGAAACTCTGGCCCGGAGGGGACAGCGCTGGAAAGCCGCGCGGAGAGTGGCCCGGGTCGGGATCAGCCTGGGTGGCCGCAGCAAGGGTCAGGGCGGTGGGGCGCCGACGTTAGGCCATCAGCGGGGCTGTCGCGGAGCCGCTGAGGACGATCGCGGGGACAGCGGTGGTGGGGTCGCCGGGCTCGGGAGGCCTGGCGGTGGCGCTTCACAGAGACGGACGCGAAGGGCGCCGGCTTGGGAAGGGGTGCCGGAGTTGTCGACCTGGGTCGGGAACCGCCGGTGGGCTCAGGCGGAGGCCGACGGTCGGGATCGGCTCCGGGTCGGCTAGGGTTTGGAGGTTAGGCTTTGAAAAGGGAAAGTAGTGGTGTAAGTGATGGAAGGAGGGGTTTATATATATATATAGGAGAGGAGAAGGGAGGTTATGGAAGGGGAAAGGATGGGGCGCCCGACGGTTTCCGGAGGACAAGGGTCGGTGGCGGCGGCCGTCCATGCTGGGAGAGGAAGGGCCGCTCGGCCGTCGGGTAAGGAAAGGAAATTTTTCCTTTTCCCTTAAGTAACAGAGAAAGAGAAAGAATGAGTAAAATTGTGCTGTGATAGTAATGAAGTGAATGAGTAAAATAGTGAATGGAAATAATCCATTCCTATGAGTGAGTGTACAGAATAAATGAATGGATTCTTAATAAGTATAAAGGAAAAGGGTTCCAAATATATTAGATATTTATAAATAATTTAACTTATGATTTATACGAAACCGAGTTCAGTATCGAAATTAATTTCGAACCGGTTTTCGGGAGTGGGAACGGGTTCGGGTCTGGGTCAAGTCAAAACAAAAAACCATGTTTATTTTGAAATTAGTAATTTTCTATTTGATAATAATCTGGCAAAGTAGCAAACACAAAATTTAATAATTTTAAAAAAATAACAAAATCGAATTTACGGGTTTTGACTAAAATTTTTAGAATTAATTAATTAACTAATTTAAGTTATTCAAATAATTAACTAAAAGTTACGGGTTTCACAACCTTCCCTCCTTAGAAAATTTCGTCCTCGAAATTTAAAGGATAGAGTTAGGAATTACCTCAGGTCTCAAACAAGTATGGGTACTGCTCCCGCATCTCATCTTCTCGCTCCCAGGTAGACTCGCCTGGGGAATCGTGCCTCCACATAACTCTGACTATGGGAGTCACCGAAGACCTGGTCCTCTTCTCGCCTCTGTCCAAAATCGTCACAGGCTTCTCTGGTACTGTAAGGCTCGGTCCAATCTCTAGCTCCGAATGGTCCAGAATATGACTCGGATCCGGGATGTAGTGTCTGAGCTGCGAAACGTGAAAGACGTTGTGCACGCCCTCAAGATTAGCTGGTAGAGCTAACCGATACGCTACTTCACCAATTCGGCTTAAAACTTCAAATGGTCCGATATATCTGGGATTCAGCTTCCTAGCTCTGCCAAATCGGATAGTTCCTCTGGTAGGAGAAATCTTCACAAAGACGCTATCTCCTTCTTCAAACTCCAGTGGTCGACGACTGCTATCTGCCCAATGCTTCTGCCTGTCTTGGGCAATCCTGAGTTTGTCTCTAATCACCTTCACCTCACCATTTCTGGCCCCAGCACTACTCTTTCTTCTACGTCGTCCCATGCAAGTGGAGTGTGGCAACAACGTCCATAAAGAGCTTCAAATGGTGTCATACCAATGCTAGCTTGGTAACTGTTGTTGTAGGAGAATTCTACTAAATGCAAGTGGTCTTCCCAAGACCCTCCAAATTCTAAGATGCAAGATCTCAGCATGTCCTCTAGCGTCTGGATGGTCCTCTCAGATTGTTCGTCAGTTTAGGGATGATAGGCTGTGCTGAACTTCAGTTTTGTTCCCAAGCTGTCATGCATACTCTTCCAAAAAATATGAGGTAAATCTAGTATCTCGGTCAGATACAATACTTACCTGTACTCCATGAATCCGGTAGATGTGCCGCATGTACAGTGCCGCCAACTTCTCGGTAGATAAACCAACCTTGAAGGGGATAAAGTGAGCTGACTTCGTCACTCGATCCACAATAACCCAAATAGCGTCCTTCCCTCCTTGGGATCGAGGCAATCCTGACACAAAGTCCATTGTTATATGCTCCCACTTCCACTCCGGAATGTCCAGCGGCTGTAGAAGTCTTGCGGGTCTCTGTCTGCTAGCCTTCACCTGTTGACAAATTAAGCATCTAGCCACAAATTTGGATACATCCTTCTTTATTCCATACCACCAAACGATGGTACGCACATCCCGATACATCTTATTAGCTCCAGGATGTATGGAATACTGTGACTGGTGCGCTTTTTGCATCAGCTCATTCCTCAGATCGCCAGACGGTACACACAGCCTCGTACCATTCTTTAATGCTGCGTCACTGGCGATAGAGAATCCTTCAAGTGTTCCTGCCAGCACTTCATCTCTGAGTTTGCAAAGCGTCTCGTCTTGGAATTGTGTCTCCTTGACTTTGTCCATCAGACTTGAACGCAATTGCAACTGCATCATGGTTGAGTCAGCTCCAGGTACAATAGCTTCTCGCCCCAGTTCTTTCATCTTCTCCTCAGGCAGTACAATCTCCAGACCAAGCTTCTCTATGTCCTCCAACAAGTGCCGCTCCTTGGTCAAGAACATCGCCACTGGGTATCGACTAAGTGCATCTGCAACCACATTAGCCTTACCCGGATGGTACTGCATGTCGATGTCAAAATCCTTCATCAGTTCCAGCCATCTTTTTTTTCTCATATTCAGCTCTTCCTGAGTGAAAACATATTTCAGACTTTTGTGGTCTGTATATATTTCTACTCTCTCTCCATAGAGATAATGCTTCCATAGCTTCAAAGCAAAAATGACTGCAGCAAGCTCCAGATCATGTATGGGATAGTTCTTTTCATGAGTCCGTAATTGCCTAGATGCGTAAGTAATCACTTTTCCATGTTGTTGAAGAACGCAACCCAGTCCTTTTCCAGAGGCATCGTTGTAGATTGAGAAACCGCCGGTACCTGCGGGTAGCGCAAGTATCGGTGCTGTTATAAGCCTCTTCTTCAGTTCCTCAAACGACACCTGGCAAGCTTCCGTCCAGATGAACTCTTCATTCTTCTGAGTGAGCTTCGTCATTGGTTCAGCAATCTTGGCAAAATCCTTCACAAACTTCCGGTAGTAGCCAGCCAAGCCCAAGAAACTTCTGATTTTAGCAACTGAGCTTGGGATAGACCACTTCTCAACAGCAGCTATCTTCTTAGGGTCCACCGAAATTCCTTCTCCTGTGACAACATGGCTAAGAAAATCCACCTTGTCTAGAAAGAATTCATATTTGGATAGCTTACCATATAACTTTTCTTTCCTCAAAGTTCCCAGAACTTTCCTGAGGTGCTCTTCATGCTCCTCTTCAGTCTTCGAATAGATCAGGATGTCATCGATGAAGACAACGACAAACTGATCTAGGTATTCATGAAAAACCTTGTTCATAAGGTTCATGAACATAGCAGGAGCATTCGTCAGTCCAAACGGCATGACCAAGAATTCAAACTGCCCATACTTGGTGTTGAACACCGTCTTGGGAATGTCCTCCTTCCTGACCTTGATCTGATGGTATCCGGATCTAAGGTCTATCTTCGAGAACACCTTGGCTCCACTGAGTTGATCAAACAGGTCATCGATCCGGGGCAGAGGGTACTTGTTCTTGATGGTGATATTGTTCAACGCCCGGTAGTCGATACACATCCTCACAGTTCCGTCCTTCTTGGGAACAAACAAGACAGGTGCTCCCCAGGATGAAGCTCCGTCTCGGATAAATCCCAAAGCCTTCAGTTCATTGATCTGATCCTTCATCTTCTTGGCCTCCTTTGGGTTGACTCTGTAGCATCCCTTAGAAATAGGGGAAGAGCCGGGGACTAGGTCAATGGTGAACTCTATGTCTCGGTCTGGGGGTAACCCTTGGAAGACTATCAGGGAAGACATCCATAAATTCTGCTATGATAGGATGGGGAGGTCCGGGTTCTTCTATGATAGAGGTGTACGTAACACACTCCATATCCTCCCGAGATCGAGGGATTTCAAACTCCGGCTCTCCAGGTGGGATGAAGACTATACATCCTCTGTGATAGTCTATCAGCGCATGCTTCTTACTCAACCAGTCCATCCTTAAGACTACATCATAGTTGGGTAAGGGCATCACAAGCAAAGGTACTATGAACTGGTGGCCTGATATGGTGATAGGGCAGTTACAGGTCTCAGTAATGGGTAGGGGTCCTCCACCGGTCATGACTCTACATATCTTCTTGCTAAAGCCCGTATCTATGTGGTGTGTCGACACTACAAGAAAAAACCCATTTTACAACGTTGAAAAACTATTGTAAAAAGACTTTTACAACGTTTAATAGAAGGTTGTTATATCCAGGGTTGTAAAAGGGAGGTTACCTTCCACAACGTTCGCTTGAAGCTTATGAAAATGTTGTAGAAATTCTTGCCACAACAGTTTACAAACATTGTTAAAATTTATAAAATCTAACAAAATAATTTCTACAACATTTTTCAAGTATTATAAAATTACTTTTTAAAACGTATTACAAATATTGTAAATATAATTTCAACAACGTTCTACAACTGTGGTCAAAATAATATCTACCACATTAAGTAAACATCATGCATATATTTTGTACAGTAGTGTACAAACATTGTAAAAAAACATTTATACAACTTTCGATAAATGTTGTATATGTTATCCAATCATGTTTGTCAAATGTTATAAATAATATTTGTATGTTGTAATTACAATATCAACAATAATTTACAAGTATTGTAAATAAAGTTTACAACAGTTAAAAAAGTTATAAAAATGTTATCTAACAACAATTTTTAAACGTTGTTAATTGTGTTTCCATTTAAAAAAATATAAATACAATTTATAAATAAAAATATATTAATTGCAAATACAAATACAAACAAAAATACAAATATAAATACAATTTTTTCTTCTAATTCTCGTTCCCGCTGTTGCTGCTGCTATGTTGTTGTTCCTGCTATTGTTGTTGCTACCACTGCTAACGTTGCTACTGATTTCTAGAGTACCTGTGATTCCTCTGTCTAAACATATGTGAAAGTCATATAAAATTTATGCACTAAACCAAAATAATAAAATTTACACACTAAAACAAAAGCAGGACATAAAGGAAATTAATCCAAAAACACCAATGATAAGTAAAGATTTAAGTAATACTTGCATTTGTATCTATTGTAAAGCTCTTCAATATGTCTAGAATCAGTAACTTGCTCTGATATGAGGTTGGCTATAAAAGAAATGTATAAATTAGGAGTAATATATAAGTTATGAGTTGAATATAACATGTGTCATGTGATCGATCAATTTGTGTGTTGAGTATCTAAGAAAATTTTTACTCCTGGAGATTTAGCTTTTTAAAATAGAAACAAGTTGTATCAACAATCGAATATAAATATGTACTACTTACTTTATCCAAGTTGGATTGTGGTGACAAAAAGACCATTTGTGTCAACCTCATGTGACATACAGGTTTTGACATTTTTAGCCATGATAATAAAGACCCATGATTTTGTGTAAGGATTATACCTTCACT
This sequence comes from Iris pallida, assembly GCA_029216955.1. NCBI lineage: Eukaryota > Viridiplantae > Streptophyta > Magnoliopsida > Asparagales > Iridaceae > Iris > Iris pallida. Next base: position 43,369,715 of record JANAVB010009596.1, read on the forward strand.
TAATGCAAGAAAATGTGACATGATACAATACAATACAATACAATACAATACAAGACAATAAAATACAATACAATACAATACAATACAATACAATACAATACAATACAATACAATACAATACAATACTAGGCAACAAGTTTCTAAACACCATGGCATCTATAGATCACAAAAAGTTCTCATATTTAATTATTTAAAGGTTAGAAATAAGAAATGGCAAACAAGAACAAATTTTAGAAATTAAATACTAGTTTCAATATGCAAAGGAATATATGGGGCTCAAATATGCATATGTACCATAATGATAAGAAATCAGATGAAAACTGTCACAAAGTTAGCGAAGAGTGTGAGAGAATGTTTCACATAGTCCAAATCCCCCGGTGAACCCTATAAATGATTTGTTGTGTGTCAAACACCATGTATCCCAAAAACAGGAAGAGTTCAATGTAAATCTACCGAAAAGAAGATTACACAACAAGAGAATAAGCAAATAGGAAGGGATGAAACTGACTGACTTTTATTCAATAATATGTTTCTAGGGCTTCTAAGATTTTGAGCTTTACCTCGACATCAAATCTGGCAACAGAATTCCCAAACATGGATGTAGCAAAATGCAGCCAAAAGAGGATTGAGAGGCCAGAAAAAAACCAGGCCTCACTAATATAGGAATTCCCTTCTCCTAACAACTATGGCAGCTCCAGTAAAGTATAAGAAAGCTAGAGACGTTCCAACGAATCCAGTTACAAGTATATTGCAATGGTTAGATTGATAGTTAAAAGATACTAAAGATGTTGAACCAGAATGAGAAAAAGCAAGCTGATGTTACCTTGGGTCAAAATCAAGAACGATCCCAATCAGTGGACCTAGAAAAGACCCTTCAAAGAGCAGCAACCATTAGTAAACCAAACTGCTTGCTATGTTGCAATAAACAAAAGAAACAAACCATTCAACCTACATCCATCAGAGCAGTAGACACCAAACTGAAAGAAAAGAAGTTGAGCAATAACCTAATAGTAAACATGCCTATTTAGTGACAATACCATACACATAACACATGCAACCGTGGTTAAGAGACCACCAATGTTCATCAAAATGTGCAGATAATCTCTAAAACCAGATGTCGCCAAAGCACAGCATAATGTCAGAAAAACTTGCATGAGGAAGCAAAAGATGTTTAGGAGATTAGCAGCCGAAGCACAATATAGTGTTCAATTGCATCACATTACATCCGATATACACGGAGACCATCCACTCGGGTACCGACGTAATACTGGCCTGGAAGAACTTTTAAGAAAATTTAGGATACGAATATAGCATGGATAAGGTTATATATATGTATACATATTATTGATAAATGATCTTTATAATATATGTATTTATGGATGTTTTGGACTGTAACAAGGTTCCAAGTAGTTCTAGAAATGACCAATTTCATAAGAAATGATGATACTGACTATGGCAAAGCCACTTTTGATCATGTTTTGCCGCCCTTTGGATCCTAGACATGTGTGGGCTTACTCGAGACGTTTCAAATATAGACATGCATATGGTTGAGTATCCTTACAACTTGGGATCGACTAAAGAAATTAACTCAGTTTCTTAGGAAAATAGAGACAAAAATAAATGGTGTCAACATTACGAGGTATCAAACATACATCTGGCACAAACACTCCAGGATACACTGGATGCTAGGAGAGGAAAAATCAATTTCCATATGGTGCTACTCTAATTTGTATCCTTGTCATACAAATAAGAAAGGTATTTTGACTAGATCTAGATGAAAATTACCCTAAGGTCACAATTTTTTTTGAAGACTTGAAAGATAAAATCTCATTCCCTAAAGTTGAGAATTATACAAACAAGATATCCAATAATGCGAAGATATAAAAAGAACCACCATTAAACAAAACAAACAGCACAAGATCTGCTACTTACCTAAACTCAAGGTATCAGATACATTAATACCTGAACATGGTATAGCTGCACAGTATATGAGTGCAGGATATGAAATACAGGCAGTTAACTGCAGGTAATAGCAGTCATGTGTCTACAGCAGTGTGTATAGGTGTGTCTGTGTATGTAGGCAGTGGATGGGGATTTTCATGTGCATAGTACAGTATGTGTGTAGGAAGCAATGTAGCAGCGGCATTAGGCCAGCATGTGCAGTAGCAGAATTTGAATGCTACAGAGCCAATGCATATATGTGCAGCAACAAAAGCTGTAGACAGTTCGGTAGCAGTGTGTATCCGTGGTAGGAGTGCGCTGCAACAGAGGGAGTGTACAATAGTAGTAATGCAGTCCATATATCAATCTAGAGGCAGGTTTATGGGAGTATTAGTGTGCAGGTAGTTCCCTAAATCAGTTAGAGTGTATGCATAAAGAATGAATTTGAAGAGCTAACTAGTCTGTATATGGGTTATATATATACCTGTGTGTGGAGAATATATAGAAGATCATGGAGGTATGCTCCGGTAGTAATTTTGATGTTAGTTTTAGCCAGCAGACGTGTGTGCGTGTGCTACAGTTTCACTCTGCAGATGGTGTTGTATGTGCAGTCTTATGTCTACTAAAATAGAAAGAACTATGTGTGTGTGTGTGTGTTCCTGAAGATAGTATCTTGTGCGTGTGTCAGCCAGTGTCCAGATTAGAGTATGTGCATGTGTGTGCCTAGGCTGGTTTTCGAGTGTTTATGGGGAGTAACAGGTTTTGTTATCTGTTGAACAATGTGCGTTGAGCGTGAGTTAGAGTATATCTTCCTTTTACCAGTTGCTTGTTTAACTTGATAGTTATGTTTATTTTGTAAAACTGAATCACAAAACCAAAACCAACCAAGTATCTATATCCAAATATAAGTTCAAATCATGGGACGTAAGAGGTTAGTCCAAAAAATGACAAAATGCACAAGTGGATATGGTCAACACAGTTTTGTCAAACATATATACATAAGGTTTCTTTTTTATATATCACAGTTCTCTTACCATTTCAAATGGATTATAAGAAACAAATTTATGAATAAAAAATGTACCATGTAAACCATCTTCAACATCCTCCATGTTGAAGATATTAACATGTATATGTAGAAGAATGTATCGAAAGACCCCAAAATTAGCATGAAAAAAATATTAAAGCATGCTAAATATGACAGGTTGTATATAAAATTGGAAAATATCAAAAGATCCCAAAAAATGAGCATGAGCAGAACACTCTTTATACTTAGTTATGTATAAGATAGTATGATGTGGTCAGAAACAAAAGACACGTTACCTATGTCGTATACTTGTATCTACAACATTGCCCTCTGGAAGCAGGCTGTTAGCAGTTTACAAGTAGGCCTAGCTTTCTTTTGTATAATAGCATCTAATATACTAGGAACATCAACAAGCGTGATTCCTTTAACTCATTTGGTTATCCTTTATTAGTTCCTAGACTGAGTTTCTAAGTTCAAGATCCCTCCTACTAACTGGAATCGATCATGAGAAATGACAACTCCAATATCTCAAACTAAAAACATGTATCCAGTTGCACAATGGATGATACAAGAACATACATTTATACTTTCAGGCATTTGTACTAAAGAGTAAAGCATACAACCAGAATAAAATAAGTTAGGAAATCCAGTTTAAAACTACGGACAGATGCCACTTATCACTTATACCAAAATTAGGCACAAGTGTCTATGGTTAAGTTGCATGTCTGCGACTGTGTATGCTTGTGTAAGTTTGCAGCCGATTGAAAGGGACTAACATGAGGAATGGCTAGGTGATTGTGTCAGACCTTTTTTTGCAGCTTTAGTTATGATGACTAATAATCAGACTCCTCACTTATGTTAACTAGAAGCAACATAAAAGTTGACATGTTTAGTGAGCAGTTTCTACATGTGGAACAGAGAGAGATTTTAAATGAATACAATAATATAAGACATTAAAGCCAGATGAAGCTTCAAGCAAAACATGAAGCCATCGGAGAACAATACATGTTGTGATTGAATATATGATATAGTACACTTTTTTATGAGAAAAGAGAAGTGTGCACAAACTGCTATTGAAAATACCAAGGAACTGAATTTGAACAGTGTTATGTTGTTGTAGAAGAGACTATCAGAGGTATAATATCCTAGAACCTAGAAGATCGACATTAGAGGTTATTTCTTGGCATGACATGAGAACAACAAAACCTTCCATCTTTTCATGCTTGAGGACAGGAATATTTTACTTTCATTCAGCATTATTAGGAGGAATCTTCTGAAATATTAGACCTTTATGGCATATAGACAAAGAAAATATTTCTCACAAGACTATGTGGGTTACAAGTACAATATTCTTCTGAAGCACCATGGAAGGCATTGCAAACTCTTCTTGATGCATGGGTCTGATTTGCATATACTAAGACAACTTGATTTAGCAAGATATTTGTATAATATAAGCACAAACAATACTGAGGACATGTCATAAGAGGCAACAGGCTCAATTTAAGGTTGGGAAGTGTCAAGTTTATATTCTGAGACCCTCCTCAATCTACTGGATGAGGCAGCTATAAAATTGACATCCCAGGCCCAATTTAAGGTTGGGAAGTGGAAAGTGCAACAAACAAGTTTATATTCGGAGAAAGTTCGTGTTGATGGTGTTCTACATATTATCCATATTTGATGAGTTACAGATGTGAATTCTGATGCACTAGGATCATTTGTAATTGTTCACGTACCTAATTTTTAAACATGTTATAGGTAGAAAGTTTGTGTTGATGATGCTCTACATATTAGATTTGTTCATAGCAATGAGGAAGATAAATCATGGACTGATTTACTGCTTTGAGATAGGTAACTTATGTTAGGATCAAACTGTAGTATTGGACTAGGAGAAAGCATTGATATCAAATATATAGTTGGGTAATGGTATCGATAGCATTCAGACTTTATATACATGTATCGGAACATTTTTGGGCATACTTAGTAGATGCAATGGTACTCTTTCTTCCTCGTCTAAGGAATGGGCCAAGCCGATCCGCCTTTGTAGAGTACCCAGCAAAACTAGCAAAAATGTGATGTAAAACTAATTTGGCAATCTGAGAAGACTGATACCTTGGTACAAGCTATGCTTATGGCAATATAAAAAACATTAGAGAATTTTTGGACTTTCATTTGATGAGTTATAAAACATACTTGGAATTTGAACAACATTAACAGCTTGAAGGAGATGAAATCCACTTAAACATTTGTGAATTAACATACATTCTTTTTTATATATTGCACAGTTCTCTTACCGACCATTCCAAAAGGATTATAAGAAAATAATTATGAATAAAAAATGTACCATCTAAGCCCTCTTCAATAGCCTCCATGTTGAAGATATTAACATGTATATATATAAGAATGTATATATATTGTTAAGCAGGTAAAAGACAAAGCTACGAACCATAGCATTGACAACACCACCCTTTTTATGAATGTTAGAAGCCCAGTCTCTTCTCGCGGGAGGCATAAACAAGTCGAGGAAGCTCATTGTGATTTGTGTCAAGCCCTCCACGGTGGCCCAAAAAGACCTACAATTTTCAACAATAATGTAATAAGAAAACAACATATCATCTTAAAGGATAAAGGGAGGGCAGAAATAATTGTAATTACAAATCCAAATCTAGTTCAAGTCAAATGAAATGTATACGTCACATATTTACCTGTGTTAGTGCAATACCCTTAAGATATTTCAAAAATATAGGTATCTATTTAACTTTTAGAAGAGGATACAAAAACCATTTTGGCCCCCTTGACAATTTCATATGTATTTTCCGCTTTATAAATTCTAACCCTCCTTCATCTGGTTTAGTGATAATTGCACTACTATTAGATCCAACAAGGAGTAAAATATAGAGTTAAAAAGTTAAGGAATAACCTCCTTACAACTGGAACCATTGCAAAAGAGAGCACCTCATACTATCCTGAGTCCGGATTAGTTTTTTCAGCTCCTGCAAAAGAGGGATCCAACAAGGACTATATTCAAATTCAAGAATCTGAATCATGAAATATAACAAAAAGTTTTGATATCAGTTATAATGGTTAGAAAGAACTGCATGGGTCCCTAAAAAGTTCAGATGCAGGTTGATAACACACACACCACAAAAAAAATAGAGCAAAAAGAATACTTGGCTGAAACCCTTTTTCATGTGAGCTTGCTTTGAAGTTTCAGCAAACTTACCAAATAGTGTTATTATGTAAAGAGCATATTCAGGAACATGAGAATATTAAGAGAAATTAGAGTAAAAGGTTAGAAATAACCTTACAAATGGACAAGGAGATTGCAATTGGCCATGTTTGCAAAACGAAATTTTATTTTTAGGAACATGAGATTATATAAGAGAAATATTTAGTTCCAAATTAACATTCTGGTAGAATTTATTTGCGTACGCTGGGCCGAGCAGAGGGGTTGGGGTTGGCTTTTCGACCACAAGAGGGAGCTTCACGATGCCTACCACTGCAAAAGATGGACGAAAAAAACTTAGGAGATCGCGGAGGTTGTCGATGTTACTATATATTTGGCAGTAGAGCGAAGAGAGGAGGGTGACGAAGAAAAGGTTGGCGGTAAGGATGGAAGATGTCGTTGTTGTTGGCGGTGAGGGTTGCAGCGAGAAGATTGTGGAGGCTGATGGTTAGGGTTTTCAGGGATTTTTGAGTTTGGGAGAGTAGAGAGTTGATGGGGGCGGTTAAATTTGAGAGGAACGCTTGACAAATATTTTTGAGTTTGGAAGGGGTTTTGAAATTGGGAGGAGGGAATTTAGAATTAGGGAGGAGGGAATGAAGGGAGTTTGGGGATCCATATGAAAAATTTACAGAAATTTTTAACCAGCGGGATGCAAATTCTACAATTCACAGCATACGGAAATGTTTTGAAAAAATTGCATAACGGAGGACACCTCACCAGAACAAATGGCACGATGGCCAATTGGACAGGCTGACATGGCGCCCGTGCCATTAGTAATGGCGGGCGCAAGGCTGACAAGGCAACCACGCCATCGCAAATGGCGGGCGTGTGTCCCCGTGGTTAAGTTGCAAAGGTTCTTAATTAAATTTTGATACATCCATCGAGTTGATAACTGCTGCTTGGGGGGTTCACATAAATCAGCACAGGTTAAGATGCAAAGATTTTTAATTAACTTATCATTTGGACCAGGTTTCCGCTCAATACAGTAAAATATCAACTTCGCGAGTGCTTCTGCTGCCTTACCACGCTTTTCTGGCCGCGTGGGGCTACACGCCAGCCATTTACGATGGTGCGGCTGCCTTATCAGCCATGCGTCCACCATTGCTAATGGCTCCATGTCAGCCTGCCCAATTGGCCATCGTGCCATTTGTTCTGGCGAGGTGTCCCCCGTTATGCAATTTTAGCAAAACTTTTTCGTATGCTGTGAATTGTAGAATTTTCACCCCGCTGGATGAAAATTTCTGAAAAATTTATTATAAATTGAATAAAAATATATAATAATATTGATTTAGTCGGATTTGTAGGATTTGAGGTGGACCAAATCAGTAGAATTTGTATAAAATATTTTAATATTCATCCATAACTTTTCCTTTCCTGTACTCATTTAAAGAACAAAATCATAGACATATGGGTTAAATCTAAGGGTGAGTCTAATTCGATTAATATTGAATCAACCTAAAATTATTGTTTTAAGAACCGAAAGCCGGACTATTATTTATGATAATAGAACAAAACTGAATCGAATAAAAAAGTTATACTTTTGGTCTGTTCGATTTTATACCAGATAGGAAATAAAAAATCAAAAGTTAATAGAAGAGAAAAATAAAAAAATTGACATGGTACATATCAGATAGGAGATCGACAACCCTGGTCCAGGAGCTCCCCTAGCTGACATTGGCCTAGGAGCTCACTAGTGTCAGGGTCCTCTATTCTTGCCTCCAATGTTGCAGAGAGCCGTTCGGCCGAGCTGAATACTTGGCTCTCATCTGGTGTAGAGGAATTTGATGTCACTCTGGTAGACTTTGTAAGCTCGTATCCTTGTTCACAAACAAATAAAAAAATACAAATTAAGCTATGCCTTGACAAGTGAAATATGACATACATAGATTGAAATAAATTTGTGGAGTGGACTGCACCTGGACGTATGAAAATGTGGTGATGAACTCGGATACCTCCTTCCTCCTATGCTCAATCTGGCTGAGCTTATTCCTCTTGTACGCGCTCGATTGCTCCCTATACTTTCTGGCCATGATGATATGCTGGGGGAGAGAGAGAGAGGACTGAGAGACACAACATTGAGGAGAGGAGAGGTTGGTCTCTAAAGATTGATGTAGCATTGAGCAGAGGAGAGAGGTGGTTTATGGTTAGATTTTTTCGGTATATATAAAGATAGGGGTAAATATGTAAATGTAAGGTAATTTTGGGTTTCGGGTCGGGTCAGAAACGGAATGCTAAACCAGTGACCCGAACCGAAAAACTGAATTATACTTTTCTAATAACCGAAATTTGACCTGTTATTTCTGAAACTGACCTTAACTGTTATACAGTGTTGGTTCGGGTCGATTTTTGGTCAAAACACATAAACTGCTCACCCCTAGTTAGATTCATGTAAACTCAGTTGTGGGTCGATAGATCTAGTAGGTCTCTCTAGAACGATATTTGAGCACTACATCATTGCTGCTTGTTCCTGTAGGATCACAAGTCCCAAGTCATACAAACAAACCCTTGTGTGTGTGATCTCAATGTCCTCTTATATATATTATTTATTTTAGGAGAGCCCTAGCATAAATAATTATCAATTATTATATTTTTCGTATATTTAGTACTTGTATGCTCCCTAGTCTGCAACCTGTTTGGTCAGTGCCACACAATATGTACATGTTGTTGCCAGCAACAAAGTAACTTTACTCTGGTCCATTAAAGTTCCTTATCAACTCAAGCTAATTTAAAGAATATAAGAAGACATCATATACAATAATCAAAATTAATGATTTCTCGACTAGTCAAAGCATATAATAACTAATTTAGATGGAAGAAAACATGTTTTGGGGGAATAAAAAAATGGGAAGAAATTCAACACTCCCCATCACCACACTGACACACACGTAAGAAACGTATAACTTATGATGGATGAGGTGTCTATTTTTTGGCCAAACATATGGATATGTAATTTAAAATATTAAAAGATAGAAACATTCACGACGTTTATTTATAGTGGCAAAATATAGATACATTTACAACAATGTATAAACATTATGAAATACACATCTTTTATAACATTTAAAAAAAGTTGTTGAATATAACCCTTTGACAATGTTTCTTAAATATTGTAAAGTGACAATACATACACAATGTCTATATAAAGTGGTAAAATAAAATTACTTCTACAACATCGAACAAACATTGTGAAAGATAGAAAACTTACAACAATTGATAAACGTTGTTGAACATGATATTTTTACAATATTTTAAAAACATTGTCGAAATTAATAACATTGACGACATCAAATAAACGTTGTCAAAATTAATAAATTTTACATTGTTAATAAAATGTTGTTGAAGATAGTAATACACAACTTTTGCGAATGACCATTGTAGAAGCATTAACGTTTGAATATTAAACGTTGTTTGTACATGTAATTTACAACATTTTTACAATAAAGGTTGTAGAAGACCCCTCCTTTTTACAACATTTTTAGGATGTATTGTAGATAAAACATTGTAAAAAGGGTTTTTTTATTGTAGTGCGAGATGAATTTTGTGGATATGAAACTATGTGAAGCACCCGAATCAAATAAAGCTAAGGCAGGATAGGAAAGCACATAAATAAAACCTGCGATGACATCAGCTGTAGGTTCCTGCTCTGGCCCTTGTTCCTCTGCTGCTAGGGAAAAAGCTCGCCCAGTCTTCTGTTGATGCTGCCCAAATTGTTGTTGCTGAGTGGGCAGAGGACCTTTCTGCTGAGTAGCTCCAGTCCGGTGCATCGACGAAGGGCAGTCCTTCACTTGGTAGGTGGCAGACCCACAGACTAGGCAGTGTCCTAGCCTCTTCCTGCAGATGTTCGACTGGTGCCCTGGCCTCTTGCAAAAATCATAGACAGGGATCTGCCTCTGAGGTGCTCTATTATTGTTCCTCGTCTGTTGGTTCTGCTGGTGGTGGTGAGGAGACCGTTGTTGTTGTTGTTGTTGAGCTTCTTCTGATTACCCTGGAAGTTGTTAGTTCCAGGATAATCCCTCTTTGAGCGAGCGGGTTGGCTCTTCTCTATATCTTGAGCTCGGTCCAGGATCCTTTCATAGGTCTTAGCACTGCCTGAGATCATATGGGTGCGGATCTCCTCTCTCAGCCCATGTCTGAACCTTTCGGCACGATCATCTGGGTCAGCTACCAAATTCTTAGCAAAACGGCTGAGTTGGCCGAATTCTGCCGCATACTCTCCAACAGTCATATTTCTTTGCTTCAGATTCTGAAATTACCTCTCCATCTTCCGCAACTCTGATGTTGGAAAGAACTTCCTCTGGAACAACCTCTTGAAGGTGTCCCAGTCAAGCTGCCTGTCCTAGAGTCGGGGTTCATTCCGATACCAGGTGCTTGCTACACTTTGCAGTTGGAGTCCTACTGCTTCAGCCTTGATGTCTTCTGAAAGTCGAGCGACGCTTAGGAGACGCTCCATGCTATCGAGCCATTCGTCAGCATAGATGATTCCCTCGGTTCCTTTGAAGGGTCGAGGGTTCTGCTTCTTGAAACTCTCAATATCGCCCACCTTGGCAATATAATTCCTATTAATTTAAATGGCCTTAATGTTACATAAATTAATACTTAGATTTATGTTTACCTTGGCAGGCCTTGGTTCCTATTGAGCTGCTTCTCCTCTCTCTAGTGCAGCCATTGCCACACTATGGGCATTATCTATGCCTTCTCTCATAATTGCCGTCTGCTCGCGATGAGCTTCAGCTTGAGTTATCTGGGCTTCTAGCATTCCTCGTAGCAGACCTATGAGGTCGGTGGGGTCTACAGGCACCGGTGGAGCAGCTGGAGTGGGTACTACCACAGGGGGCTGCATCTCCGTCTGGAAATATGATGGATCCGCCGTTGTATTATGGGGACGGTCGGCCAGCTGCCGAGGTGTAGGATCCGGACTTGGTTGGGGAGGTGGGGTATGATAGGGTGAAGATACCCCATCGCCAGCAGAATTGGTCTTGTCAGTGGCCATTCTCTGGAAGGTTTAGGATAAAAACATAAGCAAGGTAGCCTATCCATCTATAACAAACAAAAATATTTATAATATAAAACGGTCCTATGTTGTGATAAATTAATGTTCTAGTGTTCTAAATATTTCTAGATGTTTTCCTAAGTTGTTGATCTGACCTGCATGGGCCACCACTAAAAACATGTCACGACCCGGTCCCAATTTCTTGGGTCGAATCGGATCATGTCCAGCCTGCACCGTTGTTGAGACGGCGGCAGTAAGCTGTATAACTCATGCAAGAAATCAACAACACAGACTAATTGCCACAACTTATATTTCGATAATTAAAACTTGTCCAAACACAAAGTTTTCAATACAACCCACAACTGAAATAAAATAATTGTCTTTCACAATAACATAAACTGAAAATAAAACTAATTGGCAATCTCCTCATCATCATCCCCTGGTAGAACAGCCGGGTACAGTTCAGGATCATAGTAACTACTAATCAGTAGCTCTGCATCATCAATAGGACCTAAAAATATAGTCTCCAGTCAGGAGGGAGCAAAGTACAATTCATGATATTTTAACAATTGAAATAATAATGGAATTATGTATTTTTAAACAATTTGAAGTAAATGGTTTTTCAACAGTTAAAACAGTGTGATGTGAATAGGCAATGAATATGACCGGATTGGGTTGTACAGTTGTATCCTATTGATACGATATGGCTTATCCTCGTGTGTGTGAGGGGTAAGCTAACACAGTCATTATACTATTTTGGATGTGGTCATACTCATTACACTATTCCCCTAGTACTCAACAGTTAAACAGTCAATGCTCTCAGAGAGAGTTTCGTGTTGCCTCGTGGTTTAAATTTGTAATAAAACTATTATAAATAATTGTAAACTACCACAAACTGTACTTGCCTTGGTTTTGACTGGAATGAGGGTAATGACTCCGAGATTGAATTTCAAATTTGTCCTCGAAATCCTACAATCGAGAAGTCGGTCTTAGATTCCAAAATTTCCATACTATATGTGCTAGTTTCAATCTCTAATTTGTCCTAATCAATTTTAATCTTTATTTAGCTAACACAAACAAAACGCGATTATCGGTGCGTTATAATTATGAAACATCAATTTATATTTAATTTCTAGAAAAATTGTATTTATTGATTTATTTGGAAAAACTTATTATTCTATAAATATAAAACTTAAGATTTTCCTTTTTAATGAGAAATACATGAATTTTTATAAAAATTTACAACTTAACTTCTAAGTGATAAAACATTTTTATTTTTTTTCTTTTTAAAGTAAAATAAATAATTATTATTTTATACTACTTTCTCATGACAGAAAATCAACCAGAGAATAAAAATAAAACCTAAGCTATTACACTTTCTCACAGCAGGAATAAACGAATGGGCTTATGCCCTTTTACAGACCTTATTACATAAATTTAAATAAGAAGAAGACATTTGTTAGTCTCTAAAACTCCTACAATTTAATTTCAAAAATAAAACTAATAATAAATTAAATAGTGAGTCTCAGATTTTTGGTCCAATCATCATATAAGCTAATGCCTCAACGTCCGGGCGAAACCGGTTTCGTTTGCACTTAGCTAGGGCCCATTGACCATTTACGGTCGTCGCCCAAAATTTCCAATATACAATCTTTCCCGAAAAACCATTTTTTAAATAATTTAATTTTATAGAATAATTCGACAGCACTTCCTCTATTTTCGGTCAACCTAAAAACTGGGAAATACGCCACAAACACCAAACACAATCCCATACCAGGGGAAAATCCATATTCTCACAGAATTATTTCTGAAACAAATTCGAAAAACTCGGAACCAGCATACCAACAATCCAGTTTAACTACTAAACCAAAATCCCAGAAGCTTATCGGATATTCCGAGAACCAAAACAAAACACAGAACCTATCCCGAAAGGATTCAAAAATTCCAAAATCCAAACGAATTAACCATAGAACCGAGAATCAACTCACAGAATAAAATCTGAAGGTCACAACACAAAAATACCAAAGAACTTCGAAATTCCCGAAATCGAACTTCCAACCGAATCCCGTAACGGGATTGAGGACCAAATTCATCATTGACACACGGGAGGGACGAACTACTATGATTATCAGAGAATTACCCAAATCCTTTGGTCGGGGAGCCGCGGGATAAATCTCGAGAATGAAATCGAAAACGCTAGCCAGCGAGATCGGGGTCGGGAACTCGGAGAAGCTTCGCGGAGCTCGGGAAACTCTGGCCCGGAGGAGACAGCGCTGGAAAGCCGCACGGAGAGTGGCCCGAGTCGGGATCATCCTGGGTGGCTGCAGCAAGGGTCAGGGCGGAGGGGCGTCGACGTCAGGTCGTCAGCGGGGCTGTCACGGAGCCGCTGAGGACGGTCGCAGGGACAGCGGTGGTGGGGTCGCCGGGCTCGGGCGGCCTGGCGGTGGCGCTTCACAGAGACGGATGCGGAGGGCGCCGGTTTGGGGAGGGGCGCCGGGGTGGTCGACCTGGGTCGGGAACCGCCGGTGGGCTCAGGCGGAGGCCGGCGGTCGGGATCGGCTCCGGGTCGGCAAGGGTTTGGGGGTTAGGCTTTCAAAAGGGAAAGTAGTGGTGTGAGTGATGGAAGGAGGGGTTTATATATATATATAGGAGAGGAGAAGGGAGGTTATGGAAGGGGAAAGGATGGGGCGCACGACGATTTCGGAAGGGCAAGGGTCGACGGCGACGGCCGTCCATGCTGGGAGAGGAAGGGCCGCTCGGCCGTCGGGTAAGGAAAGGAAATTTTTCCTTTTCCCTTAAGTAACAAAGAAAGAGAAAGAATGAGTAAAAGTGTGTTGTGATAGTAATGAAGTGAACGAGTAAAATAGTGAATGGAAATAATCCATTCCTATGAGTGAGTGTACAGAATAAATGAATGGATTCTTAATAAGTAGAAAGGAAAAAAGGTTCCAAATATATTAGATATTTATAAATAATTTAACTTTTAATTTATACGAAATCGAGTTCAGTTTCGAAATTAATTCCGAACCGGGTTTCGGGAGTGGGAACGGGTTCGGGTCTGGGTCAAGTCAAAACAAAAATCCATGTTTATTTTAAAATTAGTAATTTTCTATTTGATAATAATCTGGCAAAGTAGCAAACACGAAATTTAATAATTAAAAAAAATAACAAAATCGAATTTATGGGTTTTGACTAAAATTTCCAGAATTAATTAATTAACTAATTTAAGTTATTCAAATAATTAACTAAAAGTTACGGGTTTCACACCATATTAGTCGTACTACTGTAAGCCTGCGACTAGGAAATGCTCATTCACGTCTAGGAGTAAATCAATTTTTAGAGAATGACTAGGACTAGGAGTCCCTTGTTAAAAAATTGGCCGTTGGGTAGTTAAGGTTGTCGGACAGGCCATGCAATTTAGAATTATTAAAATTAGATAACTTGCCAGATCTTTACAGAAACACTATTACTCTTGATATGACGACATGATCCAAAGTTGGTATACTACTCACTTGGCTAGTTAGGCTTTTCCTAGAATTAAGGCTATAATCTTGATAACATGTTCAATTTCCTTTACTCTATTAGACATAAACATCACTTCATGAGTTAGAATTGACTGTTTTTAAATTCTATTTTGCTGTAAGGAACTGGTTTAAAAATTTTTGATTATGTTATTCGCATACGAATCTCGAGGTAGATTGATTTGAGATTTTCCCTCAACCATTGAAATGCACATAAAATAGATACTAGAATGTTTGTATTTCTTTCGTCCTTAGTTATTTCCTCTATGTTAAATCTTTTATTTTAAGTGTTGTGACTGATAGGACAAATACCTACGCTTTATTTTTAGTTAACTTGTTTGAATCTCTAGAAGCTCGTGAATTTTTACGGATATAGTTAAAAGAATGTTAGTTAACTAATAATGGTTAGACAGCAGCGCACTGTCGTCAATTATTTGAGAGTGGAGAATGTGGGTTCACTGCAGCCAGCAGCACACTGGCGAGGAATAACCCATAGAATTGAAATCCTTTCGAAGAATTGTAGGTTATGGATCATTGCTAAACTATATCCTTGTTGACCTCTTTTGACCTTGTGTCAATATAAGGTAGGGTACCTGATAGCATATCACAGCTGAAGCACGGAACCAATATTTTACCACCGCCCGAGTATATGGGCGAGGCATAATTCTCGGTGAAATGACTTCAGATGTGATTATAAGTTTAGGATACTATAGAGAATAGAAATGCTCTGTATGTCACATAAGACCCAAAGCCAATACTAGTAGAAGTTCTGTAGCATGTCTCCCCACCTCGCATTATGTGGTCATTGTGATCTATCGACGAGGTAATTGACTGACACTAATAGGTTTACTTAGAATATAGAATTCAGAAGTCCATAACCCATTAGTCGACCAAGACCTTATGGATAGAAGATAGTAGGGTGCCTATATAAGCAATGACACCATGTAAGGTTTTAATTCTCTCAAAACTCGAACTACTTGTATCTCTTTTCAAAAATCTCGCGTACTTGTATTTTGACTATCTTGACCAACATTGTAATTACAGCCTAGTTTTGCAAGCTTACTCTTTTATCAAGCTTGATTCAAGACATATGTTTATTGGGGACGCCTGCTAACATATTGTCTAATCAGAATCAGTGTATTATGGTCTGATCAACCATGATGCATTTGGTTCGCTCTTCATCTAATTACCCTACGTGGATTGAGATGTAGATGTCTCTAGGATCTCATCCGCGACTGCTTTGACAATTCTTCTTGAATTATACATTCGCCTTTGAATCACGTAATTATACTCAGTGACATCTCTCTTGAACTCTTTATTGTTTTTGTCTTTCACTGATTAGAAAGACGAAATTGATGGCCCAATGAGTACATCGTGTTTTTGAATATGGCTAATTAGTTAAGTTTAACATAATGATGTCACTAATATTCATATACTTACTATCATGTTGCTACTTAAACTTAGTATTGTCCTAATTGTCCTATATTACATTGTAATGCTTGTATCGTACTGCAACATATTTTACTGGCCTAACATGTATTTGTAGACATGCGGTAAGCATGATCTAACATGATCAAACCAGGACATAGGCAATAAAGAATTGATGTTGGAGCAAAGACGGCGTCATACAAAAAGATTTCTCCGAACCGCCTAGCGACCTATCCGGGGCCTCGCATCGGGGGTTCGGGGGCAAAGCTCCCGAAAGGTATTCAGATTTCCAGATCTGTTTATCTTTGGACGACTGCTGTCAAGGAAAAAGACGTCTTCAGGACTGCTCAAATATCAGAAGAAAGGCATCATCAAAGGGCTCTTGGTTTTCCTACTTGTTCCAAGTCTGTAATCTTCAATTTATTGAGTCTAGGAGAATGTATACGTTGAGTCGCACTGAGTCATCTCAATCCTAGACATATCTCTCCAAGCTCTACCATACAAACAGACCAATTCCTGAACCAAGTCCAAGCTCCACAAAGTCCAAAAGCCCAATGGACCAATTCTGTCTTCTGGAGACAGAGTTCGGGCCGAACTCTGCCTCCACACAGAGTTCGGGCCGAACTTTGTCCCCTGATTTCCAGCACCCTAATTTTTAGGGCCTGCTTGCTACAAGCTGTCCAACGGCCAAAAATTTGAATTATTTATACCAAATTCTGGCCGAATTCTATATGTCCCGAACCCTATAAATAGGCCTTGGTTTCTTTCATTTGAAACCATCCACTCTTCTCTTCTTCTTCTCTTACATAGCCTATATAGCCAAGAGCCTTACTCTTCCAATCTACTAGCCACAAAACTTCCTAAGCCCCAAGGTGCTCAAGTGCGATTCAGCTAGAAGTTTTTGTACAAGAGTTGAAAAGAAGAAGTCGCTTGGAAAATTCCAAGCAATCGCCACTGCGATCCTCTGTAAGAAGTTGACGTGCTCTTCTGAAGAAAAGGCACGGGTTATAAACTACTATTTCACAAATAGTGGATTTAATCCTGAGCTAGAGTTCTCAGGCCTGGACTAGTCCTCCACAAGGGAAACCAGGTTAAAACTGCTGTGTTTGCGTATGCTCTTCTTGATCTTTATTTACTTCCTCATTTCTCTCTGATTTATTTACTATCTTGATATTTGTTTGTGGAGGTGAAATAGAGTTAAATTTTTATTTGGTGATTATCGACACAAACTCTATTCACCTCCCTCTAGAGTTGCCTACACGTTATTTCAGAAATCTCGTAATTGATAGATAGATATAGAGTATTCCCCATGGCTATGATAGTTGTATACGCAAGTTTAGCTACCATCAGCCAGCTCTGTGACTGGAACCTTGCCTTGAGTTACCCGTCCTCCCTTCGACACTAAACTTGCTAATCTTGATCTTTTAGTCATTGGAGTCCGAGAATGATTAGGATCTTTCCCTTGATCAAATGCCAACCTAGAAGACTACCTATACTCAGGAGACCAATTATTGTGAGCCTCTAACTAATTGTTTGAAGCTTGCTTTAACTGGAACCCTTGTGACAATAGTCTGGAAGGCTCGACACAAATAGAAATTCACGACTTCGTTGTTAGAAATTTTTTCATATGATGTGCCTTAGAGAATGGTTACCCGGTCGATAACTCTTGTATACTATGGATGTGTATGTTCCTTTATTTCATTGACCCTATGTCATTGTACACACTCATTTTTCTATTTATTGAAGAACAATCCTTGACTTGACTTGTAACTACTGTATCCCGTTACGCCATGCCTTATTCTTCATTATCAAGAGTCGAGGTACAATATCCGGACTTTAGAATTTTTCTAACCTCATTATTCTTAAAACCCTGTCCTAGCTTCTAAGGTGGGTAGACTGTAAGCCTTCTAAAAATTTTAGGATATACCAGGATTACCGAATGATTAGAATAACTTCCATTAGGATGATGATTAGTGCCCATGGACTCCCACTTTTCATTTAGATCATTTTGTGTCCCCGGCCGTGTCATTAATATTCGGAGAACGAGGCCAGTTGTTACCTTCCAACAAATTTCACATGCAAGATCTAGATGAGTCCACCTTCATCTAGGTATATCATGTCCCACTCAAACCCGCCCCCTTATACTCTATTTTTATGGTACGACTTTTAGCTCAAAAGGACTAGCTATAACCCTTACCACAATACCGGTATACTTCTCGACTTCTATTAGAACCTCAACTTCGACTAAATTCCTTCGACCAATATATGGTTGTGGTCTACTCGAAGCCCACTACGCACATGCTACTAGTGTGTCACCCAACCGAGGTCTCAAGTGCTACTTAAACACAAAAGTCACTGAAGGCGCATTTTGGACTTTAGGAACCTAGCTAACCAACTGACTGGCAACTAGCTCAACCACATAGGTGGAAACCTATTCTAGGGTACCCTAACCTAGTAGAAACAGTTTATCTTGGGATCTTGTTCAGTCCATATAGACTGAGATCCAAGGTTCATCCAACCAACGAGTGATATCCAAATAGGAAACCCATTAAGGCCCAGTAAAACCCCTCCAAACAAACCCCCATAGTTGGTCTATAAAACCGAACTGTTTGAAATAGGTCCCCACACCTATTATGTAGTCTCCACCTCTTAGAATATAAAGTCATTCGTAACCCTTATTTCAACTACCTGGAAATTGCGATTCGATCTTGTATTGCAGTTATATCCCTTGCTCGTGTGTTTAAATAAGCACGAAAAAAGGTCAAAATCTTGATTTCTCAAATTCTGTTCCATTATGAAATCTTATTCAGATAAAATTTTGAGAACAGAATTTATGTATTGTATGGATTGTAAGCCCTCTAGGAAACGAAGAATCCTTCGATTTAGCAAGTGACTAGACTAGAGTAGCCCAATCTAGCAAATAAGTCAGTGGTTCATAGACTTTCTATCTATCTGCATCATTTGATACTCACCATCGCTCTTGAAACTTCATAATTGCCTTCGATTATTCATCCTTATCATCCTGTCCTTCCTATTGTAGAGCGATGAATGGTCATGCTTATTAGAATTTACCAATAATTCTTAGCTACTTGTGTAAATGTGTTGCTTGTTAAAGTTTGGATTGCTTGAATGGTAGAAGAGGATAATAGAGGTCGTATGCAGTAAATAACTATTGGTAGCAAGTTTAGCATATTATAAGCTTTCAGTTTGAGGAGTAGTGTGACCAAAAGTGGGTAGAAATTCTAGAGGTTATATAGTTACGAAATGGCTAGGAGGAGGTATAAATATTTCTGAGAAATTAAATTTAAGGAGATTGTGGTAATAGTGAACTTATTCTTTTATTTTTGTTTGAATTTTAGGCATGTTTATGAGTTAGATTCGAGGACGAAATTATTTTAAGGTGGGTAGATTTGTAGCTCCCCTTCCCAAAAATTTTGAAATATTCTATTTTTACTTATTTTAATTAAATGGTGATTTTTAGATTTTATAAATAATTAATTATTATATTAAATTGTTATAATGTGATTTATAATTTATGCGTATATATTATATATATATGTGTATGTGCATGTATATATATAAATATATATACTATATACGTGTATGTGTATGTAAATACAAATATTAATATAATAGGTGAGTATGTGTGTGTGTGTGTATATATATATATATATATATATATATATATATATATATATATATATATATATATATATATATATGTGTGTGTGTGTGTGTGTGTGTGTGTACGTATATATAAATATATAATATAATATGTGTGTACGTATGTATAAATGTATATAAATATATATATGTGTAGGTGTATATATATAAATATATATATATATACATATATTTGTATGTATAAATATATATATGTATACATATATTTGTATGTATAAATATATATATGTATACATATATTTGTATGTATGAATATATGTAGAAGAATAAAAGGAAAAGGAATAAGAATCAGTAGCAGCCCGGCCCACAGGCCCACATCCTATATCCCCAAACAACAGGAAGCCCCGACTTCCCCAGGCTTAACAGTCGCTCGGCCAACCCAAGAGCACTGATCATCCTGCGTGTATATTAACGTAGAGAGAGATCGAGAGAATCTCGATTAAATTCCAAACCCTAACCTACGCCGCCGACCCCTACATCTGGGCGACCCACCAGCGACTGCTCGCCGCCGCCGCTGCCACTGCGAGCAGCCGGGAACCGCCGTCGAACCCAGGCCACACGACCACAGCAACGGCAGAACGTCAGTTGCTCGACCCAGGTTCGTCATCTCATTGCTCCTTCATTTCGTAGTCAATCGACGAACCGATTTGTTCGTCGTAATCACAATATATAAGGCTTTCTTTCCTTTCAATTCGTTCGAAATTCTGATGACCAGAACCCTATAAAAAT
Organism: Iris pallida; assembly: GCA_029216955.1. Lineage (NCBI taxonomy): Eukaryota > Viridiplantae > Streptophyta > Magnoliopsida > Asparagales > Iridaceae > Iris > Iris pallida. The sequence continues at coordinate 43,390,255 of JANAVB010009596.1, forward strand.
CGAGTCAAACCTCGGCGAAAACAGTGCCAATACACTCTATTTTTGGCTGTCAGATCACCAACTTCGAAGACTATTTCTAATTGCCTATTGATGTTTTCTTTAAAACTAATTAAAAATAGTTGGATACAACCTATAGGGCTTTACAAATGTTTTTGTAGAATTGAATTTCGTTGATCGTACGTCGAGAAATTCGACTCCCAAAACTGACAAAAAACTATTTTCGAAAATAGTGAATTTCAATAAAAACCTTCGATACGACGTGCGTCGTGCCAATCCGGGCGATGTGGTCGCGAACCGAAAGCATCGAAAGGTGCGTATCAACTTCGTGGACGTGTGAGCTTTGACGGAATTCAAATTGGTAGCGTGTGCACGACGAATTTGATACGTATCCATCAAAATTTATCGTATTGGCCTCTGTACAAACTTCCCAAATACTTCGTACACGCTCGTCAGATCGAGACAAAACTTGTGCCAACAGGACCGTATCATTGTTCTGGTCCTGTATGCCAAGTTTGGTCTGATTCTGAGACAGTTGATCGGATCGCCGTTTTGTGGGCCCCACTGTCCGACTCAATGGGCGATTTTGTGCACCGCCCGCCGGAATCTAACTCTGGATATACGTTTGCATTTGTATTGAAAAACCGGACCTGTAGACATATACTTTAATGACTTTAGAGACCACTGACTCTGGCACGCTTTTCGGTGTAAAGTGGGTCCAACGATGGACACCTTTTTGACCCAAAATTACCATTTTCCTCCTGTGTCCATAATTGGACTTAAGGACAGGCAATCCTAGCTAATTCGACTATTCTAAGAACATTGGTAATATTTATTTCAGCATCTGGAGACTTTTTGCATGTGTTGACTTTAGTGACTCATCTGATGTGGTTGTACTATCGGTTTCTCCAGCTAAGGACCTTAGGAAAGTGCATTTTCGGATTGCTTTCGATTCATAGTAGTCTTTTCATTTCATATTTATACATATATCTTGCTGCTTGTTGACACGCTCGTCACACGAAGTAGTCGGAAGGAGAAATATCTTAGTAGACATGTGGACTACCCAGAACTATCCCCATGATGTCTATTCGTGAACAATAGCACCTGTACACGACACGTGCAGGTGCCGGATTTACCCCCTAGCCGTTCACTTGTCAAAATAGATATTTCACACCACGTAGGCAGTTGTCTTTTATTTATTTCCCTTTTTTTCTCCACCGTGCCATGTCATCAGTTACCTTCTAGTTTTTGTCTCTCATATGTTATTTTTATGTCTTGTTAATTCTATTGTGTTCTTGCATTGCCGTCGGTTTGTGTACTTGTTCTATTCCTGACTGGAAACCAACATTTTTTTAGGTTAGCCATGGATTCACTTAGCTTAGGAGATACGGGTGTACTTGCAAGAAAAAACCTAGAAATAGATAGCAGTTGTATTCATTTTCATTAATTGTAAAATCTTGTATTTTCTTTAATTATAAATGTTGTAACAAATTTAGAAATGTGAATGAGCAGCAAATGTTGTATTTTGAGCATTTATTTTCTTGCAGGATTGACAGCGTTCTACCGTCGACTCTGCGGCGTATGCTGGCTTGGACACGTCTCGTATCCGAAAAGCGGGTGCGGGTCGTGACACGATCCATGCGGCCCGGTCACACAGAGTACATGTGGCACATTCCCCATAAAGGCCAACTGTGCACTAAAGGCATTGAAGCCATGGTACAGCGACAAAATACGATCAAACCTGCGCATAAATCATGCGACATGGCCATCTGGGTTCAATGCATCCGTTCCCCCACTATCCTTACCGTGGATAGGAGGATGTGCGTCAAAATGAGCAGAGAATAAGTCTACAGCTATCGATGGAGAGGCAATCCCCTTTCATTTGTTAGCAGCACCGATCGACTTGGGGGCTTCGAGGGCCATGGCTGATCGAGAACGGAAAAGAATATTAGAAGAAAAGAGGCCGAAAAGAGAATAAGACGAAAGAAAGCAATAAGAGTTCTCTTGTTGCTGTACGGCCTACATATTTATAGGCTACCAAGAAGTAGAAATAGATAGACGCTGCTTCGGTTATCGTGTCCATTAAAAGATAATGGTGACCCTTGGGATTCTATCCTTTATAACTATCACAGCAAACGAAAAGGGCAGCCTCCAAATCTAAAAAAGTAAATCCGAGCATTAAATGCAGCAGTAACAGTCGGACAGCCTAGACGAAATCTTCATGCGACTTGGAGCTTCCCTGCGTGTCACCCTCATTTCCCGTATTTCCTGTATTTCGTATTTTTACTCGCATCTGGATTTTTGGCATGTATTTTTATTTTTTCTCAACTTGTGGGATTTTGGTATTTCCCGTATTTTGGGTTTTGGCATGGCTCGGTTTTATTGGGTTGGTTCGGTTTGGTTGGTTTTATGTGAGTTGGATCACCATAACCTATGCTACACCCTCAACCCACCACAACTCCTCCTCTTTATATCCCCACCTACCACTCTCTCTCCTCATAACTTCCACCATTAATTTCCTTCTTCTTCTTCTTCTCCTTCCTCCACAACTCTCCTAACCCTAGGCAAGTGCATCTTGCCACTACATGAGAACCCTCTTTTTTTTGTCCATTTGCTAGATTGGGACATGGAGACCAACATTAGAACTTAGGTTTTTGTGATTTGGAGCCTCCATTGTAATAGATCTAAGTTATTTCTATTTTCAGATTTTGCATGGTTTGAGCTACTTAAGTTGGATTTTATGGGTTTTTGAAGTTTCCATGTGGAAGAGCATTCAGTTTCACCCAAGATGGAACCTTGGAAATCCGGATTTGGAGTTCGGATGGCCAAGTTGTGATGCTTTGAAGCTTTGGGTTCATCCATAGTGTTCTTGCTGTTTGGAGAAGACAGTGAGCAGTGTGCAGAGCTGTTTAGCTTACGCATACTGAGCTACGCGTGCTCTTTAGCGCTGCGTACGCAGACTTGGGTACGCTCCCTGTTGGAAGCGTGCTCCCTTGAGCGTGCGTGACTTTTTACGCACATGCTCCCTTCAGCGTGCGTGACTTTTCACGTATGCTGCTCCCTTGAGCGTGCGTGACTTTTCACGTACACTGCTCCCTTCAGCGTGCGTGACTTTTCACGTATGCTGCTCCCTTGAGCGTGCGTGACTTTTCACGTATGCTGCTCCCTTGAGCGTGCGTGACTTTCACGTATGCTGCTCTCTGTAGCGTGCGTGACTTTCACGTACATTGCTCCCTTCAGCGTGCGTGACTTTCACGTATGCTGCTCTCTCAGCGTGTGTGACTTTCACGTACACTGCTCCCTTGAGCGTGCGTGACTTTCACGTACACTGCTTCCTTGAGTGTGCGTGACTTTCACGTACATTCCTCCCTTGAGTGTGCGTGACTTTCACGTACATTGCTCCCTTGAGTATGCGTGACTTTCACGTATGCTGCTCTCTGTAGCGTGCATGACTTTCACGTACATTGCTCTCTCAGCGTGCGTGACTTTCACGTATGCTGCTCTCTGTAGCGTGCGTGACTTTCACGTACATTGCCCCTTGAGCGTGCGTGACTTTTCACATACGCTGCCCCTTGAGCGTGCGTGACTTTTCACATACGCTGTCCCTTGAGCCCTTGCTTAACCCATTAGCTCTTAGAGTTTTTGGTTTTATTTCTTTAAGCTTGGCTCTTCTATAGCCCTGTATATTGAGATTTTATTAGATATATTTTACGCCCATTTTTATATCCTTACGCCTTTTGCCATGAACTAGATTTTTGCTTAATATGTTTGGAATGACTAGTGTACACGACCAACCTGACTTGATAGTGGCCCGTCATGGCGCACTCCTGACAAGTACCCTGACACGATTTATCTTGATAACTTGATAGTGGCCCGTGGCGGCGCACTCCTGACTTGCCTTGACACCGTGGGTGGTTCTTTCTTTCTTGCTTATTAAATCTACTTGTCCAGTCTTACATCATGTCTAGGATGGGACTCCTGAGTACCACGGTCAGGAGTACCTACTAAAATGGGTTAAGGTTAATAACTAGATTAACACAATAGTCATGAAGAGATGACACAGCTACAGGCAATCCCGTTACCTGGGCGCTCTTGGGATCTGTAGCCAACCGTCGAGTAGGGCACATTTCCAGCGCACCGTCGAGTGTTGCACCTTCTAAGTCACCTAAGGGTACATTTGTCTCCCGGGCGATGTACCCACCTGAATTCAACCCCTAATTTTCGTCCTGGGTAGCCTGGATGGTCTGCAGGGCTTGTGGCTGTGGAACAATCTCACTGCATCTTGTTAGTAATTAGGCCTGTGATAACCCTAGTTAGTTAAAGTAGTAAGCCGTAGTATCTGCTTGGCCGTGATTGATTGAATGAGGTATAACCAGTTTAGCCATGTCTTGATCCAGTACAAGATTATTTTCTGTCTTGATTTTTCTTACATTACTTATCTTGCCGATAAATGGTGGGAAACCAAGCTCTGTTCAGATGAAGGGTTACAACCCCGGTCCTTGTTTGGTTTACGGGTAGTAACCTGGCTATCGGAATAGTTCCATGGTTATCTCGTCGTATATCATTCTGACATGTTTTCGTAATTTTAGTTTTAATATTAGATTTTCTGTGCTGATTGCTGGTTTTTGTTCTTATTTCGTGGCCCCTTTGTAGCACTTGCTCTTTCTGGGGTTGACCCAGCTGGTTTTGTGTGGCCAGATTTCGGAGCAGCTCCCGAGGATCTACCAAGCTTCCAGCCCAATAGTGGCGACTAGGAGGAACCCGGGCTACGAGTGGGTTTTCTATTTTGTTTCGCTCACTCTACTGTAAAATTATTCTTTTAAGGCATTTAGCCGACGAGCACCTGTTAGCTCGATGCACTTTTACTTACTGTCTGCCTACGGGCTGTAAACATGAATGACAAATCCTAAGGTTAATCATGTATGACTAAACTCTTGCTAGTCCTAACATTTTATAACGACTAGCTTCATGATCAGCTGAATATGTAATATTTGGGATGCCTTATTATTTATATTTAATGATCATACATCTTGCGACTTTACTTACTTATGGTGATTGAGACACTAGGCTTGTTCATGACCATAAGAGACTGTTGGCTTGTAGAAAACCCTCACATATCTAGACAGCCGTGACCGTATATCGAGGTGGTTTCCATTTCAATATACGTAGTTGGCTATGTCTGCCCCCGCTCTCCAGTATTCTGGTTATGGGGCGTGACATGGTTTAAGTGGTGGCCCATGCAGGTCTTGTCAAATCAAGAAATGTGAGGGTTTACCTGATAGATGTCTCAATCAGTACTCGTCCTTGATCTCTGTTCGTATCTTCTGAATCCCTGGATTCTTGCCCTGATCCTGTGCTTATATCATTGATCTGTCCTGGTCCTTCCTTATTGTTTCCCTGTGTCGTCTTCTTCAGCGGTACTGTACCTGGTCCTACCGATCGATGAGGTGGAGCACCTCCCGTGGACCAGCAGCAACCCGGAGATCAAGCTCAGCATTCCGGAGTAGTCTCCAGAGTTGTGCCTACTGGAGGAGAGTCACCAGTTCGGCCCGTCCAGCCCGCAGAGCCAGATGATGGTACCTTAGTAGGCCTCATCAGAACTTTGATAGCTTCCCAGGATCGTCGAAGCGACGCCCTGCACCAGACAGTTCAAGATGTTTTGAACCTAGGCGGACATCCAGGGAACCAGGCGGCGAACAGCTTCAAGCGATTGAACCCTCCTTTCTTCGACGGCACCGAGGATGTGATTGTCGCGGATGCATGGCTTCAGGATACCGAGGTGATTCTGGAAGCAGCTAGGACACCCGAGAATGAGAAGGTGGTGGTGGTACGCCTGCAGTTGTTGGATTTAGCTCGCAATTGGTGGGCGGCGCAGGCCATGGAATTAGTGGCACCCATTGCTTGGGCAGTGTTTAGAGAGAGATTCCAGACAAAGTATTTCGATGCTGTGGCTCGGTATGACCTGCAGACCAGATTTACCAACTTGAAGCAAGGAGGCAGAACAGTCGACAGTTATGCATCGGAGTTTTCTAGGCTCGGTAGATTTGCCCCCACCTTGGTGGCGACCGAGTTTGATAGGGCCCAGCGGTTCCAGCAGGGACTGCATTTGGAGATCTTGTTGGCGGTTGAGCAGTTCGAGCACTAGACGTTCGATGCAGTCTTGAGAGCAGCTAGGAGGCATGAGTATACCTCCCAGAGGATCGTAGATAGGACCGGAAGTAGAAGCGGTCCCACAGTCAGATGCACCAATCATCAGCTCCAGCCTCGGCAGCTAGGGGATTGACCATTGGAACTCCGAGGCGGGCGGCCTCAGTGACGTCGGTTCAGCATTCGACCCCGACGTACCCGCAGCAGCAGAAGCAGAAGCAGACTTCCGCGATGGGATGTTCTCATTACGGAAAGCCAGGCCATGTGGTGGCAGACTGTCGCAGGGCGCAAGGATTGTGCCTGGCTTGTGGAGTAGCAGATCATAGGATAGGGGCTTGCCCGAATAGAGGTGGTTCATCAGCATCCAACCCTTCTAGTTCTTCGGTGAGAGGACCGGCCCCAGCACCAGTTCAGCAGCAGCAGTATCAGTCTTCGAGGCCCTTGCCGCCTCAGTCTCCGACATTCCAGCAACAACACCCCCAGCAGTATGCACAAGCCCAAGCTCAGACCCAGAATAGGCAGAGAGGTTTCCAGCGGAGGGGACCAGCAGCCAGAGGACAAGGTCAGGCCATGATGATGGCTATGGAAGAAGAAGTTGCACCAGGTGAGGTTATGGCAGGTACTATTCTCGTCAACTCCTTTCCAGCTTCGGTATTGTTTGATTCTGGTGCATCGCATTCATTCATGTCTGCACGATTCGCGACACGGATAGGATTGGAACCCGAGTCATTATCAGTGAGGCTCAATATACTTACTGGTAATGGTCTTGTGGGAGTAGATCGAGTGTTTTCCTCGTGTCGGATCGTAGTTAGCGGTAGGGAGTTCCCCGCTAGATTCATAGAGTTTCCTATGGCAGACTATGATGTAGTCCTAGGCATAGATTGGTTGAGGAACCAGTATGCTAGGATAGACTGCCATATTGGCCGAGTTATCTTTAGTATCCCCGGCGAGCCAGAGTTTTCGTTTTCCAGAGGCGCAGTGGAGCCGTCTTCCCCAGCATTGTGGATGGTAGTAGCAGCAGTGCAGTTGTCCCGGATAGTTGAAGAGTTTCCAGATGTCTTTCCAGAGGAGCTTCCAGGGATGCTGCCGGAACGGAAGATTGAGTTCACTATAGACTTGATTCCCGGGACAGCACCAGTGTCAGAGCGAGTCTACAGGATGGCGCCTTCAGAGTTGGAGATTTTATACAAGATGATTGAAGAACTGAGGACCAAGGGATTTATTCGTGTAAGTGGATCGCCTTGGGGAGCCCCGATGCTTCTTGTGAAAAAGAAGGATGGTACGTCCAGGCTATGTGTTGATTATCGTACCTTGAATTCGGTGACAATCAAGAACAGATACCCTCTTCGGAGGATAGATGACTTGTTTGATCAGCTCAGAGGGGCTTCAGTGTTCTCGAAGATCAACTTGCGGTCAGGGTACCATCAGATCAGAGTCAGAGAGCAGGACATCCCGAAGACAGCATTCAGATCGAGGTATGGACATTGGGAGTTCCTTGTTATGCCCTTTGGAGCGACCAATGCGCCGGCCGTATTCATGGACCTCATGAATCGTATTTTTATGCCTTACTTGGATCAATTTGTGATCATGTTCCTAGATGACATCCTGGTCTACAGCAAGAGTGAAGCACAGCATGAGCAGCATCTCAGAGTCGTCCTTCAGATGCTTAGGGAGCATCAGTTGTACGCCAGGTTCAGTAAATACGAGTTTTGGCTCGATCGCATTTCATACTTGGGTCACATCATTACCCAAGAAGGAGTGGAAGTGGATCCCCAGAAGATTGTGGCTATCGAGTCATGGCCGGTACCCAGCTCAGTGGCAGAGGTTCGCAGTTTTCTTGGATTGGCCGGCTACTACCGGCGGTTCATTTCAGATTTCGCAAGGATTTCAACGCCGATGACCCAGTTGACCCGCAAGGATGTGCCGTTTGTTTGGACAACAGAGTGTCAGGAATTATTTGAGAAGTTGAAATGAGGTTTGATAACGGCTCCCATTCTCATCCTTCCAGATGGGACCGAAGGATTCACAGTTTATTACGACACTTCAGGCAGAGGATTGGGATGTGTCTTGATGCAGCATGGGAAGGTAATATCTTATACGTCACGTCAACTACGTGATCATGAGAAGAATTACCCGACCCACGACTTGGAATTGGCGACGGTAGTGTTTGCTTTGAAGTTGTGGAGATACTACTTGTACGGAGATAAAGTGGAGATCTTTACTGATCATAAGAGCCTGAAGTATGTTTTCACCCAGAAGGACCTTAATATGCGGCAGAGAAGATGGCTCGAGCTACTAGTGGACTATGATGTGGATTTGCAGTATCATCCCGGGAAGGCTAACGTTGTAGCAGATGCATTGAGCAGAAGAGCCGAAGTTTATCTTCTGACGGTGCAATAAGAATTATTGGCAGATCTTCAGAAGATGGAAATTTAAGTGGTTCTTCCAACCAGCGTAGCATTGATGGCTAGTCTACAGGTTCAGTCCAACATAGTCGAGAGGATCCGGATGGCACAGTCAACAGATTCCAAGATCCAGCGACTCAGAGCAGAGTGTGAAGCAGGAAGAAGGCCAGAGCTATGTATCCATGAAGACGGTACACTTCGACACGGTACTCGTCTTTGTGTACCCAGTAGAGATATCAGACAGGAAGTCATGGCAGAAGCCTACAGTTCTCAATATTCTATTCATCTGGGTGGTACGAAGATGTACCGTGACATTCGTCAGCATTTCTTGTGGAATGGCATGAAGAGGGAGATAGCCCGATTTGTCTCTCGGTGTTTGGTTTGCAACAGGTTAAAGCTGAACATCAGAGGCCCGCGGGACTTCTTCAACCCTTACCGATCCCAGAATGGAAATGGAAACATATAACCATGGATTTCGTGACTGGATTGCCCAGATCTCCAGCCGGCAGAGATGCTATTTGGGTAATTATGGACAGGCTTACCAAGGTGGCACACTTTCTTCCATTCAGAGTTGGACAGTCGACGGCGTAGCTAGCAGAGGTGTATCTCAGGCATATCGTCAGGCTTCACGGTGTGCCAGTCAGCATCACCTCAGATAGGGATTCAAGATTCACATCACACTTTTAGTGCAGCTTGCAGAAGAGTTTGGGGACTCACCTTCAGTTCATCAGCTTATCACCCGCAGACGGATGGTCATTCAGAGCGCACAATCCAGACTCTTGAAGATATGTTGAGATCTTGTACCCTTGACTTTGGTGGTTCATGGAAGAATCATCTGCACCTGGTAGAATTCTCGTACAACAACAGTTATCAGGCCAGTATCCAGATGGCACCCTTCGAGGCTCTTTATGGCAGGAAGTGCAGATCCCCGCTAGCATGGAACGATGTCGGGGAGAGGCAGATGCTCGGACCCGAATTGATTTCCCAGACGGTTGAAGTGGTCAAGAAGGTCAGAGATCACCTCCGAGTGGCCCAGGACCGCCAGCGCCATTGGGCCGATGCTCATCGGCGTCCCTTAGAATTTGCTGTCGACGACCATGTATTCCTTAGGATCTCGCCTAACCGCGGCATCATTCGCTTCGACGTGTGGGGAAAGCTTAGTCCTAGGTATATAGGGCTGTTCGATATTCTAGAGCGAGAAGGAGATGTATCCTATCGTCTCGCTCTTCCGCCGTCGCTAAGTGAGGTGCATGATATATTCCATGTGTCCCAATTACGACGATATATTCCGGATCCGAGCCACATCCTAGACCATTCGGAATTGGTTGTTGGTACCAACCTTTCGTATGAGGAGAGGCCCGTGTCTATATTGGACCGGAGGGAAAAGATACTCAAGAACAAGACTATTAAATTAGTCCGTGTTGCTTGGGGTCATCACTCTCTAGGTGAGTCAACATGGGAGCGTGAGGACGACATCCGATCGCGATATCCCTACCTGTTTGACTCGTGAGGTATAATGTCTTTCTTATACTTTACATTTTCCTTTCCTTGCTTGCATTGTATGATTGTATGATTGAACTGCTTAGTGTAGCTTGCCTGTGCTTAGTGTAGCTTGTCGTGACAATCTCTAGCTCCTTGATTAAATTCCGAGGACGGAATTCTTTTAAGGTGGGTAGAGTTGTCACCTTCATTTCCCGTATTTCCCGTATTTCGTATTTTTACTCGTATCTAGATTTTTGGCATGTATTTTTATTTTTTCTCAACTTGTGGGATTTCGGTATTTCCCGTATTTTGGGTTTTGGCATGGCTCGGTTTTATTGGGTTGGTTCGGTTTGGTTGGTTTTATGTGAGTTGGATCACCATAACCTATGCTACACCCTCAACCCACCATAACTCCTCCTCTTTATATCCCCACCTACCACTCTCTCTCTTTATAACTTCCACCATTAATTTCCTTTTTTCTTCTTCTTCTCCTTCCTCTACAACTTTCCTAACCCTAGGCAAGTGCATCTTGCCACTACATGAGAACCCTCTTTTCTTTGTCTATTTGCTAGATTGGGACATGGAGACCAACATTAGAACTTGGGTTTTTGTGATTTGGAGCCTCCATTGTGATAGATCTAAGTTATTTCTATTTTCGGATTTTGCATGGTTTGAGCTACTTAAGTTGGATTTTATGGATTTTTGATGTTTCCATGTGGAAGAGCATTCAGTTTCACCTAAGATGGAATCTTGGAAATTCGGATTTGGAGTTCGGATGGCCAAGTTGTGATGCTTTGAAGCTTTAGGTTCATCCATGGTATTCTTGCTGTTTGGAGAAGACAGTGAGCAGTGTGCAGAGCTGTTTTGCTTACGCACACTGAGCTACTCGTGCTCTTTAGCGCTGCGTAAGCAGACTTGGGTACGCTTCCTGTTGGAAGCGGGCTCCCTTGAGCGTGCGTGACTTTTCACGCACACTGCTCCCTTCAGCGTGCGTGACTTTTCACGTATGCTGCTCCCTTGAGCGTGCGTGACTTTTCACGCACACTGCTCCCTTCAGCGTGCGTGACTTTTCACGTATGCTGCTCCCTTGAGCGTGCGTGACTTTACACGTATGCTGCTCCCTTGAGCGTGCGTGACTTTCACGTATGCTGCTCTCTGTAGCGTGCGTGACTTTCACGTACATTGCTCCCTTCAGCGTGTGTGACTTTCACGTATGCTGCTCTCTCAGCGTGCGTGACTTTCACGTACACTGCTCCCTTGAGCGTGCGTGACTTTCACGTACACTGCTCCCTTGAGTGTGCGTGACTTTCACGTACATTGCTCCCTTGAGTGTGCGTGACTTTCACGTACATTGCTCCCTTGAGTGTGCGTGACTTTTACGTATGCTGCTCTCTGTAGCGTGCGTGACTTTCACGTACATTGCTCTCTCAGCGTGCGTGACTTTTACGTATGCTGCTCTCTGTAGCGTGCGTGACTTTCACGTACATTGCCCCTTGAGCGTGCGTGACTTTTCACATACGCTGCCCCTTGAGCGTGCGTGACTTTTCACATACGCTGTCCCTTGAGCCCTTGCTTAACCCATTAGCTCTTGGAGTTTTTGGTTTTATTTCTTTAAGCTTGGCTCTTCTATAGTCCTGTATATTGAGATTTTATTAGATATATTTTACGCTCATTTTTATATCCTTACGCCTTTTGCCATGAACTAGATTTTTGCTTAATATGTTTGGAATGACTAGTGTACACGACCAACCTGACTTGATAGTGGCCCGTCGTGGCGCACTCCTGACAAGTACCCTGACACGATTTATCTTGATAACTTGATGGTGGCCCGTGGCGGCGCACTCCTGACTTGCCTTGACACCGTGGGTGGTTCTTTCTTGCTTGCTTGTTAAATCCACTTGTCCAGTCTTGCATTATGTCTAGGATGGGACTCCTGAGTACCACGGTCAGGAGTACCTACTAAAATGGGTTAAGGTTAATAACTAGATTAACACAATAGTCATGAAGAGATGACACAGCTACAGGCAATCCCGTTACCTGGGCGCTCTTGGGATCTGTAGCCAGCAGTCGAGTAGGGCACATTTCCAGCGCACCGTCGAGTGTTGCACCCTCTAAGTCACCTAAGGGTACATTTGCCTCCCGGGCGATGTACCCACCTGAATTCAACCCCTAATTTTCGTCCTGGGTAGCCTGGATGGTCTGCAGGGCTTGTGGCTGTGGAACAATCTCACTGCATCTTGTTAGTAATTAGGCCTGTGATAACCCTAGTTAGTTAAAGTAGTAAGCCGTAGTATCTGCTTGGCCGTGATTGATTGAATGAGGTATAATCAGTCTAGCCATGTCTTGATCCAGTACAAGATTGTTTTCTGTCTTGATTTTTCTTATATTACTTATCTTGCCGATAAATGGTGGGAAACCAAGCTCTGTTCAGATGCAGGGTTACAACCCCGGTCCTTGTTTGGTTTACGGATTGTAACCTGGCTATCGGAATAGTTCCATGGTTATCTCGTCGTATATCATCCTGACATATTTTCGTAATTTTAGTTTTAATATTAGATTTTCTGTGCTGATTGCTGGTTTTTGTTCTTATTTCGTGGCCCCCTTATGGCACTTGCTCTTTCTGGGGTTGACCCAGCTGGTTTTGTGTGGCCAGATTTCGGAGCAGCTCCCGAGGATCTACCAAGCTTCCAGCCCGATGGTGGCGACTAGAAGAAACCCGGGCTACGAGTGGGTTTTCTATTTTGTTTCGCTCACTCTACTGTAAAATTATTCTTTTGAGGCGTTTAGCCGACGAGCACCTGTTAGCTCGATGCACTTTTACTTACTGTCTGCCTACGGGCTGTAAACATGATTGACAAATCCTAGGGTTGATCATGTATGACTAAACTCTTGCTAGTCCAAACATTTTGTAACGACTAGCTTCATGATCAGCTGAATATGTAATATTTGGGACGTCTTATTATTGTATATTTAATGATCATACATCTTGCAACTTTACTTACTTGTGGTGATTGAGACACTAGGCTTGTTCATGACCATAAGAGACTGTTGGCTTGTAGAAAACCCTCACATATCTAGACAGCCGTGACCGTATATCGAGGTGGTTTCCATTTCAATATACGTAGCTGGCTATGTCTGCCCCCGCTCTCCAGTATTCTGGTTCTAGGGCGTGACACTGCGGCTTGAAGTTTTTCTGCGGCTTGAAGCTTCCCTGCAGCATGACATTTCTTCTCCATGCTTCTTATTCAAAGTATTCCAAATTTATAATTTAAAAACTTTGAAAGGGTCTTGTAGAAGCATAGAAAAGATGGAGTTTATGTGGATCATCATTCCATACGGCCCAGCAAAACTAAGCCGCAGAAGTGCTCATGAAGACTCCATACAGCCAAGCGAAACTAAGCCACAGAGGCAGTGCTCATGAAGACTCCATGTGGCCAAGCAAAACTAACCCGGAGAAGTAGTGTTCATGAAGACTCTATGCGGCCAAGCGAAACTAAGCCACAGAAGCAGTGTCCCTAGCGACCTCATGCGGCTAAGACAACTCAAGCCGCAGAAGCGAGGCTCTCGAAAGCCCCATACGGCTAAAGGGGGCTCGAGCCGCAGAGGAAAGGTTCCCATAGATCCCATGCGGCCAAGTGAGCCCAGCCGCAGAAGTAAGGTTCTCAAAGATCTCATGCGGCCAAACGGAGCCGAGTCGCAGAAGCAACGCCCCTAAAGCCACTATGCGGCCAAAATTAGTCAGACTCTAATTTATGGAAGGGACACATGGCAATTTGACGAAGTCTCAACCACCCAGATGCGCTACAACAAAATCTCAACAACCCACCACCAGCTGGCAGCCCAAGATCGAGTCTTTGTGTGCTGTTACAGACAAGTGGCCATGTGGCCCTTTATGCGGCCCAAAATCTGCTATTGCAGGAATCACTATAAATAGCAGGGTGCCATACCCTGCAAAAGGTTGGCAATCAAAGGCTGGCAAATTTCTTCGAGAGCAAAGACTGTGTCCGATAGTCCAAGGAGTAAGATAGAGTTGCTACACTTTTCCGAGCCTCTATCGTCACCCCCCAGAATCAAAAACTAAACAATTGTACTTAGATTGTTTCCTAGGGTTTCTTTTTAGGCTTTTTTTTGTACAAGCGAGTTTGCAATCAAGTTCAATTCCTCTGTAATTTTTGTTCTTGATATTCAATGGCAAACAAACCTGTGGTCACTAAAGTTTATAAATTATATACCTACTAGTCCAGTTTTTCGATACAAACTCAATGGTATGCCCATATTTTGGATTCTGATGAGTCGTGCATAAAATTGTCTATTGAGTCGGATGTGGGCTCGCCAAAATAGCGTTCCGGTCGACATTCTTGAAATCAGACCAAACTTGGCTCACAAGACCAAAAAAATGATTGAGTCCAGTGGCCCATGTTTTATCGCGATGTGACGAACGTACAGGAAGTAATTATAATTTTTGCAAAGGGGTCGATACGGTGTACCTCCACCGATACGTCTCGAATTCGTTGCGTACACACAACCAATTTGAGTTTTGTCAAAGCCCACACATCCAAAACATCCGTATACACATTTTGATGCCTTCGGGTTGCGACCAAGCCCCCCAGTTTGTCGGGACAAACCCCGTATCAAAAAAAATTCTAAGTTTTACAAAACTGTTTCATGGTTTTTCTTAATTTTTGAACAATATTTAACTAGGTTTTATTGCAAAATAAAAACAAGTCGTTGAAGGGAAACAATCTTGGTTAGGTTATCATTGATCTGGAAAAAGAGGTTCGAGTTTTCGTTCATTGGTTTGAAAGAAAATGGCTTTGAAAAATGGGGTGTTAGGATAGTTTGTAAACTGTTAATGATAGTTTTTCTCGTTAAGTTTGGTTCGATTTATCGAACAATCTAGGGCTGTAACCTACAAACTATTTGAAAGTGTTTAAAGCCCTATGGTTGTCCTTCCATCGAACTAATTGGCTCAAGAATCGATGACAGGACAAGGAACAAATTTACATACAAAATTGACTTAATGGCGCGACTGCTACTGCTGTTGTTGTGCTTGCTGGCGCTTCTGTCACCGGCCGATGGCCCTGGCGGTGGTGCAGGCAGGTTAGGGTGGCACGTGCAGAGGCAGGTGGTTGCTAGGCGAGGTCGTGAGGGGGGTGGCGAAGTATTATGCTAGGGTTTCGTTTCTCCTCTCTTACAGTTTATACCTATACAAGGGGTGTCGGGTTATTTATGGATATTGTTCCCACAAGGGAATAGTATAAATCTTTTTTTTCTTTTTCTTTTTTCATATATATATATATATATATATATATATATATATATATATATATATATATATATATATATATATATATATATATATATATATTTAATATATATATATATATATATATATATATATATATATAAATATATATATATATATTAGGATTTCTTATATAAGGTAAAAAAAGAAAAAGAAAAAATATGTAAGAAAATAAGGTAACACTTGTACAAGTATTTATTCAATAGTTATTCATACAAGTATATATAACCTAAAAATCCAAAAAATGCACCAAGATATTTTAGGAAAAGTTATTTATCATAACTCCAAAGTAAATGCTAGTTTTATTAGCAATAACATATTTATTACATTTACACAATAATTTATAAAATTGTATACTAGATCTTTAAAATAAAATATGACATACACACAAAAATATATCGACATGGACATCTTTGGACACACTGCATGACTACATGGGTTGGATTTGTTCACGTCCACTTCGACTAGTTTAGCACAATCGGTCTCCTAAAAATTCAAAAGTCTTAATAATAAATAATCAAGTCACCTATAATGTTTAATTCACAACTTTGACTATTTTTTCTAGTATGAACACTATTATGGCTATTTCTTCCTTAGCATGCTGATATACTAGTCCAAGCACACGATTATACTCCGTGCCATGATTCCTAGTCATCTTGCACTTTAAAACTTAACCATAAATAAGGCTATCTATAATAAGAACTATTTAATTAAAAATATGTTTATAAATTCCAAAAATCACTATTTAAGTCAAAAATAATAAAAAAAATCAAAAATTTAGGGGTATTACATGAACAATTGGCGGTGGAATAAAAAATTAAGGACTCTTGATAAGGGATCAGGTATGGCACAATCTCGATCAATATTAAGGAAGAAGGGTGGCACGTGTTATTATTGCAAGAAATTTGGACATATCAGAAGAAACTGCTCGTAATATGCAAAGAAGAAAAAGGATTTTGAAGATGCGGTAGTGGTGGTGCAAGGACGTGATGACACTTGGGGTGATCTACTTACGATCTCCCAGGGTAAAGAAGCTACTTCTGGCTGGATATTGGATTCTAGTAGTTCGATACAACTCTGCTCAGATATATCTTTCTTTACTTATTTGTAGAAAAAGACTGATATTGTTCGCTTGGGCGATGGCTCTATTTGTGAGGTTTTCGATAAAGGATAGTAGATATTAAGATGTATGATTGCATGGTGCGTACGCTTGGTAGGGTACAATATGTACCGAAGATGTACAATAATCTCATATCGTTTGGCACGTTAGATTCTATGGGTTGTGATTTTTCAGCAACTAGTAGAGTTTAAGGATGACACGTGGTTGTATCATGCTCATGAGCGGAGAGAATTACAAAAATATTTATCGACTGGTAGGAGATACTGCTCAAGGTAGTGCTCCTATGATTTCTGCGGTAATAGGGTTGGATATTTGAAATGATTCGTTTATAGTGGGTCAACATTCCATGAACCATGAATGATGAGTCAGATTATTGATCTGGATGTGACGACGATTATTTAAGATCATTATAACGTGGGCGATTTAGCATATATGAAGTGCAAATTCGAGCCATACTTGATTTTGAAGTTGATTTTCGACTAGGTGATTGGTGCCCTAGGGAGAGGGGTTGTTCGTGAGATCGAGACTACTGTTTGAAGATTGAATGCTAGAGGTTACTAGATGATTATTGAGTTTGATGGGGAATATGATCTAAGGTGGTAGAGGATTAGCTCATAGTAGAAATCCTGATAATAATAGGATTGGAGCAAAGTCATAATCCTACATAGTCAATGAGTTCTAAATATGGAAACACGTCATTCCTACATAGGATTCAATTTCTATATATAGAGATATGACATGCTATATAAAGGGGCCTAAGATTCCTTGAGAATCAATTGTGCTCAATAAAAGGTATTGGGTAGCCACCAATAGGTTGAGAAAAAGAAAGAGATAAGAAATAGAGAGATTGAAGGAGGGAGAAATTGGGTTTCTCAGATCTTCTTGGGTGTAATCTCTGGTATTTTGCGTGTGTTCTATTTGTGTACTTTCTCTAGTAGTTGGGATTACGAAGTTGTAGCGATCTTGTAAAATTTTGTAACCATATTTAGTACTGATCTTTCACTATGGTAGTTTCTTTTACTGGTTAAGTTTTTTCACTTAATCCTTGTGTCTTTGTCTTGAGTTTTTTGTGATCCTTACTTTTTGCATAAGTTAACCACCATGTTTAGTGTGGGCAAGTATCGGTTTGTCGATGTCATTCATTTTGGAAAATAGTTTTCGCTTTTGTTCCCAACACTCCGATGAAAAAATTGTCGCTCAAGGTGTAGGAACAGTCTCGTATTTAGAAATTTTCTTGGCTTCAAAAAGTATGAGGTAGAAGTTAACGAAAGAAGCTTGTTGAATGTCTATGACCAAATATAGCATTGTTTCATTCCCATGGATGCATGTCACTTCTTACTTTGTCATCATTGGCAATATTATCATAAGGTAATTTACGATTGTCACAAGAATATACATTCTTTTGGTAAAAGATGGTGTAAAAGTTATCTTAGGACTTTCCAAAATTAAAAGTATTCCTAAGCCTTCTAAAGGAGAGGGGACCAACTTTCTATTAAAATGTTAATTCAATAACGAATTCAAAGGACCAAGGAGGCTTATTGTCACATCTAAAAGTTTGCGCCCTACCGTGACGGACTTGCATAACTCCCCACGGACTGGATTATGCTGGAAGCTTCCGAAACTCCTTAGAAGATGGTAGAATCCTCTTGAAAACTCAAGTTCCTTCTAGAAGATGGTGGACTCATCTGGAAGACTCTGGATTTTTATGAAGACTCATGATCTTTCTAGATATTCTAGAAGTCTCTTTATAAATATATAGGTTCTAGAGTTTCCTAGAATACTCCCTGAAAATTATATTTCTAGAAGATTTTAGTAAGCCCTTTGAGGTCCTATAAATAAGTGGGAGGCTCATTTGTTCCTCACCACCCAAAGTTATAATCTCTCTCTAGTAAAGTAAAGTTTTAAACTACCAATCTCTCTCTTTTGCTCCATATTTTTCTCAATATCGTCTTAGCGATCTAGCTAAACATTTGGGAAAGGCTGGCACGGGACTTTGAGTATGAAGCTTGTGCGCCGTACTGATCAAAGTGTAGCCTAAAACACTAAGTTCGTGATAAGTGGTATTAGAGCGAAGGTCGGTTGGTACCATATCGACATCCTAGAACATCCAGTAGGGACCCACGTCACCTAAGGAGGGGCAAGCCAAGACCAATAAGAGGGGCAAGAGCAAGGAGCATATGGTGGAGCGTTACCTTTGTCGATCTCGTCGACCGTGTTGGAGTCTTGGAGACGGGTTCGAGGGACATAGAGATGAGTTATATGATAGGTTGGAAAGTGACATCGCTTCGTCCATGGTAATCTTGTAGGAGCAATTCCAAGAGATTCGATTTGCACATGAGGAGGAGCTCAAGGGGCATCGTGTGGAGATTGAGGACTTGAGTAGGAAGGTCCAATGTTATGAGGACCTAAAGACCATGGTCGAGAGTTGCGGAGAACTCACGACCAAGGTTGCCATCTTGGAGAAGGCCATTGCGAACGGTGAACCTTCGAGTAGGGAGGCACCGAGATAGAAGATACCTGAGCCAAAATCCTTCAACGGAAAGAGGGTTGCCAAAGGAGTTGAGAACTTCTTGTGGAACATGGAGCGATACTTCAAGACTGTAAAGGCTAAATATTAAGCTATGCTACTCACCCAGAAGTCATCTTATTAAAATACATTATATCAATAGGTTGTGCCATATCAGGTTGTGCCTACATCAAGTTGTACGACATCAGGTTGTGCCCATCTCAGGTTGCGCGAGAGCCACGTGATGCATCTCCTCAAGAAGCTGTAACGGCATCATCATTGCCTGGCAACTGACATCACGTATATCAAGAAAATTTTGTTTAAAATCCCGCATAATACGGTGCTCGAGGAGATTTGGTCAGATTTTATGACAGCTAGCAGTTTACGCAACGTGTCAAGGTGTGCGAGGTTGTGCTTAGGCACAAGTTGCTACATTGCGCCCCCGCGCAACCTGATGAAGCTCGCACAATATGATTGTCCAGAGCAGGGTAACGTGGCGTACAAGCCACTAACTTCGTAGAACATGTCCACTACATTGCTCACGACCATGCGCATCTCACTCAAATGATGCCACGTGTCCACAACTGTTGGTGCAACTGCTCGCACAAGTTGCTACATTGTGCTCCCATTAACCTGATGAAGCTCGTGCAAGGTGATCAAACAGTATCCAGAACAGGGTGACAAGGCACGCAAGCCACTAACTTCGTAGAATGTATCTACTACACTACTCACGACCACGCGTATCTCAATCAAATAATGTAACCTGTCCACAGCAGTTGGTGTAACCGCTTGCGCAAGTGAACAGGCGCGCAACCTAAAGTGCGTGCAACCCATAATAACTACTAAATAGTTATTTCAAGAACTCTATAAATAGAATTTCAAATCAGTCTCAAAGTATCACGAATAATCATAATCTCCTGCTAAAGTGTTGTTGTATCCTCCAGAGGCTCGTGACTTCGATATCACATCGTCCAAGGAATAAAGTTATCGTCTTCTTATCAGATTCCTATAGTTGTACTTCCCCAGAAATTAAATGTACTTTTTGTACTCTTTCTTAGTTTGTTGAAATCCATCCTCTTTTGTTTTTTGCAAACAAAATGGGGACACTGCTGGGGACGACTATCTCCTCCGACGAGAAAGTGATAACTCAATGTGATACCGCGTCGATCGGCAAGACCCAAAAGACCCTGGTCGTTCAAGTCGACCAGATGACCTACGAGGCCATGATTAATGCTGGGGTGCTAAGCGTACTACTACTGCCATTGCTAAGAGCAAGATGTGCTCTGTCTGGACTCCTAAGTCCTCGACGGCACAACCTGCTGTCTCTGTACAATTTGTGCCCATCACTGCCCTAGCGTAACCTAAGAGAAACAGCCTTTTGGCTAACCCCTCCATTTCTCCGATTCTGAAATCGAAGGAGAATTTGTCTTGACACACTGCTGTCCAAAACAAAGAAAAGCGCCCTTTACCCTTTTCCTCTCTGGCGCAACCTTTGCATGTTCCTGCTGTGGCACAACCTTAGCACATTTCTGCCTTGGCACAACCTAAGAGAAATAGCCTTTTGGCTACTCCCTCTGCTCCTCCAGTTCTGAACTCAGAGAAAAATATGTCCAGTACCTCTGTTGGACAAAACAAAAGAAAGCGCCCATTGGCCTTTTCTTTTCTGGCGTAACCTGTGCTTGTTCCTGCTCTGGCGCAACCTGTGCATATTTTTGTATTAGCACAATGTAAAGGAAAACACTGTTTAGTGGTTCCCTCTTCATCATCAAGTCAAAAATATACTGAGAAATCACTAAATTAAGAAAAACGCTCTTTGGCTTTTCCTCATTCTGCTTGAGTCGCTGACTGGGTGGAAAGTACTGCTGGTTGTGCCTTTGTGCCCCTCAGCACAAAAGTGGATTCAGATAGAAATCCTACTCTCCTTAACAGAGACAACCAAATCTCTGTCAGAAAGATGGGTTCTATTCAGAATAAACTTTCCACGCAAAAGGGTATTATTCCTACTGCAAAGAGGTCAGGGAAGGATCTACCGACCCTACGTATCTTAAGATCCCGATAAGGCAAACTGCTAGTATCTCAAATAGATGCACAAGTAGCACCCCTATCAGACTTCTGCACCTATATCAACAGGTGCCAATTAGGGTCAACCTCAGGAAAATACAAGATGTATCAAGCGCAACCTGCACCAGTTGCTAATTTGTGCCAGAGGAAGAATTCTGGGGTGAAAAATTCTGCGACTTATGCTTATCAACTTAGCACGTCCATGTACACTCAAGGTATGGGACACCTCAAGAACATGAACCTTGTTCTGAATATCGTCAAGGACTGCATTCCTGTAACTTTTTCTCGTCCGGTTAGTGATCTCCATGAACTCTTGATACATAAGTGAAGATTACAAAGCCATCCCGTCTAGCAGTGGTCCAACAACCAAAACATCATTACAATCACCACCATGAAGTTGTCATCAAATGCTGCTGTCAGTCAGCCATGCAGTCTGTCTTTGACCGTTTGAACGATGTTCAGACTTCTGAACCTATCATAGTGGACGAAGATGAACTACTCTATGCTTCTGTCAATATGGCATCTCGAAGCACTGGGGGTAGAAAACGCCCGAGACATAATGCATCCTGCAATCCCAATCAACAATACTTAGATCGGATTCATGAATCCGGCGAACGAGTATATCAATATACTAGATCAAGAAGTCGAGACACAATCAGTCAAAGGAATCTTCCTTCCGACCAAGAAACAATTGGTCAAAGGAACCTTCATAATTCCAACCAAGATTCTCTCTGTCAACAGGACATCCCTATCACTTATTCTGGGGGTGATTCCTTATATGGCTTTGATGCTGATAGTGAAAGTTTTGAAAGGACCATCTTTTCCACTAGCTCGTCTTCAATATCTAGAGAAGTGACTGCTTATGTCACAACAAAAGATCAAGATGCTTCCAGTTCTAACAATCAAGAACAGAGAATTGCTGCTTTGGAGGCTAGTTTGAAGAACATGGCTGAGATGATAACAGACATGCATGCATGCATGCTCTTCACACCACTTCCATACCTGTGCAGGCTATTCCAAGTCAATCTGGTTCTGGGGTGGTACTTATCATGCAGTACCCCTCCTAACATATCAAACCAATCTACTACTCCACAATCATCGGAAGATACCAATGAGGCCGTAAAACTTTTACGTACTTAATTTGAAACTTTCAAATAGAAAGATGGCTTGCAGAAGCTTGGGATTAAGCAGCCTTATCCCCTAGAATAGAAGGAAGTCCAATTTTCCCCAAGTATGAACCTCATACTATTATGCTGTTTGATGGCAGCACATCGCCAAGTCAATACCTCAATCACTTTGAGGTATTGACTGATCAACTCCAGCCAAATAATGCACTACTTACTAGGGTTTTTGTTGGATATTTAACAGGTGCAGCTTATGACTGGTATCGTAGTTTGTCAGATGGTTGTATAACCTCTTTCTCTGGATTCAAACAAATGTTCCTGCAATAATTTTATAAAGGAACAAATGACATGACTTTATCTGCTCTCATTAAAATTAAACAGCGATACAATAAAACAACTGAAAGGTTTATTGAACAATTCTGCTGTGAGGCACTCAAAATGCCACTTGGAACTCCAGATGCTCTAACTATAGACACTTGCAAATCAAACTTGTTGCCTATAATCAGCATATGAACCGGATCGACACAGTTCCAGGATTGGCCTTCATTCATAGTGAATGCTAAAGCAGAAGAAGAAAGTGCTGACAAGGTCAAGAAATTAGGTATTCATATGCCTAATCATAACAAAGATGAACATGCTACACCAAATATCGGTGGTCGTCAGAAAAACCATAAGGGTAAAGAAACTTTGGCTATCAATGTCAAAGGCAAAGAAACTACAGCCGTGAACATAGGTCAATCAACACCTACTCCAACGACACCACAACAGAAGATCATGCCCAACGGTGAAGAAAAAAATCACGATAACGGAAGACTTCAACTATGTCATTATAGTCAACAATCAAAAGACATCATTCAAAAGATGGGATATAATTTTAAAGTTGGTCTCAATGGTGGTAAGGGAAGGCGAACTCCTACTCATATTCCTGCTCCACATGAGATTTAGACACCATTGTAGGGTACGTCCATCGAGTGACTCTATCTTCCAATATGGTAACTGTCGAGTTCTTGGAAGACAATGAAGTCTTTGTCGAAGCCTCTGAATCTAATCCTTGGACACAAAGGATGGATACTCAATGGAAGCTTCGCTTCGAGCAACATGAGCCACCTACCGAAGATCAGTTGGTTGAAGTCGATATTGGAGATAAAACTTCCCCAAAACTAATATTTGTCAGCAAAAGCCTCCCTGAAGCAGATAAAGAAGAACTGATCCAGCTCATTAGGGAATACATTGATGTATTCATTTGGAGATATAAAGACATGCCGGGATTAGATCCCCAGATTGCTATCCATAAACTCAACATTCTACCGAATGCAAGGCCAGTTAAGTAACAACAACGTCAAGTTTGACCTAACATGATGGATGCCATAGAAGCCGAATTCAAGAAGCTCATTGCCTGTGGCCTTGTCAGAGAAGAACAACATCTGGACTGGGTGGCTAATGTTGTCCCAGTTTTGAAGAAAACAGGGAAGGTTCGAGTGTGCATCGACTTCAGAGACCTTAATAAAGCTTGTCCCAAGGACGAATTTCCTCTTCTAATCACTGATGTCATGATCGACAATACTTACGAATTTGGACGAATGTCTTTTATGGATGGATTCTCAGGATATAATCAAATCAAGATGCATCCAGAAGATGAGAAACATACATCTTTTCGCACTCCTCTTGGAGTTTATTGCTAAACTGTCATGTCGTTTGGTCTAAAAAATGCTGGTGCAACTTATCAGCGGGCCATGAGTACTATATTCCGTGATCATTTACGAAAGACGGTTGAATGCTATGTAGATGATATTGTTGTCAAAAGTCGTCTAAAGGAAGACCACATTCAAGACTTGGGAACTATATATTTGATCTAATGCGCCAACATCAACTCAAGATGAATCCCACCAAGTCATTCATGGGAGTCTCTAGTGGTAAATTTCTTAGATTCGTTATTACCTCTAAAGGTATACACGTTGACCCTGAGAAAATCAAAGCCATTCAAGAGATGCATCCTCCACGTAACCTAAAAGAGCTACAAAGATTCCAGGGACGGCTTGCGTATATTAGGAGATCCATCTCAAATCTCTCTGGATGCTGTAGACCGTTCACTCAACTCATGAAGAAAGGTGTGTCTTTTATTTAGACTGAAGAATGCCAGCAAGCATTTGAAGACATAAAGCGGTACTTAATGAACCCTCCAGTTCTAGTGCCTCCAGTCTCAGGAATACTCTTCCTGATGTATGTTAGAGCAATAGACCATTCATTAGGTGCTTTATTAGCTCAGAAGAATAAAGAAGTTAACAGCTATCTATTATCTTAGCCGTACAATGATTGGAGCTGAACATCGATACACCCCAGTGAAAAAAGAATGTCTAGCTTTGATGTTTGTTGTTCAAAAGATGAGACATTATATCACTAGCCAAACTATTCATGTTATTTCTAGAGTTAACCCTCTCCGAGTCTTGATAAAGAAGCCCAGTACACTCAATTCCAGGCTTACAACATAGGCCATATTGTTAGCACAATATGATATAGTTTATGTTCCTCAAAAGTCTGTTAAAGGTCAAGCTCTTGCTGACTTTTTGGCAGCTCATCCAATTCCCAAAATGTCTCAACTCTACGACGAGATTCCTGACGAAACTTTGGAATCCAACATGATTTCAGAAGAAACTCTTACCTGGCGTCTATTCTTTGATGGTGCATCCAGAATCGGACCAAAAGGTGCCATTGTCACTGGAGTTGGAATCGTCCTCGTCTCACCAGAAGGGTTAGCTATTCAAAGAGCTTATTCTTTAGATGAGTCGTGTTCCAATAATGTGGATAAATATAACGCTCAGCTCATTAGTCTCCAATTGGCTAAATAATTAGATATTGAATATCTTAAAGTATATAGAGATTCTAAACTGATTATCAATTAGGTTAGAGGCACATATGAAGTTCGGCACCAAGATCTTGTCCCATGCCATGAAGAAGCAATTAGGCTGGCTACATCGTTCAAGGGTTTCTTCATTAAACATGTACGTCGGACATGCAATACGGAGGCTGATGCATTGGCTAATCTGGCAGCCGTATTAGCAATCCCAGTGAAAAGACAAGAGATGATTGTCATTACTAATAGAGAGTTATTTCGCATTGAGAATAACTCAAATGTTGAGTTCAACAATTCAACTGAAGTCAATACCATTAACGAAGATTGGAGAGCTCCTTTAATTGATTTTGTGGTACATGACATTTTAACTGAAGATTCTAAAGAAGCTACAACAATCCATAGGCGATCACTCCGGTTTTATTATAATCATACTTCTAAGACCCTTTATCGAAGAACAATTGATGGTCTACTGTTATGTTGTCTTGCGGGAGGTAAAGCAAAACAAATACGACGTGAAGACCACGATGGGGTATGTGGTGCACATCAGCCTGGTCCTAAGTTACAAGATCGTATCCGACGTATGGGCTATTATTGGCCCACTAGGTAATCAGACGCCATTGAATATGCAAGAAAATGTCGAGCCTGTCAAATTCATGCAGACTTCATCCATCAACCGTCGGAGTTCCTTCATCCGACTACTACATCATGGCCCTTTAAAGCTTGGGGTATGGATGCCATTGGTCCTATCAATCCACCATCATCTAGAGGACATCGATTTATACTAGCTATAACCGATTACTTTTCGAAATGGGCGGAAGCCATACCTTTATCTGAAGTCAAGACTAGCAGCGTCATCAACTTCATCAAACATCATGTGATATACAGATTTGGCATTCCTCGACGAATCATTCATGATAATGGACCACAATTCATCAATTAGAAATTTACTCGGTTTTGCTATGATAACAGAATCAACAATATTGCTTCCACGGACTACAATCCTGCAGCGAACGGTTTGGCTGAAGCATTTAACAAAATAATCATCAAGCTTCTCAAGAAATTTGTTTCTACCAATAAAAGAAATTGGAGTAAAAAGCTTGGAGAATGTCTATGGGCTTATCGCACTATACGTACTCTAACTGGTTGCACACCTTTTTCCTTGGTGTATGGCTGCGAAGCTATCCTACCATTGTAAATTCAAATCCCCACCTCAAGGGTTGCAATTATCAATGAACTCACAACAAAAAATAATGATCGTCTTCGACTTCAGTAGCTTGAAGCGCTTGACGAGAAACGGCTCCTAGCTCAACAGCATATTGAGCTATACCAAGCCCGTCTTTCAAAAGCTTTCAACCATAAAGTCAAAGTGCAAGCATTTCAAAAAGGAGAACTAGTTCTAACCGTCAGACGTCCTATGACTATGATGAACATGAACAAAGGAAAATTAGATTCAAAGTGGGAAGAACCTTACATTATAAGCAAAGTTTTCTCAAACGGAGCTTATCAATTGACTGGTATGGATGGTCGAGTCGCCATGATGCCTGTCAATGGCAAATTTCTCAAGAAATATCATGTTTGAAGACAAAGAAATATCAACACAGAGAATCTGGATGTAAGTAAAATTTCTTTTTATTGCAATAGTTCATACGGAAGGAAATACATAAAATCAACGAGGACCAGAGCCCTCCTGATCGAAGACAAATTTCACAAGAAGCTCGAATATATTATTGTTGGATGACACCAATAATTCACACGCGTCTTTCCTCAGAGCTTTTTCTTCGGCAGTGCTTCCAGATTCTACCAATTTGGCAAGAATGTCCTGCCTCTGTTCAGGAACAGCCGAGCTTTCTCCCACTTCTGGCTGGGTAGGTAGCGGAGGCTCGTCAGAAGAAGTGTCGATAGCAGCTTCGATCGTCGGAATGATCTCAGCCTCCTTAGTTACATCTTCGGAAGACATTTGCAATAAAGGAATAGGTGTAGATAACATTCTTCAAAAAATTTTGTACTATTTATAGACTGAAAGGCCAAAACAGTCCGTCGCGGGAACCGAAGCGACCTTTCCTCGAAAAGGCATGTTCGTTCATTCATCTCCTTTTATCTCATAAAAAGGTCTTCATTTATTGTCTGTCTCATGAACCGAAGCGATCTTTCCGCGAAAAGACATGCTTATTCATTCGTCAATCTTATAGTCTTTATTCATTTTGCGAATAGGCCTACATTTATTATCGTTTTTTCACTTTCTTGTAAATAAAGCCACAGATAATAAATACTCAAATCCCCAGTGGAGTCCATCCAAATCATCAATTCTGTCTTTTGTAATCTAGCTGTTTAAAAAGGTACCATATTTTTATGATAAATCCGTGTTATCACAGATATCATCTTTTTAGACATGATATCCTGTCTTTGAGTCCCAACTGACTTGAAGATCATCAATAGAAAAATGAGTTCACGTCCACATTACCTCTGAATTCTATTTTCAATATCAAATGACTTATCACATCCATATTATCCCTGATAAAGTCGTCTTTTAAAATAATGATATCTCAAGAATTATATTCTGCCACGTCTATATTACCTTTGAGCAGATATAATAAATATTATTATTTTCCATAAAGAAATATGTCACGTCTAGTACCTCTAAATATATTTCTTATTCTATTACTTATATCTTTTACAAGGTATGCAACAAGTAATGGAACCACAAAAATTATTTCATTAATGATGTTTCAAAATGTTCAAATTATATCATGTAAAAAAAAGATAACAACTGTGATCTCTTTATTCTAGAGGCTAAGTGCTAAGATCTGCGATCCGCTTCTCTAAAGCCTTAGCTCGTTCGACACAACAGCTCCTCAAAAACCCCTATCATTTCAGAATTTTCTATTAATAGTATATCCAATTCTTCCTTGGTAGGTACGTATTCCTCGTACGAGTTGTTTTCCATAGGCAGGTGAGAAAGAAACTTCACCTCGTGAAGAGCAAAATCGATCTCCCCATGCGGGGTCATGAAGGTACCAGTTGTTTGCCATTGATTGTAAAAGTACAGAATAGTTTTATGGAAGGACTGAACTTAGACTCACATTACAAACTCGCTTGTACAAAGAAAGCCTAGGAACGAAAGCCTAGGTACAGCAGACTAAGTACAATTGTTTATTTTAGATTTTGAGGGTGATGATAGAGGCTCGGGAAGGCGACGACAGCCCTGCCTTACTCCTTGGACGATCGGTATACAGCCTTGGCTCCAGAAGATTTTCTCGGCATTGAAGAAATGCTCTCTTTGCCCTCTCTCTGCTTTTTTTCCAAGTCTTCTAATGCTCTCTGATCTCGAAAAGGGGTCTCTCCGGTCACGCTCTCTCCGTTGTATATATTGCCCGGGAATGTATATCTTGCAAGGGAATGGCACCTTGCTATTTATCGGAATGGGGTGTGATCATTAGGGTTGCAATGATTGCTTCCTGGAGATGGCGGCGGCCTGTGGATTGGTCAATCTAGGCCATTAGTTTTGAGTATGATGAATCTGGGCCATTAAGTGTAGATTACACCAAATCTTATCAGTAATTAATGCTGATTGGATTAAATCTTCCTTATGATGATCTGCTGATGTCTGCGAATAAATTTGATTTATTCTCCTGCCATGTGTCCCAGATTATTGGGATTTGACCCAATCTCTAATTACAATATATCTGGGAAATTGATCGGCTTAGGACACGTGTCTTAGGAGCCACTGGGGGATCTGAACCGCATAAAGATTGAGCCACATAAGGTTTGGGCCTCATAAGGTTTGGGCCATGTGTCAGGGCTGCTTGGGTAGTGGCCCCCCTAGAACCTTTGAACCGCATGGAGATGATCATTACGAGCTGCATAGGGATACATCCGCCTGAGCCGCATAGAAATGGTCCTCTTGAGCTGCATGGGAAGGCCTCCGCTTGAGCCGCATGAGACTGTTTCGGCCTGAGCCGCATAGGACGGCTTCATTCTGAACCGCATGGGAAGTCATTGCTCGAGCCGCATACGAACGCCCACGTGGCAAGGCCATGTGGCATTTTTATGGACCACGGGGGATTGTGTCAGAGATCTCTTTCTCTTTCCTAGGGGTCTGTCATTATG
This sequence comes from Iris pallida, assembly GCA_029216955.1. Classification (NCBI taxonomy): domain Eukaryota; kingdom Viridiplantae; phylum Streptophyta; class Magnoliopsida; order Asparagales; family Iridaceae; genus Iris; species Iris pallida. The sequence goes on from JANAVB010009596.1 coordinate 43,419,360, forward strand.
ACAGAGTCATAATTGCCTCTTTTGTGTCAGGGCTGTCACTTTTTTCAGAGTTGTCAGCCGTCAAAATAATTAATGCAGGAGGGCGGAGGAGAGCACTGTTACGCCACGTGTCTTCTGAGCCGCATGGGATGTCTTGGGCCGCATAGTCCCTTATGTCGCATGACTCTCTGAGCCGCATGGGCTTTCTGAGCCGCATGGGGTTTCCTGGCCGCATGGGTCTTTCTTTATTATTATTTTCCATTCTTCTACAAGACCCCCTTTAAAGTTTTCAATTTGCAAAATTGAAATACTTTGAATAAGAAGCATGGCTGTATATCCTTCTGGCCGCATATAAAACCCTGACCGCATGGATGTCTTGGCCGCATGGATTGTTCAGCCGCATAGGTGGTTCAGCCGCAAGGGCTTTCTGCCACGTTAATGTTTGCCACGTATGGCAATTTTTTTTGCATTAATGCTGTTGATTTGCTGTCAGAGGGATTTCTTTACTTTTTTCTTCGTTCAACTCTCTGCTGTTTCCTCTTCCTTATCTTCTTTTTTCCGACCGTCGAAAGAAAATGGCTCCTAAGTCTTCCAAGGTCGTCTCCATCGTTGCGAAGGGCAAGGAGGCGGCTTCCTCGTCGGCCGTCGTGTCTGAAGTGCCCGAAGTGCCCTCTGACGTCCGCCTTGCTTTCAATAGTAAGGGTTGCATTTGGATATCTTGAATCTTAAGAACCCATGGCTCTGTTGCATATTTATGCACAAGCCTCCACCCGAATTAAATCATAATGGAGCCGCATATGTTGTATGGGCCGCATGTCCTTCTCATGTCCGTACCGCATGGAAAATGCCCCATGTTTGAAGCGTATGAGAAGGATTTGAGTCTCTAGATATGAACCGCATGAAGTCTCCTTTGAACGGAGCCGCATACGTTTCTGACAGACTGAACTGCATAGCATGTAGCACCGCATAAGCCTTTCTGCTTAGAACCGCATATGTTTCACTGATCCGCATAAGCCATCGAACCAGTGTTACGTGGAATTCCTATCTGATTTGGGCCGCATGAGGCTGTGTTGACCCGAACCGCATAGGCTTCCTTGAAGCCGCACCACCTGAGGCCCAGTTGGAATGGAGCCGCATAAGGCTTCGTTGATCCGAGCCGCATAGGCTCGTAGGAACTTTTTATTCAGTGATTTTGCTTTAACCATCTTTTAATCCTGTTTCTCTTTGTTCTTTTTTCAGTGAACCTCCCAACCAACCCAGCAGGAGAGCTTCTTATGGGTTCAGCTCAATTTGCCGTGGGCGTGCAGCTCGACGACTTAATTCGACATATAACGGATCAGCTTCCCACTAATGAACCTAGGGAGAGGGTGGCTGTCATCAACAACCAGCCTTTCTACTATCTTTGTTCTATGATGAATTTGGGGAAACTGGACGGAGAATATCTGAAACCGACTTTTCTCTTTGGGGATGCCTTTTCCATAAAGAACTCCCGATTGCTGGATGTTTCTGAGAACTGGGATTTTTCTGTAGATGGGGTGGAGATCCATATCCCCGAGATGGAGCGGCATTATCCCCTCTCGTGGTTTAACATGGTACCGTTGGGCAGGACAATGGTAGGCTTCCTGACTCCCACCCGATCGGGAATATTTGTAGGTAACATCCACTATAACAGGCGTAAGGGTTCAGCATGTGCGGGCAAGGATTCAGTTAGTCGGAGTGTGATGGGACTGCTTTCTGGTACTTTTGTAAACGTGACTGGTCCCAACTTTACTTTCGCTCGAGCTGATACCTTTCTGAATCAGCTCGCTCGCAAGGGATCTTATCCTGTGGGCAGGTTGTCGCTGCTGAATTGGATAAACCCCATTCCTATATCGGCCAATCTTACCTCATGGATCTTGAGGAAATATGGGGAATTTCTTCGGGAAATTGGCCTTTACTACGCCGTCCGGGGCACCTGTTGCGGGTTGCCTATTAACAAGCCTTTGTTCATGGCCCTTTTGGAGCTGTATAACCGGCGTACGGGTACTTTCTTCACGCCCGAGGGAGAGTTGGGACTTGCTCTCCATGAGATGCATGCTGTTTCTAAGCTGCCGTGGGGAGACGAGGCCTTTGAAGTATATACCCCGACGAACGAGGAATTCGATGACCTGGATCGACGATTTCCTGGTTTCGTCGCTGTGTACCAAGAACAGTTGTGCCATCATAGCATCTGCCACCAGACTGCTATCAAGAAAGAAAATAGCTCTGAAGGGACCGCCCCCCATACCACGACCTGGGTCGCGTATCTTTTCAAGTTACGTCCTTCCGGTCGGGTGTCGTCTCGAGGTCCTCAAACCCCGGAGGAGGTAAAGGACATGATGTTGAAGGTCAAAAGGTCGAGGTCCACCTGTGACAGGTTCGGGAGTCGTACTGACTCCCTCAGTTTTTTCTACTATGGTACCCAGGAGATGTCTGACAAAGCACTCTTGGCCGGGTTTTTGATGATATGGCTACGGAATTGCATAGTCTCGGAAGGGGCGGGTTCTACTGAAAGGATCAGCTGTCACTTCATTCTCCCGGCGGTGAAGTTGGTTTTCAAAATCAGCTGGCCCTTCTTCCGGCCATGGTATGTAGTATACACCACGGCCTCCGCGCGTTTTTATCTAAGGTTATTGTTCGTGAGACGATGGTAGGTTTTGAGCGGATAGAACTTCCATACCATTACCTCATAGGGTAGTTATTAATGCACTATTGGTCGTTGATGAGGCCAGGAACTGAAAAAGATGTTACTGCTGACGACGCCTTCCTCTTCCTATACCGTCATCAGCCTTGGGAGCACGATACCATGCCGGCCTGCCGGAGGGCGTTGGCGAGAGTTGACGGGCCTGGGTTCTTTGTCGCTCTTCCTCAATTTACCCTTAGAGAAGTGAGGGGAGTACATATTGACGGCGTTGATCCTCCCCAACTTTTATCTGAGAAGATGCTTCTTTGGCTGCGCAACATCCGCCCTGCGCACCTGGTATATCGTTACCGAAATAACGTATACCTGGAGCCTTATCTGCCCAGTAGATTTTCCCGTCAATTCGGGTATAGTCAATTGTTCCTGGATTATCCTAGCGCTTGCTTGAGCTTTGAGGGCAGTTTACTTGATGGCGTCCGGGCTTGGCATTATTACAATACGGTCCATACCCGAGCCAGCTTCTCGGTCCCCGATGCCAAGACAGCAGGGCATATTTTGTATATAGCGGCCCTTTATCATGTCGCAGCGAGCAAGCCTCCTGTCAACTTTGATATAAATACTAGCTTCATTGCTGACACTAGTTTGGCTGAGAAGCCAGAGGGATCCAAGAAGAGGAAGAGGGAGGCGAACAGGGTTCCTGCGCCGGACTCAGAGTCCACTATGGCGGACGAGGAGGATGATGAACAAGACGCCGATGACTCGTCGTATTCTTCGGACGAGGAAGTTGTGAATCAGCCCCCTATTATGCCAGATAAAAGGGTGGCGGGTCAGCTGCCTACTTGGTCTGACGAGGTGGTGGAGGATCAACCATCTGTAGTGCCTAGCCCTTCGTGTAAGCGAAGCAGACGCGTGATTATCGTTGATGACCGAACCTACTCCACAAAGCACGCTGCGGTAAGATGTCGCAGGCTGTTTATTGATGATGTTGATGTTGTTTCTGAGGTAATTTGAGTTTCAACTACCCCCTTTCTTTCTCTTCTATGTTATTGCCTAACCGTTTTTTCCTTTTGCTCTTTATAGGCGTCAGATGAGTTCGCTTCTCAGGACCGATTGCCGAGGTTGATCCGGTCCTGTCCCATTTGGTCAGTGATGTGTGCACTGCTATCATTGCTGCTGGGGTTCTTCCGGTTGCGGTCGAGGAGTCTCACCTTGCTGGGACCTCAACTCAGGGGGATGGGGGTTTTACCGCGCCCGTCCCTGAGACATCTGAACTCCAATATGATGATACTGTCCTGGCTGGCTCCCTTTCGGGGATGGCCGTGACAGAGAAACCAGTTGAATTCAGATCAGAAGCTGTGGGTGGAGAAACTACGCCGGCTGTAAATGAACCGCAGCCTCGATGCTCTTCCCCTGGTATACAAGTCAATCCTTAACTTGTGAATAAGCCTATTTACTCCGTCATCCTATCCTTCGGATTACGTCGATTAATGGTTGCTTTGGATGTTCAGGTCCCAACCCTTTACTGCCAGTGACGGACATTGCTGGGGCGGACCCTAGCGGAGGGGATCTGACGGAACCTCCTTGCATTGAGGGGCCTCCATCTGGGTCGAGTTCGGGAGCCCAGGTAGCAGTACAGCTGGGACAAGGGACGATGCTTCCTACACCCTTTTCAGCGAATGTAGTTTCTGGGGTTAACCTTTCCGCCCTGCCGAGCATCCAGGCTCTTCGGGCGGCGGAAGAGAAGCTAGCCGCTATTCAAGCATCTTTTCGGACGAAATTTGCTTCCTTGGTGGCGGGGGCGGCAACTTTTGAGGCTACTCCTGCGGTACTGCCTGTCACACTCCCTTTGACGCCGTCCTCTACAGAGATTTTGGATGAAGTGTCCCGGGATGTGGTTGACAGTTTCTACCGCCACCTGAAGAGGGGGATCGAGGCAGCTGTGGAAAGGGGGACTCCCTTTACTCTGGCCCGTCAATGCGCCGGTGGCCAGATCAATATCCTTAGGACACTCCCTGGTGGAGGGGAACTGGCTGCGCTTCTGGAGCCTAAATTGTTAGAGGCTGATCGTCTCGTGGCCCAATTTCGCAGGTTGCAGCAAGCTGATTTACCTGGGGCGATAAACCAAGAGCGCAATTTTCTTGTTACCGCGGTGGAGAAGGTGATGATTGCCCGAGAGTCGCTCAAACCGGCTATATTGAAGGACCGTCGGGATCTGACTCGGTCGTATGATCAATGGAGCCGTCGAACTGAAGACTGCACGACTCGGGAAGCGGATGCCTCCCGCGGAGTAACCGATACCCGGGAATAGATCCTAGAGCTCCAAAGAAAGCTGGCCTTTCTGGAGTCCGAGCTCGAAGCTGCTCGTACTGAAAAAGAGATTGCCATTCAGGAGGCTGACAAGTTCAGTAGGGCTTCAGCCAATCTAGAACTTGCCCTGAAGAAGATAGAGAACGACTGGCAGGCGTATATGTGTTTGAACGACGCAGAGCAATTGTCCTAAGAGGTCGAGCATCGAGCTAAACGGAGGCTTGAGCGAGGGACTGCATTGGTGAAAAACCGGCTCCTGGAGTTGTGTAATGCTGAGCTATAGTCGGCTTTTTCTTCTTATTTTATTCCTGTTTTCTTTTTGAGAGGGACGTGGTCCCGAAACATGTAATGCTTTTTTCTTCCTTCAAATAAAGAGTACTTTCCATTCTACCCTTTATTCGTATTGCTTGTTGTGCCTGTGATATGATGGTGGTGTTTGCCCCGCACGGGGGACTTGTTTGTGTACTCGTCATCCATGGCATACCTTGTTTTTAGGTACGGATAACAAGTTTGGTTAGGATACCTGGAGCAGCCATGGCAAAATGGTCATGGGTGCTCTCGGTGTCGGAAAAAAGAATGCCGAAGAGTAGCTGGGCTCCCGGGGCATGATGAGATAGTGGGCTTATGTTAAGGAACTTGTGGGCCTATTATCCTTGGCGTACCCTGGATTAGGATACGGATAATAGGATGAAATGGAACCAACATATTTGGTCAGAGGTTATGAGGACATGGCAAGCATGAGGGATTTATCGTGGAACCTTCCTGCTCAGAGGTAATGAGGACATGGCAGGAGTGAATTCTACGGAGGATATTTGTGGTCAACAGAGGACATTTGTGGACCTATTATCCTTGTCGTACTCTGGTTGTGGGTACAGATAAATAGGTTGAAAGGGAATCGACATACTTACTCAGAGGTAATGAGGACATGGCAAGCATGAAGGTTTCTTCGACGGAGCGTTCCCACTCAGAGGTAATAAGGACATGGCAGGAGTAAATTCTATGGAGGATATTTGTGGTCAACAGAGGACATTTGTGGACCTATTATCCTTGTCGTACTCCGGTTGTGGGTACAGATAAATAGGTTGAAAGGGAATCGACATACTTACTCAGAGGTAATGAGGACATGGCAAGCATGAAGGTTTCTTCGACGGAGCCTTCCCACTCAGAGGTAATGAGGACATGGCAGGAGTGGGCTCAATGAAGAGGGGGTACATAGAATGACTCAGAGGTAATGAGGACATGGAAGTTCTATGTAGGGGGTGATTTGTTTTTGGCGGAAGTGAAACGACTCAGAGGTAATGAGGACATGGCCGTTTTGGAAATTTGTGGATCGGTTACCCTTTTTGTGCACTGGAAGTGCGGGTAGTGGATCATGAGGGAGGATCTCTTCCAGGAAGAACGTTCAGAGGTATGATCATACATGACTTACTATCTGAAAGAGTGACCGGGATGTGAGTTCAGAGGCACCAGCGGGTACATGACTCGATAATCTGGGATGTTGTGGATGTGAGTTCAGCGGTACGAGAGGGTATATGACTCGAAAATCTGGAGAATGATGAGTGTGAATTCAGCGGTACCGGCGGGTACGTGACTCGAAAATCTGGAAAATTGTGATGGTGAGTTCAGCGGTACCAGCGGGTACATGACTCGATAATCTGGGATATTGGGTATGTGAGTTCAGTGGTACCAGCGGGTACATGATTCGATGATCTGGAATATTGTGAATGTGAGTTCAATGGTACCAGCGGGTACATGACTCGATGATCTGGGATATTGGGAATATGAGTTCAGCGGTACCAGCGTGTACATGACTCGATGATCTGGAATATTATGAATGTGAGTTCAGCGGTACCAGCGGGTACATGACTCGATGATCTGGAGAATTATGAGTGTGAGTTCAGCAGTACCGGCGGGTACGTGACTCAAAAATCTGGAAAATTGTGAGGGTGAGTTCAGCGGTACCAGCGGGCACATGACTCAATGATCTAGAGAATTGTGAGTGTGAGTTCAGTGGTACCAGCAGGCACATGACTCAAAAATTCGGAGAATGTCGTTTAGACATAATATTTCTTCATGAACTTGCCGTTGACGGGCAATATAAGCAAATCCCCGTTTTGCTTTGCGAGGCGGTAAGCACCGTTGGAGAATACTGCCTTAATGATAAATGGGCCTTCCCACTTTGGCTGGAATTTGCCGGCGGTTTTGTGAGTCATGACCATCGGCCTCCGGACTGCCAGAACGAGATCGCCCACTTGGAATGTTCTGATTTTAACCTTCTTATTGAAGGCTCCAGAGATGCGTGCTTGGTATAGTTCAATTCGTTGCTGAGCCAAGAGGCGCTTTTTATCTAAGGCCTCCAACTCTTGTAGCCGACGACGGTAGTTTTCATCTGTCGTCAATTGATAAGTGAGGGCGACGCGGAGTGAGGGTATTTGAGTCTCCAATGGGAGGACTGCCTCCTCCCGTATACCAGGGAAAATAGTGTGTTCCCAGTGGCTGTTCGGACGGTAGTACGGTACGCCCATAAGCATTCACCGAGCTTCTCGTTCCAATCGCGTTTGTTGGAAGAGACAAACTTCTTGAGGAGTTTGACGATTGTTTTGTTGAATGCCTCTGCCAACCCATTCGCTGTAGGGTTGTACGGTGTCGAAGCAATATTCTGGATGCGATGTTTGTCGCAGAACCGATAAAAAGCGTGGCTTATAAACTGCGGACCATTATCGTAGATGATCCTTCGGGGCAGTCCAAAGCGATAGAGGACGTGATGCTTGAGGAAGCTGATCACGTTTGAGGTTTTGACTTCTGCAAGTGGCACAACTTCTGCCCATTTGGAGAAGTAGTCCGTGATCGCAAGTATGAAGCGATGTCAACGGAAGGAAGGTGGAGTAATTGGATCGATGATGTCCATTCCCCATGCTTCGAAGGGCCAGGATGCCACTGTTGGACGTAGAAATTCGGATAGCTGGTGAATGAAGTCCGCATGGACTTGGCAAGCTTTGCACTTTCTAGCATAGTCTATCGCATCTGCTACCATCGTGGCCAGTAGTAGCCCATTCGGCGAAGGCGATCTTGCAATTTAGGGCCAGGCTGATGGGCCCCACAAACACCGTCATGAGCTTCTCGTACGGCTTCTTTGGCTTCCGCGTTTGACAGGCATCGAAGCAACAACCCGTCGTAGGATCGTCGATACAGCATTTTCGTATCTGTATCGTAGAAGAATCTGAGAGAACGCCGTTTGATGGAGGTGGCTTCCTTTGGATTCTCTGGGAGGATGGCTGTCTCCAGTCTGGTGCTTCGTCGACTGCCTGGGCGGAATAGCTCGCCACGAATTAAACGTTGTTCTTGGGACAGACCAGTTCGTGGCCTATTACCTCCACGGACTGGTGGGCATAGTTCGGAACCACTAGGGAAGCGGCAAGGCCAGCTAGGGCGTCAGCTTCAATATTTCAGAGTCTGGGGACATGCTCAATGAAGAACCCCTCGAACGTCGAGATGATGTCGATTTCTATTTGGTGATAGGGGATCATGTCTTTATGGCGAACCTCGTACGAGCCCCGGATCTGGTTGACAATTAACTGCGAATCGCCGTATGCTTCGAGATATTCTACCCCCAGCTCTTTTTCAAGTTGGAGGCCAATGACCAGAGCGTTGTACTCGGCCACATTGTTAGAGCAGGGTTCTGTGAGAGAGTAGGCGCGATTGATTACCAATCCGGAAGGAGAAACCAGCACCACCCCGACTCCGACAATGATGTTGCCCTTGGGTCTGGTTCTCGAAGCACCGTCGAAGAACATCCGCCATATATTATCGTGAGAAGTTGCATTCGAGTCGGCGACCTCATCTGGGATTTTATCATATATTCTAGACGACTCCGAACCTGGGTGGGCTGCCAAAAAGTCCGCCAGGGCTTGACCTTTAACCGCCTTTTGCGGGACGAAGACCATGTGATAAGGGGATAGCAATATCGCCCATGTGGCGAGACGGGAGCTGAGTGCCCCTGGTTTAGTCATGAGAACCCTGAGAGGGTTGACTCGTGAGATCACATGTATGGTTTGTCCTGTGACATAGTGCCATGTTTTCTGAATGGCGAACACCAGTACGAGGCATTCCTTCTCCACAGCGGTGTATCGGTGCTCTGGCCCAATCATTATTCGGCTGAGGTAATATATGGCTTGTTCATGGCCTGCATTGTTGTTTTCTGCCAGCAGGGCTCCGAAGGAATGCTCCATTGCTCGTACGTAGAGCAGGAATGGTTTTCCAGTAACCGGGGCCACCAGGACTGGAGGGTTTGACAAATATTCTTTGATGCTATCGAAGGCCCGCTGACATTCTTCATCCCATACGAACGAGATGCCTTTCTTCATGAGGTGGGTGAATGGCCGACATCGCCCGGAGAGGTTAGAAATGAACCTCCTGATTTAAGCTAGCCTCCCTTGAAGGCCTCTGAGTTCGCGGAGATTTTTCGGGGGACCCATCTCCATAATTGCCTTCGTCTTCTCAGGGTCTACATGAATACCCTGGGCGGTGATGATGAAACCTAAGAACTTTCTGCTGGATACGCCCAAGAAAGATTTTGTAGGATTCATTTTCAAATTGTGGGCTCGCATCAGGTCGAATACCGTCCTCAGGTCCTGCAGATGGTCTCCCTTACAGCGACTCTTGACGGCGATGTCATCAACATAACATTCCACCGTCTTGCACAAATGTTCTCTGAAGATGATACTCATGGCTCGTTGATATGTGGTGCCAGTATTCTTTAAATCGAAAGGCATGACTGTGTAACAGTATGTGCCAATTGGTGTTCGGAATGATGTATGCTTTTCGTCGTCAGGAGACATCTTGATTTGGTTGTACCCCGAGAATCCATCCCTGAATGACATACATTCGAAGCCGCATGTGTTGTCAATCATGATATCTGTGATAGGGAGGGGGAATTCGTCTTTGGGACATGCCTCGTTCAGATTGCGGAAGTTGATGCAGATTCGGATCTTCCCGTTCTTCTTGAGGACCGAAACTATGTTGGCGATCCAATCCGGATGTTGTTCCTCACGAATGAAGCCGCTGGCTATTAGTTTGTTGACTTCGACTTCGATCGCATCCATGACGCCTGGGCGGAAGCGTCGCTGTTGCTGCTTGACTGGCTTTGCATCTGGCCGAATGTTGAGTTTGTGAAGAGCAATATCGGGATCTAACCCCGGCATGTCTTCATAAATCTATGCGAACACATCAATATATTCTCTGACAAGTTCCAGCAGCGATTCTCGCTCTTCGTCTGTTAAGCTTTTACTTACGAAGATTGGCTTTGGAGAGGATTCGCTGTCGAGGTCGATCTGCATAACCTCATCTTCGGTGGAAGGTTCTTTCTGCTCGAACCACTTTTTCCATTGTGCATCCAGCTGTTGGGCCCACGGCTCTAGCTCGAGGATTTCCAGAATGTCTTCATCTTCTTCGTAAGCGTCGGCGAATGCCATATTGACTGACAGGACTTGTCTGAATATGTCTCTGATGTTGGTATCCGAGTCGGAGGTTGGTGACCCAATTGAATGTGACTGCCAGTCACACTCTTCATCTGAACTCTCAGGGGTTGTCGTGGGTGTTACATACCCTAATCCACATCGAGTTTTGCTATAGTAGTCCCGTGGCTTGCCAGCCGGGACTGGTGGCTTTAAAGGTAGTCGTCGTCCGGTGCCGTAGTTCAAGCCTGGCGTAGTCTCCAGATCATATCCCTATTTTTGCATGAGATATTTGGATTGGGGGCTATAAAGATACAGAGGTAGTCTTCCGGCATCTGACCCAAGATCGACTTCTTCTATGGTGAAGGGATGCGGATCGTCCTTCCGGCCGAAGATGATTGGATGATCCCCTCTCTCGATTATGCGGTAAGCGTCTTCCGTTGGAATAAGCTGGATTACAGTGTGCACGTTTGTCACCTGTATGTGTAGGTGGGTGCCTATACCATGTTCTATAGCGTACATTGTACAAAGCTTATCAAGCTCGATGTAGTTCAAAGATAGCCCTTTATTGATGAAGTAAGGTATCTTTTCTAGGGCGATTACATCATCTGCGGAGGGAACATCAGTGTGGGCAGCCACATACTTGGCTAGCTCCGGTTCCTCTTCGACTACCCCCTGTATCAATGAAGAGTGAGAGGACGACCTGGGCAGCTTGATCGTCAGAGGTTCAACTGGTGGAGCGGAGCGTGGAGTTGTTGGCAGACTAGTAACCCCCAGCTTGGTACTCGATGTTGGGCGGGGAGTCGTTGGTTCGCTAGAAGTCCCAGACCTTGCATCGGGGTGATGACTCTTCTTGGGAAGGCGTATTGTCATTGGCTTGTCAGAGGGATTGAGCTTCTCAGTTTGTGGCTGGCCGACTCTTGACAGTCTAATTGTCAGTGGCTCCATTGTAGGTCTCGGCACTTGGCCAGACCTCGGCAGCCGGATTATCATCTGCTCCTCTTGTGCTGAGAGGCTGATTGCGTCCTTACGCAGAGTGGCTGTAAGGGGTGCAGACTTGCCAGGTTTGTGCACTTGGAGGTGGATCGTCAGAGGTTCTTCTGATCCTGTGGCTGCCTCGGTACGAGCTTGCACATCTCCTTCACCAAGGTGCTTCTTCGACTTTTCATATAGACAGGAGTCTGAGTAGTAGGATTCGACCCCTTTGAAGGGATCGATATCAGCAAATTCTGTCCTCATGAAGCCGTACTTGTCGACATATTTGAAGCATTGGTGCAGTGTGGAAGGCACGATCATGTAATCATAAATCCAAGGGCACCCCAAGAGGATGTTGTAAGAAGTGTCAGCATCTATGACGTAGCAGGTAACTTCTGATTGGAGATCGCCAATCTGACACTTCAGACGAATCTTCCCAATTGGGTAGCTCCTACCCGAATTGAAACCGCTGATGGCGGTGCTTGTAGGCGTCAGGCGATGCATCGGAATGCAAAGATGATGTAGCAAACCCTTCGGAATGATGCTTATAGAAGACCCAGGATCAATGTGCATCCGATCCACCTTCACGTCGCCGATGTATCCAGTATAGTACAATGGGCGATCGTGCAGGTTGGTCTTGATGAGCATGTCCTGTGGAGTGAAGACGATATTGGGTATTACTCTTGTACATGCACTGTCTTGGAGGTCTGCAGGCTGGTTTTCTTCCGTGAGGTTGACCTGAGCCAAGTATGCGTCAGCATTTTGGAGTACATTGCTCAAAGCTGCGCGAACATCCTTCGAGAGCCTCAGGAGTTCATATAAGGAAAATTTGGCCGGTGTATTGGCCAATTGCGCCAAGATGTCGAAATTGTAGGGCTTCTCCAGCCCCTGAGGTATCTCTTTTCGGAGGGATTTGTCGAAGCGAGTCTCTTTTGGCCTAGGTTTGTCGGTCGTCGGAGGCTGAGAAGGCCCTGGAGCGTCAGTGGTAGCTGGCGGATGATCTTCAGTCGAGTTCTCAGCCATAGGTTGGGATTGTGCTCCAGATCGAGTAACGACAGCCGTGACCTCTTCCACATCTGCCGAAATGGTACGGCAGGATCTGACTTTTCCACTTCTCTTCTTGTGAATGGGAGGTGACGTGGATTGAGTCACTTCGTGTACCAGGTCCAGATGGACCCACATGATTTCCCCTCGTGATGTGGTGAGGGGCACTAGACCGGCAGCTTGCTCCCGAGCAGGCAGAAGATTAGCAATTTCTATCGTCGCCAGAGGGATGGGTATAACACCGTCTTGAGTCTCTGTTGGAGGGAAGCTGCCGAATTGTACGGACACCATGTTGGCCGCTACGGTTACCTCCTCGAAATCGTTGGCCAGAGCGTTCGAATTGATGAGGTTTTGGATGTACCATTTTAATTGGAAGCAGTCGTGTGTAGCATGGTGGACGTAGCGGTGGTAATGGCAGAACTTTTGGTTCTCCAGATCTGTCGGCCGAGGTTCCCGTCTTGGTGGAGGAAGCTGAATTCTGTCTCCTTGTATGAGCATATCCAAGATAGGCTTGACGTGACCGTCTTCAAAGGAGTAAGTGATTTGCGGCCATTGTTTGTCTGCCGATTTTGACTCAAGTTTTTGGGCTGTATCGGCCACCATAGCCTGCTTCCTCTTGTTGTTCTGATAATTGGAGGAGCTACCTCCATTGTTGGTGTTGGCGTTGGGACGCTTGCTCTTGTCCTCTCCTTCTGAGATGTACAATCCCAGTTGACGAGCCTTCTTCAATCGTTCTTCGGCGCTTGTGGCACTGATGATAAATGCCTTCCAGTCCTTGAATTGACTCTCGCCCATCCAGAGACTGATTGTCGGGAGCAATCTCTTTTGGCAAATTTTAATCAAGGAGGAATCCGGGTTTCCTGAAGGCAGCTTCATCGCGGTTTGGCGAAACCGCTCAATATAGTTCCTTGTCAGCTCTTTCTCCCCTTGAATGATGTCCATGAGGGTGGACATCGTGACGTCTTGCCCTACCTCGTAGAATCTCTCCAAGAACATGAGCTTGAAGCCGGCGAAGGAGTGGATGCAGTTGTCTGGCAGGTTGTGGTACCAGTCGAAGGCGACTCCTTCCAATGCCCCAATGAATAATCGTATGAGGATAGCATCATCATGGGGCAGATGGTCGGTGGTGACCTCGAAGTAAGTGATGTACCGACTTGCTGAGGTCGTGCCATCATACGGGTTGATATTGAACGGCTTATATCTTGGTAGGAATGGAACATCCCTCCATTCAGCAGGGTATGGTTGCCGCATTCTGAGGTCTTGAGAGTTTTCTCAGGCGTGGAACATAGCTCGGAGCTCCTGAACCTCTCTTCTTACTTCTCGGGCCTCATCTGCAGTGGTGGGGGCTGTTATTTCAGGAGGATTATTGCCCGGGTTCGGTGCCGCTGAGTTTGGGTCCGTATTGACCGTGGGACCCGTGCTTGTTTGGCCGGGCGTCCCTCCTTGCAGAGTTGGAAGAGCTGCTTTGATTTCATCTACAGACTTGACCAAGGCCTGTAGTATAGCCTCCAGAGTGTCGATGCATTGGCGATCACTAGAACCACCTTGATTGCTGTCTGTCATGAACACCGTCCTTACATGAGGAGTGATGGAAGGAATGGTGGAGGATGTGCCCTCCGAGTCATACCCATGCACCGAGAAGTCATCGGGGTATGTGGGAATGTTCTCTTCGGGTTCGGACTCGGAGGGAATAGTACCCCCAGCTTCAGAGCTTGCTTCATCTTGAGAGTCATGGATGTCCTCGAGGATATCAGCACCTGTTGTACCTGATGGGAGAGTTGTCTCCCCGGGCTCGTCTCCTTGGAACATTGGATTGTCGTGGATGTTCGAAGGAGTGCTACCCCCAGTTCCCATGACCCCCAGTGATGTGGATGATGAATCTCCTATTGTAGCAGATTTTGTCTTTGAACGGGTGCCTTGTAAAACTCTGGTGGTGGACAACGGTTTAGAAGAAAGTCTTTTAGCTGTAGTGGTTGATATCTTTGGGCTGGAGATACTTGTCTTCTTTCTTCTCCCCTCGGCGGTGATTTTCTGAGTAGAGTTGCAGGGGACAACAGGAGGCACCTTGTCCTCTGAGCTTGGTCGTTGCAGTCTTCGGAAGATGGACCGCCGATCTTCTTGCACCATTGCGTTGTTGCAACAGCAGTTGACAATGATTTGGGTGCAATGACGTCCGTGAGAGGACTCTTTGCACCCTGGGGAACCTTTTCTTTCCTTGCGTTTGTGGAGGATGGCCTCACGCAAGTCAGATGGGTCCGGATCGACCATGTTTGCTTCCTGGATTTTGGGAGACTTTTGGGAACCTCCCTGTCCGTTTGCCGTCGGGGGCTGGACTCGAGTGGTTCTGTACAACTTTCCATCAGAGGCCCGTATAACGGTACACGGGACGCTCGGATGGTCAGAGGTCGGATCAACGGACTGAGCTTGCCAAGCTCGTGCTGCCTTAGACTTCTTCGCTCTAGTGCGTACGGCCACATAGTAGGAAGAGTCTAAGTGGTGCTGGAGAGAATCAGACATGTCTTCTTGGGAGCATAGGAGATCAGGACCATAGGTGAGTCGATCGAAGACGGAGCCACGTGGAGTGGGCGTTGTGCGGCTGGAATCAGCGATCCTCATGCGGCTGGCAGTCGTAGCCGCATGGGTCTTCTCCATGCGGCTGGAAACACTGGCCGCATAAGTGTTCTCCATGCGGTTGGAAATCCTGGCCGCATGAGTACTATGCTTTTGGATAGCAGTTTCAGCCGCATGGTCATTATTTATGCGGCTGGCAATCTTGGCCGTATGAGTCCTCGCTTTGCGGCTAATGCCTTTGTTTGGTTTCTTTCTGGAGCCCATAGAATCGCACTTTGCCCCTGCAAGTCCAGCATCGTAGTGCTTTCTTTTGTCGAACTTGGGGACAGCAGAATCTTCTACGGCTTAAAGTGTGGCCGTGCGAGAATTGCCTTCACCGTCTTGGATAGCAGAGAGTACTCAATCGAGGGCCTGGGGAGGAGCAAACGATTTTGGCCTCCACTCTTTGCGAGCCTTCGTGGTACGGGTGCACTTCTGGACCGGGCCAGTGCTTCCTTCGAAGAGCATCTCTTCGAATGCCTGTTGGTCGAAGCGGACGACCATCTTCTGTTGTGTGGAGCCAAGTTTGGCTGCATCCGATTGCGTCACCAACTCCTCAGCCGTGGAGAAGTTTGTCCCCAGCAGAGTCGCCATCGTGTTTGCTATTGATTGTAAAAGTACAGAACAGTTTTATGGGAGGACTGAACTTAGACTCACAATACAAACTCGCTTGTACAAAGAAAGCCTATGGACGAAAGCCTAGGTACAGCAGACTAAGTACAATTGTTTATTTTAGATTCTGGGGGGTGACGATAGAGGCTCGAGAAGGCGACGGCAGCCCTGCCTTACTCCTTGGACGATCGGTATGCAGCCTTGGCTCCAGAAGATTTGCTCGGCATTGAAGAAATGCTCTCTTTGCCCTCTCTCTCTCTGCTTTTTTTTCAAAGTCTTCTAATGCTCTCTGATCTCGAAAAGGGGTCTCTCCGGTCACGCTCTCTCCGTTGTATATATTGCCCGGGAATGTATATCTTGCAAGGGAATGGCACCTTGCTATTTATAGGAATGGGGTGTGATCATTAGGGTTGCAATGATTGCTTCCTGGAGATGGCGGCGTCCTGTGGATTGGTCAATCTAGGCCATTAGTTTTGAGTGTGATGAATCTGGGCCATTAAGTGTAGATTACACCAAATCTCATCAGTAATTAATGCTGATTGGAATAAATCTTCCTCATGATGATCTGCTGATGTCTGCGAATAAATTTGATTTATTCTCTTGCCACGTGTCCCAGATTATTAGGATTTGACCCAATCTCTGATTGCAATAAATCTGGAAAATTGATCGGCTTAGGACACGTGTCCTAGGAGCCACTGGGGGGATCTGAACCGCATGAAGATTGAGCCACACAAGGTTTGGGCCGCATAAGGTTTGGGCCACGTGTCAGGGCTGCTTGGGTAGTGGCCCCCCTAAAACCTTTGAACCGCATGGAGATGATCATTGCGAGCTGCATAGGGAATAGAAGTCTAAGTGTCTAAGATACAAACTCAGAATACATCTCAAAACTCAAATACAGTAATCCATAAATACAACTCAAGATGACTGAAAATAAACTATAAGCAAAAACCCTAGCTATCTATGCAACCTCTACTGTCTTCTCTAGGCTAGCAGGCAACCTCCAGGCTATCTGTAAAATTTATCAACGGGTCCAGTCAGGACTGGAGCGAGCACAGTACATCTCAACAGATCATAGCAGGTTAGAAAATATAATCATGTAGTAAAGTAAGATACAGGATCTGAAGGAAATACAGTATGTAAACAGAGAAAGAGAACTGTAATAGAAATATCTACTATAAGTAGAGAGCTAACAGTGGCTAGTGAGTCAGAGTAAAATATAAACATGTGAATGGCATAGGAGATTCATGACTACAGCTAAGAGAGTGATTCATGACTACAGCTACTTGGATAATATTCACATGTCTATTTCTACTCCCCCATCCCCAATCAATACACAAGGATCTGTTCAAGTTATGTTAAGATTCATGAAACTTTACATGGCTCATAAAATGAGTGATACGTGAAGATGATTCATGATGGCTCTGTGAACATGAGAGTACATGTGTCACAAGCGATTCGTGAATCAGAGGAAGCATAGAGATACGTGATGATTCGTGAAACGCACAAAACATACAGTATCCGATGCTCCCGAGGGGGGTAACATCTCATGAAAAGATCCATATAGTACCAATCCGTGTGACCAACGTGATAGTATCAAGTAAAGTAATTTAAAGCAGGAAAATAATTCTAAACAGGATATGAAATGATCAGAGAATGTACTCGCCTGATATCTGAATGTCCAAGGTAAAGATACTGTCCGAGGAGAGGTGTCTGGCTCCTAATTAGAACAGCACAAGTCACAACATGTCCAGAAGGGTAATATAAAGCACTACAATGCATTATACATGAATCTAGGTCAAACTAGGCCAAAGTCAACCCTTGGTCAACTCTGGCTAACTACACTAGTCAAACTAGGTCAAACTAGGTCATGTCCTAACCCAACAAGTCTTACTAGGCCTAACCAAGACTATCCTAGCAAGCACACATCAATACAAGGCTATACAAGCTAACATACACCCAACTCTATATAGCATGCAATTATTCAATACTCAAATAGGCAAGAATTCACATTGGATATACCCTAGGTAATCTATTACTTTAAGCTATATATGTCTACACATATATACACATGCATATATTGGTATTCAACATTAGGTCTATAATCATGGCATTTCAAATGGTTATATAAACTTATATATTACAACACAATATGCTAACATATATATAATATACATACATAGCTAAGTTAACTGTATTCATAAATACTTTTAAGAGGCTATGTGTGTGTATGTGAACATGGCAAAGGGGCAAGTGAGGGCTAAATGGGCATACATAGTGTATACATATCAAAGAGTGTCAAAGTGTAAGTGAACAATGTGTCAAGTGTGATAGTGTCAACATAGTGTAAGGGGGGTACATGAGGTAATATAGGATTTATGTTAACATAGAACATTACATCTCATTAACTTGTATATTGCATACATTACATCTATTATTACATTAAATTCATGCTTGCATTCATTCATCATTCATTTATTCTCTTGCACTACTATATGCACTATACATTACATACTATGGAACCTACATATTCATTACAAGCCATACTTATACATGCTTACATTAGATAGGATACTTACACCTCATACATCATTTATTTAAACATTTACTCATGCTTGTATTCTCTATTTAATTACATAATGTATATACATTAACATGGGTTAAAATCAAATAGAACATTATATTACACACAAGGGTGCACAAAATGCATATACCGAATAGTAACTCCTACTAATAATCAATACTGTACCATCTCAGCATGAATTAAAATTTAGGATTAAAGTATGTTATAGATCTATGTGTTAGTTTTCCGAAACTTCAAACGGATCGCGTTTTCGTTTCCGAAAACTCCCGGAATCGCGAAAACACCGAGAATGCGTTTGTCTTTCGTACAGCTGACACTCAAATAATTCTCCAGAAAGTTACAGAAAGAATTAGACCTATTAATACATGTTTTTGGAAAGCTAACTTCAATACACTTCTTTTAAAAAAAACGAGAGATTAAACCGAGCTTCGAGCTAGAAGTTATGCCATTTCTAAGTTAGGGCTGAAATTAAAAACGTGGATAAAAATTATGACGGATTTGGGTAGTTTGAGACAAAAGAACACAAGTATATAACATAATATATCAAGAACTCACTCTCTACACTAATATATATATATGAGACACTATAGAACACATCTCCAATACAAAAATATGAGATTAAACATGTAATAATTCATTCATACATAACAACAACACATAGTGTGTCCAAATTTGGGGTTTTCCCACATGGACACAACCACAACACAAAGGACACTCCTATGACCTCCAAATGGACACGAAATGGACACAAATGGAGATACAACCATGGGGGTCATTCCTATGGGTTCAAAATAGACCTATATGCATGAGGAAATGAAAAGGAGAAGGGATTTATACCTCCCGGTAGATCGAATCGAAGAAAAGCCTTCCCGGAGCGACACCGACACGTAGAGATTCCAAAAGAACACGAACGAGCTCCGAATCCTCCCAAACTTGGGTAGCTTCCTCCTTGGCTAGAATGGAGAAGGAAAGAAGAAGATTTGGTGGCAAAATGGAAGGATTTGGTGGAGAAATTGCTAGGAATTGCTCTCTAGGAATTTGGGGAAGAACAAGAGAGAGAGTGTGGATGAGAATAATGAAATAAACTTGAGCCTATCCTCTCTCAAAGTGGCTGGCCATATGGGGCTATTTGTCCTATTATGGTAAGGTCCAAAATGCCCCCACTAACCTATTCTATGAGTATTAGAAAAGGGCTAATTGGTTGGGGCTAAATTAGTCATTCTAAAGTCTCTAATCACACTAACCTTATCCATAATAATTAGTCTAACCTCTAACTAAAATATTTCTATCATGTGGACTAAAATTAATATCATGTGGGCCATGCCTAACTAGTGTGTGGGTCCCACTAGAGTCAAACTACCCCCGGGTCCCCGTTACAAGTCAGATTGAGATGAAATTCGAACCCGACTCAAATAATCCCAAAATAATATCATAAATAATAAAATAATATCAAAATAATTCAAAGAGGTCAAATGCAAAAATATCCTTAGGCCAAAAATGATATTAAAATATCATAATCACATGGTTAGGCTCTAGGTCAAACAGTCTCTAGGATTTCACTAGCAAAACGTCAAAACCACAAGTCATTGATTTAAATAATTTTAAAATAATTTAAAATCACCAAAAAATTATATCATGAATTAAATATCAATATTAAAATAATTATAAACACGAAATTTCAAAATTACCCTCATTTGGAAAACTGGGTGCTACAACTCTACCCACCTTAGAAAAATTTCGTCCTCGAAATTTAAGATCGATAGTACTCCTTCTAGAGCCTCTAACCTACCCAATATCTAAGGTAACACTTCCTAACACTGGAATAATAAACGAACATCTAAATAGTGTCAATCTAGTAATACCTCCAACACTGCTCTGCTGTACGGCGGTAATGAAACTTCAATAAAATATGGACTGGAACCTATATCTGTCACGCCCCAGAACCAGAATACTGGAGAGCGGGGACAGACATAGCCAGCTACGTATATTGAAATGGAAACCACCTCGATATACGGTCACGGCTGTCTAGATATATGAGTGTTTACTACAAGCCAACAGTCTCTTATGGTCATGAACAAGCCTAATGTCTCAATCACAAGCAAGTAAGTAAGGTCGCAAGATGTATGATCATTAAATATACAATAATAAGACGTCCCAAATATTACATATTCAGCTGATCATGAAGCTAGTCGTTACAAAATGTTAGGACTAGCAAGAGTTTAGTCGTACATGATCAACCCTAGGATTTGTTAATCATGTTTACAGCCCGTAGGCAGACAGTAAGTAAAAGTGCATCGAGCTAACAGGTGCTCGTCGGCTAAACGCCTCAAAAGAATAGTTTTACAATAAAGTGGGCAAGACAAAAGGGAAAATCCACTCTTGGCCCGGGTTCCGTCTAGTTGTTACCATTGGGCTGGAAGCTTGGTAGATCCTCGGGAGCTGCTCCGAAATCTGGCCACACAAAACCAGCTGGGTCAACCCCAGAAAGAGCAAGTGCCACAAGGGGGCCACGAAATAAGAACAAAAGCCAGCAATTAGCACAAGAAAATCTAATATTAACACTAGAATTTATGAAAACATGTCAGGATGATATACGACGAGATAACCATGGAACTATTCCGATAGCCAGGTCACAACCCGTAACCCAAACAAGGACCGGGGTTGTAACCCTTCATCTGAACAGAACTTTGTTTCCCACCATTTATCGGCAAGATAATAATATGAGAAATCAAGACAGGAAGCAATCTTGTACTGGATCAAGACATGACTAGACTGGTTATATCTCATTCAATCAATCACGGCCATGCAGATACTACGGCTTACTACTTTAACTAACTAGGGTTATCACAGACCTAATTACTAACAAGATGCAGTGAGATGATTCCACAGCCACAAGCCCTGCAGACCATCCAGGTTACCCAGGTCGAAAGTTAGGGGTTGAATTTTGGTGGGTACATTGTCCAGGAAACGCATGTACCCTTAAGTGACTTAGAAGCTGCAACACAAAAACACGCACGCAGGGGAGTAGCGTACGCACAAAAGCACGCACACGCAGGGGAGCAGCATACGCGCAAAAGCACGCACGCGCAGGGTCTTCTTCTCCATGGCTGAGAAGAGGCTCCAATGGCTCCCAAAACTTCAAAACATCACAACTTGGCCATCCGAACTCCAAATCCGGATTTCCAAAGTTCCAACTTGGGTGAAATTGAATTCTCTTCCACATGGAAACATCAAAACCCATAAAAATCTAACTTAAATGGATCAAAACCATATAAATCCAAAAATAAAGAAAACTTAGATCTAGAACAATGGAGACTCCAAATCACAAAATACCAAGTTCTAATGTTGATCACCATGTCCTACTATAGCAAATAGACAAATAAAACAGGGTTCTCATGTGGTGGCAAGGTGCACTTGCCTATGGGTTGGTGTTGTGTAGAGGAAGGAGAAGAAGAAGAAAATTTGGTGGCGAAATGGAAGGATTTGGTGGAGAAATTGCTAGAAATTGCTCTCTAGGAATTTGGGGAAGAACAAGAGAGAGAGTGTGGATTAGAATAATGAAATGAACTTGAGCCTATCCTCTTCCAAAGTGGCTGGCCATATGGGGCTATTTGTCCTATTATGGTAAGGTCCAAAATGCCCCCACTAACCTATTCTATGAGTATTAGGAAAGGGCTAATTGGTTGGGGCTAAATTAGTCATTCTAAAGTCTCTAATCACACTAACCTTATCCATAATAATTAGTCTAACCTCTAACTAAAATATTTCTATCATGTGGACTAAAATTAATATCATGTGGGCCATGCCTAACTAGTGTGTGGGTCCCACTAGAGTCAAACTACCCCCGGGTCCCTGTTACAAGTCAGATTGAGATAAAATTCGAACCCGGCTCAAATAATCCCAAAACAATATCATAAATAATAAAATAATATCAAAATAATTCAAAAAGGTCAAATACAAAAATATCCTTAGGCCAAAAATGACATTAAAATATCATAATCACATGGTTAGGCTCTAGGTCAAACAGTCTCTAGGGTTTCACTAGCAAAACGTCAAAACCACAAGTCATTGATTTAAATAATTTTAAAATGATTTAAAATCACCAAAAAATCATATCATGAATTAAATATCAATATTAAAATAATTATAAATACGAAATTTCAAAATTACCCTCATTTGGAAAACTGGGTGCTACAGTCTTGGGCCGCATAGTCCCTTATACCGCATGACTCTCTAAGCCGCATGGGCTTTCTGAGCCGCATGGGGTTTCTTGGCCGCATGGGTCTTTCTTTATTATTATTTTCCATGCTTCTACACTGGTCTTATCATTATACCTTTCTACCAGAGCCAGGAATATGTGCGCATTCGGGCAGAACCCATAAACTGTAGCCCAGACTGCTTCATAAAGACCTATCTCCAGAAGCATGTCTTTGAAGTGATTCAGAACCCAGTTAGCCAAGCTGCTCCAACGCTTATTATCTGGATTTACCAGGCCTATCATTTGCATGGTCTGGTTCGGGTATCTTCCTTCAACTTTGGCAAACTCGTTCGCAAAAATTGGTACTCTGACTGGGAGTAACAGCGAGAAATCCTCGGGAGGTACACAACCTGGCATCAAACCTCTCAGATGGGAGCTGTATTTATCTGAGGTGCTATAGAATTGGTCTCTACTTTGTGGACCTAGTTTGTAACAGATCCTCCCCACTCTTGTCTGCTACTGTGGAGTTATATCCCATGCCATCCGGTAAGGGTAACTCAAAAATTTATATCGAGACAATGATAGATATCTCGACATTTCTGGGAGGTACATCATCCTGCCCTCACTATACTGATAAACCATGCCTTCCTTCTTGGCCTTGGGCTGGGACGTCTTCTTGATAGCATCACCAAACAAGAAGCTCGATTTCTTATGAACTATATTATCTATACTTTCTAGAGGCTGTCCATTCATCAAACACAGTAGTGTGGAGTTCTCTTCAGCTGCAAGTATAGCTCTCCTGGCTTCAGGAAGGTCATAATGCGTATATGACACACGTGATAAATTTTCTTTGTATTCCGGTATATTAAATGCAGAGGCAAATCTTTTAGCATTAGGATCTTCTCTCAAGTCAACTACATGAAGATGAACAAACAGAAATGAGTTTCAAATAATGTTTTGAAGCAGAACATGTTACATCAATATGTTGCGCAACTGTCAGGTTGTGCGACTCTTGTGTTGTGCAGCAGTCAGATTGTACGACCCTCATGTTGTGCAGCATTCAGGTTGTGCCACATTTACGCTACGCAACATGACAAGTTGCACCCAATTTGATTTCATAAAATCAAAAGATAGTACAACTTTTTAAGCGTTGCACAATACAAATCGATAGCAACCATGTCCTGAAAAGGGAGGTGCAAGTTATGGAGTGTGCCCAACTCTAAAAAAATGGGCGTACGTTGTCAGAATCAAGCCAAACCCTAAATAGGGTGGTCGACAATCGGGTCTATGGTCAGATACTTACCCTCCATGGCCGGGTTGGCCGTCTCTCGGTGTGACGAAGGCGGAGCTCGCGTAGATGACTCGACCACATTCTTGCCCTTCTCGGCAGCAGATCGCTTGGAGGCCATTGACAGTTGTTGAAGGAAACTCTTGAAGATCGGAAAGAAGGAGAAAAATAGGATTTTAAGAAATCCTAAACGATGATGAAGAATGAAAAATCCAAAGGGTATGGCTATTTATGGCTTTACAAATGAGGCTAAACCGTGCAACTTGCGCTGAAGAACCGGGCTCGAGTTGACTGGCGCAACCTAGACACAGTCATTTCTAATTCAAAGTATTTCGAAACTTTGAAGTCTTTTCAAGTTTTGAAAACTTTGAAGGGGGTCTTATAGAGACTAAAAATTAAGCTATGCCACTCACCCAGAAGTTATCTTATCAAAATGCACCATATCAATAGGTTGCGCCATATCAGGTTGTGCCGACATCAAGTTGCACCACGTCAGGTTGCGCCCATCTCAGGTTGCACCAACCTCAGGTTGTGAGAGAGCCACGTGGCACATCTCCTCGAGAAGCTGTAATGCCATCATCATTGCCTGACAACTGACAGCACGTACATCAAAGAAAATCCGTTCAAATTTTGCGTAATACGGTGCTCGAGGAGATTTGGTCAGATTATATGACAGCTAGCAGTTTGCGTAATGTGTCAAGGTGCGCGAGGTTATACTTAGGTGCAAGTTGCTACATTGCGCCACCGTATAACCTGATGAAGCTCGCACAATATGATCGTCCAGAGTAGGGTGACGTGGCACACAAGCCACTAACTTCGTAGAACGTGTCCTCTATATTGCTCACGACCATGCGTATCTCACTCAAATGATATCACGTGTCCACAGCAGTTGGTGCAACCGCTCGCACAAGTTGCTACATTGCGCCCCCGTGCGACCTAATGAAGCTCATGCGAGGTGATCAAACAGTATCCAGAACAGGGTGACATGGCACGCAAGCCACTAACTTCGCAGAATGTTCCCACTACACTGCTCACGACCATGTGGATCTCAATCAAATGATTCAACGCATCCACAGCAGTTGGTGTAACCGCTCGCGCAAGTAAACAGGCGTTCAACCTGAAGTGAGCGTAATCCAGAATAACTGCTAAACAGTTATTTCAAGAACTCTATAAATAGAGTTTTAAATCAGTTTCAAAGCATGATGAATGATCATAATCTCCTGCTAAAGTTCTATTGCATCTTCCAGAGGCTCGTATCTTCGATATCACATCGTCCAAGGGATAAAGTGATCGTCTTCTGATCAGATTTCTATAGTTGTACTTTTCCAGAAATCAATTGTACTTTTTGTACTCTTTTTCAATTTTTAGAAATCTATCTTCTTTTGTTTTTTGCAAACAAAGGCATTTCACATCAACGATGACGTCGAGAAGGTGGATATTGCTTTACTCTACGTCACCGATGATGCTATACTGTGGTGGCATCAAAGGTGTATGAAAGCCAAAAAGGATTTGTTCTCGATAGAGACTTAGGAGGATCTCAAGAAGGAGATCAAGTCTCAGTTTTATTCGGATAATATGGAGTTAGCAGCGAGGCAGAGCTTGTGCTAGCTCAAGCATATCGGGGCGATCAAGGAGTACATTACGGAGTTCACACGCTTGATGCTCATGATATCTAGCATGGGCAAGGAGGATCTCTTATTCTTCTTCCTCGATGGGCTCAAATCGTGGACGGCTCATGAATTATAGCGATAGAGGGTGCAAGACTTTAATACCGCCATGGCAGCAGTCGAGAGACTCGTCGAGTACATGTTGGACGACAATGATGCCAATGCCAAGCCAAAGTCCACCAAGGGAAATGGGGGGAGAGAGAAGGAGCACTCTCCCAAGGAAGGTCTGTCTGAGGGTAAGAAGAACGAGAAGGCTCAGCCCGAACGAATAGTTTCGTGCTTCATATACGAAGAGAATCACTTTGCTCGGGATTGTTCGAAGAGGAGCATGCATGTCAACATTGTCCAGACCGAGAAGGTGGAGGAAGAAGAGTGCGAAGTGGTAGCACACATGGGAGCATTGTGCTTATTTATTGCTGTCAAGACCAAGTCTGTTGTGTCAAAGACTTCGAGCAGGGAGCTCATGTACGTTGACGTAAAGATCAATGGCATGAGCACAAGGACGTTGGTTGACACGGGCGCCACTCATAACTTCGCAGACGCGGAGGTCCGTTGCTTGGGTCTAGCCTTGGAGGAAGATTCGAGCTAGATGAAGGCAGTCGATACGGAGGCACACCCCATGCATGGTGTAGCCAAAAGGGTTCGCATAATGGTAGAAAATTTGTCGGACATTATAATTTCACCAATACGTCACTGGATGAATTCAAGATAATATTTGATATGGATTTCCTTATCGCGGTGAAGGTAATTCCGATAGCACATTTGGGAGTCGTCGGCTTCATTGATGAAGGCTCATCGTGCATGGTAAAAGTTGTATGAGACAAGACTTCGAAGGGGAAAGCTATCTCATCTATTCAGCTCAAAAAGGGTGGCCAAAGGGAGACGACATACCTAGCGGTGCTCGAGAGGAAGGAGTGCTCGAAAAAGTAGGCCTTCCATGCGAGACCTAGGGTGTTGCAAGCTGGCGTCCCGATGAGTCACTTTCGCGGAGGGGAGTGTATTGTGCTACCAAGCTCACAACTGTGGAGAAAAAAATCATGGACTGCGTAGAGGCAAAGGCGACAAGGTGGAGTGGCTCGTACAAGGTCATTCAAAGCTAATATGGGACATTCAGGTCGATAGAGTTTCATTAGGACTCACATGCTCGGAGGTGTAAAGAACAATGTGCAGCTACGTGATGAGGTAGATCGACGACTCGACGTCCGTACGAGCTTCTTTCTGTACCGAGGAGGGCACAAACTAGTCCAAGTTGGTACGATGAAACTGTTTGCGTCCAATCTTGAGAAAAAGATAGACAAGCCTGGAAGGCGCCGCAAGACACACACAAAGAAGGGACGACGCACGGTGATTATGCCAACAAGAGTAGACGGTGTCCCAAACTTGGTGTACGAGGGCGTTGACAAAACAGGTTGGGGAGAATGTCACGCCCAAATTTTTGTGCCCTACGATGGACTTACATAACTCTCCACGGACTGGAATTATGCTGGAAGCTTTCGGAACTCCCTAGAAGATGGTGCAAAACTCTTAAAGACCCAAGTTTCTTCTAGAAGATGGTGGATTCATCTGGAAGACTCGAGATCTTTCATGAAGACTCATGATCTTTCTAGATGTCCTAAAAGCCTCCTTATAAATATCTAGGTTCTAGATTTTTCTATAATAATCCGTGGAATATTTTGTTTTCAAAAGTTTATTGTAAGCCCTTTGAGGCTCTATAAATAAGTGGGAGGCTCATTTGTTCCTCACCACCCAAAGTTGTTTTCTCTCACTTGTAAAGTGAAGCTTTAATCTTCCAATCTCTCTCTTTTGCTCCACATTATTCTCAATATCGTCTTCGCGATCTAGCTAAGCATTTGGGGAAGGCAGACACGGGACTTTGGATAGGAAGCTTATGCGCCGCACGAGTCGAAGTGTAGTCTAAAAAACTAAGTCCGTGACATTATGCTATTAATTTGTTGGAAGAGAACATGCCAATTCATAATATTCCCCATGCATTAAAGTCTTTTCTTGTAGTTTTTGAGGAAGTTGTACTTTATTTATTGTATAACTTTGTAATGATGAAAATGGAATGCAACGAATTAATTTATTATTGTTGAAGATGGAGTTCCTCTATTCGAGTTTCCTTTTATGTGGATTCCTCATTCTTTCTTCTATTCCTCTCCTTCCCTTACAATCCGCTATCATTTGGTATCAGAGCTTTTAATGCCATGGTTAATCGACACTGACAACCAAGCAATGTTAATCATCCCGTGGCTCGAGAACATGACTTCAGGGACATGGAAATGAGGCAAATGCAACTACTCAAAGATCATCTGTGATGTGACAATGTTTGTGCATTTAATCCATGTGCATGGATTTTATTTATAAGAGTGTAACTTTGTTATGATGAAAACGGAATTAAATAAAATTAACTTACTATTGTGGGAGATGAAAATCTTCTCTTCTGATACCCCCTAGTTGGATTCTTTTATGATAGTATTAGTCTTGTTTCTATTGATCTACTTTTCCTATGATCCAGTGTCATATATATAGGAGCAGTGCTATGTTGTCCGTGGATTTGAATTACAGTCTGGTCCGCGGGCAATGTGTTGTACGCTCATTAGAGGAGGAGCGGAATGGGTCCGATGTGGTACATAAGGAGAGCCAGTGGGGGGTGACACGTTCGCACGCGGTCACCCCCCGGCGGACCAAAAAGGGTTTCGTATATATAGAGAGAGAGATAACAAACTTAAACCCGCACAAATTGGGCCAATCACATTACACCAAATATAGAAGATAACTATTTACAAACAATGTGCACGATGACAAGCTGATATTCTTCTCCATATTTTGCATGATCTCGTTTCATGTATTTTGGTAGGGTCAAACTCCCAACAGTAAAACCAATATGGAGCTGTTTGGCTCTCCCAAAGTGAAGCTTCTGATTACTTGCGCGTTACTACTCAATTATGAAGCAATGAAGATTCTAGTTGATATGGGGAGAACCATACATACAACGGACATACATATAGACTACCCCTCTTCGTGGGAATGGTATTTTTGTTAAAGTAATAACCGAAGGAAAACATCTTTACTCATTGATGAAGGGGGTATGACTTCAATTTCACCAAATGATCTAGGATTTTTTTTTTCTTCTGCAAAACTTCAGGGGAATCAAAACATATATTTCTGAAAATTTAAAACTTGTAGCATAAATAAAGAAAAAACTTGGGTACTTTTTGGAATGGAGTTTTAAAAAAGAAAACTGGAGTTTAGTAGAGTTAAGTCTCGTAACTCTAAATTACTTAACTCTGGTGCGTTTGAAAACTGAAAACACTTTGAGAAACTCCAAAATAAATCCCAAAAGTGAAGTTACTAAAACTATATATTTTTTGAAACTCCATTCTAAACTCAGTTTCTTTATATCTTTTATATGAAACTCTATTAGCGATTCCAAACACCCAAATGTCTCCTAAGTTCAATATCAACTCCAACTTTTTAACTGGAGTTCCAAATTCCGTTTTCAAATTCCTAAACTCATAATAAACCTAACTCCATTTTAGCAAACTTTGCTTCAAACTAGGCCATACAGGTATGTGCAACATAGTTCATAATCAATTTGTGGACAAACCAGAGCTAGTTCATGACGACAACAAAATATGTGAATTCTTCCGGCAGGCAGTCGGGAACAATTTACAGATCGCAAATGCTGACTAAAGACAGACGCAAGAAAATTCAAAACTTGCGAGCATGTAAACTGTGAATTGATATAACACGAGTTTCTACAACTTAGTTGTACATTGTTTGGATCCCAATCAACCCATTACAAGTTCAAAAAAGGTGACAAAACAAGAACAGAGCGTACTGAAATCAGGCAGCGTGAACATGTATCCCGACCGCGATGACAAGGATGGTGAGTATGCAGAAGAAGAGGATGCCGTGGACCAGAATGGACAACCCGCTGGTGCTCATGTTCCCGAATTCCATCACCCTCGCTCTCGCTGGAAGCTGGAACAGGAGCCCCGGCGACAGGACGATGAAGAGGACCGTCGCAACGATCACCGGACCCCAGTCAGTAGACATATCTCTACTCTCTCTCTCTCTCTAGTTTTTCGTATTGTGCTTCGTCAGTTTGGCTCTTAACAATTAAGTTATAGCTTCAGCAGAATCGGGGATGCTATGCTTAAGGAGTAAGAAAGGGTTGGAGGAAGCAAAGAAGAGGGGGTGTGGGGGTGGCTTTTCATCAAACACATGGTTTTGCACTACCAAGTGTGCATTTTGCTAGCTTTAAGGAAGTGCTTTTAGCCTGTGCGGGAAGCAAAGGGACAAATTTTTCAAAAAGATGACACATCTGCATGATATGGGGGGTTTAGCATGGATTCCTTGCTTGACTACTTTCATACATTCCTGCTACTAATTGCAAGAACGTGTTACTCGAAAGTAAGCGTGTCAAATCCATATCTAACTTTGCTGTGTGTACTCAGACTCAGATGTACCAAATAGACCTCCCAATTCAATTGCCCATCTATGCAAGATGTGATTTGACTTTATTGGTAGTCTTTTTCATCAACGTCGTGATTCTGATGATTATCCTATTTGCCTTACAATATTGTTGGTGTTTGAGAAAAATTTGAATTGTACCCCACTTTGTTTACCCATATTCAATGTGAACCCCTTCCAATTACCAAAATGTAAGGCATCATCCACTTTTGACGGAAATCGTCCTTCCGTGACGGTCAATTTCTTTGACCAATTTTTTTAGACTAAAATACCCCTGGTCTTTTTTCCTTTCCTGGGCCCTCAACCCGCCGCGTCAAACCTACCCGCGTCCACCGCCACCGCCCCCTCCTCGCCGAGGTCCCCTCCACGGTGCCGCCCCCTCCAGGCCGCCACCCCTCCTCGTCGTGCCCCCCCCCCCCCCCCCGCCTCCTCCCCATGGGCCACCCCCTCCACGTCGTGCCTCCTCCTCGCTGGAGCCACCTTCCCCCACCAACAACACACATTTTACATGTGCAATAATTTGAACTTGTCTCTAGCAATGGTGCTGCTACCATCGAGAGAACACTCTGTAAAATACTAGGGAACCCATTTATGGCGTCCATTACAATTTTTGCAGCCCCTTTTATAATGACAGCTAGCTCACATCACATTAATGGCATCCTTCTTTCCGATCTACCTTTCCAAGATGTTTGGGGGGGGGGGGGGGACGCGAGGGGGTGGGGGGGGGGGGAGGGGACGTAGGTGGGAGGATAGGGGGACGTAGGGGGGGAGAGGAGGAGGAGGAATTAGGGTTTGGGTTTGGGGAGGGAGAGCCAGAAGATGAAGGGGAGGGGGCAGCAAGGGGGCACAGAAAGAAGAAGAGGGTATTTTAGTCATAAAATTTTAGTCAGAGGAGTTGACCGTCACTCATTGATGGTTTTCGTCAAAAGTGGGAAAATTCATGTATTATGGTAAACTACTGGGGTGCAACTTAAATTTTCTCTTGGTGTTTTTGCCTTTGGAACTAGAAAGAAAGTTCCACATTTCTCATACCAAAAAGTGAGTATCTCAATATGCTCACTACCAAAATAAGTCATATTACCGACGTAATTAGCGACGTTTTAAGAAAACGTCGCAGGAAAAAAATAATTTAGCAACGTTTTTTTATAACATCGCAAGACGTCATTATTAGCGACTGACAGCGACGTTCTGCGACGTATTTAAACTACGTTTGCATTTTAAAGAGCTCACGTCGTGTATAAGTCGGTAAACGTCGCTAATATTAGTGATATTAGCGATGTTTACCGACGTATTTATTACTTCATCGCTAATATCACTAATATTAGCGACGTTTACCGACGTTCTAATATGACGTCGCTAAATTGAAAATATAGGTCAGGTTCGAGTTTTCATTCTCCCCGTTATTTTTGCCCACAAATTTCTTTCATCCTTCCCCCCCCGACCCCGATCCGGCGACCCCCACCCCCCTCGGCCCCCGACCGACCGCCCTCGGCGACCCCTACCGACCTCGGGGACCCCCACCCCCCTTGGCGACCCCTCTCCTCTCCCCAACCCAAACCATTCCCTCTTCTCTCCCCAACCCTCCCCTCCCCCCCATCAGCTCCCCGACCCCCTCCTTCGGTGACCGCCGCTCCCCGACCCCCTCCTCCGGAGACCGTCGACCCCCTCCTCCCCCTCGCCATCGCCGCGCCCGATCCCTCGTTCGAGCGTCCCTCCCGTTCGCCAGAGCCAGCTCCAGCTCCAGCCACCTCCACCGCTGCTCCCCCTCGCCGTCGTCGCTCCCCCTCGCCGTCGCCCCTCCCCTCCTGCCACAGTTGATCAGGTAAA
The DNA here is from genome assembly GCA_029216955.1 of Iris pallida. Taxonomy (NCBI): domain Eukaryota; kingdom Viridiplantae; phylum Streptophyta; class Magnoliopsida; order Asparagales; family Iridaceae; genus Iris; species Iris pallida. The sequence goes on from JANAVB010009596.1 coordinate 43,451,036, forward strand.
CCCTAACCCTAACTGGCTCGTATACACACGGATACGAACTTTGACACATGACACAACACTTTGACACACACACACACTTTGACACATGACACAACACTGACGCGCACACACTATGACACCTATGTGCTCAAATTTTGGCTAAATTTGGGTATTCTAGATATAAGATAAATAATATGCTAAATTACTACCCAAACTTTATTCTCATATTGATACATAATATTCACAAATACCCTAGTTACAGACATTACTATTGGTGTTATTGGACTCCTAGCTTAGCTTAGCTTAGCCCATTAAGCCCTAAACTATATCTTATACTTAGTACATGATTATGCAGAGTAACTCCTCTAATATGACTCATGCAGAGTCACAGTCTTTCTACTGAAGCTAACTCATACAAATATCCATCTTCTTTCACAGTTTAGTTAGTCTACATCTAACACCAACTGTTTGGCCCTCCACATACTAATATGGTTGTCTGAAATAAATCCAACTAACTAATGTTGATTCACCACTTCATAAACCATTCCAAACGTCATTCCTACTGTTAACATTAGTGCAACCTGTCTAGGTGAGTACTCAATTGGAAACATTAAATGCTTACTCTCAGCTAAGGTTAACATCATTAATTTGACATGGAGAAGGATTCAGTTATGATACTTGACCATAGTGTCGGAGTCTTAATTGTAAAGGATCACTTGCTCGAACCTACCTCTATCCACTTCAATATCTGCAACCTAACATTCTAAACCAACTGATTTGCCAACATCTGATTCAATATGCCTAGGACTATAAGTCCAAAAGTTCTTTTAGTAATACTCTATACTTGACTTATAAAGTTATGTTAGTATAAAGTTGACTCGGTTTAGCTTATATACAATATAGCTAGATACATAATATATAGACTAATATCCTAAAACTTGACTTATACAACTTAGAAATGGCTAGTTTGACCAAGTTGGACTAGTTTAGCTTAGAGTTGACTCGGTTGGACTATAAATAATATATAGACTAATATTCTAAAACTTGACTTATACAACTCAGCCTTTGAGTGATATGCCGCCGCGATCGCTGCACCGATGAAGGAGGGGGTCACTGAGGGGGGAGGGGGTCGCCGAGGGGGAGGAGCTCGTCGAGGGGGAAGGAGGCGGGAGAACGAATTTTTGGGTAAAAAAATAAAATTGATCGAGCAGCCAACCCTATATGAAATATTGTAGCGACGTCCTTATGTAGACACGGGTGATATGCCGTCGCGATAATCTCTGACCACCGCACGCACAAACACGCGAAACAAAAGTTAACAATGCAAAAAGAAGATGACCGATAATCTCTGACCATTTAACATAAAATGTCATGTGTACATATACTGCGGAAAGTGTAGACCGCATGAACTGACAAACGAGAATTTGGGGATCAAAGTTGTAACAAGTAAAGTTGTATTTTGGATGTATTCTATTCTTGTTAAGCTCTTTGTGCACAAAACAAGATATAACGAATGCAGAACATCTCTCGAGTTTACGACTCTTGTATGCTCTATACTTGAGTTACAAACTCAATATTTGTTCTGTATTCTCTATTTATAGCTTGCTTTGTGAACAAAGAGCTTGCAAGAGTTCTTTTTCCAAAGCACAACTTGACTTGTTCCAGCTTTGAGACCCTCATTTTTCGTGCGTCATCAGTTCATATCGGTCTTCACTTTTCCCAGTAACTTCCTCCAATTAACTCTATCCCTCAGTTGAGCTACTATTTCAAAGCTTTGACACTTGCATATCATTCACTACCTTGATGTATCTATCTTACAGAATTATGGAGCTGAATTACTATCTGCGAAATCGTACTTGGATGTACAACCATCATCCTGATGACATGTACGATGTGCGGGATTAATTCATAGAGGGTGTATACCTGTTCCTGCAGTTTGCCAAGGCGTTCCCTCAGTACATGGACGGTACCAAAATTAAGTGTCCGTGTGTGAGATGTCGCAACTTGAAATATCATCCAGAAGTGGATGTCACGTATCATTTATACTCGAAGTGTTTCACGCCGAATTACTATCAGTGGAGCGAGCACGGAGAACTTATGTCTTTAGCATCGGAGTACGAGCCTTATGTGGATGTCTACAACAACGCTCCTTACGACGATGGGTTGGTGAATATGGTTTTTGACGCGGCCGGGCCTAGTTTCGATCCGGATGATCATGATGCACCTGAGGAGGCACCGAACCCCGATGCTGCACAGTTCATAGAGTTGCTGGAGAATGCAAGGACTCCATTATATCCTGGTTATGAGGATCATTCACCGTTGGAGGTGGTTACAAGATTGTTGAGCATCAAGTCCAATTTTAACATGTCGTAAGATTGCTACAACCGTCTTATGGAGTTGCTTATAAAAATATTGTCTGAGGGTGCGAAGTTGCTTAAAGACTTCTACCGGTCTAAGAGGATGGTTAGATCTCTCTGGATAGGATACGAAAAAATCGATGCCTGTCGCAACGGGTGCATGTTGTACTACAAAGACGACAAGGATGAAGACGCCTGCAGATTTTGTGGTATCGATCGCTACAAGGCATGTGGTAGAGGAAAGTCTGTCGGTGCCAGGAAGCCTACCTCTTCGATGTACTACTTGTCGTTGACGTCGCGATTGCAGCGGTTGTTTATGGTGAAGAAAACTACAGAAAACATGAGTTAGCATAAGCGGGAACATACCGAAGGAGTGTTGGATCACCCATCTGATGGAGAAGCATGGAAGCACATTGATCGAGAGTATCCAGATTTTGCTTCTGATCCGCGTAATGTCAGATTGGGTCTCTGCTCCGACGGTTTTACCCCATTCGGACTTTCGGGATTCCAGTATTCGTGTTGGCCTGTGATCGCCATCCCGTACAATCTACCGCCTTGGATGTGCATGAAGACTCCGTATATGTTCCTCACCGTTATTATCCCAGGTCCGAACAATCCGAAAAGGAACATCGATGTGTATTTACAGCCATTCATTGATGAGTTGAATCATCTGTGGGAAGTAGGTTCCAACACGTACGATGTATCTAGAAAACAAAATTTCCAGATACGGGCAGCACTTATGTGGACCATCAACGACTTTCCGGCCTATAGAATGTTATCTGGATGGAGTACGCATGGTCATCTTTCATGTCCCTATTGCATGGACAGCACTAAGGCTTTCCGTTTGAAACACGGAGGTAAACCGTGCTTCTTCGATTGTCATCGATAATTTCTGCTGAAGGATCATCCGTACCGGAGGAACAGGAATACTTTTCGTGCTGGCGTTGTGGAGAAGGCTAATCCCCCGCCAAGGTAGCTCGGATACACGATATGGGAAGAGGTAAAAGATTTGCCAAGAGCTATTGAGCAGCCTGCTACGGGCTACAAGTGTGACGGATTTGGTCGCACTCATAACTGGACGAAGAGAAGTATATTCTAGGATCTTCCATATTGGAGCACCAATCTGATTAGACATAACCTTGATGTCATGCATATCGAGAAGAATGTGTTTGACAACATAATTAATACTGTAATAGACGTAAAGGGGAAGACGAAAGACAATCCAAATGATAGATTGGACTTGGAAGAAATATGTAGACGTCCTGCATTGCATTTGATAGAGGACGGGAATGGGAAGTTGAAGCAGCCTAAGGCAATTTTCTCACTGGAGAAGGAGGATAAAGTGAGGCTTTGTAGGTGGATTCAAGGTCTAAAATTTCTAGATGGATATGTTTCGAACTTGAGAAGATGCGTCGACCTCAAGGAGAACAAACTGACAGGTATGAAGAGCCATGATTGTCACGTATTCATGGAGCGGTTAATTCTGATTGCATTTCAAGAATTATTACCGCAGGCAGTTTGGGATCTATTGACGGAGCATAGAATATTCTTCAGGGACCTTTGTTCTAAGAAATTGCTCATTGATCGTCTAAAAAAGCAAGAGAAGGACATTGCGGTAACACTGTACAAGCTAGAGAGGGTGTTTCCTCCTGGATTCTTCGACTCTATGGAGCATTTGCCGATTCATCTTTCCTACGAGGCACGTGTTGGTGGACCCGTCGAATATCGATGGATGTACCCGTTCGAGAGACATTTGAATCACCTAAAAAGAAAGGTGAAAAATAAAGCTCGGGTCGAGGGTTCTATTTGTGAAGCCTATATTCTCGAGGAGATTACAAATTTTTGATCCTCCTATTTCAAACCTCATGTTGCTACGAATAGAACGAGGGCTCCGAGAAACGATGACGGATATCAAGAATTTAATGATGGAATACTGAAAGTATTCAATGCGTCCGGAAAGCCTTCGGGGAAAATAAAAAAGAGATATTTGAATGACGAAGAGCTAAGGGCTGCTCAGTTGTATGTATTACTCAATTGCGATGAGGATGAAGTGGAGAAGCTAGAGGGGTAAGTAAGGAATGATGAGTTTACGTCATCTCAATGTAATAGTATAAGCTAATATTATTGTACTAATCGGTGGTTGCTTCGTTGTTTTCCAGCACATATAATGATAAGTTGAGGCTGGTTAGACCCTACCTAACAGACGAATCATTAGAACAAGAAATGAGACGTCATTTTCCTTCTTGGTTGAGCGAATATGTAAGTAGCTCGATAATTACTGGCCTCTTCTAATGCAACTGTGCAATAAATAACTTATTATCTCTTCTTTGATATTCAGGTCGATCATCTAATTTTACCCGAGATTGAATTAATTAGAACTCTTGCCAAGGGACCAATTACTTTTGTTAAAATATGACCAAGTTACTGTGTCAATGGCTTTCGGTTCAAGTCGACAAATGCTCCGATCAAAGACAGCTTCCTGGATCTTGATTCCACGAAAAATAGTTGTTTGTGTATCAAGTCTTCGAACTACAAAGATGTCGATCCAAGAAATGATTTCTTTGGCATCTTGCGAGAGATTGTGGAGTTGTCATATAATAATGGCAGAGAACCTGCAAAGATCGTGTTGTTCAAGTGTCAATTGTTCGATCCGATTGAAAATCAAGGTTGGAAAATTGATAAGAATGGTCTTGTGGATATAAACTACAAGCGTAGATATCAATGGTCTTGACGAAAAAGCTTACCAGGAGGACGAGCTACCTCTTGTAACCAATATTGTCGATGTGGACTCCACGGAAGTTACGCATTACACGACACATAATGTGGAAGATGTAGAATTATCCGAAGAGGAAGATGAAGCCGACGAAGGCGAAGATGAAAGTGAAGATGAGGAGGAAGAGGAAGATGGGGTCGAGGAAGATGAACAAGATAATTATTCTGAAGATGATTGAGAGAGATATACTTATCTGAACTTAGATGTTTCTTCTAGAATATATTATCTGGACTTAGATGTTTATTGTAGAATGTATCATCATATGTTGTCTTGGTTATTATCTTGTCTTTGTTGTACTTTTATATTTTTGGTCTCTATTATTTGTTGTATTATCATATGTTGTTATCAGGTATGGCAGGTCGTCGCAGATCGTTCTGAAAAGGGGGACGACGAGGTCATAATCCTCCGGTACTTCCTACAGGTACTGCTAGAGGATGGGGTTTTCCTTTGGTACCTCCTACTGGTACCGGCTCTGGATCCTCGTCGCCGATTACTCCAACATATCGAACAGTAGCTGGGCCTGCTGGGACGACGTCACATGGCATATCTCCTGGGACGAGTAGTTCTAGGCCTAATGAGAGTGCTCGCCCGTCTAGCGTTCCTGCTGCTGATACGACAATAGAGACGGATGAGCAGATGGTGGAGGCTGCGCCGACGGCCGACCAGTATTATGCAGATGATGCGTGCGCACCTCCGGAGTAGAGGAGGACGGAGATCTGGGCCGACGGTACAAAGTAGGTGTTTTGGTTTATAATTTTTTTCTATTTTTATCATAAATTAACTTTTTTCATGAATATAATATGTCTGTATAGATATCGTCCCCCAGAGGTACAGAGACGCCTAGGCCACATGCTGAGGCATAATTATGGTGGTCCTTGGATTAACTACTCTGATGCTCCAGACGAAAGGAAGAACTACTGGTTTACGCGCTCAAGGTTAAAATAGATTTGCTTTTAATATGAATCATATAATTAATTCATATTATATATAACTGATAAATATTTGGTTTGCACTCTTCTAGGATATATTTTTCTATCTACCGCACCGGGCCGAGCTTATCGAGAGGATGTTTCCTGCCGTCGCTGCCAAGCTGATCCGCGACGCTATTAATGATCAGAAGGATCGTGATCGTGCCGAAAAGCCGATCCAAGGTTGGATCACCCCTGATCAGTGGAATGCGATGAAGGCTCGATTCGACGAACCAAGGTACAAGGAGAAGTCGGAGAAGGCCAAGGCGACTAGGCAACATGCCTCGAAGTGGTACGGTAGGTCGATTCCGATGACAGAATATTTCTGTCGTCTGGTATGTCTTTCTCTTTTAAAAATATTATTTTAATGCAAATTCGATAAATTATTACTAAGATAATATATTTAATTACAGTAAGGAAGGTCGGTAATGCCGACATGGTGACCGTCTTCCTGGCCACCCATCGGAAGGGCGAAGGCCTTATTGACGAGAGGGCCGAGTAGACCTATGTAAGTATTACAATACGTTATCTTAATTTAATACTTCGTGTCAATTTTAAAATGACTTAGTAAATATGATACAAATAAATATTCATGTAGTTAGTAATAATAAGTACATTAATTAGAAATTAGAAATTATAGAGTACTATCCATACTTTCTAGGCCGAGTATCAGAGGCTGCGGGAACGGGCGGCTGCTAGTGCACCTAATGCAGGAGAGGCCGGTACTTCCTTGCAGCCCACTCAAGCTCCGTCGACGGACGAGCTGTGGATGACCGCTGCTGGTGGACTCCATAGGGGTACGTACTACGGTACGGGATCCTATGGCGCCCTAGTTGTGATCCAGTCCTCTAGGGCATCTCCTGCTAGTGTGCATGGCCCACAGCCATCCCAGGAGTCTGCCCGAGTCCACCAGATAATGGAGTCCCTCCGTAACGACCTGCTACGACGGATCGAGGAGCAGTCTCAGCACCCTACGGACGATCCTATGTTGCTAGCACGATTGGATGCGCTTGACCACGGCATTATGGAGCTTATAGAGATGACTGAGAGGACAGAGCGCAGCGTTGGAGGGTTAAAGCGCACGGTGACGGAGCTGCAAACAGCACAGGTGACCATAATCGATAAGTTGAGATTGGTGACAGATTCGATGGTCCAGAGCAGTGATAGACTGTTATCTACCATGGATTCATACAACCAGCAACTTACAGCATTGGAGCGTGCTGGTCCTCCGGGTGCGCCTTCATCGTCGTCGACTCTGCCGCCTCTACCGCCTTCTTCATCGACACCGACTCCACCGACGTCACTGCCTGCTCCATCGGTATCGATTTCACTTGAGGAGTATGAGTTGTTCTTATCCCTTCGTCGCGGCGGTGCCCCTCCTGTACCAGATCCCTTGTAGTCCTAGTTAGGACTGTTTGTTTGTGTTTGTTTGATCATTTGTTTGTGACTTGGATATTTGTTGGTTGTGTAGACTTGGATGTTTGGATCCTATTTGTTGGATCCTATTCTATTTGTTGGTTGTGTGTAGACTTTGGTTATTTGGTTGTAGACTTTGTTATTTGGTATAGACTTGGTTATGGATACTTGTTGGTTGTGCCTATTCTATTTGTTGGATCCTATTCTATTTGTTGGATCCCATTCTATTTGTTGCCTGCTACATTGTGTTATACTGTTGTTTATGTTATTATTCGTTTTAATTGGATGTTAATGTGCTTCTGTGGTTTACGTTTACCGGTGTTGAGTGTTCCACCGAAGGGGTCGACGAACCTAGGGAGAAAAGAATATCTGTTATACTGTGTCTTTATGGTTATCTTTTTAAACTGCAGGAAGAAAAGGACATTCTGTATTTTATTTTATTTTATTTTTTTTGCAGATTTAACGACGTTTACCGACGTCCACCGACATACGTTTGCGTCGATAAACGTCGGTAAATCTGTAAAACTTTCCAGGGTACCAACGTTTATCGACGTCCTTATACGTCGGAGACCGTCGGTAAAAGTCGGTAAACGTCGGTAATAATCCCAGGAATTATCGACATTTAGTGACATAATAGTCGTCGCCAATCCACCGACGTAACGACGGTAACGTCAGCAAATTCCCAGTATTTTACCGACGTTTTACGATATTTTCAACGACGTTAATTCACCGACTAAACGACGGTAAACGTCGGTAAGTTTCCAAGATTTTACCGACGTGTAGCGACTTTCAACATGTCGCTAATCCACCGACGAAACGACGGTAGACGTCGGTAATATCCCACGATATACCGACGTAATCATACGTAGGTGAACGTCGGTATTTGCGACGTTCGGCGACGTTTTAAAGATCAGCGACCTACGTTTCCGTGACAAGTCCAAAACGTCGGTAATTGCGTCGGTAAATATTTTTAGCGACGTAATTTGTCGTTTTAGCGACGTCTTTAGGCGTCGCTAAAACGACTTATTCTGGTAGTGGCTTTGCTTGTATTGAGATGTGTACATGGGACGTAGTGGGGCACATAGGTTTCATGTGGGAGTGTTTTTTAGTGGAAAAAATGATTAACTCCTTAATGAAGCATTTATCTTTTTTTTCTATGCTCATGGGATTATTCTCTTAGGAGCTAAGCCCCTAGCGACTCAGGCTCAAATTGACGCTTTTTTGGTGCACTTTGCACTTTGCACTTCAACATTGGTGCATGGCGCTTTGTACGATGTTGATTTGCTCGTGCGTTCGTCTTATGCGCTAGTCGCATGGGCGGGAGCATGCGCGGGCTATGTACGTATGCACGCACACGCGCAGCCGTGGGGCTACGTGGCTGCGCGGCTGAGCGCGCAGGCGCAGGGGCTGATGTGTTGTTGGGCACATGGGCACTGTTGACACATAATCTGGCTGATTGAAAGGTTTGAGCGGCTATGGAAAGATTGAGTCAATTATTCAGATACATTTTTTGTGGAATTTGAATTTAGTCCAGTCAAATCTTTTCGTTATTCGCTCCTATATTTTAGCAATCAGTTGGTGGCCAGGATTAGGGTTAGGGCTTCTACCCAACCCTATAAATACTCGCTTTTTGCCACATTTGAGGACTTACTCCAAAATTGAGATACGAAGAGAGTTGTGTGGTCGCTGCCTTCAGAGTCCAGAGGAGTTCGGCGAGTTCGTAAAAGAGGTGACGGCGAGCGTTCTAGAAGTTTCCTCAGAACTTGTTGGTTCCTCGAAGTAGATCGCGGTAGAACAAATCTTGCTTTGAGCAACGATGATTTTCATCATCCCGACAGAGTTGCTTTCTTCCTTACTTCTTCTTCTTCACCGAGTGGCCTTTGAAAATTAGAAGAGCAAACTTGTTTGCAAAAAGTCTCTGAAATCTTACATACTCAGAATAGAAAGCAAATTTATTTGCGTGAAGTCTCTGCTTCTGACTGTTGCTAGATCAGAATAGAGAGAAAATTTATTTGTAGGAAGTCTCTATTTTCTGATCGTTCTTCCATCTAGATCTGTTTCAAGAATAACAATCTCAAATCAAGATAAAGATCCGATGGAGAACAGCCGTACAAACCATCTTGAAACAAGTTTTAACAAACTTGAGAAGTTTGACGGGGAGCATTACAACGTCTAGAAGAGAAAGATCAGTCTTAATATTCAACTTGTGAGTGTGGACTACATGTTGACAGATCCTGAGCCTTTAATTCCAGAAGGTGAAAACGCTCAGAGGGTCGCTGAGGCTACTGCTTTTGTAGTCAAAGTAGAGGAGAGATAACAACCTTTGCAACTTACTTATCCTAAACTCTATGGAGGACTCTCTGGCAGAGTCATACAACAAGACGGTCAATGCCAAGGACGTCTAGAATTCTGTGGAGAATCTCTATAAGGAAGATGAGAACAAGAACAAGATCTACGTGACCGAAAAGGTTTGGAGGATGTGATTTGAGGATGACAAGATGATGTTGCCTCAAGTCAAGGAATTTTTCAAGTTACGTCAGAAACTTGAGGATGACGACATGCCCTTAGTCGATGCTTTCATCGTCGAAGGTATTGTCGTCAAGCTTGGAGCAACTTTATCATAGACATGCACCACAAGAAGATGGATGTGGACCTTGAGCCCCTCTTGCACTTGATTCATGTTGAAGACAAATTAAGGGTTCAACTCAAAGTGGACACCTTGTCCAAACAGATCACCAAAGACAACTTAGTGCAAGATGGAAACTTTAAGGGGAAGCAGAAGGCTCCCTACAATAAGAAGAAGGACGTCTACCATCTGAAGGTGAAGTCGGCTCAGTTCAAGCTAAAGTCAAGGACCATGGGACTTGTTTCAACTGTGGCAAGCAAAGGCACTTCAAGAAGGACTACAAGAAAAAACCTAAACAGAAAGAGCAATGTGAGGCTAACTTTGTTGCTATGATTGTGCAGGTTGACTCGACTAGTGTTGACACAGACTGGTGGATAGACACTGGGACAGCATGCCATGTTTGTTCTAAGGAGTGGTTCACCACATACAAACTTATTTTTGAGAAGGTTATAGTGGTGAACCAGACACAAGCTGAAGTTCTGAGGATCATGATGGTGGTATTGAAACTGAATACGGAAAAGTTGCTGACACTTCATGATGTGAAGAATGTATCGGTGGTAGCCAAGAACCTGGTCTCAATAAGTCTGCTATGCGACGCAGGCTTGAGGATGGACATTAACCCTGGTTAGGTGGCTATGTCTTATAAAGAAACATACTTCAAAAAAGTATTTTGTACCGAAGAGATGTTCAAAGTTTAATTTGTTACTCCAATGGATATAATAAATATTACAGTCTCTTCTTTTGGTTATTCTTTTGAGTTATGGCATAATAGACTAGTACATGTTCATTGTAAGAAAAATAACCAGATGTCTAGTTTGGGGCTCATCTCCAAATGTGTGGGTAAGGAGGTAGAGAAGTGTGAGGTATGTGCGCAGACGAAGAGCACTAGAAAATCGTTCAAACGGGTAAACCAAAGTACAAATCTTCTGGAGTTGTTGCACTCAGATATATGTGACTTCAAACAGTTCTCCACAAAGGCTGGGATGAAGTATTTTATTACCTTTATCGACAATTTCTCGAAGTACGCATCCATTTATCTGTTCAACTCTAAAGATGAAGCATTTTAGAAATTTAAGGACTTCAAGGCTGAAGCCGAGCATCAAATCGGACAACAACTTAAGAGACTCAGAAGTGATCAAGGTGGATATTATAGGTCTTATAAATTCGTATCATTCTGCAGAGAACATGAAATTGCCAATGAGACGACTGCTCCATACTTCCCTCAATCAAATGGTGTTACAGAAAGAAAGATGATGAATTCAATATTGTTAATTACAAGTCTTCCTAATTGCTTTTGGGGTGAAGCTATGCTTACGGATACTTTCATTTTGAATAGAGTGTCGCATGCAACTTTTGATGTCACTCCTCATGAACTCTGGTTCAAGGTCAGACCCAACTTGAATGTCATTCGAGTGTGGGGGTGTCTGGCTATGTGAAGATTCCAGATTTGAAGATTCAGAAGTTGGGTACGAGGACTACGAAGATAAACTTATTAGGTTATGTTGAGAAGAGTGATGTTCGAACGTTCCTTGATATTGAATCAAATCATATCATTAAATCTCATATTGCAAAATTCTTTGAAGATAAATTTGCAAGGGGCAAGAACATTGTTCATGTGGTCATTCTAGAAAATAGTATGGGTGCACAGGAGGTTAAAACTCCTAACGAAGATATAGTCGGAGAAGAAGTTGTTGTTGCAGAAACAATGGTTGAACCAAATCTCGCAGAGCCCGTGTCTATGCAAGTGTTGAGACATAAGGACTTCAGAGAGGATTTCGTCACCTATCATGTGGAAGTAGATCCACTTACCTATGATGAGGCGATGAAGACTAGAAACACTGTCTTCTGGAAGGAGGCTATTAATGATGAGTATAACACGATAATCTCTAACAACATGTGGGTGTTGGTCGATCTACCTGAAGGAGCAAAATCAATCGGATGTAAATGGATATTCAAGAAGAAGATGAAGGCCGCTGGAATTGTCGATAAGTTTAAGGCAAGACATATAGCTAAGAAGTTTTCTCAGAAGCAGAAGATAGATTATTTTGACACATATGCTCCAGTTGTGCGGATGACGACCATCTAGATGTTGATTGCTCTGAGTGTAATTTACAAGCTAGTTATTCATTAGATGGATGTTAAAACAACATTCCTGAGTGATGGGTTCACCGACGAGATTTACATGTAACAGCCAGAAGGATTTGTCGTCAAGGGCCTTGAAGGCAAAGTCTACAAGTTGGTGAAATCGTTATATGGTCCGAAAAAAGCTCCCAATAAATAGCATGAGATATTTGATAAAGTCATAAGATTAAACGACTACAGGGTCAGCGAGACGGACAAGTGTGTGTAAACAAAGTTCGATGATGGAAAAGGAATTGTCGTTTGTTTGTACTTAGACAACATGCTGATCTTGGGTACAGATTTAGCATGTGTCATTGAGACAAACACTACCAAAATAAGTCATATTAGCGACGCCATAAGTCGTCGCTAAAAGAAAAAAACGTCGCTAATTTTTTTTAGCGACGAAAATACCATGACGCGTAATACAGGGTCGCTAACTAAGAATACATCGTTGTTCGTCGCCACGGCGACGTCCTTTAGCGATGCCTTACGTCGCTAGCATTTTATTGGTCTAGCGACGTTTGCCGACATAGCGTTGCTAATTAGCGACGTAGCAATTCGTTGCTAATTGTCGATGGTAGTTCAACTCTTAGCGACGCAGTCTGCGACGTTTACCCTAGCAATTTGGATTTGCCACGTCACGTATTTAGTGATGTTTTTGATACTTGCTAGCGATGTTCTGATACGTTCATAGCGACGTTCTGCGACGTAAGCTGATTTTTTTGCTGACATGTCGAATTTGCCATGTCATCACTGTAGCGACATTTAGCGACGCTCTGCGACATTGTTTTCAGGCTAGCGACGTTCTAATATACCTTAGCGACATATCTTTGCGTCGCTAAACGTCGCTAAGTGTAACCCCCAAGATTTTCTAATTATTTTAGTGATTTAAAAATTATTTTTAATATATTATTTAGCATTAAAGAGTTAGTTGGTATATATGGGTGTATTTATAGATATATAAATATATATATATATATATATATATATATTATGTGTGTGATTGTGTGCTTGATATTTTAAGCGCTACTAAGTATAGTCTATGATTATTATAAAGATTTTTATTACTTAATTACAATTTATTGGAATTTTATGGGATTATATGCATTATATATATATATCTATATATCTATATATATATATAGAGAGGGAGAGAGGGTAGTAAAAAAAAAGGGATGATGTGGTGGTCGGCCCATGTGGGGATCGACCACAGTGCAAAGAAAAGGAAAGGAAAAGGAAAAAGGAAAGGAAAAGGAAAAAGAAAAGGAAAAGGAAAAGAAAAATAAAAAAATATATATATTAATAGCCACCCACCCAATTAAGTGGGCGGGCCCCCCATCCCATGCTTGCTGCTTAAGCAGCAAGCTAACGTAGCAAGTAGCAACCCGTGGGCAAAGCCCAATTGGGTTATTAGTAATAGTGTTTGTATTAGGTTTTTCAACCAACTTGCTATATATATAAATTTTTCCACAAGCCTCAAAACCCTAATCTTCCAAAACGAAAGTTGAGGCTGATCATACCCTCTTCGCCTACGAATTTGTTTCACCAGCGACGGAGCTTTGTGCGCGATGAACGGAGCATCGGAAGTCAGCCCCGCGTCACCCACGTAGCAGTTTTCTCACTCAAGGTACCATACTTCCCTACGACGTAACTTTTTACTCGTAGCACCGATTTTCGATCCGTAAGATTTTCTGGAAAGTAGACTTGACCCTCTTCGAGATCCTCCAGGTGGATTTCGAAAACAACCCATCGATTTGCTCAAAAAATCGAGACGAAGTTGAACAAAAATCTATTTTCTGTAATACTAAAAACTATTTAAAATGACAACTTGTCGGCCAATTTTCTTGCTGTGCAGTAAAGTACTGTAGGAACTACTTGAAAATAGTAAAAGACAACATAACCGAGATCGCAATGCATCTTTTGGATCGTCATTTCGATAGCGTGTAAAAAGTAGATGGATGTTGAAGTTGAGGAAAAACCTGTGTTTAATTATATTAATTTTCTGAATTTTGTCCGATATGGCGTGCGCCCCGACAAACTGGGCGACGTGGTCATGCGCTATATGTATCAAAAGGCGTGTATGGATGTTGTCGAGGTGTGCAAACTGACGGAACTCAGTTTCGTCGTATGTTCGCGACGAAATCAGTCCGTATCCGTCGAGATACCCCGTATCGACGTTTTGCAAACTTCGTCCTAAATTCGTGTACAGTCATCGATTCGAGACAAAACTTGTGCCAACAGGTTCGAATCAAAATTCTGGTCCTGTGTGCCAAGTTTGGTTCGATTCTGAGAAGGTCGAATCGGAATCCCTTTTTGGCGGGTCCGCGACCCACTCAAACGGACGATTTTGTACACGGCTCATCAGAATCCAAAACTGGACACACCGTTGAGTTCCTCTCCCCAAACTGAATCTGTAGACATATAGTTTGACGACTTTAGAGACCATAGACTTTGGCACGCATTTCGGTGCAAAGCGGGTCCAACGGCGGACATCGTTTTGACCCGAAATTACGATTTTGCTCCTGTTCCAGAATTAGAGTTTTGGACAGACATTTTCTTGGTATATTTCTTACACCGATTGCGTTTTTGATGTTTGTTTCAGTGTCTGGAGTTGTTTGGAGATTGTGACGTTTCTTAGCTGACATTGTGATTTCCTGGACTTGCCAGTTTGCACCATCAGGCAAGATACCTTGCCACCTTACTCTGTGATTATTATATTTCTTATTTTCAGTTGTTATTTCAGCATTTATTATTTCTCGATATTTAAATTGTGCGTCCAAGTCATACTTGGGTGCAAGCGACTCTATCGGTCGTTTTTCTCGCTTTGTTTATGTCTCTTGTATTGACTTAGTCTAGTGACCACCCATTGATGTTGAGGTATTGGTATATCTCATACGGCCTTGACACTTGTTGTATCACGTGATGTGAGTCACATGTAGGACACATTTCCTCGTGGTCGACTGGCCACCGATACGTATGGAGCGTGCGACGGATAGGGATAACTGCTAATAGAATTGCATGCTAGAAGAGTTGGCGGTTACTAGAGGTACAGGTCTGTCATGGAGATGATGATACTAGGCATTGGGTGGGAAGAACAATACCTGACGTATGAGCTTCGATTACACTTCCCTTGTAATCCGGAAGCTCCGCTGGAGATACGGGTATGATTAGCCTCTCAGGTTTGCCACTGTCGTTCTTGGAACATCATGCGCTTGGTCACTGGTGCCACTACACCAAAACATGCATTTTTCGACAGACCAAAACTGTCGTAAATCACATTAAACGACAGTTTTGACCTGTCACAACATCCGTCGTTAATAGCGCGTCCCAAAATTTAAATGACAGTTTTGGACTGTCGTTTTATAGCTGAATAAAACAACAGTTATTATCTGTCAAATAAAAATGACAGACTAAAACTGTCAAACAACTTGTAAATTGATCTGCCACTATTTTTGCTTTTTCAACAGGTAAGATATGTCATTTTTTGAAAATAGAATTCAAAAAAAAATCAATTCATTCATATCGAATCTATTTAAACCTTTTTATCCACTATAGAAAAATAAAATACATTTGAAAATAAAATTTCATATAACCATTAACAATCATCAATAATGAAAAAACTCCATCAAAATTGTATTAACGAGTAAATGTATCGAGTTTACATAGCAATATTCCATCAAAAAATAAAAAGTAACTCTAATGTTGCTAGCTCACAACGGTTTCGTCCTCATGATGAACAAAAGGAATATAATGTTATTTCTAGCTTGTAATCTCAAGTGCAGTACAAAAAAATATTCAAAACCTCACAAATTGAACTAAATATTTTGGTCAGTTGATCATTTCGCCAACAGTAATATCATCAAACTTCCATCTCTATCGAACATCTCATTGCCATCAAAAATTTCATCGCCAATGATATTAGAAGCTTCATCATTCAATGGTGCATCTATATTCACGAGAGCAATAGCAATGGCTTTCTTTCTGAAATTCTTCAAAAGATAAATCTTTATGGGCAAGGTAAGCATGATCATGTCCCTATATACAAACATAAGAGAAAAACATAAGTATAGAATAGTTCTTGATTCTCCATAAGTATTCAAAATAAATCTATAAAGTTACATACCTATATAACAAGGATAGAAATAGATGATAAGGAAAAAAAACATAAGTATAACCATAGACATCTGTGACCATGTTTTAAAAGCCCAGTTAAAATCTAGCTAAATGGCATGTTTTCAATTACTTGATACCAACAATTGCAAATGAAAGGACAACCTATGGACACAATACTATCTTGGCATACTAATGAGGATTTTGACATTGTTAAAATTAACACAGACTCACAATTCAGAGCTCAATGCTCTTTAAGAAAAAAAAACCTTACAACAAAAGTAGTACAATATACCAGAAATAAGATGTGAAAACAACAGTATAAGTACATGATACTAATCTAGAGTGGATACTGGCAACTCCTTGCTCAACCCATCTGGAACAAAAAAAAACTATTTTTGCCGGATATTTCATCCTAAGCAAATAGTAAACTGGAAACATACTTATAGAAGCTGCAGTATATGTTGCACAGACTAAATAATGAACACGACACAAACAAGGAACTAATTTTGGTGTCCTACTGTATTAGGCAATAAGGACCGGATCAGTTTTGAGAATGTCATGCTTCCTGTGCTACAAAAGACATCATCAGTAGATATGGTAGATATTATGTACTGTTATATGCAAAGAATGCAAGATAAAGTAATATCATCATGAATCCTTATTTCTATCAGTTGTGAAATAGATGAACCATATTTTCATCAAAAGAAAGCTAGAATGAACATTTCATTATAAACATGCATTTGGACTCCACCTAGAATATACTCTACAACCATCCGGACATCAAAGGAAAGCTGGAATGAATACGTTATTGTAAACTACATCAATTAATTTATCCATGACATTGCGAGCGGCGTCCACTATACGACATGGCAAACCCCAATCTGACAAACAATTTTTTAATACCTTGAGAACAATATATTAAAAGAAGCGCTAGTAACGAGCAAATATAAATATTGGCATGATTATATTACAAACATTAGTATAATAAAAATGCTATATGAACCCATAAAAGCGAATACTATATGTTCCTAGCAAGGTTTCTACAAGAGAAGAATAAAATGCAGTAGAATTGTCAAAGAGCAGGATAAGAGTTAGATACATCTGGTGGAGTATACATCACAGAGATAACAAAAACTTTACCTTTTCCCACATAAACCGTGATATTGCAATAAAAATGGTCAAGATTGTACATCCAGGTCAGATATAGCCCTCCAACTCAACTGGCATGCTACTCAACCATTAAAAAGTCTGCAAATTGGGAATACGATGAATACGAAAGCCACACAAAACCTTGTATGGTAAATGGTATAATTTCCAAATGCTACATGCACTTCTAAATCTCACAAGATACCTGGTGGCGCAACGTTCTAGGAAACTCTGCAAGGTTCCAGCCATAAAGCTTAAATGATATACGACCTGTTGGACACTAGAATAAATAAGCAACATAGGGGTTTCTTTTTGTTTTTTGATGGAATATTGCTATGAAGCTTAAATCATATTGATTAATATAACTTATAAAAAGAAACCCCGATGATATTTTGAGAACAGAAAAAATGATGATAATTGAAATGAAGTGCATGTAGAATAAATATCATTGAGGTTTCATTTTGCAATACCAAGGATCATAAATAAGCAATATGCATTTGCAAGTTATATTAGTCAATATGAAAACACACTTGTCGAGGTTTTGATCATATATAGGTATGCAAAATAAGGAAAATGAGTTCACTTTGTATAAGTAATTTGAATGTACCTCCTGTCAGTTTTGGTCATATATTAATCTTTGCAAAATAAGGAAAATGAGTTAAAGGAACCACAATATCAAATAGCTCCATGGTGTGCAGAACCATCAAATTATACATGTATTCCTCTAGGTGAAGCTTTTCCTTAAAAGTTAATTCCTTTGCTTTTGACATCTCTAAGTTCTGGTAGCAATTTCTGTTAGTTATCAACAAAAGATGATCCTTTACCAGCAATAGAAGGACGCCAAATTTATTTCAGCTGAAGGTTTTCCAGGAAGAGACCTACAAGCATGTGGGTACATGGTTAATGGGAATATAAGTTGTAATTTTGAGCTACCATTCTAGATATCTTTGTATAAGCACCGAGGTACATACGAAACTATCAGTATGCTGCCAAGATATAGTGTGCCGGGTGTCTTCTTATTTAAGACTTTTTTAAGTTGGTAGCATTGTTAAATAAATTACTATGTGCTGATATAAAGAAAGCTAAGAAAAAAATAATATAGTATGCCGGGTGTTTTCTTATTTATGAAATATAAGTGAAAACCTTGCACTGCAGCACTGTGAGTAGAGTTATTTCTGTCTTGTGTTATTCTAGGCCCATGCTTATCATTCCAACTTTTTTGAGTCACTGGATACAAGCAACAATTTTGAGTTATACTAGATACTCATTTAGCAAAAAATGATGGAAGCATGTATAGGCATTTGTAGTTTGCACATGATCAAAATAAGGCATTCAATGTTAACGTTCATGATATAGTGGATTAAAGATCAACTAACCACCTTGACGAACAAATCAATTTTTTGTATAAAAAAAAGTGCACAGAACTGAAAGGAAAAAAACATAAAAACATTAACTCAAGTGTTAAAGGGGAAGAGGAAGCCATACTCTTTTATCTCCAAGTTTTACTTGAGTTCCTCCATGCTCTAGGTGCTCTTTATTGCAAAAAAACAAGTAGCAGAATAACCCATATTACGTGAAATACCAACTTGAGAGCAAATTTTGAAACATAGCACTCAAAGAAGTATCCTTGCTCTTGAATATGCTTATCATATCTTCCATGTGAACAGAGTGTCCATTATCTACAAGCATGCAGGTTTAAGTATATATGGTATTTTAAACAAAAAAACCTTCAGAAGATTACCTTGCAGTAACAACTTTTTTTTTAAACTAGTATTACA
Organism: Iris pallida; assembly: GCA_029216955.1. Classification (NCBI taxonomy): domain Eukaryota; kingdom Viridiplantae; phylum Streptophyta; class Magnoliopsida; order Asparagales; family Iridaceae; genus Iris; species Iris pallida. Next base: position 43,470,313 of record JANAVB010009596.1, read on the forward strand.
ACGAACCATATAAATACCTATAACACAAAGATATCTAGAATGGTAGCTCAAAATTACAACTTATATTCCCATTAACCATGTACCCACATGCTTGTAGGTCTCTTCCTGGAAAACCTTCACCTGAAATAAATTTGGCGTCCTTCTATTGCTGGTAAAGGATCATCTTCTGTTGATAAATTACAGAAATTGCTACCAGAACTTAGAGATGTCAAAAGCAAAGGAATTAACTTTTAAGGAAAAGCTTCACCTGGAGGAATACATGTATATATTAGTCAATATGAAAACACACTTATAGTTATTCAAATAAATGTGATAATGGTGAACTTAGAAGAGTGTGATAATGGTTTAACTATAGTTATTCAAATAAATTTAAAATACATATACATCATGATAAACTTGGAAGTGTGTGATAATGGTTTACTTATAGTTCTTCAAATAAATTTAAAATGTAAATCAAAATGATCTACAAATGCAGGTGGTAAAACCTGCAGTATTGCTATAAAAAAATTACAATCAAATTAATTGGTGTTATATGCAAATCAAAATGATCTACAAGTTTAGGTTGGTGGGTGTAGTTGTTTACTGAAACATATATAATTTTGATGGTTAAATGGATGACCCCCCAAATTAGGGTTGAACCCACTTAATTTTTTAAACTAAACAAATCAATTAGAAGATGTTAAATTGACTAGCAAAACACAAATATAAATGGATCTTGAGAGTCTAGATGAAAAAATCCAACATCCAAAGATAATGATTACTATAAAAAAATTGTGTTAATTGATGTTTTATATTCAAAGTGTTGTCGCATTTTGAGTTCTTTCTATCTTTGGCCTCCATAATACAGTGATGAGATATGGACCAACTATTTAACATGTTGGAATTGAAAAAAAAAGGCCAATTGCTTCCGGAATACCTGGTAGATGCATTGATTGCCTTAGAAGGTTTGACCTTTTACTCTAAATGAATCAACGAACCTTGGGTATAGAATTGGATAATGTTAATAACATGTTGTAGGAAAGAAGATTAACATGTTGTTGGAAAGAAGATTAAACATAGAAAAAGATACCAAGGAAGGATGCTCTAGTAGCTATATTGAGATCATGAAGGATATATGGAGTATTGACTACCACATGGACAACTGAAAAAGATTCTGCCCCATTTCCAGAATCGAGGTTTACATCTTAGACAGACTTGTGATCCCTAGATTTTATTTAAGGTATTTTTGGCTGCACATATTTTCTGAATATTGCATTGTGTGTTACAAAATGTTATACCCTAAATGTTCTAGTGAGGTTGGCACTAAATTCATTATGGTCTAGATGGTTGTCTACTGGTTTCCTGACTTGTATTTTGATCTTTAATGTTAGACTTTTGCATCTATATTTATATATTTGGGGGCATTTTAGTTTGAAAAGGCTTAATGGTCCTTACTACTGTAGTATCATTATTATAATTATAAAGTAAAGGAATTAGTGCACATAGTATCAGAAACAAGTGGAAGTGGATGTTTTGTTGATGTTAATTGTTTCTTGCTGAATATATAAATAATTGACACTAGTCAATATGCTAAACACTGTTTCCCAATTTATCATTTTAGTTTTCAGCACTTAACTGGAATATGTATAATTGACACTAGTCAATATGCTGCACATCGTAACCCAGTTTATCATTCTTAAACTCAATACTTAACTGGACCTGTGGGGTTAATGAGTTCGAATGCCTCGAAACAAAGTGCAGCATTGTGTTCCTTATCAACCTTGATCAGAATAACATCCAAGGACACATTTTCAGAGTTTGAGATGGCCAGTACCAACTGTCTACCTCTAATTGTTGCATAATGGATTGAATTCTGTTTTGACATGCCATCTGTAATGATTTTTAATCTTTCCAGCATTTCAACAAGTTGTCGGAGCGTTCACTGCACGACCTACTATATGAAAATGATGTCAAGGTGATTTGACTCAAGAATTTTTCTAATCAGTGCCCAAAATATCACTCTGTTCTCACTCCATTAATAGCTATAATTCCTAGATCAATCTAAAAAGTTGTTTAAGGAGCCTATTTGCTTCAATTTATAACCCTAACAATCCTAACTTTTCCAAACTGGAAGATCGACTCAGTTTGTGTGGTTATCTGTCATCGAAACTAATAAAATAATTAAACAAGCATCAAGGATAATTCATAGGAAATTAAGGAATTAAGGCATAATATTGTTTGAGACAGCAGGTAGGGGGAAAGCTGATACAACAAAATAACATGCACATTGATGTGTTGTATGACAGCTGGTAGGGGGAATCTGATACAGACCTGTGTACAGGAAGGACGTTGTCCAAGTGTACCCAGTTCACACAAGTTAGTGTAGTAGACTGAACATCAACTGCAGGTAACACAATGTGTATCTATAGGAGCACTATATTTATCTAACAAGTTGAACACCTGAAACCCAGAGCGTCTAAACAATAAATGGTCATTTTCAAAAGCTGGTTAGGAAATGAATCAGTCACTGGAAGTCTTGGAGTGTCTTCGGAGTACCTAACATGCAAATAACCTAATGAATCAGTTTAAATTAAGTGTTTGAATAGAACTTTCGAACAAAAACCCGGTAAAAGAAAAAGGAAAAAAGGAATCATGATATCTGTCAAAACATGGCTATATATCTGGGGTTTGGTTAGTAGATGCAAAACCTTTATTTTGTTTTTCTGTGTCAGGAAATGCTAAATTAATCTGATATTGATATCCCATGCCAATTTTATCCTTATTGGTAATGTACACAATGCGTTAACTGATGCTCTTTTCCTTTACAGGAATCCAAGCTGTATGGGTCACACTTCAAAGATATTACTGTTGATACACCAAAACTTGACAAAGATCACTTTTGAAAATTCATATTGAAGATTGAATGTTAGAATCTGAAGATCTGGCTATTCGTTGATCATTGGACATCGTCTAGGATCAGGAAGTTACACCACGACCAAATTTTACTTGGATTCAGGCTGGATAGGAATTAGTATTTAAGTACTTCTAATTACTACTTCGTACACTTTATTTTTTTGAAGTTAGCATACATCAGTAGTTGATTCATTATTATGAAACTGATTTGCAAGACCATGTAGTAGCGAATTCAAGGATTTACATACAGATCTAATATACCTATCATAGTTTACTCACATATTTCCTTACTAAAAGAGAAAAATGTATTGCATTTGGATGATTATATCATAGAAATATGAAACTCTAAGGTGATCACACATTAAAAAAATTAGAACACTGATGATGGTGATCTTACATGCATAATTGCACTAACACACTAATTTAACCCAATGGTAGGTATTGGTGGTAGTTGGTATGGGATTAGGACCTACAAAATTGTATCGGTAACACCCGTATCGAATCGGTATCAGCGATACCGCAAACTGTGCTTCTAAATGACAAATTAATGACTGAAAAAGAAACAAGTTGGAAATGGCATATATAGGAAACTCCCTTTAGTTCTAAATATGCCATGTAATAATATCCATGGATTTTATGGTTTTTAGCTAAGCTAGCTGCTTCTATACGCTACTCTCAAATAAATGTAAAGATATGCAGGATAAGAGTACAACACATCAAGTACTGAAGTAATGAGCGAACTTTAATCACATGTCTACTTGGTATTCTCTTTGATGATATTTAACGTGTGTTCATACTTGCTGATAACATATATTTAGCTATAAACTTAGTAGTTAGACTTGTACCTCAGAATAGTTGCTTGATCTTTAGAAGTCCCTTCTTCCACCACTGACCGAGATAGAGAACGAACCAGAAAATAGTGAATAATTTCAGAGAGAACGGAGGATTGAAAAAATACAAAAAGATAAAAACCTAGAAAATAAACAAAAATAAACCCTAACATTTAACCCTAGAAAAGATTAAACCGCTCCTCCTTTCCGTCCGAGTGAGCAACCTAAGTCTCGACTCTGGACCGTCCTTCCCGTCCTTCGCCCGACGAGACCGTCCTCCGGAAGGGCACAGGGCCGGGAAAGGAATAAAGGAGGGATAAACGGTGGCAGGGTGGTTCCAGCAATGGGGCGATTCCTGCAGTGGGGATATTCCAGCGACGGCACGGGCTCGAGCGGAGGCACGGGTTCGAGTGTGGGCACAGGTTTTTAGAGAGAACTTTAGAGAGAAGGAGATGATTACCTGACGGTGGATTAAGAGAAGGGCCAACGGGGGTACGGGTTCCGACAGGGGCAGGATTTTGAGAGAAGGAAGTTTTGGGAGGAGATCAGAAATAGAGAAAAATGAAGAAGAAAGAAGTTTTGAGAAGAAGAATTTTTCAGCAGGGGTTAGGCGTGGGTTTTGTAGAAATTTTGGCTTCTAAAATTTTTAGTGGATTTGGGAGCCAAAATTTTCGATGAAATTTTAATAGGAAAAACTGTTTTAATCTGTCGAAAAAATAAAACAACGATTTTAATCAGTTGAAAATACAACGACAGATTTAGTACGTTGTTATTGGACAACTCTAATTGTCGCAAATCGTCCGTTTTGGTGTAGTGTGCCCAAGAGGGGACTATACCGGATCTAATATTCAGCCAGGGCTCATGCGTCGAAGGATTGTATCTCAACTGCATATTCACAGTAGAATGGTCAGGAACCTGATTGCATGCATATCTTTTTCTCTTATTATATTATCACAGTTTATATGGCATGTTATTTTCTATTATCTTGCTATGTCCCCTGAGGACCTGGTTATCTCTCCAGGTTTAGACGATTTTCTACAGGAGTACAGAGCAGCGTTGGAGCTATCTTACATCGATGATGAGGCAGTTCCTTTTGATTTCTAGACTATTTCTTATCTGAGACAGTTGTAGACATTATTTTTACATCTCTTTTTCTTTCTTTTTGCGGAGGTTGGACTCTGATCTTGTGAGACTATTTTCATAGCTGTTTGGAGTGAGCATGTTCACCCGGCTATCTTTTGATACTCTTATTTATTTATTTGGGTTCTATTATCTTCTGTGTTGAGCTGTGATGAGATTATATTATATATTTTTGGCCTGTAATTATTTTATTTTACAGCTTATGTGCATATAAGAGGATTCTATATATTGGAGTATTCTTCGTATACGTGCAGCTGGCATGTTCACGTACTTGGTCCTACGTATTTTGGGACTGAGGCGTTACATGTTTTTCTGGTAGCCCATGCAGGTCAATATTAATATTGTTGGGTTACATGACTGTGCCCAACAAGCCTGCATATAGGAATAGGAATATCTCATCCAGAACTACTACTACCTCTTGACTTCCAATCTTTTCGAAACTTCCTTGATTATTTGAGTTACCTTATATCTAATCTTTCATAATATCAACTTTTCCTCCTCGTGCCAACAGTATGCATTTAAGAAGCGGACGTACTTCTGCCTTGGCCCTCACATCTGGTGAAGAGGCTACTCCGGAGGGACAGAATCCTTCCATGACTCCAGCAACACCATACCAGCCAGGATAGTCGCAGCCTACGACGACACCGACGACGGAGTACCCAGAGAATGCAACACCCCCAGGCAGCCAGGCTGGGCAGACCACTACCATGCCCCCGAAAGAAAATGTACCACTGCCTCCACCACCACCATTCCCTCAGCAGTTTCCTCTACAGTCGGGACCTCAGATGCCTCCACCACCGACTGATGGGAGCCCTACTTCTCAGTTTATGTATGCCATGATGCAGGCTCAGTGGCATTAGACTGAGCTGCTGAGACAGACGATGATGGCAGCATTGGCTAGACCTCCACCACCACCTCCAGTACCAGCACCAGCACCGGCTCTGCATCTTTATGAAGGCTCTATCAAGAATTTTATAGATATGAACCCCAAGGACTTTAGAGAAACAGAGAAGCCATTAGAGGTATCACAGTGTCATATTAGTGCAGAAAAGCTACTGAAGGCATCCCAGTTGCCAGCTCGAGATTGGATGATAGCAGTGGACCTACTATTAGAAGATAATTCTCACCACTGGTGGAAGGCGGAAGAGAGACGATTAGGCACTGGGATCACCTGGAAGCAGTTCTACGATGTGTTTTATGAGAGGTTCTTCCCTATTTATGTCAGAGATGGTCTCTACGACCAGTTCCTTCATCTGAAGCAAGGGAATATGACAGTTGATGAGTATGACTCAGAGTTCAATCGCCTGAGTCGATTTGGTACGGGACTGATTTCGACAGAGTTAGAGAAAGCGAGAAGATTTCACCAGGGGCTTGCACCAGAGCTCAAGTCTTATACCACTACCCAGTCTCGAGTCTCCCATTCAGCTGTCTTGGAAGAAACTCGTGCTCAGGAGATTCTTCGCAAGGAACAGCAGCAGACATCGAGACGTCATACACTAGCAGTTACACCAGCCCGAGCTACTCAGGGTGGACCAATCAGAAGGACCATAGGACAGTACCAGCAGAGGAATACTCCCTAACAGAAGCCTACTTGCTACTATTGTAGGAAGCAGGGTCATATCAAAGATGACTGTCGACTTCATTTGTGTTTATGTATGAGATGTGGATCAGGACAGCACTTGGCCAGAGATTATCCTGAGCAGCAGGCTCTAGTTCATGCACATCAGGCCCAGAAGCCCATAGCCCCAGCACCTCATCCACCATTACCACCAAAGACAGCTCAGTACCACAAGGCCAGACCTCATGGCCCAGGACAGAACCATGGAAAGGCATTCTCTCTAGCTGTTGAGAATGTAGAGACAGAGGCAAAGGTCATAGCAGGTATGGTTTTAGTTGCATCTTTTCCTGCTATTACATTATTTGATACTGGAGCCACACATTCATTTATAGCCACTAGTTTTGCCACAAGATACATCATTCCCGTCACACCCTTAGCTAAGAATGTTAAAATCCTCACTAGAGGAGGAGTTGTACCTGTTAGTGGTGTTTATAGACGTTGTCCTGTAGTGATAAGTGGCAGAGAGATGATGTCATAACTTCTTGTATTCCCTATGCCGACGTTCGATGTGGTTCTTGGAATGGACTGGTTGAGCCAGCATTTCGCTCTCATAGACTGCCATAGGGGCAGTATTATCTTTAGACCACCGAAGGCGGCAGAGTTTGAGTTCACCAAAGAAGACGGAGGGAGTTGTGATGCACCCGCATCGGGGACTCATATGATGATGTATGACACCCCTCAGCACCCTATCATCACCGAGTTCGAGGATGTATTCCCCGAGGAATTGCCAGGACTGCCACCTGACCGAGACATTGAGTTTTCTATTGAGCTTATCCCCGGAGCCGAGCCTATTTCATCTCGAGTATATCGTCTGGCACCCAAGGAGTTAGTAGAGATAAAGATACAGATTGATGACTTATTGGAGAAGGGCTTTATTCGTGCTAGTACATCACCATGGGGAGCACCCGTTCTTTTTGTGCCTAAGAAAGACGGGACACTGCGCATGTGCATCGACTACAGAGCATTGAATGCAGCGACGGTGAAGAACAAGTATCCCTTACCGCATATAGAAGATCAATTTGCTCAGCTGAGTGGAGCAAAAGCATTCTCCAAGATTGACTTACGATCGGGCTATCACCAATTGAAGGTTCGGAAGGAAGACATTGCAAAGACGGCTTTTAGATCAAGGTATAGACACTACGAGTTCTTGGTCATGCCTTTCGGTTTGACCAATGCACCCACAGTCTTCATGAATTTGATGAACAAGATCTTTCACCAGTACTTGGACAAATTTGTTGTAGTCTTTATAGATGATATCTTGATTTACTCCAAGAGTCAAGAGGAGCATGAGCAGCATCTGCGGATAGTGTGGGAACGTTGAGGAATGAGCGAATTTTCGCGAAGCTTAGCAAGTATGATTTCTTTCTCAAGGAGGTATCATTTCTTGTCATATTGTTACGGGCGATGGTATATCAGTAGACCCAGAGAAGACCACAGTAGTCAAATCATGGCCCGCTCCCACCTCAGCTTCAGAGGTGAGAAGTTTTCTTGGACTTGCGAGTTACTACCGACGGTTCGTAGAAGATTTCTCTCGAATAGCGGGGCCTATGACTCGATTAACTTGCAAGAATCAGGAGTTTGTATGGACAGACGAGTGTCAAGCCGCTTTTGACGAGTTGAAGAAGAGATTGACCACAGCACCGATCTTGACACTATCATCGGGCCTGGGAGGATTTGTGATCTACAGCGACGCATTCGGGAAGGGATTAGGATGTATATTGATACAGCACGGTCGTGTAGTAGCATATACATCACGACAGTTGAGAGTGCATAAGAAAAATTATCCGACCTACGATCTAGAGCTCGCAGCGATTATCTTTGCTTTGAAGCTATGGAGACACTACTTGTATGGCGAGAAGGTTGATATCTACACTAATCATAAGAGCCTCAAGTACGTGTTCACACAGAAAGAGTTGAATATGCGACAACGACGTTGGTTGGAGCTGATGAAGGATTATAAGATCGGGCTTCATTATCATCCGGGCAAGGCTAATGTCATGGCAGACGTATTAAGCCGTAAACCCATGGCACACTTTTTGACCACACAGAAGGAGTTGATTATAAATTTGGAGAAACTTGGCATTGAGGTAGTATTGCTTGGAGCAGACGGCGTGTTAGCCAACCTCCAAGTACAATCATCATTGGTAGAGCGCATCAAAGTAGCATTGCCCAATAATGCTAGATTTAGACGGCTCAGAGAGAGGACTGAAGCAGGAGAGCAGACAGGATTGAGGATCCATTCTGATGGGAATTGCGATGTGGTGATCGCATTTATGTTCCCAATGGGGAGCTACGGCAGGAGCTGATGGCAGAGGCTCACGGTTCGACTTACTCTATTCATCCCGGAGGAACCAAGATGTATCGCAACTTACGACAGTATTATTGGTGGCATGGAATGAAGCGAGAGATAGCTCGTTTCGTTGCTAAGTGCTTGGTATGTCAGTAAGTGAAGGCGGAGCACCAGAGGACGGCCGGATTATTGCAGCCGCTACCCATTCCCGAGTGGAAGTGGGATCACATCACTATGGATTTCGTCATAGGTTTTTCTCGAAGTCCTAGGGGACGTGACGCAGTGTGGGTGATTGTGGATAGACTTACAAAGTCAGCCCATTTCTTATCTTTTAGAGTGGGCCAGTCGACAGAGGTATTGGCAGAGATGTATATGGAGCAGATTGTGAGATTGTACGGTGTGCCTGTTAGTATTGTGTCGGACCGCGACTCGAGATTTACCTCACATTTTTGGAGGAGTATGCAAGAGAGTTTGGGCACCCGATTGAAGTTTAGCACGATATACCATCCTCAGACGGACGGACGGCCAGTCAGAGCACACTATTCAGACGCTAGAGGATATGTTGAGAGCGTGCATGCTTGATTTTGGCAGCTCATGGGAGGACCATATTCATCTTATAGAGTTTTTCTACAACAATAGCTATCAAGCGAGCATTCAGATGGCTCCGTTTGAGGCATTGTATGGTAGGAAGTGTCGGTCTCCTGTTTGTTGGAGTGACATAGGAGAGCGACAGCTATTGGGTCCCGAGTTGGTCTTGAGCACAGTGGAGACAGTGAAGAAAATTCAGGGCCACCTGCGAGCAGCGCAGGATCGTCAGAAGCAGTGGGCAGATAATCATCGTCGACCCTTAGAGTTCAAAGAGGATGTCTATGTGTTCTTGAAGATATCCCCCACTAGAGGCATGATTCGATTCGGAGGACATGGCAAGTTGAGCCCAAGGTACATCGGGCTGTTCGATGTCTTGGAACGTGTTGGAGAGGTTGCCTATAGATTGGCTTTGCCACCGTCGTTGGAGAGAGTGCATGACATATTCCATGTATCTCAGTTGAGGAGGTACATGGCGGACAACAATCATGTGCTTGATCACTCAAGATTACGGTTGGACCGAGTTTGTCGTACGAAGAGCAACCAGTAGGCATTCTTGATCGTCGAGTGAAGGTGTTGCGGAATCAATCTATTCCATTGGTTCGTGTGGCATGGAAGCATCACTCGTCAGGGGAGTCTACGTGGGAGCACGAGGACGACATCCGAAATCGCTACCCGCAGTTATTCAAGGACGAAGGTATGTCTTGCATTTAAGATTTTAAATTACTTTCAATTTTCTTGCATTGCATTCGAACCCCCGACCTTAATTTAATTTCGAGGACGAAATTTTCTTTAAGTTGGGTAGGATGTAACCCCCAAGATTTTCTAATTATTTTAGTGATTTAAAAATTATTTTTAATATATTATTTAGCATTAAAGAGTTAGTTGGTATATATGGGTGTATTTATAGATATATAAATATATATATTATGTGTGTGATTGTGCGCTTGATATTTTAAGTGCTACAAAATATAGTCTATGATTATTATAAAGATTTTTATTACTTAATTACAATTTATTGGAATTTTATGGGATTATATGCATTATATGCATTATATATATATATATATATATATATATATATATATATATATATATATATATATATATATATAGGGTAGTAAAAAAAAGGGATGCTGTGGTGGTCGGCCCATGTTGGGACCGACCACAGTGCAAAGAAAAGGAAAAAAAAGGAAAAAGGAAAGGAAAAGGAAAAAGAAAAGGAAAAGGAAAAGAAAAAAAAATATTAATAGCCACCCACCCACTTAAGTGGGCGGGCCCCTCATCCCATGCTTGCTGCTTAAGAAGCAAGCTAAAGTAGCAAGTAGCAACCCGTGGGCAAAGCCCAATTGGGTTATTAGTAATAGTGTTTGTATTAGGTTTTTCAACCAACTTGCTATATATATAACTTTTTCCACAAGCCTCAAAACCCTAATCTTCCAAAATGAAAGTTGAGGCTGATCATACCCTCTTCGCCTACGAATTATTTTCACCAGCGACGGAGCTTTGTGCGCAACGAACGGAGCATCGGAAGTCAGCCCCACATCACCCACGGAGCAGTTTTCCCACTCAAGGTACCTTACTTCCCTACGACGTAACTTTTTACTCGTAGCACCGATTTTCGATCAGTAAGATTTTCTGGAAAGTAGACTTGACCCTCTTCGAGATCCACCAGGTGGATTTCAAAACAACCCATCAATCGCTCAAAAAATCGAGACAAAGTTGAACAAGAATCTATTTTTTGTAATACTAAAAACTGTTTAAAACGACAACTTGTCGGCCAATTTTCTTGCTGTGCAGTAAAGTACTGTAGGAACTACTTGAAAACAGTAAAAGACAACATAACCGAGATCGTAACGCATCTTTTGGATCGTCATTTCGATAGCATGTAAAAAGTAGATGGATGTTGAAGTTGAGGAAAAACCTGTGTTTAATTATATTAATTTTCTGAATTTTGTCCGATATGGCGTGCGCCCCGACAAACTGGGCGACGTGGTCATGTGCTATACGTATCAAAAGGCGTGTATGGATGTTTTCGAGGTGTGCGAACTGACGGAACTCAGTTTCGTCGTGTGTGCGCGACGAAATTAGTCTGTATCCGTCGAGATACCCCGTATCGATGTTTTACAAACTTCGTCCTAACTTCGTGTACAGTCGTCAATTCGAGACGAAACTTGTGCCAACAGGTTCGGATCGAAATTCTGGTCCTGTGTGCCAAGTTTGGTTCGATTCTGAGAAGGTCGAATCGGAATCCCTTTTTGGCGGGCCTGCGACCCACTCAAACGGACGATTTTGTACACGGCTCATCAGAATCCAAAACTGGACATACCATTGAGTTCCTCTCCACAAACTGAATCTGTATACATGTAGTTTGACGACTTTAGAGACCATAGAGTTTGGCACGCATTTCGGTACAAAGCGGGTCCAACGGTGGACATCGTTTTGACCCAAAATTACGATTTTGCCCCTGTTCCAGAATTAGACTTTTGGACTGGCGTTTCCTAGGTATATCTTTTACACCGAGTGAGTTTTTGATATTTGTTTCAGCGTCTGTAGTTGTTTGGAGATTGTGACGTTTCTTAGCTGACATTGTGATTACCTGGACTTGCCACTTTGCACCATCAGACAAGATACCTTGCCACCTTACTCTGTGATTATTATATTTCTTATTTTCAGTTGTTATTTCGGCATTTCTTATTTCTCGATATTTAAACTGTGCGTCCAAGTCACACTTGGGTGCAAGCGACTCTATCGGTCGTTTTTCTCGCTTTGTTTATGTCTCTTGCATTGACTTAGTCTAGTGACCACCCATTGATGTTGTGGTATTGGTATATCTCATACGGCCTTGACACTTGTTGTATCACGTGATGTGTGTCACATGTAGGACACGTTTTCGCGTGGTCGGCTGGCCACCGATACGTATGGTGCGTGCGACGGATAGGGGTAACTGCCAATAGAATTGCATGCTAGAAGACTTGGCGGTTACTAGAGGTACATGTCTGTCATGGAGATGATGATACTAGACATTGGATGGGGAGAATAATACCTGACGTATGAGCTTCGATTGTACTTTCCTTGTAACCCGGAAGCTCCGCTGGAGATACGGGTATGTTTAGCCTCTCAGGTTTGCCACTGTCGTTCTTAGAACGTCATGCGCTTGGTCACTGGTGCCCAAGAGGGGACTATACCAGATCCTATATTCAGCCAGGGCTCATGCGTCGAGGATTGTATCTCAACTGCATATTCACAGTAGAATGGTCAGGAACCTGATTGCATGCATATCTTTTTCTCTTATTATATTATCACAGTTTATATGGTATTGTGTTTTCTTGTATCTTGCTATGTCCCCTGAGGACCTAGTTATCTCTCCAGGTTTAGGCGATTTTTCACAGGAGTACGGAGCGGCGTTGGAGCTATCTTACATCGATGACGAGGCAGTTCCTTTTGATTTCTAGACTATTTCTTATCTGAGACAGTCGTAGACATTATTTTTACATCTCTTTTTTTTTTTTGCGGAGGTTGGACTCTGATCTTGTGTGACTCTTTTCATAGCTGTTTGGAGTGAGCATGTTCACCCAGCTATCTTTTGAAACTCTTATTTATTTATTTGTATTCTATTATCTTCTGTGTTGAGCCGTGATGAGATTAGATTATGTATTTCTGGCCTGTGATTATTTTATTTTACAGCTTATGTGCATATATGAAGATTCCATATATTGGAGTATTCTTCGTATACGTACAGCTGGCATGTTCACGTACTTGGTCCTACGTATTTTGGGACTGGTGGATTACACTAAGCTTCGCTAAATTCTAAAAAAATTAAAAAAAAGGATTCTGTTTGCTTTTTCCATCAATGACAGTTATATTATATAGCATTGTACATACATTTTAAATGACAATTTGCAAATAATAGACCCAGAGCAACTCTTCGTAGAATTTTATGGGTTTCGCCGACCCCTTCGGTAGAACACTCAATACCGGAAAATCAATATAGAGACGAGATAATAAAAATGCACTACCAATAATCAAATAAATAGAATCCAACTATCAGAACAACATAAAATAGTCGTGTGGATACAAATCCACTACCAAACGGCTATAAAAATATTTGTCTGATAATGTTTCAACAATGACTCAACATTGTTCGACATCACAAAAGGTTGTACGAACTTTTTGTTTATTGGACATAAAAAGACCTGTGTACAAAGAAGGAAGTCCTAAACAGGATATTCTAAGTACAAGGAGAAGACCTGTGTACAGAGAAGGAAGTCTTAAACATGATATTATAAGTACAAGGGAGACCTGTGTACAAAGAAGCAAGTCCTAAATAGGATATTCTAAGTATATGGGGAAGAGTTTTGGGAAAGTGTGACGGTAGAGATCAAGCACTACAGCGGCTCCTTTACTCCGTTGACGATCTGACGACGGGTTGAACTTGCTCTGACTTTCTGATACCTTTGATGCAACTCTAGGGTTGCCGATCAAGAGGATGCCTGGAGCTGGAGATTTGATATTCGGTGGTCTATCATTTATTGAAGGAAAACTCCTTCTTTTTATAGGAGAAGAGAGCACATATGCGATGTGCATTAGGGTTTTGAGATATGAAGGAATTTGTCATCATTGCACGGTGCGGGCTTCTGCGGTACTGACACGTGGCGGACATTGAGATTTTTCTCAATCAAGATCTCTGGTGGTTATCAAAATAACCGAAGAAGGAGACACGTGGCATGTGCCGATTTTCTTGTTCAGATGCAACCGAGTAGATCTTGGAATTTCATCTCAGATTTGGATTCAGATTGATCATCGTCTAAGATTTAAATCAATTTGATAAGATATCAATCATGTTTGATCCCAATCCTATATTCGAGAGAGTCGGTTTAAGAAAACCGACTGGGTGGGACCATGCTTCCTGCGTCTCTGGCGAGGTCTAAGTACTGCTACACTTCTGGGGCGATGAGTAGACCATTCTTCTGGAGACAACAGAGCCTTTGTGCTTTCAGGCGACGAATGGACTATGCTTCGAAGATGATGGAACCTCTGTGCGTATGAGCGACAAGAAGGATGTGTTTCGAGCGACGAAGTCACTATGCTTTATGGCGACGAGTAGGCTTATGCTTCAGGTTGACGAGGTTACTGTGCTTTTGGAGCGGCAGACGAACTTGTAGTGGATAAAAATGGTATCTTCCAAGTCTCTGATGAAAGGTAGTTGAGCTTCTGGGTCGAAGCATAGTATTGTGTCGTCGGTGTTGAGATGGTGTGAAAACATTACAGTCTGCGACTGAGGTTGGCGTCGGAATGTAGCTGCTCCTCTGATTGAAGGCATTGGCTTTGAAGTCTTCTTTTAAAGGGTACTGAATGACCGCTCCTTAATGAAAGACTCCCTCTTAATTGCCACCGTTACTTGGGAAATTTCAAGGGGTCCTAGGATATTCTAGGACTTAGTCGAATGAACTTTATTTAATGAGGTTCATCGTGCTGAGTCCTAGGTTCATCCCATTAATGTGGGAACTTTGACTGTCGGCCATGTGGCCTACGTTTTGGACCACTCCTGCCCTATATAAATAGGGAGTTTCTTCTGAAGAGCCACGTCTTCTTCTTCTTCTTTTTGTCCTTCAACACCATGCTGGATCTAAACTTAGCTTTGAGCGGCGGTTGGCCTTTCCTAAACCGAATTTTGGTTGAGGATTCCTTCGTTCAAAGGGGCTATGCCTTCGTAGAAGAACTCTTGATGAGCCTCGGAACATGCTGGAACGCTTCTCATGAGGAGTTCGAACCTGTGCGACATCTTGGAGGTCTTCGAGGTCTTAGCGGCCTAGCTTGTGGGTGGATGGCCAACCCAGAGAGCCACAGGTTGTGCTCTGCCCTGCCCATTTTGGGCTTTTAAAACCT
Organism: Iris pallida; assembly: GCA_029216955.1. Classification (NCBI taxonomy): domain Eukaryota; kingdom Viridiplantae; phylum Streptophyta; class Magnoliopsida; order Asparagales; family Iridaceae; genus Iris; species Iris pallida. The sequence goes on from JANAVB010009596.1 coordinate 43,485,557, forward strand.
TCTACGCCATTTGGAAACCGAGCCAATTGCGAGAAGAAGAGGGACTGCGCTTGGACGAAGACTAAACCCCTTATAGACTCCTCTAGACTTTGTTGAATCTGTAATCGATTATTTGTAGAAGAATAGGGTTGGTCCTTTATATGTAGCCTTGATGAATCTGTACTAGACCTTTGTAGACAGGATAATAAAAGAACTTTCTTCCATTTCTTCTGTTTTGTATTTTTAACACTATGTGTGCACATTTGTATTATTTGTGCTGTGGTGGAGGAATATTGTCAGCTGAGATTTTTCATGCTTCTACAAACATAACACAAACTATCACTAAATGTATAAAATAAATACATAAAGACCCAACAATGGGTCAGCAACACAACAAATAAAAATAAGTCCAATAAAGGACTACGCCAGGTTAGGAGGAGGAGGAGGCAGTCCTCGCATCTGGGACAACATGAACCTATATTGCGTCGGGGTTAGCGTCACCGGCGACGACTCGTTAGTAGGAGGAGGAGGAGGCAGTGGAGCCGATACCGTCGGTATGGATGCCGACGCACGACCAGGAAGTGTCTGCTCCATGGCTAGCAGTCTAGAGTTGGAATCCATAAGAGCCGCCAGCCTCGAAAGCTGATTGCCTATGGCTAGCTGCGACCCCTGTACTGTCTAAACGGCAATATCCGTCCTCTCTTGTACTGCCTGAATGGCACGATCTATCCTCTCGCTCGTCTCCCTAATAGGGCGCTCGAGCATATCAAATCGTGCAGTGAGCGCCCCATCGTTCGTTTGTGGCTGAGACTAGGGCTGCTCCGTAATCCTTCGCAATAGCTCATCACGGAGCTTAGTAAGCTGGCGACGAAGTTCCTCCACTCGGATCGACTCCTGTGAGGGCTGTGGAGAACGCAAACTGGCAAAGGGGGTCCTGTATGACTGCGTCGTCATAAAGGCATCATAGGATTCCGTACCGTAGTACGCACCCCTCTGAAGACCACCAATGGTGGTCATCCAGAGCTCGGCCAACACCCGAACTAGAGGGGGCTTGGAGGAAGTACCAGCCCCTCCCTCCGCATGTGCACTCTCATGTTCATGCTCTAGCCTAAGATACTCATCCTAGAAAAATACGTATCTCGATAAGCATAATATTTACTACCAACCTAGTTGTTCCATATATATTGCATATTTCTTAAGTTATACTAAAGTTAATGACACGTAAAGTAATACTTACATAGCTCTGCATAGCCCTATCATCGATGAGCTTTCTGTCCTTCCGATGGGTGGCCAAGAAGACGGTAACCATGTTGGGGTTCTTATCCCTCATTATCTCTTATAATAATATGTTTGTCATTGAAATTGAACATTTTATTCCTACTTTCATAAAAATAATATATTATAGTAAAATACATACCAGACGACAGAAATATTTTGTCATGGGAATCGAGATACCACACCACTTCCCTGCCCTCGTCCTAGCCTCCTTCGCCTTCTCCGACCGTTCCTTGTACCTAGGATCGTCGAATCTAGCCTTCATTGTAGTCCACTGCTCGGGCGTGATCTAACCTTGGATCGGTTTTCCAGAGCAGTCTCGAGCCATCTGGTCGTAGATCATATCCCGGATCAACTTGGCGGCAACGGCAGTAAATTGTTTCTCGATCATCTCAGGCCGATGTAGTGGATAAAAATATATTTTTTACAAGAACTAAATTAGTTAGTTATATAATATGCATAAAAGATGATTTATACTAAATGCAATATACATTAGTTACCTTGAAGTGGGTAAACCAGAATACCTTCCTCTCGTCAGAGGCATCCGAGTAATTGATCTAAGGTCCCCCATAGTTGGACCACAAAAATAGTCCCAATGCCCTCTGAACTGACGGGGGACGATATCTACAAAACGATAATGTCACGACCCGATCCCAAATTATTGGGTCGAATCAGATCATGCCCAGCCTGCACCGTTGTGAGACGGTGGCAGTAAGCTGTTTCCACTTGTAGGTAATCTCAATAACAACTAAACATTTGTCACAACTTTAATATTTTGAATATTTAAAAACTTTAATTTGTCCAACACAGAAAGATACAACTGATAATAAGATACTGAAATAAGAGTTCAACTCCAACACAAAGAAAACTAGAAATAAACAACAACATCTAGATAGCCGACTCATCAGCCTCAGGATCGACATCTTCCAAGTGGGACTTTGGAAGCACCGTAGGGTAGAGCATCGAATCATAATAGCTATTATACAATAGCTCAGCCACATCAATGTTACCTATTGGGGGTGGAGGATCCAGTCAGGAAAGGAGCAAAGTACAATTATAAAAATCTAACAATTCAAATAATAATAAAATAATTGCAATCTTAACAGTTTGAAATACTTGAACAATATTTTCTATGTAATTTTCCAACAATTGAAAACAACGTGATTTGAATAGGTAATGTATATGACCGGCTTGTAATCTTGTTCTTTCAGGAACTACATGAAAAATAAAGGTGATATGAATATGGGAGGGATGTACTACGGTTGGGTTTGCTACTTTTTTTGTTTATTTGTATAATTATCAATTTTGGAAGTTTAAGATGTATGGAATCTACATACTTTGGTTGAATATGTTTGTAGTTGGACAAGTATTGGATGTTTGTGGTTGGACAAGTGTTGGATGTGTTGGAAGTTATGGTGTATGAACAATATACAATTTGTTAATACAAAAATTGGATTTTATTCTTATTTGATGTATGGATATCTTCTGGATTATTGATATTATGTGTGTGTTCAATTCTAATATATAATTATAAATAGAATTTTGGCTTTTTCTTCTCTCGACGGTTATAAAACGTCAACAATTAACTCAATCCTACTATAAAATGGCTTTTCTTGACGGCTAATTGCCGTCATCTAGGCCAGAGTCAAGAAAAGTTTTCACCTACATTGACGGTTTCTAAAAACTGCTATCTTGACGGCTAAAAATAGTCAAGAAAATCACTTAATATGACGGCCAAAAACTGTCAAAAAAGCAATGCCAGCGACCGTCAAGAAAAGGGAGGCTCTTTTCTTGACTCCGGCCTAGTTGACGGATCTGCAACCGTCAAGATATCCATTTCTTGATGGAGAATGCCCGTCAAGAAAAGCCTTTATTCTTGTAGTATGGGATGCCTTTGTTTTGCTCTTCCGTTCTTTGTTCAGACATATTCTTCTTTATCTTATATATTTACGTTCCACACGTAGGACATGAGGTTGCATTTTCATACTCTTTTATGTAGAGTACGCAATCATTAGGGCATGCATGTATTCTTTTGCATCCCATTCCAAATGCTGAGAAACATCGCTTAGCCTCCCTAGTAGTTGCGGGCAATTCATTCCCTCCCGGAAGCATATCACCAAACAAAGTCAACACATCTAAAAAGCTTTTATCACTCCAGCCACTCTTGGCCTTGATATTAAAGAGCTTCACTATCGCTGAAAGCTTCGTATACTTTTTACAACCAGTATACAAAGGTTTCTTAGCATCATCAAGCATTGCATGAAAGTTCACTTCATCATCTCATGCAGCATCCTTCTCTTTTAATGCATCGAACATCTCTATTGTATCTGCTACATCATTTAGAGTGTCCATGTCTTCATAAATAGGTGCATGCATATCCTCACATGATGGCATTTCATTAGGATCAACTTGTCCGTGCCATATCCATATAGTATAGCTTGGATCGATACCAATTGTTGTCAAATAAATTTTACATCAGCTAATCTCAGTCTATAGAGATTCTCGCAGTCATTACATGGGCACCGAATGAAGTCAAGATCATCCACGTTAGCTTTAACATACTCTATAAATTCTTCAACCCCTGCTCTATATTCTTCCGATAATAGGTGCTCTCTCATCCAAGATTTATCCATCTGTATAACAAATTAAGATTTATCATGACTAGCAAGAATGATATTTCAGTTTTTAACTAAGATATCTTGCTTATAAACTACATATCTATATAGATTCAGATTATTTAAGTATGTAAGTTACTACATAAACATATACAAATACCAAGTGTCCTTGTGTGTCCAAAATAACATACCAAGCCAGGGGGTTCATCACCTGCTGCCTATAGCAGATGCCAATGCTATTCGACTCCCCTAAATTACTTATATAAATCCCTTCCTCTATCTACACTCACAAAATACTCTCAAGTGCATTGTGTACCTATATCTCATTCTTTTCTATAATACTCTAAAGCCCTGCTCCAAACCAAATCAGTTTATCTTTAATCAGTAGCCTCTTGAGTATAGCTTTGTAAAGACACGTATTCATCTTTATGGAGTTTCCTTTGAACACTACAACCTGATGTTAGTCTATTTTAGGGATTGTGTTACTAACTACTTCTAGAGCAGACTTCCTGATATAAGTATGTGTGGAGGATCCTAGCGACTTCCTGATGGCCGTGCGAAGCTTTACCCCAGTTGGCAAGAATATCGTTGAAGCCCTGACATCCTGATCCGGAAGGCAAGAGTTAGTGAACTTGGACCAAACTTCCACTGCCAAGTCTCCATGGTAGAAAATATGCTCCACAGTCTCTTCCTGTCTCTCTAAGCAGCAATGAAATACGGAGGCTAAGCTGATGCCAGTGGTGGTAAGAGTGTCGTCAGTAGGGAGTTTTCTACAATGTGCTCTCCAGATTAGAAAGGACCACTTCTTAGGGATGTAAGACTGCTAGAACACCCTGATGCTTGATGGAGCTCCGATGCACTGAACCGCTCGGTACGGAGATGCTATAGTGAATGAACCGTCGGTCTTCAATGACCACCGAAGAGAGTCGCGAACCGTCCCCATCTCCTGTCCAAAGGCTATAATGGAAGCCGCGGCCTCCTCACCGGCCCAATTGAGCAACCGCTCCCAGTTCCACTCCCTCTCATTGTTCCACAACTATCTGATCGCGGCAGAGTAGGGAGCGCCCGGCTGAGGGGAGAGTAGGTTGTCTCCGGTCCATCTTTCAAAAAATATGGGTGATTCGCCCGAACCTAACTTAAGGCATATCATAGGCTCAGCTAGGTGCCTCCCGTTGAGGATGCGACACCAAGAGGCTGAAGATCTATTGTTGGAAGAAGCGATGGACGGGTTTGTGTACTTGAAATACATAGCGTTCATGAACCGGGCCCACAACGAACGGTTCTCTCGTAGTTTCCACCACAACTTCATCGAGCAGGCATCGACAACATGGGTCAACCTACTGAATTCGATACCTCCCTCAGCCGTGGGTTTAGCCAAAGTCTTCTAGCTGGCCCAATAATGTTTTTCTTTGCCGTCATAATGACCCAGATGAAGTTGGCGAATAGGTTTTTAATGATGGTGAGGACCTTCTTGGGGGGAGAGCAAGCTGCTAGGGTATAGATCGGGATGGAGGATAGCATATGCTAAATTAGAATAATCTTACCACCAGGAGAAAGAATAACGTTATGCCATCCCTCAATCTTCTTTCTAATTTTTGCCACTAACCCGTCAAAACGTCCCGCATTAGATCTGTCGTACACCAGCGGACACCCTAAGTAGGTGAACGGGGAGTACTCGACCAAGAAAAAAGTAATGTTGGTGATCATGGAGGTGTGTTCTCTATTAGCTGAGTGGTGGACATATATAACACTCTTGTTTGGGTTGATGCGCTGATATGCTAAATTAGAATAATCTTACCACCAGAAGAAAGAATAATGTTATGCCATCCCTCAATCTTCTTTCTAATTTTTGCCACTAACCCGTCAAAACATCCCGTATTAGATCTGTCGTACACCACGGACACCCTAAGTAGGTGAACGGGGAGTACTCGGCCAAGGAAGAAGTAATATTGGTGATCATGGAGGTGTGTTCTCTATTAGCTGAGTGGTGGACATATATAACACTCTTGTTTGGGTTGATGCGCTGATCGGAGCATCTGAAGTATCTCTTCAGAGCGTTGTTGACCACCTCGACCGACCCCACATCGCTAGAGGCAAAAATAAGAATGTCGTCCGCGTATGCCAAGTGAGTGATGATCGGGCAACCACTAGAAGTGTGATAATGCTGAAATCGAGTGTGGCCGACCATGTTGTTCAGGTTCCTGCTCAGCGCTTCGACAATGATGATGAAGATGGTAGACGATAATGGTTCTCCCTGTCCGACTCCGCGACTAGACTTAAAGAAGCCGTCGCCTTGCATATTGACGACCGTGGAGAACCATGAGTTACTGATAGATCTCCAAATGATGTCTATCCAAGTCTCCAAAAATTCGAAGGCCCTGAACACCAAGACCATAAATTGCCAGTCGAGCCTGTCGTAAGCCTTTTCTATGTCCTTCTTGATGGTGATGTTCCCTCCCCTGGTCGAGAATTTAATATAGCAAATCATCTCTTGAGCTAGTAGAATGTTGTCTAAGATATTGCGGCCGCGAACGAAACCGCTTTGCTCTTCGAAGATAATCTTGGAGAGAAGCCCCGACATGCGGGTTGTGATGAGCTTGAAAATGATCTTGTTGGTGAAAGTGCACAAGCTCAATGGACAAAAATCTTTGAAGGTCTTCGGGTTGTCCTTTTTGGGGATGAGAATGAGGTTTGCACTGGATATCGATTTGGGGTATCTAGCTCCTTGGAAGAAGGCAATAACCGCCTAATGGATGTCAGACTTGATGATGTCCCAGCAAGATCTGAAGAAGACGCCAGTGAAACCGTCCGGGCCGGGTGCACTATGCTCGTTCAACGCCCAAACAGCGTCTTTAACTTCCAGCTCGAAGGGGTGAAGTTGCAATTGGGAGTTGTCTTTGTCATCGATCAGCCGCAAGAAAAGCCTCGTCTTTGATAATGTTTTCTTTGGTGAACAGCTTATAATAGAAATTTGCCGTAGCCGTCTAGATATCCTGATGTTCAAAGAGAGTGTAGCCGTTATCATCCTTGATCTGGTGGAGGTTGAGTTGTTGTTTGTGATCCTTGACGCAAGAGTGGAAGTAGCTACTGTTCTTGTTGCTCACGTTGTCTCAGGTCAGCCTGACTTTCTGTTTCCAGAATTCCACCTCAACTTTGAGACGAAACTTTAAGAGTGCTCTAGTGAGATTGAGAGAGGCATGAGCCGACTGGGAGCTATTGCTGGCAAACAGAATCTTCGCGCGGGCGACGTCGTCCTCGACGGTACGAACAACCTGGAATATGTCTCCGTAAGCTTCTTTGCTCCAAGATGAGAGAGCTTTCATTGTAGCTTTAAGTTTAGCGGTTACACGAGCAAGAGGATCTGGATCTTTGGGTCCCTCCCAGGTAGCCTTGATAGTGTCCTTGAATTGAGGATGATGACTCCACAGATCGAAGAAATGGAAACTTTTCTTGGGTTGGTTGGACATTCTGCTGATCTCGATGAGGAGCGGTGAGTGATACGATTCCGTGGTGTTAAGATGAGTGAGTCTGGAGATGATATCAAGGTCGGTCCACTGCGAGTTGATGAGGGCACGGTCAAGACGTGATTATTGCCTTCGAGCACCTTTCTGTATGTTGCACCATGTGAAGTTGTTGCCAGAGAACTAGAGCGATGACATGTAGATGTTGAAGATAAAGGTAGCAAAATCGAACATAGTGACGTGGGGGAGGACGACCTCCCATCTTCTCTTCTCTACATGTGACAGCATTAAAATCGCCTACGCAGAGCCAATGACTATTGATGTGTTGGTGGTAAATGTCGGTCAAAGAGCGCCAAAGCTCTTTACGCTCGCCGATGTCGCAACTGCCATGAACGACAGATAGGATGGACCGAGACTGGACTTAGGGTGGTACAACCAGCACGTGAGTGCCTATCTCGAGTCAAGGATGGTCTCGATCTTCCCTTATGCTTCGTGGGGAATCCAAATATCGTGGCAGCCAGCTATGGCGTTGGGGAAGCCAAGCTTAATCTGAATAGACTTAATTTTCTTGTTAGGGATTTTGGGTTCTAAAATGATACGAATATCAATTTTGTGGAGTTTCTTGAGACATTTTAATCTTCTCAAGGTAGGTTTATTAGCAATGCCCCGAACATTCCAAGAGAGGATGTTAAACATTGAGATGACTGGAGAGGGGGGAGTTGGTGTGTTTCGCGATAGATCTAGTGATCATAACCGTGGCCTCTTTTGTGCTTCTTTTACTGGCCTTTCTGGTGGTGGTGGCTGTCGTTCCTGACTCCTTAGAGCAGCTGACCTTATCGGCTGGGTCTATTTCCGGGTGTATATAAGTCTCTCCTTCTATTTCTGCCAAAATCTAAAATAGTTGTCCCGATTCGCAAAGTCGGCCTCCTTCGCTTGTTTCAGCCTGACCACTGAATCAGTGCTGATGTTGGTCAGTAGTTCCGCTTGGATGTCGACCTCAATGTTATGGTTGGTCTGCATTTTCTAGGCTGGTTGTGGAGGGTCATGTTGGCCCATTGGTCATATGGTCAACCTGATTTTAATAATTGATCAAAACTCTGTCTGGATATACGAAGCTAGTTAGGACATCTCGGCTTCTTGGACATAAGCAAGATTGGATATTCACTCCGTTCAAGACTGAAGATCTGTTTGCCTACTTGAGTCTGTATTTTCTATGCAATGTAATTTTCATTTTATTTGATTCTAGGAATACGTTGTACACCGAGTCGTACTGGCAAATAGGCTATCCCCAAATAGTTCAAAATGTTTTTAAAATGACCTATCAAAATGTTTACAAAAATGTTTACAAAAAGGTTTTCAAAAAGGTTTTCAAAAATCACCAAAACCTATTTTTAAAACCCTAACCTAACCCTGACAGAACTTGGCCAGAGTTCGGCCAGAGTTCGGCCAGAGTTCGGTTGGTGGCCGTTTGATTTTTGAATTCTCTGGAACTTGGTCCTCCTGCAGTTGCGGATTTGATCGAGATTTGCTCATCGAGTTCTGCCCGAATTCTGTCCAAATTCTGACAGAGTTCTCCCTTTGGAATTCCTATAAATAGAGAAGGATTTCGATCATTTCAACACACCAATTCACTTTTAATCTTCTCTCTATCTAAAGCTTTCTGCCTTCCAAAGAGTTTTCTAGAGCTTTCAATTTCAGATCCCAAGCCAGTTATAATCCTCTAGTTGATTTGCCAGTGCGGTACGGTCTAGAAGTTTCTGAGAGATTGTAATCAGAAGGCTTGATTGAAGAATACCTCTTCACATTTGAAGTTGGACGAGTTCTTCGTATCAAAGCTCGCGTTTTAGAAGTTGCAAGGACTTCGTAAGAAAACTTGCGATTTTTTCTATAGTGGATTCAACTGGTAGCAAGAGTTCTACCGACTGGATTAGTCCTCAACAGAGGGATACCAGTATACATCGCTGTCTTTGCGTTTGCTTTCTGAACTCTGCCTTTATATTATTTCAATTATGATTATATACTGTGATTGTGTTGCTAACAATTTTTATTTAGCATTATTCTGCTGCCAACTCTATTCACCCCCCCTCTAGAGTATTACGCTTTACTATATCGTTCCTACAATTGGTATCAGAGCGAGTGTTACAGGTAAAACGAGGTAACAGTGCTATTATTTATTCATTATTTATTAGATCACAGCACATCATATGGCTACTATGAAATTCACAAGTGAAGGTCAGGCCACAAACAGACCCCCACTGTTTGATGGTACTAACTACACTTATTGGAAAACACGGATGAGTTTCTTCTTGAAATCTCTTGACTTTGACTTATGGGCTATTGTTCTTGATGGCTATCAAAAGCCACCTCGTATAACTGTTGAGGGAGTTTTGGTTGAAAAACCCCAAAGCAGTTATACAGAGAAGGAAAAGAAAAAGGCCAGTCTTGACGCACGTGCTATTAATGCTCTTTTTTGTGCCTTAGACAGAACAGAATTTAACAGGGTATCTACATGCACAACGGCAAATAGTGTGTGGAAGCTTCTCGAAGTTACACATGAAGGCATGACTCAAGTCAAGGAGTCAAAAGTCAGCAGACTTACTCAAGAGTACGAGGCGTTCAAAATGAAGCCAAATGAAACAGCCACACAAATGTTCGAGAGGTTCTTGGATATTATAAACCCTTTGTCCTCCTTAGGCAAAGATTACAGTAACTACGAAAAGATTCGCAAACTCCTGCGAGCTCTCACCAAGAACTGGATTCCGAAGGCTACAACTATCATTGAAGGAAACGACCTCACCACAATGTCACTTGAAGTACTCATGGGTAAGCTAGTCACTCATGAACTGGAGCTACAAGATTTTGAAGAGCCTGCACCAAAGGAGAAGACGATCGCCCTCAAGGCTCAGCACAGAAAAGCTGCTGAAGATGACTCAAACAGCAGTGGATCTGACGCTGAAGATCAAGCACTCCTAGCAAGGAAGTTCAAAAGATTCATGAGACATGAGAAGAGAGTCAAAGAGAACAACAGCAACAACTGGTACCAAGAAGATGCTGTCTGCTATGGCTGCAAGAAGAAGGGACATATGAAGACGGACTGTCCCACCAACTTATCATCGAGCAAGAAGAACAACAGGTATGAAAAAGACAACCTGAAAAGATCAACGTCTCGGAAATATACCAACACCAGCATATGGCATGAGAGTGAAGCCAGCGACTCAGAAGATGAACATTCAGAGGACGCTGCAAATATCTGCTTCATGGCAATCGATCAGGTACCTACTGAACCTGTAGAAACATATGATGACTTTACCTTTGAGCAATTAGGAGATGCCTTCAGTGACCTGATGCTTGACTACAGGAAACTGCGTAGTAAATATCAGACCGCTAAGAAGGTACTCAAAGAGTACAAAGGAGAAATAGGAAGACTTACCGACCTACTAGTTGAGGTTAGAACTAATGTTAGTGAGTCTGGTGAGCTTTCCTCTATAAAGCTCTTATTACACGAGACTAAACAGTCATCCGAAGAGAAAGACAAGATTATAGACCAATTGAGAGAAGATCTTTCTAAAGAAAAGAAAAGTCTTCAATCTGCACAAATCAGAATGGAATCACTCACTTCTGATTATACTAAGTTATATGACACTTCCAAAAGGTTGGAAATTAGGTTAGAAAAACAGCCTGAGCTTGCTGCTTCCTATCCTAACACGTGTCACTTACCGAGAAATCGGAACATTCCCAAGCCAAACACTGTCAGACCAAACCATATAAAACCTTTACCCCAAAAGGTTAAGTCCAAACATGACCATAGGTATGCATTCTTCTATACTAGAAAACCCAAACCTACCAACCATGCACACCACTCAGCTTTCAATACTCGACATGCACAATGTCATTATTGTGGCCTCATTGGTCATATATTATCTGTATGTAGAATGAGAAAGCTTATAGATCTAAATGTTTATGCTTGGATACCTAAAGCTAACAATTCAGGACCTTACAAGAAATGGGTACCAAGAGTTTCATCTGCAAACTGTTTTGTAGGTGGAACACCCTTTACATGCTAGAAGCAAATGGATCCTCGATAGCGGTTGCTCACGGCATATGACCGGTGACGCTACTCTGTTTGCAACACTGTCGAAGAAAAAGAAGGAAGGTTATGTTTCCTTCGGTAATAATTTGAAAGGGTATATTATTGGTATCTGTGATGTTGGTAAGTCTCCCTATCCCGTGATTAAAGATGTCTGTCTGGTTACCGAGTTGAAACATAATCTGCTCAGCATAAGTCATCTAGCTGATCATGGTTATGGTATCAACTTTGGCAAAGACAAATGTACTATAGTTGATAGCTCAACTGGTAGTACAATCTTTGAAGGAATCAGGGAAGACAATATATATGTTTTCTATCTGCTGGAAGAAGCTAACATTTCAGGTAGATGCTTAATGGCCAAAAGTGATGAGAGTCATCTATGGCACATGAGACTCGGTCATACAAATATGGATACAATTTTAAGATTATCCACAAAGAAGTTAGTACGTGGTTTACCAGACATAACATTCAAGAAGGATTCGGTATGCAGCCAATGTGAAAAGAACAAGGCTACCAGATCCATATTCAAGTCTGTAAACGCAGTATGTACTACTAGACCTCTACAATTGCTACACATGGATTTATTCGGTCCTAGCAGAGTTGCTAGCCTCGGAGGTAAATTATATGCATTTGTAATTGTAGATGATTTTTCTAGATACACGTAGGTATATTTCTTGACACGCAAGAATGGTGCATTATCCGAATTTATCGCCTTTTGTAAGAAAGTACAAAATGAAAAAGGTTACATGATCACTCGAATTAGAAGTGATCATGGAGGCGAATTCGAGAATGCTGATTTCGAGCAATTTTGTGACACACGATTTCGCACACGAGTTCTCCTGCCCTAGAACTCCACAACAAAATGGAGTTGTGGAACGTAAGAACAGAACTCTAACCGAAATGGCCAGAGTGATGTTAAATCAATTTAGCCTACCCAAATACTTCTGGGCTGAAGCTGTCAATACAGCTTGCTCTGTGCTCAATAGAGTTCTAATTCGACCCAAATCGAAGAAGACTCCATTTGAGTTATAGTTTGATAGAATTCCTTCAGTTTCATACTTTAAGATATTTGGCTGTAAGTGCTTTATTCTTAATACTAAAGACAACTTGGGAAAGTTTGACGAAAAGGCCGATGAAGGTATATTTCTAGGTTATGCGGCCAAGAGCAAAGGGTACAGAGTCTTCACCAAACGTACCATGATCATCGAAGAATCAATCAACGTCACTTTTGATGAAATGAACCAAATGACTCTCGATGATAGTGATGAAGATCGGCCTACAGCAAGCTCAACATCAGCTGAACCTGAACCAAGCTCTGTACTAGCTGAACCTCCTAGAGGAGATCCAGGAACCAGCTACCTACAGAGTCTACCGAAAAGGTTAAAATTCACAGCTGATCATCCAAAAGATTTGGTAATTGGTGATATTACCAAGGGAGTAAGTACTCGATCATTCAGTAAAGATATTGTTTCTAGTGTTGCATTTATTTCACAGCTAGAACCCAAATCTATTAATGAAGCATGTAGTGATAGTTTCTGGATAGATGCTATTCAAGAGGAATTGAACCAATTCGAACAGAATCAAGTTTGGGAACTTGTTCCCAAGCCTATTGATCATCCGATCATTGGCACCCGTTGGGTATTCCGAAACAAACTGAATGAGGATGGTTTAGTAACTCGTAACAAGGCTCGACTCGTAGCTCAAGGATACAATCAAGAAGAGGGTATCGACTACGATGAGACTTATGCCCCAGTTGCGAGATTAGAATCCATTCGCATGTTATGTGCATTTGCATATTTTCATGATTTCAAACTTTTTCAAATGGATGTAAAAAGTGCTTTTTTAAATGGCTTTATAAAAGAAGAAGTTTTTGTAGCACAACCTCCGGGTTTCACGGATTTCAAAAATCCTGACCATGTTTTCAAGTTGAAGAAAGCCTTATACGGTTTGAAACAAGCCCCTCGTGCTTGGTATGATCGTCTAAGCTCTTTTCTACTTGACAACGAATTTTCAAAAGGAAAGGTTGACACTACACTATTTATTAAATATTTTAATGGCAAGCTACTTTTAATTCAAATCTATGTTGATGATATCATATTTGGATCCACTGATGAATCTCTTTGTCAAGAATTTTCTAAGTGTATGCAGAATGAGTTTGAGATGAGCATGATGGGAGAGCTAAAATTCTTTCTCGGATTGCAAATCAAACTAACTGACAATGGGACGTTCATTAATCAAGCCAAGTACACAAAAGATTTGCTAAAGAAGTTCAATCTGGACAATGTCAAACCTATTGGCACTCCGATGGAAACTTTAACAAAGCTTGATTCTGACGAACAAGGCAAGCCAGTCGACACACGTAAGTATCGAGGTATGATTGGTAGTTTACTTTACTTAACTGCTAGTCGTCCAGATATAATATTTAGTGTTTGCCTGTGTGCACGTTTTCAAGCTAACCCAAAGGAATCACATCTGACCGCAGTTAAGTGTATCTTCCGATACCTTAAGGGCACTTCTTCTGTTGGCTTGTGGTATCCCAAAACTAAATCCTTTGACCTTATTGGTTATTCGGATGCAGATTTTACTGGATGCAAGGTTGATAGAAAAAGTACTAGCGGCACATATCATTTCTTAGGCAAGGCTCTAGTCTCTTGGTTTAGTAAAAAGCAAAATTCTGTAGCCTTATCAACAACAGAGGCTGAGTACATCGCCGCAGGACGTTGTTGTGCTCAGATTTTGTGGATGAAACAAACCCTAGAAGACTTTGATTTATTTTTTACACATATTCCCATTTTTTGTGATAACACGAGCACTATTAATTTGACTAAGAATCCTGTATGTCACTCTCGTACTAAACATATAGAGATTCGGCATCATTTTCTTAGAGATCATCATCAAAATGGAGATATAAACCTTGTGTACATAGATACTGAAAATCAATTAGCTGACATCTTTACTAAACCTCTAGCGGAAGATCGCTTCAATTATTTACGTCGAGAATTAGGAATTTTGGACGTCAGTAATATTAATTGATTTTATTTTATGATTATATATCATTATCCAAAACTGTGTTAGAGACAAGCCAATAAAGAGTCTGTCTGTCACCACAACTACGGTTGAAGCGAAGCGGTATTTAAGAGTTCCCCGGTGAACCTCCGCCAGCTAGAACAGTACTCCTACAGCTAATCTGAGACAGTCGCTGTGTAAAGACATTTAATTCATAAAATATTATTAATTATGTTATTTGAAGGCTAAAATAACTAATCTTTGAATTAAATATTTGAAATGAGACAATGAAAAAGAAGTGGCAAAAATCAACCTGGAAGAACTCTAGGCGAATTCGGCCAGAGCTCTGACCGAATTCGGCCCGAGTTCGGTTGTAGGTATCTGTGTATATATCCAGAACCCGAGAGCTTCTTCTCTTTCATTGCTTCCAGACTAATTACAACAGCAGCAACAGCCGACCCGAACCTCCAAACCCTAGTTCTTCACCAATCTATTGCTTCCAATCTACTTGGTGAAATCTCTCCAAAATTTGGAATCGTGCGGAGATCGTCATTCTCTACAACATATCTTGATTTTGTGAGGTATAACTCCCTCTCTCTCCACCTTTCAATTAGTGCTTTTTATTCCAATGGCACCTATATTTAATCCATCTAAGAGGAAGAAGACCACTCCTAGTGAAGAAGGGTCGTCTTCGAATCCTTACACGGATTCACTGTTTTCGCCGATCCAAACGAGCGACGGCGCTTTCGATGGGTTCTTCTTTCAAACCCTCGATCAAGCCTTATTATGGTACGGTGACTTTTCCACCTGATCCATATGCGGCGGCGCTCCGGTAAAATGGACGGTATTTCCTGATCATCGTCACTTGTTTGAGGCATTAGGGTTACACTTATTTGTTAAACTGTGCTTTCCAATAGCTACTAATGCCATTAGATTGTTCTATTGCAATCTCGGAGTAAACACTTTTGAAGTGAGCACACGTGTCGGAGGCATAGACATTGAGTTCAATGATGCCCTCCTAGCAGAGATTCTTGGCATTCCTAATGAAGGTGAACCGCTAGTTGACATCACGGAATTCGATTTCCCCGAAGGCACAACACTCACTAGTTTTAAAGCGGAACTCTGTGCACCTAACAGAGTACGTTCTGGAATGTTCAAGGCTAACAACCTGAACTTATTTAACTACGAATTGCATCGCATCATTTATTCTACTCTACTTCCCAAATCCACTTCCAAGGATGATGTGACTTCGCTTGAGCTGTCCGCCATGTACCATATTATTAAGGGGATTCCTTTTTCCGCCCCTAAGACTATCATTCAGATGATGGGACGTTGTCGTGCTAGAGATCGAAATCTCTCTTACGCGATGATTCTTCCTCGTATCTTTCAGCGATTTGAGATCGATCTATCGACTTGTACTCAGGACTCTGAGCCCAAGTTTCTCCAGCTATCTCGTTGCAGCCGGACTGCTTCAGCTCCACCTTCTGCTCCTCCTACTGCACCTCCTCCACCACATCAGCCGTACGCCATGACTTTTGAGGGCATACATCAGCACTTATCAGCTTTGCACGTCTCGATGACGGACATGGCTCGCGAGCGTGAGTTCCGCGATGTCACCCGTTATTAGGCGATGATAAACTCCTTGGCTGATCTTCGTTTCGCTCAGACTGGTTATTCAGCCAGTTCCATCCCTCGTGATCCAGCTTTTTTGGGTTACCGCTGTGAGGATGAGGCTGTCCATGCCTACTTCCAGCCAGGTAACGCCTATGATTGGTATCGTGCTCCTCGAGATTACGTCGATGAGTTCTATGCTGGCGCCCCTACTCATCCTTCTGGCGCTGGTACTTCTGGTGCTGGTACTTCCGGTCATGCTGGCCGAGCTGCTGATGATGTTGATGATGAGGATAGTGATGATGAGATGTGATTTGATTATTAGTGATATTTTATTGTACACTTGGAAATGCTCCGACATTCCAAGTTTTTATCATTTTTTTAGTTCTTATCAGTACTTTGAAGTATGCTTTCAGTATTTTTTTTATCTTCATGGACATGCTTATGATGTTTCATTTATGACATCTCAGTTTATTTCAGCATTTTGTTTAGCACTATCTCTTTATACTGCTTCTTCATTACAAACTGCCTGTGAAATAGCATGTCTGAGATTTCTTTTATTCTTTTGAAACAATAGCATGCCTGTTCTAATATTCTTTAGAGACAATAGCATGCTTGTAATGATAATCTGTATAAACTTTACATTCCTGTGATGATATATATCTACTCTTTATGTTTTATTTATTATGTTTTCTCACTATTTGTTCCTTATGCATTAATTGCGGGGGAGCCTTCTGCATTAAATACGGGAGAGCCTTCTCTTGTGCAATTATTTTGCTAAGTGACAAAGGGGGAGAAAAATTAAAGTTCTAACATTTTTTTGAGTTAAATACAGGACATGAACAATTTCACGTTTTGATTCTTTTTGAACAAGCTTAATGTTATATCATTCATAGTTTGTCAATTATCAAAATGGGGGAGATTGTTGGCCCATTGGTCATATGGTCAACCTGATTTTAATAATTGATCAAAACTCTGTCTGGATATACGAACCTAGTTGGGACATCTCGGCTTCTTGGACATAAGCAAGATTGGATATTCACTCCGTTCAAGACTGAAGATCAGTTTGCCTACTTGAGTCTGTATTTCCTATGCAATGTAATTTTCATTTTATTTGAGTCTAGGAATACGTTGTACACCGAGTCGTACTGGCAAATAGGCTATCCCCAAATAGTTCAAAATATTTTTAAAATGACCTATCAAAATGTTTACAAAAATATTTACAAAAAGATTTTCAAAAAGGTTTTCAAAAATTACCAAAACCTATTTTTAAAACCCTAACCTAACCCTGACAGAACTCGGCCAGAGTTCGGCCAGAGTTCGGCCAGAGTTCGGTTGGTGGCCGTTTGATTTTTGAATTCTCTGGAACTTGGTCCTCCTGCAGTTGCGGATTTGACCGAGATTTGCTCATCGAGTTCTGCCCGAATTCTGCCCGAATTCTGACAGAGTTCTCCCTTTGGAATTCCTATAAATAGAGAAGGATTTCGATCATTTCAACACACCAATTCACTTTCAATCTTCTCTCTATCTAAAGCTTTCTGCCTTCCAAAGAGTTTTCTAGAGCTTTCAATTTCAGATCCCAAGCCAGTTACAATCCTCTAGTCGATTTGCCAGTGCAGTACGAGCGGTGATCTATTCGTTTGTCCTATCTGATGTAAAGAAGGAGCGGTGATCTATTCGTTTGTCCTATCTGATGTTTGAAGGCGGTCTTAGGGATGACGTTCTTCTTCAGTTTCGGATGAGCTTTGAAACAGTGATCGGTGAGGTATCCTCTCATGTGACAGTGGGTGCAATAGATCACACTATTGTCATAGATAATCTGTTAGGTGTGTGTCTTATTGCCAAGCTCTATCTGGATAGATTTGGGGAGCTCCTTCGAAATGTCAAGCTCCACGCAGATTTTGGCATAATTTGCTTTGGTCAGGTTGCGGGTCTCCTCGGCCATTGCCACGAAGGTCCCGAAGGAAATGATGATTCTCTTCATAGCTGCCGGCAAAAAACAAATGAGCGGTGGGTTGGGGAGGGTGACCCATACAGAGACTATTGGCGAATCTTCCTTCATATTGAAATCTTGGGACCATTTGATGATTTTCATAACGTGGGAGTCGATCTTCCCTGAACCACTGATCTGGACAGACGTATAATCCGTTGTCGATGCGATGTGCAAAATAATGTGTTTGGGGTCCATCGGAGCAACTTTGCATATATATATATATATATATATATATATATATATATATATATATATATATATTTTTACTTTGCATATATATATATATATATATATATATATATATATATATATATATATATATATATATATATATATATATATATATAGGCATTATATATATATATATATATATATATATATATATATATAATGCCTATATATATATATATATATATATATATATATATATATATATATATATATATATATCTATATATATATATATATATATATATATATATAGGCTTTATATATATATATAAATATATATATATATATATATATATATATATATATATATATATATATATATATATATATATATATATATATATATATATATATATAAAATATAGGCTTTATATATATAAATAGAGTTTTGTTTATAAATTTAGTAATATAATTAATATATGTATTACAACCGTTGATTATAAAATTCTTTTATAATAATTATATATATATATATAAATTCCTAGTATTATCTAAATGTGTGTATCCATATATATATGAGAACAGAGGCATATATATATATATATATATATATATATATATATATATATATATATATATATATATATATATATATATATATATATGGAAATGTTTAAAACTGCTCCAGGTATATATATATGTATATGGAAATGTTTAATCCAGGTATATATATATGTATATGGAAATGTTTAAAACTGCTCCAGGTATATATATAAATAGAGTTTTGTTTATAAATTTTGTAATATAATTAATATATGTATTACAACCATTGATTATAAAATTCTTTTATAATCATTATATATATATAAATTCCTAGTATTATATATATATATATATATATATATATATATATATATATATATAAAGATGGAAATGTTTAAAACTGCTCCAGGTGATATTATCAGCGAACTTCCGGAGATGAGTCCAGGTCAATTTCAAGAGGGCGTGGCTGATTTTAGTCTTGGGGGAAGTAATCAGAGCAGCTTGGGTTGTTTATGAAAAATGACGAAGCAGAAGAAGAGGAAGGTAACCCGTCCAGTGTGAAGACAAATGATGTTGAAGAGGGGGAAATTGATCAAGTATATATACCTTCACATCTGTGGTTTTGTTCCTCAAATAGAGGCCTTTGAGGAGAGTACGAGATGATTACAAACTATATTGATGGGACTACGATCTGAGTTGTATAAAGAATCATGTCGTCTGTGACTGGAGTTAAGCATGACCATGGCCTTGCTTTCTGCTGATGGGCTGGAACTGATGCTTTGTTGGGACGTTGCATGTGAAATGAGTTGTTCTAGAATTTGACAGCGGGACTTGAAGCAAGATTGCATCCGTGCAAGTATCAGAGTGGAGTATTGTTAGGGTGGTTGGTATATTGGTTCAAGGGTTGCGATGGATGCAACTATTTTACCTACTCTGTGCTTTTTAGTGCTTCAAAACAGTTGATTCCTTACGTTATATACATGATGAAATGGGTTTGCAGCAGCTAATGGTTGCATTTTGTGCTTCTACTGCACCACAGAGCTGTAACTGGGCATAAATGAACATTTGTTAATATTTACAGCTTTCATGCTTGTGCACAGGGGTGAGTATTCGGGTTAGCCGGTTGACCGAACCGGTTAACTGAAAACCGAATAAACCGAAACCGAAAATAAGTAAAACGAAACCGAACCGCTTACAGCCAGAACCTAATCCAACCGAACCGAATAAATTTGACCGGTTTATTCGGTTACAATCGGTTTATTTGGTTGGGCTGGACCTTTTTGAATTGTAATAGGCTTGGCTCAAATTGGGGTTCCTATTTAAAAATAAGGTCATTTTTTACATGCACAATGTACACCAGGAGAACAAAAACACCAGGAGAACAAAGAAAACTGTAAAGAAAAAAAGAAGACTTTTGCCATCCAGATTTTTTTGGTTCAAACCAACATGAACGTTTAACATCAGTGAGTGAGAAAGAACAAAAATTGTACAAATTTCAAATTTCAGGTCTTCTGTCATCCATTTTACAGACTTTACTTTAGAAATTTCAAGTTCCTTGTAACAATAATACAAAATCATTGACCCAATAATGATCCAAGAAAACAATATCTTCTATATTACATTAGAGATTGAATTTGACAGTTGACCCAAGAATACAAATAAAGAAATTGTGAGAGATTTGACCAAATAATACATATCATACAAAATTCCAAATTATACAATCAAATCAAGGAAGATGATGTAAAAGCATGAAAATTTCAGCATATGAAGCTCTATGCACCCAAGTCGTCCTGTGAAGCTCTATGCGCCCAAGCCACCCTGTGAAGGAGGGCGCATAGCCTGAAACAGGGCTATGCGCCCAAGCCTGACTCGATCAAAGCCATGATCAAAACATGCACCGAAGCACACGGCCACGTTAGTCTCCACGAGCAGTCGTGCACCGAAGCATACGGCCACGTCAACACCACGACCAACCCACGATCTCGCAGCCTGCATGTGCCTACACCCTATGCGCCAAAGGTAGTACTATGCGTCCACATGAAAATCAGTGTGTTTTCCTCATGTGGGTGCATAACATCATTCCAGCTCAGAAACAACTATAAAAAGGGGTCTCATCCCTATTCAAAATACAGAACGGAGAGCATTTTCAAGAGCCAATATGCTGCACTTCTTGCCAGTGAGCCGAGAGTTAGCAATTTTCTTAGGTTTTCTCCCACTTTTGTAATCGGAGTGTCAACGTAGTAAAGGAGCAACTGCCGCTCGATCTCCATCGTCCCATTCGCTAGAATTCTTTTTTGTACTTGGGGATCCTCAGTGCAGGATCTCTCAGGCGTACACGATTTGTGGTGTCTTGCGTCAATAAAGAAAAGACAGCATTTTTTTTTCTTTTTGTGTGTGTCCACAAAAATGGTGACTCTGCTGGAGACTACCTTTTCCTCTGACGAGAAGGTGGTGACGCAATCCGATACCGACAAAGTGGGGAGCACTCAGAAGATGCTGGTCGTAAAGTTCGATCAGCAGGCGTTCGAAGAGATGCACTCGAGGGATGGCTCTACTCCCTCAAAATCAGCAAAGCCAAACAAGTCTCGCAAGACTTGGCTTCCGAAGGCTCGCTGTGCATATCCTGCTAGTGTTATAGCAGATATGCAACTGGAGAACTCTGTCACATGGGCGCATGACTCTGCCACAGAAGCTCCTAAAATGGAGAAGGCTCATACCGTTCCGGGCTCTACTAGCCCAGTGATTTCTTTCCTGCACAACCAACAACAGAGTGTTCGACGCTCGAGATTTGGCAAAGGAAAGTACTATGATGCCAAGAATCGGGGTGTTCGACACTCTAGGCAAACCCAGCAAGGGTCACAAATGAAGGAGGCAAAGCTGGAAGAAAATAGCGCTGCTCCACCAAACGTGCGCCCAAGGGGATGTTTGGGCGCATAACCCAAATCAAAATGCTTCTGTCTTCGACAGATTGGGAATCCAGGGTCATGCGCCCAAGGCTATGCACCCAGGCTCACTTGATCCATACTGTGCGCCCACATCAAGGAGGCTCGGACATGCTGCCAAGAAGCATGTGCCCAAGGCCAGTCTCCAAGGCCTATGCGCCCACACCAAAAAGGCAGGCCCCAACGCGTATAGCACGGGACTGTCTTCAAGGACATCACAGAACTTACGTGTGGGGGTTGTCCCTGCACGTGAACTAAGTCTGGATGTGCCTACTCTCCTTACGAACCCGCATGCAAATCTCGGCGATGCATGCAACATGGGTTGTAAGGCAAAACTCCCTTTCGCTGACTTGTACGACATGATAAATCATAAGCGTAAAGCGAGGGAGGACATAACAATTCATAGTGCATATCCGTGCAACAGTATTGTCATCAACTATTGCTGCTCCAAAGCAACAAGAGTGCCTTAGAGACAGTCTGTGTTCCGACGGCTGCATTTCTTTGACGACGAAAAGCCGTTGTGTGTCTCATCCAACATGGCTTCATGGGGTCCCCCTTATGGAAGCCCCAATCAAAGACGGTGTACCACAAACCCAACTTTCTCTCTCAGTTATGCGAGAAAAAAGAGAAAAAGTCTACCAATAGATGGCCAGCAGGCTGTCACATCTGAAGGAGTCTATATGGGTACTCGGTCAAAGGCGAGATTCCGTATGGAAGACGAAGACTCCAAAGCTGGGGGTAGTATTCCCTCAGAGTCTGAAGCAGATGACCTTCACATTGCGGGTAGCCTTCCAGAGGATGACGATCTCTCCGAGTCTGACGGTGACTATCTACCTCCTCTACCTGAAGATGAGGGACTCGTCAACTCGGAGACAGACAATATCAGCACCAGTTGTACTGTTTCTTCTGTTCATCCTCGCATGTTATCTTCATACATGGCGGACAGAGAAAGACCTAAAGAAGCCAATGATCAGACCAGCAAACGGCTAGAGGGTCTTGAAACATCATTCGCCAAAATCACTGATATGCTGACCAGTATCATGGCGGTTCAAGCTGCTAGGGCTATTCCTCCACCTCAACAAAATATCTCAGCTCATGCTAATCCAGCTCATAGCAACAACACTCCTTCACTACAAAAGGAGTATCACTCCGTTGTGCCTCCCCCGAATCTTACAAATGCCGGGGGTGGTCCTTCGCCAACGACGCTTGACAACCGTTCAGCAGCCGTTTCCCAATACCTGCTCAATCAACATGATGCAATTGATTCCCTGGTTGCCCGTCTCGACACAATCTCACACAAAGACGAGCTTCAGAATATGGGGATATCTCAACCTTATCCTCCTGAATGGGAGAACGCTACTTGCCCTCATAACTATAAGCCACTAACGCTAAATTCATTTGACAGGTTGACTTCTCCTCGTCAACACATGACATACTTCAACACGCAGACTCTGCACTTACCCAGGGACGATCCATTCTTATCAAAGCTGTTTATTACCACCTTGCAGAGGTAGCTTTCGAATGGTTCTGAAGTCTGCCTGACGGTTGTATCAATTCGTTTAAAGACTTAGAGAGGTTGTTCCTCAACAGGTTTTTTGAGAGTGGCATGCATGTTAGTATGTCCACCCTCATCGAGACCAAGTAAAGGAGGACTGAGTCTGTCATCGCCTTCATTGAACGCTTCAGGCGGCTATCACTGAAGATACCCTTCGGCATACCAGACTCAGAACTTATGGATACTTGTCGACATAACTTCCTTCCTACGGTAAAGTTTTGTCTGGGTATACATAAGTATGATACATGGTCCGCTTTTATTGGGGCCGCTGATGCTGCTGAAAATGACCTTCCTAATCTGGAACTACTAGGGTTGAAAACAAACAAATTCAAAGACAAGGGCATGCATCCTCAAACTATCCCTGTCCGTGGGGGTAAAGGAAAAGAAGTCTTGAAGGTCGACACATCCAAAGGAGCTTCCAATTCTCAGGGTGCCTCCGACAAGCCTAAGAAGACCTTCTCCTTTGACGAAGACAATGTCATTACCATCTTTCACACACTAACGATGGGTAATAAACTGACATTGCCACCACCACGACGTCCTGCAGAGGCGAGCCAACTCAATGATCCCAAGTACTGTCTCTATCATCAGTACGTGCTTCATTCTACCAAGGACTGCATCATCCTGAAGAAGAAGATATAACAACTTATCGATAGCCAAGTGATCAACCTCGAAGTTGAAGACAAGAAGCCCCAGACAGCGTGGTCCCGATCCCCAAGGCAATAATGGAAGTCGTCAACCTACTGCCAGCTCGCAACTCAATCTTGGTTCCACTCACAACTGAACGTGGTGAGATCATGTGGGTCCATTCGGACCTTGTGCAAGAAGTGACGCATGGGGTGGTACCTCCCAAAGCAAAAAGGAGCAAAAAATATAAGCTATTCCATATGGTGTCTTCTTCCATCTACGAGGTTCTATCTGGCGAGACGCGATCGGGAAAGACTTATCTTCGGACGTACGATCCCGCACAAGAAGAAGTAGTACCTTCTCAAGCTCCTGCTACCCCTACAAGCTCAGAAGCTGGCTCGTCTAAGCCGTCAACTACCGACAAAGCCAACAAAAGTAGACGTGGTTTAACAAGTCTCTGAAGGCGCCATCTCCCAAAGGCATGGATCGGCCCTACAACTTTGACATACTGGCACAGCTAGCCAATACACCTGCCAGGTTGTCTCTGTTTGATCAGTTGTGACTCTCCAAAGAAATGCGGAAGGCCTTAAGTGAGGCACTATACTACATGCTGACTCATATCTCACTGAAGTCAAAGCCCCCATTGAAGACGTTGTCTCCTGTCCTCACTGCCACAGTACTATGGAAGTGGTGTCCAACATCACCTTTTCATAGGAGGACATGCTACTCAAAAACAATCGTCATGATAGACCCATGTACTATACAGGGTATATCTGGGCGATCAAGGTGGACCGTATGCACATCGATCCAGGATCCTCCATCAGCATCATTCCTAGAAGTTTGCTTCAAATTCTGGGAATCCCTCTGCATAAGCTATCTGCAACCAACACAACTATCATGGCTTTCAATGCTGGTCGAAGTCATCTGCTGGGCAAGATCCGTCTCAAGTGCCAGATAGGTGATCTCCGAACGGAGGTTTCCTGCTATGTGATCAATGCCAATGTATCCTATAACGTCTTGTTAGGACGTCCATGGATACACGAGACCATGATCGTTCCTTCCACACTTTACTAGTGCTTCAAGTACGTCAACAACGACGGTGTCGTGAAGACGGAGTTTGCCGATGTCGATCCTTTTTAGGGCATCGAATCCTATTATACAGATTCGGTACTTTACCAATCTCAGCCCTCCAAGGATGACAACAACAAAGCTAACAATGAAGCTGAAGCAAGTTCATCCTCCAATGATGGTCCCCTGATTATCCGAGTCAAAGGACGTACTACTCAAAAAAGTACTCCGAAGCCTCTCACAATCTGGATAAAAAAGAAGAACCCTGACAAGGTCAAACCATTGACCATCATTCTTCGCAAGAACCCTGACAAGGTTAAACCTCAGGAGGAACCTGTTGAAGTCCGTCCTCCCAATCTTGAAGAATTACCCTACGTGGTGAACTTGGCCAAGACTGTAGCTCCTCTTCTAGATGATGGTCCTCTCAATGAGTATATCAATACTCATAATAATGTACCTTCAGCGGATGATGTTATCCTTGAAGAGGAACTTGCATATTTTCTTAGTAAAGGTTTATCTTTGAATTACTATGATGTCTATCAATCTATAAACCACTACATAGATACGATATACGCTCTAGATCACGGCATAGGACCACACCTCTGTATGCTGGTCACGATGCCTCACCTGCGAAAAAATGTTTACCGAGAAGATATCCACTACTTCATCGTTCCAGCTAGAAAAAAGGATGAAGAACTAATCATCTTCGGCCGTATAATTGGCGAAAGAAAGTTCGTCCCCGACTCTACTTTTTCCAAGCGCAACACAGAAGCTGACTATGACTCTGAAAAATGCAACTTTTTCGATATAGTTGGCAGGCCAAGAATATCATCCAGAATATGGGATATGACATCAAAAGCAACCAGGGGCTAAATTACGGCCGGGGACGACGGTTGCTAGTACGACACTTTGCTCCTCCTAGCAAACCCGAGAACTACTATCAATAAAACGGTGTTGGTTTGGGTTATGTTACTCCTCCAACAACTCCCAAAAGATCAGATGATGAAGCAGATCGTTGTTCTCATTCTTCTGATTCCTTCCTCTGGGACTCAGACTCCAGCATTGGCGACATGTTCGAAGCAACTCGGTCCGTCAATATGGTTTTCATTGACCAAATTGCAGATGATGTCCAATCAATCGAGTTTGAACAATGGGCTCAAAAGATGGATACTAGGTAGGAGCTACGCTTCGAATGATGTGAACCACCTACCGAAGACGAAGTCATCCAAGTCAATTTAAGACATGAATCATCTTTTAAACCAATTTTCATCAGCAAAAGTCTATCTGGCGAAGAACGACAATCTCTTATACAGCTTATAAGAGAATACATCGACGTCTTTGCATGGAGCTATGAAGACATGCCAGGTCTGGACCCTAAAGTTGTCATGCACCGTCTAAATATTTCGTCTAAAGCTAAGCCAGTGAAGCAGCAACAACGACAATCCAACCAGATGTCATGGAGGCCATCGAGAATGAAGTCAAGAAGCTCATTGCCAGTGGGTTCATTTGCGAAGAACAACACCCTGACTGGGTTGCCAATATCGTTCCAGTCATGAAAAAGAACGGTAAATTTCGAGTCTATATCGATTACCGTGATTTGAACTCTGCATGCCCGAAGGACGATTTTCCTCTACCGATCACCGACGTAATGATCGACAATACTTGATTTCAAGCGGATGTCCTTCATGGATGGGTTCTCAGGCTACAACAGATCAAGATGTTCCTCGACGACGAGAAGCATACATCTTTTCGAATACCGTTGGGGGTATACAACTATACGGTGATGCCCTTCGGATTAAAAAATACAGGGGTGACATACCAACGAGCCATGAACACAATTTTTTGTGATCATTTGCGTAAAACTGTGGAGTACTACGTAGATGATATCACAGTTAAAAGTTGTCTCAAGGGCAACCACCTCCAAGACTTGAGAACGGTGTTCAAACTAATGCGTGCACACGAACTCAAGATGAATCCAACCAAGTCTTTTCTGGGAGTCTCCAGCGGCAAGTTTCTTGGTTTCGTCATTACTTCGAAGGGTATACATCTTGAGCCAGAGAAAGTGAAGGCTATCCTCGATATGTATCCTCCAAGAAACCTCAAAGAGCTACGCAGATACAAGGAAGGCTAGCATACATCAGACGATTCATTTCGAACCTTTCTGGAAGATGTCAACCATTCACTCAGCTTATGAAAAAGGCGTATCTTTCGTCTGGACTGAACAATGTCAACGCGCATTCGACGACATCAAGGCGTATCTCATAAGCCCCCCAGTATTGGTAGCTCCAATAATGGAGAAGTCTTTCTTACTATATGTTCGTGCTATGGACTATTCTCTTGGCGCCCTATTAGCTCAGAAGAATGAAGGCGGCCATGAACAGGCAATCTATTACCTCAGCTGTATAATGGTATGTGCCGAACACATATACACACCAGTAGAGAAGGAATGCCTTGTACTGGTATTTGCCATCCAGAAGACACGCCACTATTTGTCTGGACAGACTATCCATATTATATTTAAAGTCAACCCTTTCAGAATACTTATGACTAAATCGGGCTCTCTCAATTCCCGTTTAGCTACATGGGCAATGCTGTTGACTCCATACAATATGCTCTTCGTTCCTCAGAAGGCAGTAAAAGGTCAAGCATTAGCTGATTTCCTAGCAGCTCATCCGGTGCCAGAATCTTCCAAACTCTATGACGAAATCTCCGATGAAGTAGTGGAGTCTAACACTACAACTAAAGAAATCTCCTTTTGACGAATGTTCTTTGACGGTGCATCAAGAACAGGACCTAAAGGAAATATTATGGCCGGAGTTGGCGTCGTTCTCGTATCCCCTGATCATCTGGTTATTCATTTTGCATATTCTCTCATGGAACCATGCACTAACAATATGGCCGAATTATTGCCCTATTAATTGGTCTACAACTGCTAAAACAACTGGGAGTTGACTATCTAGAAGCTTACGGCGATTCTAAGCTAATAGTTAGTCAGGTCTGAGGGGATTATGAAGTTCGTCACGAAGATCTCATCCCCTATCAAAGAGCAACAATCGAGTTAGCGTCTACGTTCGATGGATTCTTCATCGAGCACGTGTCTCGACTACAGAATATAGAAGCAGATGCTCTAGCCGGTCTCGCTGCTTCCTTGAGCGTCCCTATCAATACTCAGCAGTCGATCACAGTATCTCGTCGAAAACTATTCTGTGTGAAAAATGGCTTACATATTCATCACAGCTACACAACGGAAACAAACGTCTATATTAAAGACTGGAGATTTTCCTTCATAGACTATGCCGTCTATGGAATCCTTCTTGAGGACCCAAAGGAAGCAATGTCTATCCAAAGGTGATCCCTCAGATTTTACTACGACACAGCTACCAAGATGCTGTACCGACGCTCTTACGACGGGCTACTGTTACTATGTCTATCAGACATAGAAGCCAAACATACACTCCGGGAGGCTCACGACGGAGTGTGTGGTGCACATCAACCAGGCTCCAAATTACAAGACCGCCTCAAATGAATGGGTTATTATTGGCCCACGATGATAGCAGATGTCATTGAATATGCAAAAAAGTATTGAGCTTGTCAGTTCTACGCCGATTTCATTCATCAACCTTCGGAGTTCCTACACCCGACTGCAACATCTTGGCCATTTGAAGCCTGGGGCATGGACGTCATAGGACCAATCACCCCGTAGTCTTCCAGAGGACATCGGTTCATACTAGCCATAACCGATTACTTCTCCAAATGGGCGGAAGCTATACCGTTCACCAAAGTGAAGACATCAAACTTGATCAGTTTTATCAAACATCATGTTATCTACCGCTTTGACCTACCTCGCAAGATCATCCATGATAATGGTCCATAATTCGCAAGCCATGTGTTCTATCGGTTCTGCGATAGGAACCGAATCCAGAATGTAGCCTCTACTGCCTACAATCCAGCGGCTAACGAGCTAGCAGAAGCCTTCAATAAAACCATCATAAAACTTCTCAAAAAGTTCATGCCTTCAAACAAGCACGATTGGAATGAGAAGCTCAACGAATGTCTATGGGCCTATCGTACAACGGTCCGGACTCCAACAGGCAGCACGCCATTCTTTCTGGTTTATGGAAGCAAAGCAGTTCTTTTCCTAAAAATCCAGATTTCTTCTCTTCGAGTAGCCTTAGCCAGCGAGTTGACTACCGAAGAAAGCTACCATCTGCGACTCCAAGAGCTCGAAGCGCTAGACAAAAAATGCTTGTTAGCTCAGCTACGTATTGAGCTATACCAAGCACGCCTTTCCAGAGCCTTCAACAAAAAAGTGAAAGAAAGAATCTTCCAAGTCGGTAATCTAGTCTTAGTAGTGAGAAGACCAATGGTCATGACACACAAAACAAAAGGAAAATTCTAACCTAAATGGGAAGATCCTTTCATCATAGAATCAGTGTATTCTAACAGTACTTATCGACTAACCAAACTTGATGGTGACTTGCTCATGATGCCTATCAACGACAAGTTCCTGAAGAGATACTATGTGTAGCCTCTTTTACATAATGTTCACATATGTCCAGTCATGTAAATGTACAGTGCGATGTTTATGTGGTTCAAAAAAATTATCTAACTATTATCCGTATTCCAAGAGTTATGAATACGCCTTGGATAATAGGTCCTCTAAAATATTTCTCCAGTGGAATCATTCCTGTTTTTGACTACGTCCAAACTCGGTTTGACGAAAACAACTCACGTCCCTATTACCTCTGAATTTTTTTCGATAATTATTTCCCCAGAAGAATGATTAAGAAATGTTTTGCCATGTCCATATAACCTATGAGCAAAGCATTCATCAAGGATAATCACGTCCATACTACCTCTGAATTATCCACTCCCACCTAACGTTATATATCTTTTCACGTCCATATTACCTCTGGTCAGATATAGAACATCCTCTGCTCTTACGTCCATATTACCTCTACTAGCAGCTTCTTTCAACTTATTATCTGTATTAAAAAAACTTGAATATAAAATGGATAATAGGTCCATATCAAAATTTTCCAGCGGAATATCCACCAGAAATATCCTTGCTATGTCCACATTACTTCTAGTTCTGATATTTTACAAAAAACTACATTTACTTTGAAAAGATTCTTTTTTCTTTACGTCTATCAAGAGACGAAAAAAGGTACAAAAAGCCGTAACGGTTGGAAAAAAAAGAGTTACAAAGAATCTAAGGGATACATAGGCAATTGATGTTGTCCCTTGGAGTCGCGATTTCGGCTTCAGACTTCGCGGTAGCTCGACGGCGCGCCTCTTCTTGACGAGCAGCTTCATCCTCGAAAAAGATCAGACTCAGATGCTCTCCCTCCAACTTTGCCAGCTGTTCTTTTAAATGGGCAGAAGTGGTGACGGTCATGGCAGCCTGAGCCAAATAATCCTCCTGTTCAGATATTGTCACCCTCAAGTCAGCTTCCAGTTGAGCGATCTCGTTCTGGATCTGCGCAATATGATTATACCTCTCGGTGATCTGTACAGTCAATTTGTTTTTCGAGGCGGCACGGGCCTCACTTGCAGCGTTGAACTGACCATACTGGTCAGCCAATTTGTCGATCTCTCGAACAAGGGTATCTTTCCTTGCCTAGAAAGTGGCCTTCTCCTCCGCAAGAGCCGTCATCAAAGCCTCATCCTCTGTACGGAACATCAACGTCGGGCTCCACTGCTTGGCATCCCGGAACCTAGCCACCTGACCCTCCAGGTCATTCAGATCTTTTCTCAGAATATTGGCCCGCTCTTCATTGCCGACAATGCTCCCGAGGGCCGCTACTTAGCATTCGACAACAGCCTTCACAGGGCCAAAGGCAGTATTCCGATTTAGGACTCCAGAAAGCTTTACTTTTAGCACAGAGTAGAAAGCTTTGATGACTTCTTGGGCCATCTCGTCATCTTCAGAGGAGGTCGTCGGAGAGGAGGCTTGGAAAGTTTCTTCCACTCCAGGAAGGGATAACTAATAAGAAGCCAAACCTGACAAAGAAAAAATATATATACATCAGTAACCAAAAATAGAGGAAGGGAAATACGAACGAGTTGTAATTTTGTACCTTCGGCTTGCTCAACTCCAGTCTGGGCTACGCCATCAATCTTGGCTACAGGGAAACCAAGAGTAGGCCCAGATTGTTCAAGAAGAACAATATCAAGGCCTTGAGCGGCATTAGGCCTGATTTTTTCTATAATCCCAGTTGGACCAGGAGTAGATTCACCAATAGCCCCCTCAATAGGCTGTTCATCCTCTCTTTCTGTAGCCGATACCGGCTCACTAATAGCTCCCCCCGTACCAGCAAAATTGGAGGAGCCGGGAACAACTTCTGTCCCTTCTCCAATGGGGGGACTATCTTCGCGAGTGGTTGTCACCCTCAAAATCTGTGTTATGTATTTTCGTATACGTGTACATATTTCGGGTCCGTATTTTTATTAGTCATGGTTAGCTAGTCATGGTTTTATTTTTAGCATATTACATTGGCATAGTTATTTTGGCATTTCATTGGTTATGGCTTAGCTTGGTTCGGTTTAGCTTGGTTTGGTTTGCTTTTGGGTTCATCATGAACCAAAAGAAAACTCCTACCTACTACCACCATCATCATTTAAAACCTAACCCCCTTTCTCTCTCATCTTTACTCTTCATTTATTTCTTTATCTTCTTCCTCTTAACTTCTCCACCTACCAAGAGAAGCTTAGGCAAGTGCAACTTGCTTCATGGAGAAACTCCATTTTTGTTGTTCTATTATCTTCTACGCGAGATTCTAAGATACTTTAGAACTTGACATTTTTTATTTTGATGGATATTTTCTTGTAGATCTAAGTTTATATTATTTTCGATTTTCTTGGGTTTTGATCTATTAAAATTTATTACTTTCATATTTTGATTGTTCCATGTTGTAGAGAATTCAATTTTACCCAAAATAGACCTTTAAAAAGTTAGATTTTGACTTGTTTTGAGGGTGGCCAAAAGCATTTTTGGCCATTTTTATGTTCATCTGTCCTAATTTTGGCATGGACGATGAATAGTACCGCATGAATAGTGCCACAGCTGCATGAGCATGAATAGTACCGTAGCCGCAGGAATGAATAGTGCCGTATGAATAGTACTGCAGCCGTATGAATAGTGCCGCAGCCGCATGAGCATGAATAGTACCGCAGCCGCATGAATAGTGCCGCAGCCGCATGAGCATGAATAGTACCACAGCTGCAGGAATAAATAGTTCTGCAGCCGCATAAGCATAAATAGTACCGTAGCCGCAGGAATGAATAGTACCGCAGCCGCATGAGCATGAATAGTGCCGCAGCCGCATGAATAGTGCCGCAGCTGCATGAATAGTGCTGCAGCCGTATGAGTATGAATAGTACCGCAGCCGCAGGAATGAATAGTGCCGCAGCCGTATAAGCATGAATAGTATCGCAGCCGTATGAGCATGAATAGTACCGCAGCCGCATGAGCATAAATAGTGTCGCAGCCGCAAGAATAAATGGTGCCGCAGCCGCACGAGCATGAATAGTGCCGTATGGAATGAATAGTGCCGCAGAATGCCGCATAGGGCCTATTTTGGCTGTTTTTGGCTATTTTAAGTCCTATTTGGCTGAATAATAGCCAGAATTTCTCCCAACTTCTAACATGAAAGTTGTAGATCTTTTCCTTGGCTTCAAGAATATGTTATTAGTTATTTTATGCAAGTTTTTATCATACATGATAATGTAAGAATAGAACACGATAGTGGCCCGCTGTGGCACACTCTCGACAAGTAAACTGACATGATATATCTCGACATGCTGTTACGACAGCTAACCTGACATGACAAGTAAGAACGACCTGGACACCGTGGGCGATTATGTTTGTATA
Organism: Iris pallida; assembly: GCA_029216955.1. Lineage (NCBI taxonomy): Eukaryota > Viridiplantae > Streptophyta > Magnoliopsida > Asparagales > Iridaceae > Iris > Iris pallida. The sequence continues at coordinate 43,518,363 of JANAVB010009596.1, forward strand.
AATAAACTGGCACTGTCTTGCATCATGTCTAGGATGGGGATCCCTGAGTACCACGGTCAGGGGTACCCACTGTAATCGACTAAGGCTAATAAACTAGAATAATTCAGTAGTCATGAAGAGATTTTTCAGCTACAGACAATCCCGTTATCTGGGCGTACTAAGTGGACTTATAGCCTACCGACGAGTAGGGCACATTTCCAGCACACTGTCACGTGTTACATCCTTCACAAACGGACATTCGACCTGGATAACCGGATGGTCTGCAGGGCTTGTGGCTGTTGGGATAATCTCATTGTATCTTGCTAGTAACTAGGCCTGTGATAACCCTAGTTAGTTAAAAGTATCAAGCCGTACTCTTGATTGGCCGTGATTGATTGGATGGAGTTTATTCCAGCTTAGTCTTATCCTGATCCTGTGCAAGATTGTGACATGACATGATTATTGATGCTTGCCTTAACAATAACGTTCGGGGGTCCAGTTCTGTTCAGGCGAAGGGTTACAACCCCGGTCCTTGTTTGGTTTAAGGGTTATAACCTGGCTTCCGGAGCAGTTCTGTGTCCTCTCTTCATTTATTGTCTTATTTCAACCCCATGCCTTGTTCGTCATGTTTTACCTTACCTTAATACCATGATTATTTATACTGGCCTTAGCAATAAAGATCGGGGGTCCAGTTCTGTTCAGGCGAAGGGTTACAACCTCGGTCCTTGTTTGGTTTAAGGATTAACCTGGCTCCCGGAGTAGTTCTGTGTCATCTCTTCGTTTATTGTCTTCACTATGCCAATAGTATTGGAGACAGATTTCTATTCAGGTGAAGGGCTGCAACCCCGGTCCTTGTTTGGTTTAAGGGTTATGACCTGGCTACTTGAATGGTTTCTTTGTACTCAGTTTATTGTTGTTATCTCTATTATTATCAGTTCTTTATTATTTATCTTTAATATTCTATTGTGATATGCTGGTTTTAGTTACTAAGTGAAGCCTCCTTTGTGGCACTTTCTCTTTCTGGGGTCTGACCCAGCTGGTTTTGTGTTGCCAGATATCGGAGCAGCACCAGAGGATCCACCTGTCTTCCAGCCAGATGGTGACCACTAGGCGTAACCTTGGTAATGAGTAGGTTTCTTTTTATCCTTCCACTTTATTGTAAAAATTATTCTTTTGAGGCGTTTAGCCGACGAGCACGTGTTAGCTCGTATTGTACCTTTAATTACTGTCTGCCTACGGGCTGTAACATGATTGACATATCCTAGGGTTGATCATGTATGACTAAACTCTTGCTAGTCCTGACATTTTGTAACGACTAGCTTCATGATCATCCAATATGTAATGTATGGGACGCCTTGCTATTATATATTTGGTGCTCTGACATCTTGTAACTATTATTGCTTGCTTAAGATTAAGATAATAGGCTTGTTTATGACCATAAGAGACTGTTGGCTTGTAGTTAAACCCTCATGTATCTAGACAGCCGTGACCGTATAGCGAGGTGGGTTGTACTTCAATATACGTAGCTGGCTATGTACGTCCCCGCTCTCCAGTATTCTGGTTCTGAGGCGTTACATGGTTTTAGTGGTGGCCCATACAGGTCTTGTAAATCAAGATATATGAGGGTTTACCGAATAGATGTCTCAACCAGTACTTGCCTTTGATCTCTGCTCGTATCTTCTGAATCCCTGTAATCTTGACCTGATCACATGCTTGTATCGTTGATCTGTCCTGGTCCTTCCTTATTGTTTCCTATGTCTTCTTTTTCAGCGGCATCGTTCCTAGACCTGCTGATCAGCAAGGCGGAGCACCTCCCGTGGACCAGCAGCAAACTGGGGATCAAGCCCAGCATTTAGGAGTAGCCTCCAGAGTCATGCCTACTGGAGGAGAGCCACCAGTTCAGCCCATCCAGCCTGTAGAGCCTGATGATGGCACTTTGGTGGGTCTCATCCATTCACTATTAGCCTTCCAGGATTGTCGAGGAGATGTCTTGTACCAGGCGGTGGCAGACGCTTTTACCAGAGGAGGTCATCAGGGTAATAACGCGGCCAACAGCTTCAAGCGCTTGAACCCTCCATTTTTCAATGGCAGTGAAGATGCGATCGCTGCAGATGCATGGCTTCAGGATACAGAAGTGATTCTAGAAGCAGCCATGACTCCAAAGAACGAGAAGATGGCTGTGGTGCGCCTGCAGTTATTGGATCTTGCCCGTAGCTGGAGGGCGGCACAGGCCGTTGGATTAATGGCCCCTATTGTCTGGGCAGTATTCAAGAAAAGATTCCAGACCAAGTACTTCGATGCTGTAGCTCGGTACGATCTACAGACGAGGTTCACAAATCTGAAGCACATGGACAGGACGGTCGATGGATATGCGATCGAGTTCTTCAGGCTTAGTCGGTCTGCTTCCACCTTGGTGACGACCGAGTTCGATAGAACCCAACGGTTCCAGTAGGGACTCCACCTAGAGATTTTGTTGGAGGTAGAACAGTTTGAGCATCAGACTTTTGATGCAGTGTTAAGAGCAGCCCGGAGGCATGAGTATACCTCCCACAGGATCGTGGATAGGACCGAAGGTCGGAAGCGATCTCACGGCCAGATGAATCAGTCATCAGCACCAGCCCCGGCACCCAGGGCTTTGACCATTGGAGCTCCGAGGCGGGCGGCCTCAGTAACGTCAATTCAGCATTCTATCCCGATGCACCCTCCACAGCAGAAGCAGAAGCAGTCTTCCGCAGTGGGATGTTCACACTGCGGGAAGCCAGGGCATATGGTATCAGAGTGTCGCAGAGCACAGGGTTTATGCTTGGTTTGTGGTGCCCTGGACCACAGGGTTAGGAACTGTCCGAACAGACGGAGTTCATCAGCCATCTCTAGTCCTTCAGTTAGAGGACCAGCACCAGTCCAGCAGCTGCAGCAGCTGCAGCAGCTGCAGTACCCGTTCTCGAGGCCATTGTCGACGCAGTCCCAGGTATTCCAGCAGCAGAGACCGCAGCAGTATGTCCAAGCCCAAGCCCTGATCCAGAGCAGGCAGAGAAATTTTCAGCAGAGGGGACCCGTACCCAGAGGACATGGTCAAGTGCTGGCTTTGACCATGGAAGAAGAAGGATTAGCACCAGGAGAGGTAGTGGCAGGTACTATTCTCGTCAACACCTTTCCAGCTTCCGTATTATTTGACTCTGGTGAATCGCATTCATTTATGTCTGTACGATTCGCGACACGGGTAGGACTGGAGCCTGAGTTATTATCAGTAAGGCTCAATATACTTACTGGTAACGGACTTGTGGGAGTAGATAGAGTATTTTTCTCGTGTCGGATTGTAGTTAGCGGTAGAGAATTCCCCGCTAGATTGATAGAGTTCTCGATGGCCGATTATGATGTGGTCTTAGGGATGGATTGGTTGAGGGACCAGTATGCTAAGATAGACTGCCACATTGGCAGGGTTATTTTTAGCATTCCAGGAGAGACGAAGTTTTCTTTCTCCCGAGGCGAAGTTGAACCTTCTCCTCCATTGTTGTAGATGGCAGTAGCAGTAGTACAGTTATCTCGGATAGTCGAAGAGTTTCCAAAATTTTTCCCAGAAGAGCTTCTAGGGATGCCGCCAGAGCGAGAGATTGAGTTTACCATCGACTTGATTCCTGAGACAGCCCTAGTGTTAGAGAGAGTCTACAGGATAGCGCCGTCAGAGCTAGAGATATTGTACAAGATGATTGAAGAACTTAGAACCAAGGGATTCATTCGTGCTAATGGATCGCCTTGAGAAACCCCAATGCTTCTTGTAAAAAAGAAGGATGGTACGTCCAGATTATGTGTAGATTATCGTAACTTGAACTCAGTGACAATCAAGAACAGATACCCTCTCTCGAGGATAGATGACTTGTTTGATCAACTCAAAGGGGCGTCAGTATTTTCAAAGATTGACTTGCGATCAGGATACCACCAGATCAGAGTCAGAGAGCAGGACATCCCGAAGACAGTGTTCAGATCGAGGTATGGGCATTGGAAGTTCCTTGTTATGCCATTTGGAGCAACCAATGCGCCGGCTGTATTCATGGACCTCATGAATCGCATCTTCATGCCTTATTTAGATCAGTTCGTGATTGTGTACCTAGACGACATCCTGGTCTATAGCAAGAGTGAAGTGGAGCATGAGCAGCATCTCCGAATTGTCCTCCAGATTCTCCGAGAGCATCAATTGTTTGCCAAGTTCAGTAAATACGAGTTCTGGCTCGATCGCATTTCATACTTGGGTCATATCATCACCAGAGGGGGAGTAGAAGTGGATCCCCAGAAGATTATGGCTATCGAAACATGGCCAGAGCCCAGCATAGTTGCAGAAGTTTATAGTTTTTTTGGATTGGCCGGCTACTACCGGCGATTCGTTTCAGACTTTGCTCAGATTTCAGCGCCATTGACCCAGTTGACCCGCAAGGAGGTGCAGTTTGCTTGGACAACAGAATATCAGGATTCTTTTGAGAGGTTGAAGCGAGGCTTGATGACGGCTCCTATTCTCACGCTTCCAGATAGAACCAAGGATTCTCAGTATATTGCGATGCTTCAGGCAGAGGTTTGGGATGTGTTCTGATGCAGCATGGAAAGGTAATAGCTTATGCGTCATGACAACTTCGTGATCATGAGAGGAATTACCCAGCCCATGACTTGGAGCTGGCAGCATTAGTGTTTGTACTTAAGTTGTGGAGGCACCTCCTATATGGAGATAGGGTAGAGATTTTTACCGACCACAAGAGCCTGAAGTATGTTTTCATCCAGAAGGATCTTAATATGCGTCAGAAGAGGTGGCTGGAGCTACTTGTAGATTATGATGCCAACCTGCAGTATCACCCAGGGAAGGCCAACGTTGTTGCAGATTTATTGAACAGAAGAGCCGGAGTTTATTTCCTGATAGCGCAACCAGAGCTGTTAGCCAATCTTCAGAAGATGGGTATAGAAGTTGTCCTCCCTTCCAGTGTGGCATTGATGGCCAACATGCAAGTTTAGTCCACTATAATTGAGAGGATCCGGATGGCACAGTCAGCATATTCCAAGCTTCAGCAACTCAGAGTAGAGTGTGAGGCAGGACGAAGACCAGAATTATGCATTCATGAAGATAGTACACTTTGACATGGTAAGCGTCTTTGTGTACCCAGTAGAGATATCAGACAGAAGATCATGGCAGAGGCCCACAGTTTGCAGTATTATATTCATCCCGGTGGCACAAAGATGTACCGTGATATCCGCCATCACTTTTGGTGGAATGGCATGAAGAGGAAGATAGCTCGGTTTGTCTCTCGTTGTTTAGTCTGCCAACAAGTTAAGTTTGAACATCAGAGACCAGCTGGACTACTTCAACCATTGCCAATTCCAAAGTGGAAATGGGAGCATATAACCATGGATTTTGTGACTGGATTGCCTAGATCCCTGGCTGGCAGAGACGCTATTTGGGTTGTCATAGACAGACTCACGAAGGTGGCTCACTTTCTTCCGTTCAGAGTTGGTCAGTCGACGGCTCAGCTAGCGGAGATGTATCTCTGGCAGATTGTCAGATTGCAGGATGTACCAGTCAGTATCACCTCGGACAGAGATTCCAGATTTACGTCGCACTTTTGGCGTAGCCTGCAAGATAGTTTGGGGACTCGCCTCCAGTTCAGCTCAGTATATGACCCACAGACAGATGGCCAGTCAGAACGCACGATCCAGACTCTCGAAGATATGTTGAGATCTGGTACGCTCGACTTTGGTGGTTCGTAGAAAGATCACCTACACCTGGTAGAGTTCTCGTACAACAACAGTTTTCAAGCTAGTATCTAGATGGCACCGTTCGAGGCACTGTATGGTAGGAAATACCGATCCCCGCTAGTATGGGACGATGTCGAAGAGAGGCAGATGCTCGGTCCAGAAATGATTGCTCAGACCGTTGAGGTGGTCAGGAGAGTCAGAGATCATCTTCGAGTTGCCCAAGATCGCCAGCATCATTGGGCCGATTCTCATCGGCGCCCTCTTGAGTTTTCTGTCGACGACCATGTATTCCTGAGGATTTTGCCTAACCGTGGCGTCATTCGTTTCGACATACGGGAAAAGCTTAGTCCTAGATATATAGGGCTATTTGACATTCTGGAGAGAGTAGGAGACGTATCCTATCGTCTCGCTCTTCTACCATCGCTACGTGAGGTGCATGACGTATTCCATGTATCCCAACTGCGACGGTATATCCCGGACCCGAGCCACATCCTGGATCATTCGGAATTGGTTGTTGGTACCAACCTTTCGTGTGAGGAGAGGCCTATGTCTATTTTGGACCGAAGAGAGAAGACACTCAAGAACAAGACTATCAAGTTAGTCCGAGTTGCTTGGGGTCATCACTCTTTGGGTGAGTCAACGTGGGAGCATGAGGATTATATCTGATCGCGATATCCCGACCTGTTTGACTCGTGAGGTATAAAGTCTTTCTTATGCCTTACACTTCGAATCCTTGCTTGCATATTTGATTGCTTAGCTGTAGATTGCATCTGATAGTGTAACTTGTCACGATACCTCTAGCCTCTTTAATTAAATTCCGAGGACGGAATTCTTTTAAGGTGGGTAGAGTTGTCACCCTCGAAATCCGTTTTACATATTTTTGTATACGTGTACATATTTCGGGTCCGTATTTTTATTAGTCATGGTTAGCTAGTCATGGTTTTATTTTTAGCATGTTGCATCGGCATAGTTATTTTGGCATTTCATTGGTTATGGCTTAGCTTGGTTCGGTTTAGCTTGGTTTGGTTTGCTTTTGGGTTCATCATGAACCAAAAGAAAACCCCTACCTACTACCACCATCATCATTTAAAACCCAACCCCCTTTCTCTCTCATCTTTACTCTTCATTTATTTCTTCATCTTCTTCCTCTTAACTTCTCCACCTACCAAGAGAAGCTTAGACAAGTGCAACTTGCTTCATAGAGAAACTCTATTTTTGTTGTTCTATTGTCTTCCTCGCGAGATTCTAAGATACTTTAGAACTTGGCATTTTTTATTTTGATGGATATTTTCTTGTAGATCTAAGTTTATATTATTTTTTATTTTCTTGGGTTTTGATCTATTAAACTTCATTATTTTTATGTTTTGATTGTTCCATGTTGTAGAGAATTCGATTTTACCTAAAATAGACCTTTAAAAAGTTAGATTTCGACTTGTTTTGAGAAAGTTATGGCCAAAAGCATTTTTGGCCATTTCTATGTTCATCTATCCTGATTTTAGTAGGGACGATGAATAGTGCCGCATAAATAGTGCCGTAGCTGCATGAGCATGAATAGTACCGCAGCCACAGGAATGAATAGTGCCACATGAATAGTACCACAACCGTATGAATAGTGCAGCAGCCGCATGAGCAAGAATAGTACCACAGCCGCATGAATAGTGCCGCAGCCGCATGAGCATGAATAGTACCGCAGCCGCATGAGCATGAATAGTACTACAGCCGCAGGAATGAATGGTGTCGCAGCCGCATGAGCATGAATAGTACTGCAGCCGCAGGAATGAATAGTGCCGCAGCCGCATGAGCATGAATAGTGCTGCAGCCGCATGAATAGTGTCGCAGCCGTATGAGAATGAATAGTGCCACAGCCGCATGAATAGTGTCGCAGCCGCATGAGCATGAATAGTACTGCAGCCGCAGGAATGAATAGTGCTGCAGCCGCATGAGCATGAATAGTGCCACAGCCGCATGAATAGTACCGCAGCCGCATGAGCATGAATAGTACCGCAGCCGCAAAAATAATACCGCAGTCGCATGAGTATGAATAGTGTCGCAGCCGTAGGAATGAATAGTGCCACAGCCGCATGAGCATGAATAGTGTCGCATGGAATGAATAGTGCCGTAGAATGCCGCATAGGGCCTATTTTGGTCGTTTTTGGCTGTTTTAAGTCCTATTTGGCTGAATAATGGCCATAATTTCTTCCAACTCCCAACATGAAAGTTGTAGATTTTTTCCTTGCTTCAAGAATATGTTATTAGTTTTTTTATGCAAGTTTTTCTCATACATGATAATGTAAGAATAAAACACGATAGTGGTCCGCTGTGGCGCACTCTTGACAAGTAAACTGACATGATATATCTCGACATGCTGTTACGATAGCTAGCCTGACATGACAAGTAGGAACGATCTGGACACCAAGGGCGATTGTGTTTGTATAAATAAATTGGTACTGTCTTGTATCATGTCTAGGATGGGGATCCCTGAGTACCACGGTCAGGGGTACCCATTGTAATCGACTAAGGCTAATAAACTGGAATAATTCAGTAATCATGAAGAGATTTTCCAGCTACAGGCAATCCCGTTATCTGGGCGCACTAGGTGGACTTGTAGCCTACCGACGAGTAGGGTACATTTTCAGCACACTGTCACGTGTTGCATCCTTCATAAACGGACATTCGACCTGGATAACCGGATGGTCCGCAGGGCTTGTGGCTGTTGGGATAATCTCATTGCATCTTGCTAGTAACTAGGCCTATGATAACCCTAGTTAGTTAAAAGTATCAAGCCGTACTCTTGATTGGCCGTGATTGATTGGATGGAGTTTATTACAGCTTAGTCTTATCCTGATCCAGTGCAAGATTGTGACATGACATGATTATTGATGCTTGCCTTAACAATAACGATCGGGGGTCCAGTTCTGTTCAGGCGAAGGTTTACAACCCCGGTCCTTGTTTGGTTTAAGGGTTGTAACCTGGCCCCAGAGCAGTTCTGTATCCTCTCTTCGTTTATTGTCTTATTTCAACCCCATGCCATGTTCGTCATGTTTTACCTTACCTTAATACCATGATTATTTATATTGGCCTTAGCAATAAAGATCAGGGGTCCAGTTCTGTTCAGGCGAAGGGTTACAACCCCGGTCCTTGTTTGGTTTAAGGGTTGTAACTGGCTCCCGGAGCAGTTCTGTGTCCTCTCTTCGTTTATTATCTTCACTGTACCAATAGTATTGGAGATGGGTTTCTATTCAGATGAAGGGCGGCAACCCCGGTCCTTGTTTGGTTTAAGGGTTGTGACCTGGCTACTTGAATGGTTTCTTCATACTCAGTTTACTGTTATTATTTCTATTATTATCAGTTCTTTATTACTTATCTTTAATATTCTATTGTGATATGCTGGTTTTAGTTCCTAAGTGAAGCCTCCTTTGTGGCACTTGCCCTTTCTGGGGTCTGACTCAGCAGGTTTTGTGTGGCCAGATATCGGAGCAGCACCAGAGGATCCACCTGTCTTCCAGCCAGATGGTGACCACCAGGTGTAATCCTGACAACGAGTGGTTTCTTTCTGTCCTCCCACTTTATTGTAAAAATTATTCTTTTGAGGCGTTTAGCCGACGAGCACGTGTTAGCTCATATTGCACCTTTATTTACTGTCTGCCTACGGCCTGTAACATGATTAACATATCCTAGGGTTGATCATGTATGACTAAACTCTTGCTAGTCCTGACATTTTGTAACGACTAGCTTCATGATCATCCAATATGTAATGTATGGGACGTCTTGCTATTATATATTTGGTGCTCTGACATCTTGTAAATATTATTGCTTGCTTAAGATTGAGACAATAGGCTTGTTCATGACCATAGGAGACTGTTGGCTTGTAGTTAAACCCTCATGTATCTAGACAGCCGTGACCGTATAGCGAGGTAGGTTGCACTTCAATATAAGTAGCTGGCTATGTACGCCCCCGCTCTCCAGTATTCTGGTTCTGGGGCGTTACAGTGGTCCCTTTCCTTTGTCTACAAGGGAACATACAGTCGTGGTCAGCCTCACGAAGAGAACGCAAAATCGAAGTCGAAAAATCTCATCCGAAGAGAGGCACAAAGGTAACGCATCCGCTGGAGGATGAGCCGATTGGACTTAGTTCTCGTCTAACTCTTTCATCGCAGTGTATATTGCAGACATATCCCCCACAGATATGTCGTAGAAGAGACTGATCTTCTGATCGCCGTAATGGTCTGGGCCTTCGCCCTGATCACCCCATCCCTCAAGTCTTACAGCTAAAAAATATCCACCCTCCTCCATCGGTCGAGGACGAGTAGGGGACACTGTTGTCACGACCACCTCCTCAGACAGGGAGGCACCTGCCTCAATGGCAACTTCAGGGTCCTGTGCAAAGGACAAACGCAAGGGTAAGAAAGCTTCTAAAGGCTCGACCAGAACGGCTATATAATCTAGGAAGGGTTCTACCTCCTGAATGGTAACGGCTTGCAACGATGTATGCCGAAAAGACCTTCTGGGAGGAGGTGAGCCGGCACCCACGTCTGCTACCTTCTTCCTACTGCGGGAAACAACCACCTTCTTCCTTTTTGGCCGTGGCACCAGCTCGATGGAAGCCTTTCTCTTATGAGGAATGGTAGGAAGTGTCACCCCCAGTTTCCAGAAACAAGGGTATTTTTGTCTTTTTTTCATTTTTAGATTATTTTGAAATTATTTATTTATTTATTGTAATATTTTGGGGTTATTTGAGTCGGGTTCGAATTTCAGCTCAATCCGACTTGAAACGGGGACCCGGGGTAGTTTTGACTCTAGTGGACCCACACACTAGTTAGCCATGGCCTACATGTCATTTATTTTAGTTAGTGACTAGGCTAATTTATTTGGATTAGGATTAATTAGATTAGTGTGTTAGAATGACCAAACTAGCCCCCGACTTAAACCCCTTTTTAATGTATTGCTAATAGGCTAGAGAGGGGGGTATTTTTGACATTTCAAATAGACCCCATAGTAGCCCATATGGCCGGCCACCTCTATAGGGGGGTAGGCACAAGCCCCTTTGATATTTTCTATTCCTTCCATCTCATTTTCTCTCTCTTGTTCTTCCCCAAATTTCTAGAGAGAAACCTCTAGTGATTTCATCTCCAAATCAACTCCTTCTTCCACCAAATCTCCTCCATTTCTTCTCTACTCCATGAAAGGAAGGTGCTAGCCAAGTTTGGAAGGATTCGGAGCTCGTTCGTGTCCTATTGGAATCTCTACGTGTCGGAAGGCTTTTTCCTTTGAATCTCTCTCCCGGAAGGTATAACCTCTCCTCTAAACCACCCCTTCATGCATATAGGTCTATTTTGAACCCGTAGGAATGACCCCCATGGTTTTTGTTCCATTCGTGTCCATTTCGTGTCCATTTGGACACTTGTAGAGGTGTCCTATGAGTAGGATCGTGTCCTAATGGGGAAATCCCTATTGGACACTTATTTTTATATATATATATATTGTGTGAATATTGTTTTAGATATTTAATCTCAGTTTTTATGTTGTTTAGAGATTGTTCTTTTGGTATCATAGTGTATCATATTGTAGTTATCTATATATTGTATATATATATATATATATGGGTTATATATATATCATTCTATATATATATATATATATATATATATATATATATAAAATATATATATATATATATATATATATATATATATATATATATATATATATATGTATGTATAAAAAAAAAAAAATATATATATATATGTATGTATGTATGTATATATATATATGGTGGCTTATATATATGGATATATATTATGGTGGTGTGAATGTGTACTTGTGTTTGGTTGTGGGTGGTAGTGGTCGGCCAAGGGAGGAGTCCTTTGAGTGTGTGTTGGAGTGGAAGAGAGGTTTGTATGTGATGTGTTTGAGTGTATGTTTGTGAGATGTTTAGGGAGAGGATTGGGTGTGTTGTAGAGAGGGTTATTGAGAGTTTATATATGAGATGTGTGGGAGTTATGATTGGAGTTGAAGGGGGGAGGATGCCACCTGAATTCAGCAGCTGTGGACAGTCCATGGTTGTCCATGTAACTGTCCTAACAGTACCACTTTGCTGTCCAGTTTAGCCACAAGTGGCTGTCCCCATTTGCCACAAGAATAGCCCAGATTTTACCCCTATATGGCTGTCATTTTTCTCCCAAAAACATGTCCACATACCCTTGAATTCAGCCCCTAACACAGCCAATGGAAACCCCCCAAAAACCTGTCTTATTGCCCCTAAAATCAGCCATCGAACACTCCACATATCAGTCCTTGTTTGCACCCAATTTTAGTCCAATTCAGCCCCATATCAGCCTTGAACTAGCCCCCAACCAAGCCACTTGACATGCCCCAATGGCAGTCCTTTACTTGTCCTAAAACATGTCCCCAAGTTTCCCACATTTCAGCCATTTAATAGCAACCCCAATCCTGTCCTACATTCCAGTGACCTAAACTCAGTTGAGAGCTGTCCCAAGCTTGGCCTATTTTCCTGTCATAAACCACCTATAAACAGCCACAAACCCAGGTCCCTAACCCCCACAATCAGTCTACTTACTGTCCATATACTGTCCAAATTTGCACCCATATCAGTTCCATATTTGCCCCCATACATGTCTATATGGCTGTCCCTTGTTCACTCCAAATCAGCCCAACAATTCCCTCTCAAACCAGTCCAGTTTTGCACTTGTTGGCAGTCCTAAATTGCTGTCCCCTTAGTCATACATTCAGTCCTAAAACCCCATCTATTTCAGTCCCTTAAACCTCCCAATACCTGTCCTTTGCAGTCCCTATTTCACCCTCAAACCAGTCCTAACATGCCCAAAAATTAGCCTATATGTATGTATTTATGGGTGTCATATATGTATGTATATATGGACCCATAGCCTATATATTTGTGTCCCATTGCCTCTGTGTGTGTGTGTGTAAGCTTAGTGTGTGTGTTTGTGGCCTTGTATTTGAGTTTGTGTGTGAGTGTGGATGAGATATATGGATGTGTGTTTAGGAGCTATAGGTATGTGTTTGTGAGACTTATGTGTAAGCTTGTAGTGTGAGAGTATATAGGTATTTGTGAGTGTGAGTGGTATGTGAGTATAGCTAGTAGCTTATAGGAGGGCTTATATGTAAACTTATAGGTAGAGCCTAGTGTGACCATGTGTAAGTGAGTATGGTATCATGAGTGTTGTGTATGAGTGAGTGTTAGGGAGATGTGAGAGTGATATGTGATATTGGTAAGGTATAGGACAATGTAAAGGGTAGATAACCAACATGTGGTCTAAGATGACTTAGATGACTTTAATACTAGGATTTCTTGGTAGGTAATATTAGTATAGGATAGTATCTAGCTATCCTAGGAAGCCTAGGCTAGTATTCCTAGGTTAGAGTGGTATTGTGCAAGGTATAGGTATTTACCTTGGTAAGGGAAATATAGGTAATGCCTAGAAATAGGGTATTTGAGTTTGGAGTCTAAGATAGAGTTAGAACTTGATTTCCTTGGTTGGTAATGATCAAATATAGTGCTCATAGACTAGTTTTGACGTCGGTTGACCATTTTGACCAAAACTCAACAAAAGTCAACCGAGAGTCAAACTTAGCCTTTAAGCGACTAGATTTGACCGAAACCAAACCAGAGTTGACCATTTGACTGAAAGTCAACAGTTGGTCAACATGTGACTTGTTTGACCTAGGGATGACTCCGTGTTGACCAGAGTTGATCAGAGTTGACTTTTTGACTAAAAGTCAACTGTAAGTCAACCTTTAACCCAAATTGACCTAGTTTAACTTGGATTGATTTCCTATAACCTTGTTTGACCTTGATTGTCCTAGTGTAACCCAGTTTGGCTCTGTACGACCTAGTATGACCTAGTTTAGCTTGGTGTGACTTAGATATGACTTAGATTTGACCTAGATTCATTTAGAATGCATTGTAATGCATCTTATTATCATTTTTGGACTCATAGTGACTTGTACTGTTCTATAGGAGACAGACACCACTCCTCGAACAGTATATTCTCTTCAGACACTCAGGCTATCAGGCGAGTACATTCTCTGACCGTTTCATACTTGTCTAGATTTACATTCTTGCTCTAGATTACTGTACTTGATGCTGACACGATCATTATCACGGATTGGTACTATATGAATCTTCTTCTGAGATGTTATCTTCTTGTATTCACTAAATACATATTGTGATGTGCGTTTCACTTACGTATTGTATTTATTGAATACCCTTGTCATTGTACACTTATTGTGCATATTGTACTCTCATTATCGTATTGAGCCATTGTACAAGCCATTGTACAAGCCATTTTACAAGCCATTGTATAAGGTAACGTAACTGAATTGGATCCTTGTGTATTGATTAGAGAGGGAGAGTAGAAATGGTTATGTGATCAATCCTATTGTATAAGAAATTGTATATGTCCATTGTACACCCACGTACAAAGGAGTCCTATTTTATTGTATAACCTAACCCGTTTACATAACTGTAGAAGCATGGAAAATACTAGAGAAAGACCCATGCGGCTCAGAAAACGCATGCGGCTCAGGGAGTCATACGGCATAAGGAGCTATGCGGCCGGAGGTATTCCATGCGGCTCAAAAGACATGTGGCGTGACAGTGTTCCCCTCCGATCCATGCAGCATTAATTGCTTTGACGGCTGACCCCTCTGAAAAGTTGACAGACCTGACACCAAAGCAGGTAATTATGACTCTGTCATGATGATGAATCTCTAGGGAAGAGAAAGAAATCTCTGACACGATCCCTCGAGAGCAACAAAATGCCACGTGGCCCTGCCACGTGGGTGTGCTTATGCGGCTCGAAGTGAAGACTTCCCATGCGGTTCAGAGTAAAGCTGTCCCATGCGGCTCGAGTGGAATTATCCCTATGCGGCTCAAGAAGATCATGCCCATGCGGCTCAAGCAGACACACCATTATGCGGTTCATGCGGCTCATCATATGGTTCAGAAGTCTGAACGAGGGGGCCACTGCCCAGACAGCCCTGACACGTGTCCCAAGTCTTATGCGGCCCAAAATTCATGCGGCCCAAATCTTATGCGGCCCAATCTGCATGCGGTTCCAGTCTCACCATTGGCTCTCAGGACACGTGTCCTCAGCCGATCAATCTTCCAGATTTATGGCAATCCAAGATCGGGTCAAATCCTAATGATCTGGGGCACGTGGCAGGAGAATAAATTTAATTTATTCGCAGATATTAGAGAATCATTATAAGGAAGATTTATGCCAATCAGCATTAATTGCTATGGGGATTTGGTGTAATCTACCCTTAATGGTTCTGATTCGTCACAATCAGAAACGAACGGCCTAGATTGATCAATCCCCAGGCCGCCGCCATCTCCAAGAGCTAATTATTGGCAACCCTAGTGATCACATCCCACTATTATAAATAGCAAGGTGCCATTCCCTTGTAATATATAGAGAGATATACAAAAAAAAACCAGAGAAGAATACGTATACACAGAGAGACTTCCTCCATAGTCAGAGAGAGAATATACACAGAGAGAGAGAAGCCAGGAGAGCAATCAGAAAGAGAGCAAGAAGGCATTTCTTCGTCAACGACCAAGCAGATCTTCTCCGAGTCAAGGCTGCGTACCGATCGTCCAAGGAGTAAGGCAGAGCGGCCGTCGCTTTCCCGAGCCTCTATTGTCACCCCCCAGAATCTAAAATAAACAATCGTACTTAGACTGCTGTACCTAGGTTTTCGTCCCTAGGCTTTCTTTGTACGAGCGAGTTTGTATTGTGAGTCTAAGTTCAGTCCTCCGATAATTGTTCTGTACTTTTACAATCAATGGCAAACACGATGGCGACTCTGCTGGGGACTAACTTCTCCACGGCTGAGGAGTTGGTGACGCAATCGGACGCAGCCAAACTTGGCTCTATACAACAGAAGATGGTCGTACGCTTCGACCAACAGGCGTTCAAAGAGATGCTCTCTGAAGGTAGCACTGGCCCGGTTCAGAAGCGCACCCGCACCATAAAGGCTCGCAAAGAGTGGAGGCCAAAATCATTTGCTCCTCCGCAAGCCCTTGATGGGGTGCTCTCTATTGCTCAAGATGGCGAGAAAGACTCCCATGCGGCCCCAGTTCAGACCGTAGACAACTCTGCTATCCCCAAGTCCGGCAGAAGAAAACACTATGATGCTGGACTTGCAGGGGCAAAGAGGAACTCTACGCGATCCGAGCCGCAGAAGAGTATTAGCCGCAGGGAGAAAGCCCATGCGGCTACAACCGCCGACCGCATAAAGAAAACTCATGCGGCAATATCTGTCAGCCGCATAACTTATGCGGCTACAGTTGCCAACCGTACGGATGAGACTCATGCGGCTATTAAAGTCAATCGCTTACAGAAAACCCATGCGACCACAGATGCCAACCGCATGCGGTCAGCCTGTACGATCGTGACTCCTAGCCGCATAAAGACTCATCCTACAACAAAAGACAGCCGAATTTATTATCTTCATGCATAAGGATAATAGATTACCTAGTGGAAAAGATTTCAAAATCATCATAAATGTCCCCCCTGTCTTTTCTATTTCAATTTCTCGATTATTATATGATGATTTCTTAACTTTCCATATATAGAAAGATAGAAACAGATAGACTATAAATGACATCTCTTATGTCAATGACACCAAAGGGATATGAAATGAATGGAATTGGGATAGAGATGGAATATAATGAAATAGAGCCACTTTGAGGTTCCCTATGAAATGAGGCATGGAACGGAGCCACTACGAAGAAGTTCCGGGTGTGTGTGTAAGCTTAGTGTGTGTGTTTGTGGCCTTGTATTTGAGTTTGTGTGTGAGTGTGGATGAGATATATGGATGTGTGTTTAGGAGCTATAGGTATGTGTTTGTGAGACTTATGTGTAAGCTTGTAGTGTGAGAGTGTATAGGTATTTGTGAGTGTGAGTGGTATGTGAGTATAGCTAGTAGCTTATAGGAGGGCTTATATGTAAACTTATAGGTAGAGCCTAGTGTGACCATGTGTAAGTGAGTATGGTATCATGAGTGTTGTGTATGAGTGAGTGTTAGGGAGATGTGAGAGTGATATGTGATATTGGTAAGGTATAGGACAATGTAAAGGGTAGATAACCAACATGTGGTCTAAGATGACTTAGATGACCTTAATACTAGGATTTCTTGGTAGGTAATATTAGTATAGGATAGTATCTAGCTATCCTAGGAAGCCTAGGCTAGTATTCCTAGGTTAGAGTGGTATTGTGCAAGGTATAGGTATTTACCTTGGTAAGGAAAATATAGGTAATGCCTAGAAATAGGGTATTTGAGTTTGGAGTCTAAGATAGAGTTAGAACTTGATTTCCTTGGTTGGTAATGATCAAATATAGTGCTCATAGACTAGTTTTGACGTCGGTTGACCATTTTGACCAAAACTCAACAAAAGTCAACCGAGAGTCAAACTTAGCCTTTAAGCGACTAGATTTGACCGAAACCAAACCAGAGTTGACCATTTGACTGAAAGTCAACAGTTGGTCAACATGTGACTTGTTTGACCTAGGGATGACTCCGTGTTGACCAGAGTTGATCAGAGTTGACTTTTTGACTAAAAGTCAACTGTAAGTCAACCTTTAACCCAAATTGACCTAGTTTAACTTGGATTGATTTCCTATAACCTTGTTTGACCTTGATTGTCCTAGTGTAACCCAGTTTGGCTCTGTACGACCTAGTATGACCTAGTTTAGCTTGGTGTGACTTAGATATGACTTAGATTTGACCTAGATTCATTTAGAATGCATTGTAATGCATCTTATTATCATTTTTGGACTCATAGTGACTTGTACTGTTCTATAGGAGACAGACACCACTCCTCGAACAGTATATTCTCTTCAGACACTCAGGCTATCAGGCGAGTACATTCTCTGACCGTTTCATACTTGTCTAGATTTACATTCTTGCTCTAGATTACTGTACTTGATGCTGACACGATCATTATCACGGATTGGTACTATATGAATCTTCTTCTGAGATGTTATCTTCTTGTATTCACTAAATACATATTGTGATGTGCGTTTCACTTACATATTGTATTTATTGAATACCCTTGTCATTGTACACTTATTGTGCATATTGTACTCTCATTATCGCATTGAGCCATTGTACAAGCCATTGTACAAGCCATTTTACAAGCCATTGTATAAGGTAACGTAACTGAATTGGATCCTTGTGTATTGATTAGAGAGGGAGAGTAGAAATGGTTATGTGATCAATCCTATTGTATAAGAAATTGTATATGTCCATTGTACACCCACGTACAAAGGAGTCCTATTTTATTGTATAACCTAACCCGTTTACATAACTGTAGAAGCATGGAAAATACTAGAGAAAGACCCATGCGGCTCAGAAAACGCATGCGGCTCAGGGAGTCATGCGGCATAAGGAGCTATGCGGCCGGAGGTATTCCATGCGGCTCAAAAGACATGTGGCGTGACAGTGTTCCCCTCCGATCCATGCAGCATTAATTGCTTTGACGGCTGACCCCTCTGAAAAGTTGACAGACCTGACACCAAAGCAGGTAATTATGACTCTGTCATGATGATGAATCTCTAGGGAAGAGAAAGAAATCTCTGACACGATCCCTCGAGAGCAACAAAATGCCACGTGGCCCTGCCACGTGGGTGTGCTTATGCGGCTCGAAGTGAAGACTTCCCATGCGGTTCAGAGTAAAGCTGTCCCATGCGGCTCGAGTGGAATTATCCCTATGCGGCTCAAGAAGATCATGCCCATGCGGCTCAAGCAGACACACCATTATGCGGTTCATGCGGCTCATCATATGGTTCAGAAGTCTGAAGGAGGGGGCCACTGCCCAGACAGCCCTGACACGTGTTCCAAGTCTTATGCGGCCCAAAATTCATGCGGCCCAAATCTTATGCGGCCCAATCTGCATGCGGTTCCAGTCTCACCATTGGCTCTCAGGACACGTGTCCTCAGCCGATCAATCTTCCAGATTTATGGCAATCCAAGATCGGGTCAAATCCTAATGATCTGGGGCACGTGGCAGGAGAATAAATTTGATTTATTCGCAGATATTAGAGAATCATTATAAGGAAGATTTATGCCAATCAGCATTAATTGCTATGGGGATTTGGTGTAATCTACCCTTAATGGTTCTGATTCGTCACAATCAAAAACGAACGGCCTGGATTGATCAATCCCCAGGCCGCCGCCATCTCCAAGAGCTAATCATTGGCAACCCTAGTGATCACATCCCACTATTATAAATAGCAAGGTGCCATTCCCTTGTAATATATAGAGAGATATACAAAAAAAAACCAGAGAAGAATACGTATACACAGAGAGACTTCCTCCATAGTCAGAGAGAGAATATACACAGAGAGAGAGAAGCCAGGAGAGCAATCAGAAAGAGAGCAAGAAGGCATTTCTTCGTCAACGACCAAGCAGATCTTCCCCGAGTCAAGGCTGCGTACCGATCGTCCAAGGAGTAAGGCAGAGCGGCCGTCGCTTTCCCGAGCCTCTATTGTCACCCCCCAGAATCTAAAATAAACAATCGTACTTAGACTGCTGTACCTAGGTTTTCGTCCCTAGGCTTTCTTTGTACGAGCGAGTTTGTATTGTGAGTCTAAGTTCAGTCCTCCGATAATTGTTCTGTACTTTTACAATCATTGGCAAACACGATGGCGACTCTGCTGGGGACTAACTTCTCCACGGCTGAGGAGTTGGTGACGCAATCGGACGCAGCCAAACTTGGCTCTATACAACAGAAGATGGTCGTACGCTTCGACCAACAGGCGTTCAAAGAGATGCTCTCTGAAGGTAGCACTGGCCCGGTTCAGAAGCGCACCCGCACCATAAAGGCTCGCAAAGAGTGGAGGCCAAAATCATTTGCTCCTCCGCAAGCCCTTGATGGGGTGCTCTCTATTGCTCAAGATGGCGAGAAAGACTCCCATGCGGCCCCACTTCAGACCGTAGACAACTCTGCTATCCCCAAGTCCGACAGAAGAAAACACTATGATGCTGGACTTGCAGGGGCAAAGAGGAACTCTACGCGATCCGAGCCGCAGAAGAGTATTAGCCGCAGGGAGAAAGCCCATGCGGCTACAACCGCCAACCGCATAAAGAAAACTCATGCGGCAATATCTGTCAGCCGCATAACTTATGCGGCTACAGTCGCCAACCGTACGGATGAGACTCATGCGGCTATTAAAGTCAATCGCTTACAGAAAACCCATGCGGCCAC
This sequence comes from Iris pallida, assembly GCA_029216955.1. Classification (NCBI taxonomy): domain Eukaryota; kingdom Viridiplantae; phylum Streptophyta; class Magnoliopsida; order Asparagales; family Iridaceae; genus Iris; species Iris pallida. The sequence goes on from JANAVB010009596.1 coordinate 43,538,329, forward strand.
AGATGCCAACCGCATGCGGTCAGCCTGTACGATCGTGACTCCTAGCCGCATAAAGACTCATCCTACAACAAAAGACAGCCGCATGCAGACAGCCTGCACGGTACCCAATGCTAGTCGTATAGCATCCGTCCCACGCTTCTCTCGATCAGTCTTCGACCGGCTTTCATGCGGTCCTGACTCTGATCGTTCTCTGGATGATAATCCAGACTCTGTGGTATTCGACTTAGACTCCTCCTATTACGCACCCACAAGTGCTAAAAGGAGGAAGTCTAGGGCAGCGCGGGCTCATCAAGTCCAGACGACTGCCCCAACCTCTGACTATCGGGGTGTCCCGCTGATTATCACGTGGGCCTCTGATGGAAAGTTGTATAAAACCACTCAAGTCCAGCCCCCGGCGGCAAACAGACAAAGTGGTTCCTCTGACCTACGTGAGGTTATCCTCCACAAACGCAAGGAAAAAGAAGGAGCTTCGGGGTGTAAAGAGCCCTCACACGGACATCAATGCACCCAGATCATCGTCAACTGCTGTTGCAGCAACGCGGCGGTGATGGAAGACCGGCCATCCGTCTTCCAAAGACTAAATCACCCGAGCTTAGAAGACGAGGCACCTCCTGTTGTCTCCTGCAAGTCCGCACGGAAAGTTCTCACCAAGGGAAGAGGGAAGAAAACGAGCATCTCCAGCCCAAAGGTGTCAACTACTGCAGCTAAGAAACCGTCGTCTAAAGGGTTATCCTCCACTGGAGTATTTCAACATACCCGTTCGAAGACAAAAACTGCTGCAGTAGGAAGTTCGTCGTCTTAAACATTAGGGGTCGTCGGAACTGGGGGTAGCACTCCTCCAAACATCCATGATAATCCGACATTCCAGGAATACGGACTGGAGGAAGCAAATCCTCCGACGGATACAACAGATACCGACGTCCCCAAGGACATCCTAGACGAAGCAAGCTCCGAAGCTGGGGGTAGTGTTCCTTCTGAGTCCGAACCTGAAGAGAACATCCCCATATATCCTGATGATTTCTCGATGCACGGGTACGACTCGGAGGGTACATCCTCCACCACTCCTTCCGTCACTCCTCATGTGAAGACGGTGTTCATGACAGACAGCAATCAAGGCGGTTCCGGTGATTGCCAGCACATCGACACTTTGGAGGCCATATTGCACGCCTTGGTCAAGTCTGTAGACGAGATCAAAGCGGTGCTTCCTAATCTATAGGGGGTGACACCTGGCCAGACAAGCACGGGTCCCGCAATCAACGTAGATTCAAATTCAGCGGCACCGAACCCGGGCAACAATCCTCCCGAGATAACGGCCCCTACGGCGACAGATGAGGCCCGAGAAGTAAGAAGAGAGGTTCAGGAGATCCGAGCAATGTTCCATGCCCGAGAAAACTCTCAAGACCTCAGGATACGGCAACCATATCCTGCTGAATTGAGGGATGTTGCCTTTCTACCAAGATATAAGCCGTTCAATATCAACCCATATGATGGCAAGACTTCAGCAAGTCGGTACATCACTTACTTTGAGGTCACTACCGACCATCTGCCCTATGATGACGCTATCCTCACGCGGTTATTCATTGGGGCATTGGAAGGAGTCGCCTTCGATTGGTACCGCAACCTGCCGGATAATTGCATCCATTCCTTCGCTGGCTTCAAACGCCTGTTCTTAGAGAGGTTCTATGAGGTAGGGCAGGACGTCACGATGTCTACCCTCATGGACGTCATTCAAGGAGAGAAAGAGCTGACGAGGAATTACATTGAGCGGTTTTGTCAAACCGTAATGAAGTTACCATCTGCCAACCCGGACTCCTCCTTGATCAAAATTTGCCAAAAGAGACTACTCCCAACAATCAGTCTCTGGATAGGCGAGAGTCAATTCAAGGAGTGGAAGGCTTTTATCATTAGTGCTACAAGTGCCGAAGAACGATTAAAGAAGGCTCGCCAACTGGGATTACATATCTCAGAGGAAGAGAACAAGGGTAAGCGTCCCAGCACCACCAACGACAATGGGGGTAGCCCCTTCAACAACCGGGACAACAGAGGCAAGCAGGCTATGGTGGCCGATACAGCCCAGAAGCCTGAGTCGTAACCTGCGGACAAACAATGGCCTCAAATCACTTACTCTTTTGAAGACGGTCACGTCAAGCCTATCTTGGACATGCTCATACAAGGAGATAGGATTCAGCTTCCTCCACCAAGACGGGAGCCTCGGCCGGCTGATCTGGAGAACCCAAAGTTCTGCCATTACCACTGCTACGTCCACCATGCTACGCACGACTGCTACCAACTGAAATGATATATCCAAAACCTCATCGATTCGAACGCTCTGGCCATCGATTTCGAGGAGGTAACCGTGGCAGCCAACATGGTGTCCGTACAATTCGGCAGCTTCCCTCCAACAAAGACCCAGGACGGGGTTATACCCATCCCTCTGGCAACGATGGAGATTGCTAATCTCCCGTCTGCTCAAGCTGCTGGTCTAGTACCCCTCACCACATCACGAGAGGAAATCATGTGGGTCCATCCGGACCTAGTCCACGAGGTAACTCAGTCCACTCCATCTTCTAAAAAGAAAAGTGGAAAAGTCAGATCCTGCCGTACCACCTCAGCAGATGAAGAGGAAGTCACGGCCGTTGTTACTCGATCCGGAGCACAATCTCAACCTGTGGCTGAAAACTCGACTGATGATCATCCGCCCACTACCACGGATGCTCCGGGACCGGCTCAGCCTTCGACGACCGACAAGCCAAGGCCGAAGGAGACTCGCTTCGATAAATTCCTCCGAAAGGAAACATCTCAGGGGCTGGAGAGGCCCTACAACTTCGACATCTTAGCGCAATTGGCCAATACACCGGCCAAATTGTCCTTATATGAACTCCTGAGGCTCTCGAAGGATGTCCGCACAGCTTTGAGCGATGCACTTCAAAATGCCGACGCGTACCTGGCTCAGGTCAACCTCACGGGAGAAAATCAGCCCGTAAACCTCCAAGATAGTGCCTGTACTGGAGCAATGCCCAACATCGTCTTCACTCCACAAGACATGCCCATCAAGACTAATCTACACGATCGCCCATTATACTACACAGGCTACATCGGCGACATAAAGGTGGACCGGATGCACATTGACCCTGGGTCTTCCATAAGCATCATTCTAAAAGGATTACTGCATCATCTTCGCATCCCGATGCATCGCCTGACCCCTACAAACACCGCCATCAGCGGGTTCAATTCGGGCAGGAGCTACCCAATCGGGAAGATCCGTCTAAAATGTCAGATTGGCGATCTCCAATCAGAAGTTACTTGCTACGTCATAGATGCCGACACTTCATACAACATCCTTTTGGGGTGCCCTTGGATACACGATTACATGATCGTGCCTTCCATGCTACACCAATGCTTCAAATATGTCGACAAGCACGGCTTCGTGAGGACATAATTTGCTGACATCGATCCCTTTAAAGGGGTCGAATCTTATTACTCGGACTCCTGCCTATACGAAAAGTCGAAGAGGCACCTTGAAGGAGGAAATAAACAAACTGATGTTGAAGCAACCACGGGATCAGAAGAACCTCTGACAATCCACCTCCAGGCTCGTAAACCAGGTAATTCCGTACCCCTTACGGCCACGCTGCGTAAGGACGCGATCAGCCTCTCGACACAGGAAGAGCAGTTGAGAATCCGGCTGCCAAGGTCCGGCCAGGTACCGAGACCCACGACAGGGCCACTTACCATCAGATTGCCGAGAGTCGGTCAATCCCAAACAGAGAAGCTCAATCCCTCCGATAGACCTCTGACGATAAGCCTGCCTAAGAAAGGTCGTCACCCCGATGCGAGGTCTGACACTTCAAGCGAACCAGCCACCCCTCGCTCCACATCAAGTGCCAGACTAGGGGTTGCTAGTCTACCGACAACCCCACGCTCCGCTCCGTCAGTTGAACCTCTGAAGATCAAGCTGACTAGGACGCCCTCTCAATCTTCATTCACACAGGGGGTAGCCGAAGAGGAACCAGAGCTAGCCAAGTATGTGGCTGCCCACACTGACGCTCCCTCCGCAGATGATGTAATCCCTCTAGAAAAGATACCTTACTTCATCAATAAAGGGTTATCTTTGAACTACACCGAGCTCAATAAGCTATGTACAATGTATGCTATGGAACACGGTATAGGCACTCACCTACATACACAGGTGACAAATGTGTACACCGCTATCCAACTTACTCCAGTAGAAGACGCTTACCGAATAATCGAGGGAGGGGACCACCCAATCATCTTCGGCCGGACGAACAACCCGCATCCCCTCGCCATGGAAGAAGTCGACTTCGGGTCAGATGCTGGAAGACTGCCTCTTTATCTCTATAGCCCTCAATCCAAATATCTCATGCAGAAACAGGGGTATGATCTAGAGACAACGCCAGGACTGAACTACGGCACTGGACGACGATTACCTTTGAAGACGCCAGCCCCGACGGGCAAACCACGGAACTACTATAACAAAACCCGATGCGGTTTAGGGTATGTAACGCCTACTACGACCCCTGAAAGCTCAGATGAAGAATACGACTGGCAGTCACATTCAACCGGATCACCGACTTCCGACTCAGATACTAGCATCGGAGATGTGTTCGGACAAGTCATGTCAGTCAATATGGCATTCACCGATGCTTACGAGGAAGATGAAGACATCCCCGAAATCCTTGAGCTAGAGCCATGGGCCCAGCAATTGGACGCACAATGGGAAAAGCGGTTCGAACTGAGAGAACCTCCTACTGAAGATGAGGTCATACAAGTGGATCTCGGCAGCGAATCTTCTCCAAAACCGATCTTTATCAGTAAAAGCCTAACTGACGAAGAACGAGAGTCGCTGTTAGAACTTGTCAGAGAATACATTGATGTGTTCGCCTGGAGCTATGAAGACATGTCGGGGTTAAATCCTGACATCGCTCTCCACAAACTCAATATACGGCCAGATGCAAAGCCAGTCAAGCAGCAACAACGATGCTTCCGCCCAGGCATCATGGACACGATCGAAGCCGAAGTCAATAAGCTAATAGCCAACGGCTTTATTCGTGAAGAGCAACATCCTGATTGGGTCGCCAATATAGTACCCGTCCTCAAGAAGAATGGGAAGATTCGAATCTGCATTGACTTCTGCAACCTGAACGAGGCATGCCCCAAAGACAAATTTCCCCTTCCTATCACAGACATCATGATCGACAATACATGCAGCTTTGAACGTATGTCATTCATGGATGGATTCTCGGGGTACAATCAAATTAAGATGTCTCCCGACGACGAAAAGCACACCTCATTCCGAACCCCGATTGGCACATACTGCTACACAGTCATGCCATTCGGTCTAAAGAATGCTGGCGCTATATATCAGCGAGCTATGTGTATCATTTTCAGAGAACATTTGCACAAGACAGTGGAATGCTATGTCGACGACATCGCCGTCAAGAGTCGCCGTAAGGAAGATCATCTGCAAGACCTGAGAACGGTGTTCAACTTATTGCGAGCCCACAATCTGAAGATGAACCCTACAAAATCGTTCTTGGGCGTATCCAGTGGGATGTTCTTGGGCTTCATCATCACTGCACGGGGTATCCATGTAGACCCCGAGAAAACGAGGGCAATCATGGAGATGGGTCCCCCGAGAAATCTCCGTAAACTTAGAGGCCTCCAAGGGAGGCTAGCTTATATCAGGAGGTTCATTTCCAACCTCTCCGGGCGATGCCGACCGTTCACCCACCTCATGAAGAAGGGAGTCTCATTCGAATGGGACGAGGAATGCCAGCGCGCTTTCGATGACATCAAAGAATATTTATCAAATCCTCCAGTCCTGGTGGCCCCGGTCCCTGGAAAACCATTCCTGCTCTATGTACGAGCAATAGAACACTCCCTCGGTGCCCTGCTGGCACAAAACAACGACGCAGGCCACGAGCAGGCCATTTACTATCTCAGCCGAATGATGGTCGGGCCCGAACACCGATACACCGCTGTGGAGAAAGAATGCCTCGCCCTGGTATTCGCCATTCAAAAGATGCGGCACTATGTCACGGGGCAAACCATACATGTGATCTCACGAATCAACCCTCTCAGGGTCCTCATGACCAAACCAGGGGCACTCAGCTCCCGCCTCGCTACATGGGCGATATTGCTGTCCCCCTATCATATGATCTTCGTCCCGCAGAAGGCTGTCAAAGGTCAAGCCCTGGCAGACTTTTTGGCGGTCTATCCAGGATCGGAATCATCCAGAATATACGAAGAAATCCCAGATGAGGTTGCCGATTCAAATACAACCACCCACGATAACATATGGCGAATGTTCTTCGATGGCGCTTCAAGAACCGGACCCAAGGGAAATATCGTCGTTGGAGTCGGAGTAGTATTGGTCTCTCCTACCGGACTAGTGATCAATCGCGCCTACTCTCTCACGGAACCCTGCTCTAACAATGTGGCCGAGTACAACGCTTTGGTCATTGGCCTCCAACTCGCAAGAGAACTGGGGGTAGAATACCTTGAAGTATACGGCGATTCGTAATTAATCGTCACCAGATTCGGAGGACGTACGAAGTCCGCCATGAAGACATGATCCCCTACCACCAAATAGCGATCAACATTATCTCATCATTTGAGGGATTCTTCATCGAACACGTCCCCAGACTCCAAAATATCGAAGCTGATGCCCTAGCAGGCCTGGCTGCTTCCCTAGCAGCGCCAAACCACTCTCATCATTCGGTCGATGTAATCGGCCATGAACTGGTCTGCCCCAAGAACAACGTTCAAGCCATGGCGAGTTATTCTACTCAGATGATCGACGAAGCGCCAGACTGGAGACAACTATTCATAGACTTCGTGGTCTACGACATCCTGTCCGAGAACCCGAAGGAGGTTACTTCTATCAGACGGCGTTCTCTCAGATTCTTCTACGATACGAAAATGCTGTATCGCCGCTCCTACGACGGATTACTACTTCGGTGCTTGTCGAACGCAGAAGCCAAAGAAGCCGTACGAGAGGCTTATGACGGTGTCTGCGGGGCCCATCAGCCTGGCCCTAAGCTGCAAGACCGCCTTCGCCGGATGGGCTACTACTGGCCCATGATGGTGGCTGATGCAATAGATTATGCCCGAAAATGCAAGGCCTGCCAAGTCCACGCAGACTTCATTCACCAACCATCCGAATTTCTACATCCGACAGTGGCGTCCTGGCCATTGGAAGCATGGGGAATGGATATCATTGGTCCAATCACCCCACCTTCCTTCCGAGGACATCGCTTCATACTTGCGATCACTGATTACTTCTCAAAGTGGGCAGAAGCTGTCCCACTCGCCGAAGTCAAGACTTTGAACGTAATCAGCTTCCTGAAGCACCACGTCATCTACCACTTTGGACTGCCCCAAAGGATCATCCATGATAATGGTTCACAATTTATAAGCCACGCTTTCTACCGATTCTGCGACAAACACCGCATTCAGAATGTCGCTTCGACACCATACAACCCGGCAGCAAATGGGTTAGCAGAGGCATTCAACAAAACAATCATCAAACTCCTCAAGAAATTTGTCTCCTCCAACAAACGCGACTGAAACGAGAAGCTCGGCGAGTGCTTATGGGCTTATCGTACCACGGTTCGAACAGCCACCGAGAATACACCATTCTCTCTGGTGTACGGGAGTGAGGCAGTTCTTCCATTAGAGACTCAGATTCCCTCACTCTGAGTCGCCCTCACTTATCAATTGACAACGGATGATAACTACCGACGTCGACTACAAGAGTTAGAGGCCTTAGATGAAAAATGCCTCCTAGCTCAGCAAAGGATCGAATTATACCAAGCACGCATCTCAGGAGCCTTCAACAAAAAGGTCAAAGTCAGAACATTCCAAGTGGGCGATCTTGTTTTGGCAGTCAGGAGGCCAATGGTCATGACTCACAAGACCACCGGCAAGTTCCAGCCAAAATGGGAAGGCCCATTTATCATCGAGGCCGTGTTCTCCAATGGTGCTTACCGCCTCGCCAAGCAGAACGGAGACTTGGTCATGTTGCCCGTCAACGGCAAGTTCCTGAAGAAATAATATGTTTAAACAATATTTTCCAGAGTTTCGAGTTATGTGCCCGCTGGTACCACTGAACTCAACCCCCTAATTTTCCAACTTATCGAGTCACGTACCCTCTTGTACCGCTGAACTCATATCCCAAATTCCCAAGTCATGTACCTGCTGGTACCTCTGAACTTACACTTTGATTCCAACATTCATGGATTGTCGAGTTATGTGCCCATCGGTACCCCTGAACTTACATCCCAGTCACTCTTTTGAAAGAAAGTTATGTATAATCATACCACTGAACTTTCTTCCTACAAGAGATCCTCCCTCATGATCTAATACCTGCACTCCCAGTGCACAACAAAGATAACGGATCCACAAATTTCCAAGACGACCATGTCCTCATCACCTCTGAGTCGTCCCATTTCCGCCAAAAACAAATCACGCCTACATAGAATTTCCATGTCCTCATTACCTCTGAGTTATTCTACGTACCCCCCTTCATTGAGCCCACTCCTATCATGTCCTCATTACCTCTGAATGGGAAGGCTCCGTCGAAGAAACCTTCATACTTGCCATGTCCTCATTACCTCTGAGTAAGTATGATGATCCCCTTTCGACCTATTACCTGTACCCACAACCGGAGTACGCCAAGGGTAATGGGTCCACAAATGTCCTCTGTTGACCACAAATGTCCTCTGTTGACCACCAATACCCTCCCTCGAGTTCGCTCCTGCCATGTACTCATTACCTCTGAGTAGGAAGACTCTACGTTCAAAAAAACTTTTCTACTTACCATGTCCTCGTTACCTCTGAGTCAGTATGATTGGTTCCTTTCTTTTTAAACTTGTTGTCTGTATCCAAAACCAGGGTACGTTAGGGATAATGGGTCCACGCAAAATGTCCCAATAAGAGGATTATTACAAAGCAAAAGAGTGAAGCAAATATATATATTCCATTCATTGAAAAATCGGTTACATCCACACGATTGCAAGCAAGTCAAAAGAGTTCTTCATAAAGACAAGAAGAAAGACGAAACAAAATAAAAGACTACAGACAAACATCCACGAGAAGCCCCTACATCCTAGTTACAGGAGCGCATGTACCATTCCCTCAACCATCTCACATATGAAGGATGCAAGTGAAGAGCATCCTCGTCCAGAATAGGAGAAACAGGGTTCCCAGTGCTGCCACCCTCAACAGTCTCGGTATTTGGAGAGTTGCCGTTCCCCTCAGGCGCAGGTTCTTCTTTCTTCACTTCCTCCTTAACAGAGGAAGATCCCTAGCTGATGACAGGAGGCTGCGGCTCCTCTGACGCCGCAGTCTCAACATTCGGTGGAGATACTGCGAGAACCAAAGACGAAGAAAATGAAAACAGTCAGAAATATTCATGCGGCTCATTTTAGACAACTCTCATGCGGCTCAGTCATGGGACGCGTATGCGGACAATGTAGTTTGAGAAGTGCACGTCAAAGTCGTGTACATGAAGCATACAGTGAAGCAGGCTCTACTAGGGTTTCAAATCGACTACCTAATCCTTACCTTCGATGGCAATATGAACATCAAAACGAACGGGGGGCACGACAGTCGAGGGCGAAGCCGATTTCTTACTCCTCGCCACAGCCTTCTTTACAGCCTTAGAAGCCCTGGGTGCCATTGTTGTCTGATGATCAGAGGAAGAAAATACGACAAAAATTTGAGTCAAGAATAGTCTAAAAGAGAAGACCGTCCAAATGCCCTTCTATTTATTGACGGAGAACTGTGGACCGACGCCTCATACAAACGCGATCAGCTCTTCGGTTATTGAGCCAAACCAGCCATTTAAAGACTGAGCTCTTGGGGTCCTGTCCTAGAAAGATCCACACGCATGGCATAATGACGTGGCAAAGAGCTTATGCGGTTCAAATGACCATGCGGCTGATAGCAACTATGCGACTCAGATGGTCGGGAGGCAGAAATTTCTATGCGGCTGGGCCATCCATGCGGCTGAGACGCCCCTGCGGCAGAACTTTCCATGCGGCCAAGATATCCATGCGAGGCCAGAAGAATATCCAGCCATGCTTATTATTCAAAGTATTTCAATTTTGCAAATTGAAAACTTTGAAGGGGGTCCAGTAGAAGCATGGAAAATACTAGAGAAAGACCCATGCGGCTCAGAAAACGCATGCGGCTCAGAGAGTCATGCGACATAAGGAGCTATGCGGCCGGAGGTATTCCATGCGGCTCAGAAGACATGTGGCGTGACAGTGCTCCCCTCCGATCCATGCTGTATTAATTGCTTTGACGGCTGACCCCTCTGAAAAGTTGACAGACCTGACACCAAAGCAGGTAATTATGACTCTGTCATGATGATGAATCTCTAGGAAAGAGAAAGAAATCTCTGACACGATCCCCCGAGAGCAATAAAATGCCACGTGGCCCTGCCACGTGGGTGTGCTTATGCGGCTCGAAGTGAAGACTTCCCATGCGGTTCAGAGTGAAGCTGTCCCATGCGGCTCGAGTGGAATTATCCCTATGCGGCTCAAGAAGATCATGCCCATGCGGCTCAAACAGACACACCATTATGCGGTTCATGCGGCTCATCATATGGTTCAGAAGTCTGAAGGAGGGGGCCACTACCCATACAGCCCTGACACGTGTCCCAAGTCTTATGCGGCCCAAAATTCATGCAGCCCAAATCTCATGCGGCCCAATCTGCATGCGGTTTCAGTCTCACCATTGGCTCTCAGGACACGTGTCGTCAGCCGATCAATCTCCCAGATTTATGGCAATCCAAGATCGGGTCGAATCCTAATGATCTGGGGCACATGGCAGGAGAATAAATTTGATTTATTCGCAGTTATTAGAGAATCATTATAAGGAAGATTTATGCCAATCAGCATTAATTGCTAATGGGGATTTGGTGTAATCTACCCTTAATGGTTTTAATTCGTCACAATCAGAAACGAACGGCCTGGATTGATCAATCCTCAGGCCGCCGCCATCTCCAAGAGCTAATAATTGGCAACCCTAGTGATCACATCCCACTATTATAAATAGCAAGGTGCCATTCCCTTGTAATATATAGAGAGATATACAAAAAAAAACCCAGAGAAGAATACGTATACACAGAGAGACTTCCCCCATAGTCAGAGAGAGAATATACACACAGAGAGAGAAGCCAGAAGAGCAATCAGAGAGAGAGCAAGAAGGCATTTCTTCGTCAACGACCAAGCAGATCTTCCCCGAGTCAAGTCTGCGTACCGATCGTCCAAGGAGTAAGGCAAAGCGGCCGTCGCTTTCCCGAGCCTCTATCGTCACCCCCCAGAATCTAAAATAAACAATCGTACTTAGACTGCTGTACCTAGGTTTTCGTCCCTAGGCTTTCTTTGTACGAGCGAGTTTGTATTGTGAGTCTAAGTTCAGTCCTCCGATAATTGTTCTGTACTTTTATAATCAATGGCAAACAATAACCATATTGTGCTCTAAATCACAGTTGGCTTACAGTTCTTACTTATCATATTTAGATATTTCCTGTTATCAAATCTCTACTATTTTTCATATACTTCTTTCTTTCAGCATTTTCTGTACTTTACTCTATTGCATGCTTTATATTTCCTAACATGATATGAACTGTGTGAGATATTTTTTGCTCGCTCCTGTCCTGACTGGACCTGTTGAAAATATTATAGAGGATGAGGGTGAGGCCTGCGTAGACACCTACTATGGGACAGCTGTAGATGCCATGTGTGACCCAGATTTCCAGCCTGACCCACTAGCTTAGAGACTGAGGCTCCCTAGTCTAGGTTCTTCTATTTTCTGTCTTTGAGATCTGGTTTGTATATATTATTTTATATTCAATAGTGAGACTTGTATTCTGGATATTTGCTGAGATGTTATTATAGACACTTAGACTCTCTAGTTGTGATGTATATCCTTTAATTCCAGTATTTATCTCTCTATCTTTTATTTTATCATTCTGCCGTAGATGTGATTGAGACTGTATATTGCTATGTCACCTCCATTCGGAGTGTATATACTGTATAGGTACCTTTATATTGTTAGATGATTGACCTAGGATAGCGTTTTACCACCGACACTGCGGCGTAGGTTGGGCGTTGTTACGTTCTCGTACCCTCACAGTGGGTGCGGGTCGTGACAGGAAGAGGTTCTTCAGTGTCCTCTCTCCGAGGCGCTGCAACGATAGGCTCTTCAACAACAACTCTCTGTTGCGGTACTGCAGCTGGTTCAACTGTGAGCGTGGCGCCTTCCTTTCTCCCTATTGCACATGCTCGTCTTAAATCAGCAATGGTAGGGGTAAGCTTGGTCCTCAATATAAAACTATGCTCACGGTCATACCGAGAAGGAAGGGTATTGACCTGAATATAGAACTTAGCAGCAGCAAAGAGCATGTAGGTGTCAGGTTTATCTTCGGGCAAGATAAAAACTACCCCCGTACAACAAGTATTGTAGTAGGCCCATGCACGCGCCCCATCGTTTAGACTCCCTATCGACTGGAGATGAGGACTGGGATTACCCAAGAGAAGCTGGCTATAGCTGAATTGCCGTACAAAGCGGCTCGACAAATAAGGTTCCAGGAAAGTGTGGTTCCTGTTCCTGAATACTAGATGGGAAGGCCTAATGGATTGGAGCAAACAAAATACCCCAATGAAAAGGCTAGTAGTGAGTGCCTCCTCATCTACTAGGGTGTCTCCCGTGTGACCACTACCAGACGAAGGCGATACTCTGAAGAATTCGTAATTTTGCAAAAAACTCAAAGCCCTCCTACAAACAGGCACCCTTATAACGGTCTAATCCGTGTCTCTGAACATCCGAAGGAAGGCTTCTCCCGCCAAAGAGTCTGCCATCAGGCCGGCGTTCATCAATCTGGGATAATGCAGTACCAGCCACCCCATCAGATAGTGGAAGGGTAACTCAGTCCTAGCAAAGTCCTTCATGCCTTTGGATGTTATCGCGTTCACAACAAAATATTGCAAACCCCGTTGGATGGCACAGACCATCGCTGGAAGCAGAGCAAGTGGGTATCCAAAGGCTAGCTTTACAGCCAGAAGTATCATACCCCGGCTGATTCTTTCAATAGACCTTGAACCACCAAGGACTACGCAGTCACGAAGCCATATCATCAGAAAAGAAGCCAGTATTGCCTTTTCTGACATCTTGAACTCGACTTGTCTGAAGAAATGATAAATTAGGGAATTTCCCTCAGGATCATCACTATCTTCAGCATCTGCAGCTCCGTTGTCTGTCATCAGCTGATCTATCTCAAAGATGGTCAAGGGCTTGAGAGACGAGAATGAGACTGGGCCATTCCCCCTTCTCTGGTGAAAACATAGTTGGTCCAGGCCTTCGTATGCGGGAGGGACCCCTCGGTCTTACCCTTCTTCATAATACGTACTGATCTGCTTCATCTTCTGATTCATCTTCATCTTCTGATTCATCTTTCGAACTATCTTTATCTTTTGCTTCTTCATTTTCACTATCACTTCCACCTTCACCTTCATCTTCAAATTCTTCTTCCTTATCCGATACGTCAATTTTAGACTCCTCCTCTACATAAGGTAAATCCTCTTTGTCAAGATCTTCATCAACTATATCATCCTCTACAGTAACGTCAACCTCCATATCGTCAACGTCGGCCAAACTCATATATGTTGGTTGCGGCATGACTACCTTATCCTCCTCGTATGCTTGATCTTCAATATTATATTTATTTCTTGCTTTAGTTTTACATACAGCCCACCAATCACGAGTAGTACGTCATCGACTAGGATAATTCGTGTAGTACACTTGGACCATTTGACTAGGCAACACAAATGGTTCGAAACCTCTATATCTTTTTCCATGTCTTATATTAACAAATCCAAATTATTTGTCAATTTCCATCCTTGCTTAGGTGTTGTGTCGAACCAATCACATTTAAACAGCACAATTTTGGTATCAAAAGAGTAATCCAGATCTATGATATCTCTTAGAACATCGTAATAGTCGAATTCTGGATTGGCATCGTAGACTGAACCCCTTACACAAACTCCAAAATTCTTTGTATAGTTAGCCTCTTCATCGACAAATGAGTGATTGATAGGCTTATCAGTGGTTCTAAATTTGAAGCCATTGATGGTATATCCATCCCAACATTTTGCCCTCTTGCTTGGTCCGAAAGCTAGTGTTTAAAGTCTTTTGTTCTGTAATTGTGTTCCAGGATGAAAAACCTAAAACATCATGTATCATAACGTTATTAGACAAAGCTTGGACAAATTATTGAAATTGGAATAGTTAATGGTTTTAATCCTTACAAAATTATGAAACCATAATGAAATTTTTTTGTCAACCTCTCTAGCAAGATCATCATTATCAATGATAGGTCTCTCCATTTTATCTCAGCTCTAAAAGTACTGTGATAATAATAAGAAAAGTTAGAGAACTTATTTTACAAGTATATAGCAAAATTAAAATATATAGCAAAATTTTGTCGCTTACTTCTCTAAATCTTCCATCTCCTATATACCACTATTTAGGCATATATATCGATGAGCGGCTTCAAACTCATCGTCCTCCATCTACCATATTTAGAAGCACTTGTAGGCTTGCCACCAATATTAAAGATAGTACAGATTCCATTATTCGATGCATCGACCTCACCTTCATCATTTCTTGGTGCACTATTCCAGTTTGTTCTGACATGAGTATCGAAGTAGATTGAGCAGAAGTTTGAGACATCCTCAATGATATGTACTTCACATATCGAAGCTTCTACGTGAGCCTTATTCTCCACCTTCTTCTTCATGTGATGTAGATATCTATAAATAATATGTTGAATATTAGAACTGTTTAAATAAAAAATTAATAGTACTAGATAATTAATTATTTTATACCTCTCAAATGGATACATCCATCGATAATAGACAGGAGCACCGATAAGTGCTTCGTATATAAGATGAATCGACAAATGTTCCATACTATCAAAAAAGCCGGGGGGAACACCTTTTCTAACTTGCACAATGTCAATACAATCTTCTCCTCAAGTTCAAACATATATTGCACCGTCAACTTGCTTGAACATAAATCTCTAAAGAATGTGGATAATTCGGCTAGCAGACCCCATACTTGATAAGGCAACATCTCTCTCAGAGCTATGGAAAGTAAATGCTCCATGAACACGTGGCAATCATGACTCTTCATCCCTATCAGGTTGCGTTTGTTGAGATCGACACATATTACAAGATTCGACACGCAACCGTTAGGGAATCTCAACTTTGTAATCTAGTTGCATATTATCAATTTATCATCCCTATTCAATGTAAATGGTGTTGAGGGCTTGACCCAGCTACCATTGGATCTTCGTGTTTGATGCAACTCTGGACGCCTGCAAATAATTTTCAAGTTCTTTCTTGCTTTGGGATTGTCTTTTATTTTTCCCTTAATACCCATCATCGTATTGAAGATGTTGTCGAATATGTTTTCTCAATATGTATGACATCAAGATCGTTTCTTATGAGATTGTCCTTCCAATAAGGTAAGTCACAAAAGATACTCCTCTTCGTCCAATTATAGCTATGTCCGAATCCTTCTAAGTAATGGCCCAATCTCGAATCTTCCATTATAGTCGACAAATCCTCTACCTCTGCCAAAATGACATCTCCTGTCAATCTCAACAGGGAAGGAGATAGTTCCTGTTTACCAACTCTAAAGGCATCTCCGTTCTTCTCCACGGATGCGACATAGGAAGGAACTGATAGTGACAAAACAAAAACAAGCTTTTCCTCCATTCTGAAGGTGGATGCCTTATTCTTTTCCATACATATCGGACAAGACAAAATACCATGAGTACTCCACCCCGATAACATCCTATATGCTAGAAAATTATTGATGGTCTACATCAGCATCACTCTAAATGCTTCCCTAGCTCTCCATCGGATGGATGAGATAATTTCTTTAATACATCTTTCATTCTTTGCTCTGCCATGTCATGTGTTTTGCAGTATTTATGGATATATACATCCATTGTAGCCTCTTTGTGATCGGCAAAAATTGCATGTATTTGTAGGAATGAAACCTTGCTCATCCAGTTGATTTTTCTTTGCCCCGAATGGGCTTGTACCGGTCCTCGTGATAGAAAATACATCTGTCTTTATCATTGTTCTCCTTATAGTACAACATACGACAACAATCTATCTTTTCATAGCCTAATTCGAGTTTTCGTATAATTATATTTAACTTGTAAAAGTTTTTTAGCAAGTCATTCGCTCCTTTTGGCAGCAACTCTCTAACAAACTGAATTATCCGATTGTAGCATTCCTGCGGTAAATTAAAATCAGACTTGATGTTCAACAGCTATGTCACCACTGACAGGACTGAATGAGAATCACAACCTGAATATAATAGAGTATCGACATGCTTGAACATATCATAGAACTCTTTTGCATCAGGATTCAGATCCTTCGGATCAAAACTTGGACCGTCTGCATCAAATACCAACTCACATGCCAAGTTTTGATGCTGATATTCGAAGTGATTTTCGAGAGTGGACTCTCCCACCTCCGTATTGAAGGAGGACTGATATTGTGGAACCAAAGGTTCTCCTTGAGCTGTCCACTCATTGTAGTTTGGTATGAAACCCTTCTTGTAGAGGTGCTCTCTCACGAGATCTACCTCTTTAAATGATATATTATTAATTACATTTGACACAAGGGCACTTTATGAGCCTCCCGTCCATAAAATAAGGTTGGCTACTAGCGTATCTCAAAAATTCCTTGATGTTCGTCTTAAAATTATCCGCCAAACCAATCTTGCTCTCATATCACCGATTGTACATCCATGAACAGTCAACTAAGTATCGACTCATTGTGAAAACCAATTCTGCACGTATATACCATATATTGAAACAATATTGATTAAATACAAGTATCAAAAGTAAATGGTGCATACTCTAAGAATGGTGTTATAGGTATCATTGAACCTTCGTGTTATGTACCCAATTCTAAACCAATTAATCTGAAGGCTTGACCCAATTACCATTGGACCTTCGTGTTATGTGCAAATTAACCCTACTCTAAGAATGGTGTCATATGTATCTTCAGCATTGTAGAAGCTACTACTAAATATAATCATGAATATACTTGACTTCTAGGAAGATTTACGGCTTCCAAATTGGCAAAATCATTGACTATTGCTAAGTAATAGAGTTACAAACTCATTATAGGTTAAATTGGTGCTAACCGTATTAATTTTAGGCCCGATGAATAAATTTATACTAATACGGATTTTGAAACATAACCTATTCATGTTCGATATTTTAGGATATACTCAAGCATGTCCTAACATTATAAAGTTTTTCTAAGTGTCATAACCCGTGTCCTAATATTATAATTTTTGTGTCCTATAACCCATGTCATAATATTCGTGTCCGATATTTTAGGATACACTCAAGCATGTCCTAATATTACAAAAGTTTTTCTAAATGTCATTATGTGTGTGTGTGTGTGTGTGTGTGTGTGTGTGTGTGTGTGTGTGTGTGTGTGTGTGTGTGTGTGTTTGTGTAATATTCAGCCTAAATTGAAAAACATGAACATATTTGAAGAATAATAACAAAATAGAAGTAGAGGAGATGAGGATGATTGCCTAATCTCCTTGGGAAGGTGGCGGTGGTGACGAAGGAGGAGCGGTAGGGGCGCCGGAGATGGAGGAGGAGAGGGGGTCTGCGGGGTCGCCGAAGAAGGAGGGGTTGTCGACGCTCACTGGAGGAGGGGTTGGGGGCCAGCGGAGACGGATGAAGGGGGTCACAGAGATGGAGGAGGGGGTCGGGGGTTGGCAGAGACGGGAAAGGGGGTCGCCGGAGATGGAGGAGGAGGCGAGGGGGTCGACGGTCACTGGAGGAGGGGGTCGGGGTTGGAGAGAGGAAGGGTTTGGGGGGAAATTGCTTTGGGTTGAAATTTTAAGAATGACAGGGAAAGGTTGCTGTTGCAATTTTATTCATGGCCACCGATGGAAACGTTCTGTCACTAAATAGTCGGTAGCGTGTCAGCGACGAACTAGCAACGTAGACAGCAGCATAAATTTATAATATATTTTACATAAATTTTTGATCGCAGGTCAGTCGCTTGTTCGTCGCTATTTAGCGACTGATTTTGGTATGTTGCTAACGGCCGTCGCTAATTAACTGTATTTTTGTGGTGTCCAAGGTTACGTATTATAGGCAAATAATGTATGCCTAACAGAAAATAAGCGAATCAACGAAATTGATAGCCTAATTAGGAATTCTAATACGTGACAATATGGTTGCTAAGGTTCAAATAAGCAAACCGATCAATACAAATATCATTCAACATCACCATAATCTACATAAAGAAAACAAGAAAATAAATAGAATATGTAGGTTGTAAATATGAAAAATACATGTCTTAGGATCGGAGCACTTTGTACTTTTGATTTCGGCTTAGTAATAGCACTTCAGATGATATATCAATTTGTACAACACTTTTAGATAGTTCCATTATTCTTGCTAAATATCCATTAGTATCCATGAATTTGAAAATTGAGATATACAAAACGTCTTGTTTAGAATAATATAGCAGATAACTTTTATATTACTTACTTTCACCCTTAGCATGTTGAGCCTTTTCTTTGCAAGTCACAACCTTTAGTGTTTCTAGCTAACAAAGATCATGTTTAGACTAAATGAGTACAAAACAAATTTTTATTACCGTCACAGCTGACATTTTGCTTATTTTCTAAAAATTAAAATATCTCGAATGATTCTGCTTTCAAAAATAATAGAGGTTAGTACTGAAGATCTTAACAAAAAATAGCAATGAGGCACTAGTCATATTGGCGACAAAATTAGCGACTCTGGCTAAATACGTTGCTATTTTTTGTGTATTTAGCGACGTATCAAAGTGATGTCGCTGAACGTCATATTCAGCGACGTTTAGCGACCGATATTGACCAATATTATGGTTTGGAAAGAACAAGTCGCGATTTAGTCGTAGAATGTCGCTGATTGATTTTATTCAGCGACGTTTTGTGACTCTTACTCTACTACGTCACAAGTTTATTAGTTAATACCGACGTTTAGCGACGTCTTATGAAGACGTCACTAAAATCTTTCATATAGGGTGCTGGGAACCGATCGAATTCATTTTCGTTCCCCCAAAATTTTCGATCTCCTGCGCGCCTCGAGCCCCCAATCTCTCTCCCCTCCCCTTCTTATCTCCGGCAACCTCTTCCCCCCCTCTCTCATCTTCGGCGACCCCTTCCCGTGGCGACCCCCTCCCTTAGGCGACCCCCTCTATCGGCGACCCTCGTCCCTCCGTCGCACCTCCACTGTCGAGCCCCCTCGTCGACGGCGACCCGACCCGACCAGTCCTCTCCGCCGCTGCTCTATCCCGACGACCCCGACCTGACTCCAACTAAGGCAGGTAAACCCTAACCCTAGCTCCCTCCTCCTGACGTGCTGACACAGACACGACACGCACACACGCTGATACGACACACACATACACTGATACGCTACACATACGCTGACATGACATGCTGTTTAGTGTGTCACACTCACATGCTTGTGAGTATGTGACAGTTTGGAGAGGAGAGGACTGTCAAAAAATAGTTTTATATGGAAATCCCATTGTGAGAACACATGAGTGGCTATGGGCTAATGTGCATCCTAGTGAGTGAGTGTTAGAGTGAGGTATCTTATGAGTGAACTTGAGTGTCTAGGAGGTGAGTATCCTGTGACAGGTTAGAACATGAGGTATCCTAAGAAGTATATACTATATAGAGTATCCTAGTACCTAGAGTGTATATATAAAGGATCCTAGTACCTAGAGTGTATATATAAAGTATCCAAGTACCTAGAGTGTATAGAGTATCCTAGTACCTATAGAGTATCCTCTAGAGTGTATAGAGTATCCTAAGATATTGGGGATTACCTACTCTGAGAACCTTGCTAAGAAGTATCCTAGTACCTACAGTGTATAGAGTATCCTAGAAGTGTAGGTATGATTGGTACAGTATTTTGAACCCTTCTATAGAAATTAAATTTACTTATGCCAAGCCTTTTGGGCCTATCAGAGTTATAAATTTTTTCGAAAATCTAGTATAATGCTGATTGCCTCAAAATGCTTGAATAGGTAAGAGTGTATAGAGTGAGTATACTAGTAGTATATCGTAGTATCCAAGAGTTTATAGAGTGAGCTTTCCTACTTCCTTTCTTCTCATTCGGGTCATTGAGCCGACTATTCCGCATTATAGGATATCTACCTCATCCTCACCCTAGAGAAGTGTGAAAATATTAATATTAACTAAGGTTCACAGTATCGATTTCGATATCGGTATCGTTATCGGTATCATTTACGGTTGATATCATGAATCTCATAGCTTCCACTAGCAGAGCACAATGTAGAGCCAAACGTGAAGCAGTGCTTCATATTCAAAATATTAGAAGTAAAAAGTTTTCGATTGGTGGTGGGATGAGAAAGGATTCTGACTCGTCCTACCACCAATCAAAAACTTTTTTACTTCTAATATTTTGAATGTGAACCTCTGCTTCACGTTTAGCTCTACATTGTGCTCTGCTAGCGGAAGCTATGAGATTCAGGATATCAACCGTAAATGATACCGAAACCGAATTCGATGTCGACACCAATACTGTGAACCTTGGTTAACATTAATATTTCCACACTTCTCTAGGCTGAGGTTGAGGAAGATATCATATGATGCTGAATAGGATGCTGAGAGAGTCGAATGAGAAGCCAAAAAGTAGAGAGGGGTCAGAGAGGGGGCCTTCATGTTGAACATGTGACGACACTCATTTGATACTCATGTGTCTATATGCATCAATTTGGAATATACTCAAATAATGTGTATCTGTCTTTGCAAAACTATTGTCAAATGGATATGAATTACTATCTTCGGCATCGTTCGTGGATGTACAATCGTCATTCTGATGACATGTGCGGTGTACGGGAAGAATTTATACATAAGGTAGAGCAATTCCTACAGTTCACCAGGGCATTCCCTCAGTACATGGACCGTAACAAAATTAAGTATCCATGTGTGAGATGTCGCAACATAAAATATCATCAAGAAGTGGATGTGAAAAATCATTTTTACTCGAGAGGTTTTATGCTGAATGACTATCAGTGGACGTCACACGGAGAACTTATGCCTTTAGCATCAGAGCTGGAGCCTAATTTCCCGTATATGGATGTCCATGACCACGCTGGTTACGACGAAAGGTGGGTGAACGTGATTTTTTATGCTGCGGGACCTAGTTTCGATCCAGGCAATCATGATGCAGCAAAGGAGGCACCGAATGTCGATGCTACGAAGTTTATGGATTTGCTGGAGAATACAAGGACTCGTTTGTATCCTGGTTGTGAGGATCATTCACCGTTAGAGGTGGTTACAAGACTGCTGAGCATCAAGTCTTATTTTAACATGTCTCAAGAATGCTACAAGCAAACCATCGAATTGATTATAGAGATCTTGTCGGAAGGTGCAAAGTTACCTACAAACTTCTACCGGTCTAAGATGATGGTGAGATCTCTCTGGATAGGATACGAGAAAATTGATGCATATCGCAACAGATGCATGTTGTACTATAAAGATGAAAAGGATGAAAACCTGTACAGATTTTGTGGTGCTGATCGATATAAGGCAACAAGTTCAAGTAGTACTCCCGGTGCAAGGAAGCCTACCGATTCGATGCACTACTTGCCGTTGACGCCGCGGTTGCAAAGGTTGTTTATGGTGAAGGAGACTGCAAAAAATATGAGCTAGCACAGACGAAAATAGATCGAGTGAGTGTTGGATCACCCATTTGATGGAGAAGCATGAAAGCACTTTGATCGAGGGTATCCAGATTTTGCTTCAGATCTGCGTAATATCAGATTGGGTCCATCATTCGACGGTTTTACTCCATTCGGACTTTTGGGCTCCCAGTATTCGTGTTGGCCTATGATCGTCACTCCGTATAATCTACCGCCTTGGATGTGCTTCACTAGCAGAATAAGTCATAGTAGCGACGCTCGAAAACGTCGCTAAAATGGAAAAAAGTCGCTAAAATTGTTTACCAATGTATTTAGCGACCTTTTCCCGTGGTCGCGAAAAGCCATGTCGCTAACAAGCAAAACGTCGATAATTGTCGCTCTTACCGACGCTTACCGAAGTAAGAAAACATCGGTAATTGTTGAATATTTACCGACGTTCACCGGCGTACCATCGGGAATATGGCAATATTTGAAACGTCGGCCAACGTCGGTAAATCCTACAACATTTAGCGACATATATCTAGTACTTACCGACGTTCACCGACTCTGTAGACGAAGGAAATCCTGGGACATTTACCGACGTTTACCGTCGCTTACCGATGCGACTATACGTCGGTAAGTGTCGGTATACCTGGTAACTTACCTACGTTTACCGACGTTCAGCTGCGTTGGTAAACGTCGGTAAACGTCGCTAAATTTCAAAAAAATAAAAAATAAATAAATTACAGAATGTCCACAGGATCACATTTTCTACCTGCAGTTCAATAAATAACAAAAAAATCACAAGCACATTTTCTCCATGGACTCGCCGACCCCTTCGGTGTAACACTCAACACCGGTACATCACAATAGTATAACAATCAACGAAAACAAGAGTAAAAAATAATCACAGTAAAAACACTATGATAGGAACAAATACTAAAAAATAATATATCCACATGAATCCACACAAACACATACATCCAAAGTCTACACCGGTATATCACAATAGTTTATCCACATGAATTCACAAACAATACTAAAATTCTACAAAAACAAGTAATCAAATAATCAATAACCAATATCCACATGAATCTCATAAAACAGTCCTAACTCGCACTACTGCGGATCTGGAGGAGGAGGGGCGCCGCCGTGCCTCAAGGATAGGAACATCTCGTACTCCTCCCGTGAAATCGTCACCGATGAAGAAGGTAGTGACGTCGGTGGAGTCGAAGGTAGTGACGCCAGCGGAGTCAACTACGATGAAGGCGCACCAGAAGGACAATAACGATCCAACGCTGCTAGTCATTGGTGGTAGGAATCATGTTAGATAATAGCCTCGTACTGCTATCAACCATCGAATCCTGCATCAACGTCAGCCTCTCGCCCATGGACAGTTGTGATGCCTGCAGATCCGTCACGCTGCGCTCTGTCGACGCACTAAGATCAGTGACGCCCCGCTCTGTCCTCTCAGTCATATCCCTGGGTTCCATAATGCTGCGGTCGAGCGTATCCATTCGTACAATGGGCGCCGCATCGTCCGTCTGGTGCTGCTCCTGGATCCGTCGTAGCAACTTGTCATGGACAGACTCCACCATCTGCTGGACTCGGGCAGACTCCTGGGAGGGCTGTGGACCATGCACACTGACAGGGGAGATCCTAGAGGACTGTGTTGCAACTAGGGTGCCATAGGATCCCGTACCGTAGTATGTACCCCTGTGGAGACCACCAGCGGCGGTCACCCACAGCTCGTCCTCTGACGGAGCTAGAGCGGGCTGCGAGGAAGCACCAGCCTCTCCCTCAGCAGGTCCACTAGCAGCAGCCTGCTCCTTAAGCCGTTGTAACTCGGCCTAGAAAGCATGGATACTTGATAACTTCTAATGTCTAATGTACTTATTATTACTAAATACATGAATATTTATTTGCATGCATATTTACTAAGTTATATCAAAATTAACACGAAGTATTAAAATTAATAAATAGAATTGTAATACTTACATAGGCCTGCTCCGCCCTCTCGTCAATAAGCTTCCCGCCCTTGTAGAAGCATGGAAAATACTAAAGAAAGATCCATGCAGCCAGGAAACCCCATGCGGCTCAGAAAGCCCATGCCGCTCAAAGATTCATGCGGCACGAGGGACTATGCAGCTCAAGACGTCCCATGCGGCTCAGAAGAGAAGACACGTGGCTTGCAAACAGTTATGTCTCCCACCTTACACTGCATTAATTACTTTGACGGCTGACAGCTCTGATAAAGTGACAGCCCTGACACAAAGAGGTAATGATGACTCTGTCATAATGACAGACCCCTAGAAAAACGAAGGAGATCTCTGACACAAATCCCCCCAAGATCCAAAAAATGCCACGTAGCCTTGATACGTGGGCATTTCGTATGCGGCTCAAGTAGAGGCTCCCTCTATGCAGTTTAAGCAGACGCTTTCCCATACGGCTCAAGAGGACCATCTCCATGCGGCTCGAGCAGAGGCCGCCCCATGCTGCTCGCAAGGATCATCTCCATACGGCTCTCTACCCATTATGTGGTCCAGATTATCATGTGGTCCGAATGTTCGGGGGCCACTCTTCAAGCAGCCCTGACACGTGGTTGGTCTTATGCGGCTTCATCTTTATGCGGCTCCATCCTTATGCGGCCCAATCCTCATGCGGCTCAAATCCCCTCAGTGACTCCCAGGACACGTGTCATAAAGCCAATCAATTTCCCAAATTTACTGCAATCAAAGATTGGGACAAATCCCAATAATCTGGGACACGTGGCAGGAGAATGAATTAAACTTATTCATTCAGATTCACAGACATCAACAAATCATCATCACGGAGATTTATTCCAATCAGCATTAATTACTGATAGAATTTGGTACAATCTATATTAAATGGCCCAGATTCATCACACTCAAGATTAATGGCCCAGATTGATCGATCAACAGGCCGCCGCCACTTCAAGGGACAATTATCGCAAACCCTAATGATTGCATTCCCCTTCTTATAAATAGCGAGGTGCCATTCCCTTGCAAAGAACCCCTTTTTGAGATCAGAGAGCACCAGAATACTTGGAGAGAAAGAGCGGAGAGATAGCAAGAGAGAGCATTTCTTCAACGCCAAGCAATCTTCTGAAGCCAAGGCTGCATACCGATCGTCCAAGGAGTAAGGCAGAGCGGCCGTCGCTTTTTCGAGCCTCTATCGTCACCCTCCAGAATCTAAAATAAACAATTGTACTTAGATTGTTGTACCTAGGTTTTCGTCCCTAGGCTTTCTTTGTACAAGCGAGTTTGTAACATGAAGTAAAAGTTCAGTCCTCCGATAATTGTTCTGTCCTTTTATATTTCATGGCAAACACGATGGCGACTCTGCTGGGGACAAACTTCTCCACGGCTGAGGAGTTGGTGACGCAATCGGATGTAGCCAAACTTGGCTCCACACAACAGAAGATGGTCGTCCGCTTCGACCAACAGGCGTTCGAAGAAATGCTCTCCGAAGGAAGCGCTAGCCCGGTCCAGAGGCACATCCGCGCAACGAAGGCTCGCAAAGAATGGAGGCCAAAATCATTTGCTCCTCCCCAGGCCCCCGATGGAGTACTCTCTGCTACCCAAGACAGAGAAGGCGACTCTCGCACGGCCCCACTTCGAGCCATAGAGGACTCTGTTGTCCCCATGTCCGGCAGAGGAAAGCACTACGATGCTGGACTTGCAGGGGCAAAGAGCGATTCTATGGGCTCCAGGAAGAAATCGAACAAGGGCACTAGCCGCAAAGCGAAGACTCATGCGGCCAAGATTGCCAGCCGCATGAATGATGACCATGCGGCTGAAACTGCTAGCCAAATGCATAGTACTCATACGGCTAGGATTTAAAGCCGCATGGAGAACACTCATACGGCCAGGGTTTCCAGCCGCATGGAGAAGACTCATGCGGCTACGATTGCCAGCCGCATGAGGGTTGATGATTCCAGCCGCATGACGTCTACTCCACGAGGTTCTGTCTTCGACCGTCTCTCCTATGGTCCTGATCTCTTGTGCTCCCAAGAAGATATATTTGACTCTCTCCAGCATCACCTAGACTCTTCCTACTATGTGCCCTTACGTACTAGATCGAAGAAGTCTAGGGCAGCACGAGCTTGGCAAGCTCGGTCCGCGGACCCGATATCTGACCATCAGAGCGCACCGTATACTATTATGCGGGCCTCAGATGGGAAGTTATACAGAACCACTCGAGTCCAGCCCCCGGTGGCGAACGGACATAGAGGTTCGCAAAAGTCTCCCAAAATCCAGGGAGCAAACATGGTCGACCCAGACCCATCTGACTTGCGTGAGACCATCCTCCACAAACGCAAGGAAAGAGAAGATACACCGGGGTGCAAAGAATCCTCCCACAGACGTCACTGAACCCAAATCATCGTCAACTGCTGTTGTAGCAACACAACAGTACAAGAGGACCGGCGGTACGTCTTCCAAAGACTGCAACGATCAAGCTCAGAAGACGAGACGCCTCCCGTCGTCTTCTATAACTCTGCTCATAAAGTCCCCGCCGATGGAAAAGGGAAGAAGACGAATGTTCCTAGCCCAAGGGTTTCAACTACTATGACTAAGAGACTCTCGTCTAAGCGGGTGCCCGCCACCGGAGTTTTCCAAGGTACCCATTCTAAGACAAAATCTGCTATAGTGGGAGATTCGTCGTCCACAACACTGGGAGTTGCTGGGACTGGGGGTAGCACTCCTCCGAACCTCCACGATAATCCGATGTTCCAAGAAGACGAGCCAGAGGAAACAACTCTCCCATCAGATGCAACAAACCCTGACGTCCCCGACGACATCCACAACTCCCAAGACGAGGCGAGCTCGGAGATTGGGGGTACTGTTTCTTCCGAGTCCGAACAAGAGGAGAACATTCCCACATATCCTGATGACTTCTCATTACAGGGGTAGGATTCGGAGGGCACTTCCTCCACCGCTCCTTCCATCTCTCCTCACGTAAGGACGGTTTTCATGACGGACAGCAATCAAGGTGGTTCCAGTGATCGCCAACGCATCGACACTATGGAGGCCATACTTCTTGCCTTGGTCAAGTCTGTAGACGAGATCAAAGCGGCTCTTCCAACTCTGTAGGGAGGAACGCCTGGCCAAACAAGCGTGGGTCCTGCGGTCAATGCGGACTCGAATTCAGCGGCACCGAACCCGGACAATAATCCTCCTGAAGGAACGGCCCCCACCGCCGTGGATGAAGCCCGCGAAGCAAGAAGAGAGGTCCAGGAGCTCCGAGCCATGTTTCACGCTCGAGAAAATTCTCAAGACCTCAGAATACGGCAACCGTACCCTGCTGCCTGGAGGGATGTTCCATTCCCACCAAGATATAAGCCGTTCAATATCAATCCTTATGATGGCCAGACCTCAGCAAGTCGGTACATCACTTACTTCGAGGTTACCACCGACCATCTGCCCCATGATGATGCCATCCTCATACGATTATTCATCGGGGCATTGGAAGGGGTCGCCTTCGACTGGTATCGCAACCTGCCAGACAACTGCATCCACTCCTTCGCCGGCTTCAAACATATGTTCTTGGAGAGGTTCTACGAAGTAGGGCAGGACATCATAATGTTCACCCTCATGGACGTCGTCCAAGGGAAGAAAGAGATGACGAGGAATTACATTGAGCGGTTTCGCCAAACCGCAATAAAGCTGCCATCTGGAAATATGGATTCCTCCCTGATTGAAATTTACCAAAAGAGATTGCTCCCCACCATCAGTCTCTGGATGGACGAAAGTCAATTCAAGGACTGGAAGACGTTTATCATCAGTGCCACAAGCGTCGAAGAACGATTGAAGAAGGCTCGCCAACTGGGATTGCACATCTCGGACGGAAAGAACAAGGCAAGCGTCCTAACACCAACAACGACAATGGGGGTAGCCCCTCCAACAATCGGGATAGCAGGGGTAAGCAGGCTATGATTGCCGATACAGCACAGAAACCTGAGCCAAAGCCGGCAGACAAACAATGGCCGCAAATCACATACTCCTTCTGTAGAAGCATGGAAAATATTGCTTTTAGTCCCACATCGAAAAGGAGAAGAAGAAAGGGCTCACTCCATTCTATAAATAGAGCCCCCTTACCTCCTTTGAAAAGGGCACCAACTTCTCTTCCCTCCTTCCAAACTTGGACTCTTCCTATTGTGCACCTTCGGGTGCTAAGTAGAAGAAGTCTAGGGCAGCGCGGGCTCATCGGGCTCAGTCAGCTGTCCCAACCTCTGACCATCAAGAGCGTCCCGCTAAGCGGGCCTCGGATGGAAAGTTGTACAGAGCCGCCCGTGTCCAGCCCCGGCGGCAAACGGACAGAGTGGTTCTCAAGAGTCTCCCAACAAAGATCGAGGGCAAGTGTTTCTATTAGCCCCACATCAGGGAGCAAACATGATACCTACACACTCGTGTGTTCGGGATACCCGGGCCCAAAAAGCGAGTGCACGGGCTGATCAAGACATTCCTCATACGGCTCGGTCATGAGACGTCCTTCATACGGCTCGGTCATGAGACATTCCTCATGTGGCTCGATCATGAGACGTCCTTCATGCGGCTCGATCATGAGACATTCCTCATGCGGTTCGGTCATGAGACATCCTTCATGCGGCTCGGTCATGAGACATTCCTCATGTGGCTCGGTCATGAGACGTCCTTCATGCGGCTCGGTCATGAGATATTCTTCATGCGGCACAGAACCCAGGAAGCTTCATGCGGCTCAAAATCAGACGAGCTTCATGCGGCCAAAGAGTCTCATGCGGCTCAAACATACAAGCAGCTCAAGTAAACTCTATGCGGCCGAGAGAGAGGCCACGTGGCCAACAGAACAGCTGTGTCTAACGTTCAGACGCATTTAATTCTCTGACAACTGATAGCTCTGACGGCTGTTAGTCCTGACATAAAGTCGTCATAATGACTGACACGAAAAAGTACTATCGTCCTAGGAAATAAGGAAAATCTTCACAAATGTGGCGCTGTCCACCAAACTTCGAGGCAAATCTATGCGGCCAGACTAAACAAAGTCCATGCGGCCAGAACAGAGAGACCCATGCGGCTCGGTCATGAAGACTCTCATACGGCTCGGCCATGAAGACCCCCATGCGGCTCGGTCATGAATATATTCATGCGGCTCGGTCATGACAACCTTCATGCGGTTCGAAGTACAGAGACTCTTCATACGGCCCGGTCATGAACTCTTTCATGCGGCTCGGTCATGACAACCCTTATGCGGCCCAAACATCGACACTCCTCATACGGCTCAACATTGACGACGGGACACGTGTCCTAAAGTCAATCAAATCTTGGTCCAAATCCCAATAATCTGGGACACGTGGCAGAAGAATGAATGAAATTTATTCATTAAGATTCGCAGATGTCAACAAATCATCATGACGAAGATTTATTGCAATCAGCATTAATTGTTGATGGGATTTGGCATAATCCATGTTAATGGCCCAGATCTTTCACGTTCAAGATGAA
This sequence comes from Iris pallida, assembly GCA_029216955.1. NCBI lineage: Eukaryota > Viridiplantae > Streptophyta > Magnoliopsida > Asparagales > Iridaceae > Iris > Iris pallida. The sequence goes on from JANAVB010009596.1 coordinate 43,567,619, forward strand.
TGGTCCAGATTGGTTAATCATCAGGCCGCCGCCACTTGGAGAAAGGGCAATCATCCAAACCCTAATGATGCTGCCCACTATTATAAATAGCAGGGTGCCATTCCCTTGCAAAAAAATATATACAAGCAGAGAGAGACAATTTCAGAGAGAAAAATACGCATATACAGAGAGACTCCCCAATAGTCAGAGAAAAGAATACACACAGAGAGAGAGAGAAGCCAGAAGAGCAACAGAGGAGTAAGAAGAGCATTTCTTCGTCAACGCCAACCATCTTTTCACAACGAGCCTAGGCTGCATACCGATCGTCCAAGGAGTAAGGCAGGGCGGCCGTCGCCTTCCCGAGCCTCTATCGTCATCCCCCAGAATCTAAAATAAACAATTGTACTTAGACTGCTGTACCTAGGTTTTCGTTCCTAAGCTTTCTTTGTACAAGCGAGTTTGTAACGTGAAGTAAAAGTTCGGTCCTCCGATAATTGTTCTGTTCTTTTATATTTCATGGCAAACACGATGGCGACTCTGCTGGGGACAAACTTCTCCACGGCTGAGGAGTTGGTGATGCAATCGGATGCAGCCAAGCTTGGCTCCACTCAACAAAAGATGGTCGCCCGGTTCGACCAACAGGCGTTCGAAGAGATGCTCTCCGACAAGAGCACTGGCCTGGTCCAGAGGCGAGCCCGCACAAAGAAGGCCCGTAAGGAGTGGAGACCCCGATCCTTCGTTCCTGCTGAAGCTCTTGCAGAGACACCCTCTGTTGTTCAAGACGGCGAGCAAGATTCCCTTGCGGCACCACTACAGATCGTAGACAACTCTGCTGTCCCCAAGTTCGGCAGAAGAAAATACTATGATGCTGGACTTGCAGGGGCAAAGAGGAACTCTATGAGATCCGAGCCGCATAAGGTTAGCAGCCGCAGGAAGAAAGCTCATGCGGCTACATCCTTCGGCCACAGGGAGAAAGCTCATGCGGCTACATCCTCCAGCCGCATGAAAAAAACTCATGCGGCCATATCTGTTAGCCGCATAGCTTATACGGCTACAGTTGCCAACCACACAAATGAAACTCATGCGGCTGTGAGAGTCAATCGCTTGCAGAAAACCCATACGGCCACAATTGCCAACCGCATGCGGCCAACCTGTACGGTCGTGACTCCTAGCCGCACAAAAACAATTCGTCCGACGGCAGAAGACAACCGCATGCAGACAGCGTGTACGGTACCCAACTCTAGCCGCATAGCGTTCATTTCACGCTTCTTTCGATCAGTCTTCGACCATCTCTCATACGGTCCTGACCCTGATGATTCTCTGGATGATAAGCCAGACTCTGTGGTACCCAACTTGGACTCCTCCTATTACGCACCCACAAGTGCTAAAAGGAGGAAGTCTAGGGCAGCGCAGGCTCATCGGGCCCAGTCAGCTGTCCCAACATCTGACTATCGGGGCGTCCCGTTGACTATCACACGGGCCTCGGATGGGAAGTTATATACAACCGCTCGAGTCCAGCCCCCGGCGACAAACAGACAAAGTGGTTCCTCTGACCTGCGGGAGGCGATCCTCCACAAACGTAAGGAAAGAGAAGGAGTGTCGGCGTGCAAAGAGTCCTCGCTTGGACATCGCTGCACCCAAATCATCGTCAATTGCTGCTGCAACAACGCAGCAGTGACGGAAGATCGGCCGTCCAAAGGCTACAGCACCCGAACTCAGAAGATGAGGCACCTCCTGTTGTCTCCTGCAATTCCGCTCAGAAGGTCCCCGCCGAAGGGAGAGGGAAAAAGACAACCATCTCCAGTCCCAAGATATCAACCACCACAGCTAAGAAACTATCGTCTAAACGGTTGTCCTCTACTGGTGTATTCCAACACACCCGTTCAAAGACGAAATTTATCGCGATGGGAAATTCATCATCCACATCGTTGGGGGTCGAGGGAACTGGGGGTAGCACTCCTCCGAACATTCGCAACAATTCGATGTTTCAAAGAACCGAGCCCGGACAAACAACTCTTCCATCAGGGGCAACAGACGCCGATGTCCCCGAGGACACCCGTGACTCTCAAGACGAAGTAAACTCTGAGGCTGGGGGTACTGCTCCCTCCGAGTCCGAACCAGAAGATAATATTTCTACATATCTCGATGACTTCTCGGTATACGGGTACGACTCGGAGGGCACATCCTCCACCGTTCCTTCCATCACTCCTCACGTAAGGACGGTGTTCATGACGGACAGCAATCAAGGTGGTTCCAATGATCGCCAGCGTATCGACAATCTCGAAGCCATATTACTTGCTTTGGTCAAATCTGTAGACGAGATTAAAGCGGCCCTGCCCACTCTACAAGGAGGAACGCCTGGTCAAACAAGCACGTGTCCCGCGGTCAATGTAGATTCAAACTCAGCGGTACCAAACCCAGGCAATAATCCTCCCGAAATAACAGCCCCTACCGCGACAGATGAGACCCGAGAAGTAAGGAGGGAGGTCCAGGAGCTCCGAGCCATGTTCTATGCCCGAAAAAATGCTCAAGATCTCAGAATACGGCAACCATACCCTGTTGAATGGAGGGATGTTCCATTTCCACCAAGATATAAGCCGTTCAATATCAACCCGTATGATGGCAAAACCTCAGCGAGTCGGTACATCACTTACTTTGAGGTCACCACCGATCATCTGCCCCATAATGATGCGATCCTCACACGATTATTCATCGGGGCATTGGAAGGAGTCACCTTCGATTGGTACCGTAATCTACCAGACAACTGCATCCACTCCTTCGCCGGCTTCAAGCGCCTGTTCTTGGAACGATTCTACGAAGTAGGACAGGACATCACTATGTCCACTCTCATAGACGTCGTCCAAGGGGAAAAGGAGTTGACAAGGAACTACATCGAGCGGTTCCGCCAGACCGCCATGAAGCTGCCTTCCGGAAATCCAGATTCCTCTTTGATTGAAATTTGCCAAAAGAGACTGCTTCCAACGATCAGTCTCTGGATGGGTGAAAGTCAATTCAAAGATTGGAAGGCGTTCAACATCAGCGCCACAAGCGCCGAAGAACGACTGAAGAAGGCTCACCAACTGGGATTGCACATCTCAGAAGGAGAAAACAAGGGCAAGCGTTCCAACAACGATAATGGGGGTAACCCCTCCAACAATCGAGACAGCAAGGGAAAGCAGGCTATGGTGGCCGACACGGCCCAGAAGCCCGAGTCACAACCAGCAGACAAACAATGGCCTCAGATCACTTACTCTTTCGAAGACGGCCACGTCAAGCCTATCTTGGACATGCTCATACAAGGAGATAGAATTCAGCTTCCTCCACCAAGGTGGGAGCCTCGGCCGGTTGATTTGGAGAACCCAAAGTTCTGCTATTACCACCGTTATGTACACCACGCTACACACGACTGCTACCAACTAAAATGGTACATCCAAAGCCTCATCGATTTGAATGCTCTAGCCATCGACTTCGAAGAAGTAACCGTAGCAGCCAATATGGTGTCCGTACAATTCGGCAGCTTCCCTCCAACGGAGACTCAAGACGGGGTAATCCCCGTCCCTCTGGCGACGGTAGAGATTACCAATCTTCCACCTCCCGGGGAACAGGCCGCTGGTTTAGTACCTCTCACCATCTCACGAGGGGAGGTCATGTGGGTCCATCCAGACTTGGTGTCAGAAGTAACTCGGCCCACACCATCTCCCACTAACAAAAAAAGTAGAAAAATCAGGACCTACCACACAATCTCAACAGACAACGAGGAAGCTACAGCCGTCGTCACGCGGTCTGGAGCGCAATCCCAACCTGTGGTTGACAGCCCAGCTGAAAATCATCAACCTATTACAACTGATGCTCCGGGACCAGCTCAGCCTTCGACGACCGACAAGCCTAGGTCGAAGGAGACTCGCTTCGACAAATCCCTCCGAAAGGACGCAGCCCAAGGGCTAGAGAGGCCCTATAACTTTGACATCTTAGCACAATTGGCTAACACTCCGGCCAAATTGTCACTATACGAACTCCTAAGGCTCTCCAAGGACGTTCGTATTGCATTGAGCGAAGCACTCCAAAATGCCGATGCTTATCTGGTACAATCCAACCTCACCGGGAAGGACTCACCCGTTGATCTCCAAGACAGCGCCTGCACAGGAGCAATCCCCAACATCGTCTTCACTCCGCAGGACATGCTCATCAAAACCAACCTACATGATCGTCCGCTATACTACACGGGATACATCGGCGACGTGAAGGTGGATCGAATACACATTGATCCTGATGCTTCCATAAGCATCATCCCGAAGGGTCTGCTACATCATCTCCGCATCCCAATGCATCGCCTAACACCTACAAGCACTGCCATCAGCGGTTTTAATTCGGGCAGGAGCTACCCTATTGGGAAGATTCGTCTGAAGTGTCAAATTGGCGACCTCCAATCCGAAGTCACTTGCTACGTCATAGATGCAGACACTTCTTACAACATCCTCTTGGAGCGACCATGGATACACAATTATATGATCATACCTTCCACGCTACACCAGTGCTTCAAATATGTCGACAAACATGGCTTCGTGAAGACAGAATTTGCTGATTTCGATCCCTTCAAAGGGGTCGAATCCTACTACTTAGACTCCTGCCTATACGAAAAGTCGAAGAGGCATCTTGATGAAGGAGACGCACAAACTCATACCGAGACAGCCACGGGATCAGAAGGACCCCTGACGATCCACCTCCAAGCTCACAAACCGGGCAAGTCTGCACCCCTTACTGCCACTCTGCGGAAGGACGCAATCAGCCTCTCAGCGCAGGAGGAGCAAATGACAATCCGGCTGCCAAGGTCCGACCAAGTGCCGAGACCCACAATGGAGCCACTGACAATCAGGCTACCAAGAGTCAGCCAACCACAAGCAGGGAAACTCAATCCCTCCGACAAGCCGCTGACGATACGCCTTTCCAAGAAGGGTCGTTACCTCGACGCAAGGTCTGACACTTCTAGCGAACCAACCACTCCTTGCCCCACGTCGAGTACCAAGCTGGGGGTGGCAAGTGCGCCAACAACCCCACGTTCTGCTCAACCCATGGAGCCCCTGATAATCAAGTTGCCCGAGTCATCCTCTCAGTCTGAGGCTTGCTCATGTTGCCCATCAACGGCAAGTTCCTGAAGAAGTATTACGTCCGAAACGACTTCCAAAAAAAAATCCTCGATGATTGAGTTATGTACCCTATGGTACCACTGAACTCACATTCTGCCTCTAAATTTCCCAGATCACTGAGTCATGTACCCGCTGGTGCCGCTGAACTCACACTCTCCAACATTCCAGATTATCGAGTCATGTACCCGCTGGTGCCGCTGAACTCACCTCTCCATATTCCAGATTATCGAGTCATGTACCCGCTGGTACCGCTGAACTTACCTCTCCGCATTCCAGATTATCGAGTCATGTACCAACTGGTGCTGCTGAACTCACATCAACAAAATTCCAGATCATTGAGTCATGTGCCCGCTGGTACCGCTGAACTCACACTCACCATTCTCCAGATTATCGAGTCATGTACCTGCTGGTGCCCCTGAACTCACACTTTTACAATATCGAGTCACGTACCCGATGGTGCCTCTGAACTCACATCCCGGTCACTCTTTCAGATAGTAAGTCATGTATGATCATACCTCTGAACTTTCTTCCTGCAAGAGATCCTCCCTCATGATCCACTACCCGCACTCCCAGTACACAAAAAGGGTAATCGATCCACAAATTTCCGAAACGGCCATGTCCTAATTACGTCTGAGTCATTTTCATTTCCACCAAAAACAAACTGCCCCCTCGCATAGAACTTCCACGTTCTCCTACCTCTGAGTTGTTCTATGTACCCCCTCTTCATTGAGCCCACTCCTGCCATGTCCTCATTACCTCTGAGTGGGAAGGCTCCGTCGAAGAAACCTTCATGCTTGCCATGTCCCCAATTACCTCTGAGTATGTATGTCGGTTCCCTTTCAACCTATTATCTGTACCCACAACCGGAGTACGACAAGGATAATAGGTCCACAAATGTCCTCTGTTGACCACAAATGTCCTCTGTTGACCACAAATGTTCTCTGTTGACCACAAATGTCCCCAGTCGACCACAGATGCTGTACTGGATCTCCAGTACACGCCCATCCCTTCCCTATCATGCCTGAGAGCCCAGTTGCTCCCTGGCATTCTCCCGAATACCAAAAACTTCCATAGCTGTCTTATCGCGAAGTTGTTCTAGGTATTCCTCTCCAAAACTTGTTACTCGTACCTAAAACCAAGGTACGCCCAGGGTAACAGGTCCACAAATAATCCCCCAGTAGGTCTAATTCCACAAATATTCTCTGCTGAGTCCACCCCTGCCATGTCCTCATTACCTCTGAGTAGGAAGATTTCACGGTGAAAAGCCCTCATGCTTGCCATATCCTCATTACCTCTGAGTAAGTATATTGGTTCCCTTTCATCCTATTATCTGTATCCTAAGCTAGGGTACGCCAAGGATAATAGGCCCACAAATGTCCTCTGCTGACCACAAATGTCCTCAGTTGACCACAAATGTCCTCTGTTGACCGTAAATTTCTCATCATGCCCCGGGAGCCCAGCTGCTCCATGGCATTCTTTCGCCCGATACCAAGAACCTCCATATCCGCCTTACCGCGGAGTTGTTCTAGGTATCCCTATCAAACTTATTATCCGTACCTAAAACTAAGGTATGCCAAGGATAATAGGACCACAAATATCCTCTGTTGACCACAAATATCCTCCATCGAGTCCACTCCTGCCATGTCCTCATTACCTCTGAGTAGGAAGATTCCGCGGTAAAAAGCCCTCATGCTTGCCATGTCCTCATTACCTCTGAGTAAGTATGTTGGTTCCCTTTCATCCTATTATTTGTATCCTAAGCTAGGGTACGCCAAGGATAATAGGCCCACAAATGTCCTCTGCTGACCACAAATGCCGTACTAGGTCCCTTAGTACATCCACATCTTTCCTCATCATCACATGCTTTCGGAGCCCAGCTGTTCCATAGCATTCTTTCACCCAATACATAGAACTTCCACGTTGATAGCACCTCTGAGTTGTTCTATGTATCCTCATTCGAGTTCACTCCTACCATGTCCATATCACCTCTGAGTAGGAAAGCTCTACCATCAACCTTATATTTATCACGTCCATACCACCTCTGAGTAAATATGATGGTTCCCTCTCTCAACTTATTATCCGTACCTAAAACCAAGGTACGCCAAGGATAATAAGTCCACATAAAATCTCCAGTGGAAATACCCAAACCTATCACGTCCATGCTACCTCTGATTGGATTGCCACACCTAAACAAATCTACTTTCCATGCTTCTTATTCAAAGTGTTCCAAATTTGCAATTTGGAAACTTTGAAGGGGGTCCTGTAGAAGCATGGAAAATATTGCTTTTAGTCCCACATCGGAAAGGAGAAGAAGAAAGGGCTCACTCCATTCTATAAATAGAGTCCCCTTACCTCCTTTGAAAAGGGCACCAACTTCTCTTCCCTCCTTCCAAACTTGGACTCTTCCTATTACGCACCTTCGGGTGCTAAGTAGAAGAAGTCTAGGGCAGCGCGGGCTCATCGGGCTCAGTCAGCTGTCCCAACCTCTGACCATCAAGAGCGTCCCACTAAGCGGGCCTCTGATGGAAAGTTGTACAGAGCTGCCCGTGTCCAGCCCCCGGCGGCAAACGGACAGAGTGGTTCTCAAGAGTCTCCCAACAAAGATCGAGGGCAAGTGTTTCTATTAGCCCCACATCAGGGAGCAAACATGATACCTATGCACTCGTGTGTTCGGGATACCCGGGCCCACAAAGCGAGTGCACGGGCTGATCGAGATATTCCTCATGCGGCTCGGTCATGAGACGTCCTTCATGCGGCTCGGTCATGAGGCATTCCTCATGCGGCTCGGTCATGAGACGTCCTTCATGCGGCTCGGTCATGAGACATTCCTCATACGGTTTGGTCATGAGACGTCCTTCATGCGGCTCGGTCATGAGACATTCCTTATGTGGCTCGGTCATGAGACGTCCTTCATGCGGCTCGGTCATGAGACATTCTTCATGCGGCACAGAACCCAGGAAGCTTCATGCGGCTCAAAATTAGACGAGCTTTATACGGCCAAAGAGTCTTATGCGGCTCGGAAGTCTCATGCGGCTCAAACATACAAGCAGCTCAAGTAAACTCTATGCGGCCGAGAGAGAGGCCACGTGGCCAACAGAACAGCTGTGCCTAACGTTCAGACGCATTTAATGCTCTGACAACTGATAGCTCTGACGGCTGTTAGTCCTGACATAAAGTCGTCATAATGACTGACACGAAAAAGCACTATCGTCCTAGGAAATAAGGAAAATCTTCACAAATGTGGCGCTGTCCACCAAACTTTGAGGCAAATCTATGCGGCCAGACTAAACAAAGTCCATGCGGCCAGAACAGAGAGACCCATGCGGCTCGGTCATGAAGACTCTCATGCGGCTCGGCCATGAAGACCCCTATGCGGCTCGGTCATGAATATATTCATATGGCTCGGTCATGACAACCTTCAAGCGGTTCGAAGTACAGAGACTCTTCATGCGGCCCGGTCATGAACTCTTTCATGCGGCTCGGTCATGACAACCCTTATGCGGCCCAAATATCGACACTCCTCATCCGGCTCAACATTGTCGACGGGACACGTGTCCTAAAGTCAATCAAATCTTGGTCCAAATTCCAATAATCTGGGACACGTGGCAGAAGAATGAATCAAATTTATTCATTAAGATTCGCAGATGTCAGCAAATCATCATGACGAAGATTTATTGCAATCAGCATTAATTGTTGATGGGATTTGGCATAATCCATGTTAATGGCCCAGATCTTTCACGTTCAAGATGAATGGTCCAGATTGGTTAATCATCAGGCCGCCGCCACTTGGAGAAAGGGTAATCATCCAAACCCTAATGATGCTCCCCACTATTATAAATAGCAGGGTGCCATTCCCTTGCAAAAAATATATACAAGGAGAGAGAGACAATTTCAGAGAGAAAAATACGCATATACAGAGAGACTCCCCAATAGTCAGAGAAAAGAATACACAGAGAGAGAGAGAGAAGCCAGAAGAGCAACAGAGGAGTAAGAAGAGCATTTCTTCGTCAATGTCAACCATCTTTTCACAAGGAGCCAAGGCTGCATACCGATCGTCCAAGGAGTAAGGCAGGGCTGCCGTCGCCTTCCCGAGCCTCTATCGTCACCCCCCAGAATCTAAAATAAACAATTGTACTTAGAATGTTGTACCTAGGTTTTCGTTCCTAGGCTTTCTTTGTACAAGCGAGTTTGTAACGTGAAGTAAAAGTTCGGTCCTCCGATAATTGTTCTGTTCTTTTATATTTCATGGCAAACACCTTCGTAGACGGTCACGTCAAGCCCATCTTGGACATGCTCATACAAGGAGACAGAATTCAGCTTCCTCCACCAAGACGGGAACCTCGGTAGGCGGAAATGGAGAATCCAAAGTACTGCCATTACCACCGCTACGTCCACCATGCCACACACGACTGCTACCAATAGAAACGGTACATCAAAAACCTCATCAATTCGAACACTCCGGCCATCGATTTCGAGGAGGTAACTGTGGCAGCCAATATGGTGTCAGTACAATTGGGCAGTTTTCCTACGACGGAAACTCAAGACGGTGTGGTCCCCATCCCTCAAGCGATCATGGATATTGCTAACCTTCCACCTCCTCGGGATCAGGTTGCTGGTCTAGTGCCCCTCACCACATCACGGGGGAAAATCATGTAGGTCCATCCAAACTTGGTATCTGAAGTGACTCAGTCTACGCCATCCTCAACTCGCAAGAAGAAGAGTGGAAAAGCCAGATCCTGCCACACAGTCTCGGCAAATATCGAAGAAGCTACAGCCGTCGTCACTCGGTCTGTGGCACAATCTCAACTGGTGGCTGATAACTCGACTGAAGATCCTCAGCCAGTTACAGCAGATACTCCGGGACCGTCTCAGCCTCCGACGACCAATAAGCCTAGGCCGAAGGAGACTCGTTTTGACAAATCTCTACGAAAAGAGGCACCTCAGGGGCTGGAGAAGCCCTACAACTTCGACATCTTGGCACAATTGGCTAATACACCGGCCAAGTTGTCATTATACGAGCTCCTGAGACTCTCAAAAGATGTTCGCGCGGCTTTGAGCGATGCACTCCAAAATGCTGATACGTACTTGGCTCAAGTCAACCTCTCGGGAGAAAGCCCGCCTGCAGATCTCCTAGACAGCGCTTGTACGGGAGCGATGCCCAATATTGTCTTCACTCCATAAGACATGCTCATCAAGACCAACCTGCACGATCGTCCGTTATACTACACTGGATACATCGACGACGTAAAGGTGGATCGGATGCACATTGATCCTGGGTCTTCCATAAGCATCATTCCGAAGGATATGCTACATCATCTTCGTATTCCAATGCATCGCCTGACGCCAACAAGCACCGCCATCAGTGGTTTCAATTCGGGCAGGAGCTACCCAATTGGGAAGATTCGTCTGAAGTGTCAGATTGGCGATCTTCAATCAGAAGTCACCTGCTACGTCATAGATGCAGATACTTTTTACAACATCCTCTTGGGGCGCCCTTAGATACACGATTATATGATCGTGCCTTCCACGCTGTACCAGTGCTTCAAATATGTCGACAAACACGGCTTCGTGAGGACAGAGTTTGTTGATATCGATCCCTTCAAAGGGGTCGAATCCTACTACTCAGACTCCTGCCTATATGAAAAGTCGAAGAAGCACCTTGGTGAAGGAGATGTGCAAGCTCGTACCGAGACAGCGACAGGATCAGAAGAACCTCTGACGATCCACCTCCAAGCTCGCAAACCTGGCAAGTCCATACCCCTTACAGCCACTCTGCGTAAGGACGCAATCATCCTCTCGGCGCAAGAAGAGCAGATTGTAAAACCCCTAAATTTCTATTTTTTTTATTATTTATTATTATTAAATTTACATGGATTTAAAATTTTTATTGTACGCCACGTAGTCGTACTATACGTCGCGCACGAAATTTTATTTTCGTAGTTGCTCGTCGAGTGCGAATATGTGCGAGCGTACATATTTTAGAAAAATATTTTTCTCTATTTTATTATTTCAAAATATTATATAAATATTCTTGCTATAAAAAGCCTTTTGTTTCTAAAAGTTATTAATAGTAAAAAAAATAATATTTTTGTATACTAGAAAAGCCTAATATTTTTGCATACATACACATATTTCATAATTGTTTATTGGTCTATTTTAAAAAAAAGTATAATTTTCGAGATATATTAATATTAATATTTTATTGTTCAAAAAGATATTTAAAAATATTTCTTATTTTCGAAATTATTATTAATAGTATTTTTGGAAAATATATTTCGAACTTTTTGTGAAGATTTAAATGTTGATTTAATTTTTGGATTTATTTAAATAAGTATCTATATTTGTAAATTGATTTATCTCGTGGATTTATACTAGAAATTTAATTTGATTTAAATTGGATATTTAATTTGAAATTTGATTTAGATTTGGATTTGGATTTGGATTTGGATTTGGATTTGATTGCCTTAAATTAAATTAGAAATATCTATTTTGGGGTTTAAATTATTCCTAATCCATATCTAATTGGAAATTCTCACATCCTATAAATAGGCAGGTACTCCTCCAATTTTTTATCATCCACCAAATTATTCCACAAATAATTCTTCAACCATGGTGCGTGCCCCGTGTCCGTGTTCCATCGTCCAAATCTTATTCTATTAGTTTACATGTACATTATTCATCTTCTTCCCCGTGTCGGACACACCCCGACATCAATAAATCCCCAAACCCTATCTCTATCCCTCTAAACCCCGTCACCGCCGCATCCTGCCCCTAAGTCGATCTCCTGGCCACCCGTTCCTCCTCCCTAACCGTCACCAGATACCACCACGTTGCGCCATCATCTCCACCACGCCCCCTACCGACTGCAGCACCATAGCTCGACACCACCCTGTCCACCCAACCATCACCGACTTAGCCTCCACCCTTGGAACACCGTCGCCACCACTGCCATAATCACCACAGCCACAACTACTGGACACAAACCATGCTCGACCAGAACCCTCCGACGACCAAACAACCACCACATACCCCGACCACGGCCACTTGCCGGAAACCCAAACACCACCGCGTTCACGGCCATTGCCGGAACCCATCAAAACCCACAAAATAAAAATCCCAAAACAAAGAAACCAACACCGACCGGACTGACCTCCGCCGCGTGCCTGAATCCTACGCCTCCGCCTCCGCCTCCGCCATCCTCAGCCTCCGCATCCCCCTCGCTGCGAGCCACCGGCGTCCCTAACCTCGGTGAGCACCCAGCCTCCAGAGACGCCCTCTCCGGCGACAAACCGCCGTCGTCCCTCGACGAACCGCCCTCTCCGCTCTTCTTTCCGTCCTCCGCGCTTCCCTCCACCGTGTGAAAACCTACCGCCGGAGCAGTGACCCGACAAACCCCCGTACCCGTAGTTGCCGTGTCCGCCGCGCGCCGAGCCCAGCTCTCCGCTGCCGACGATTCCTCCGCCGACTCGTCCACCACGCTCGACTCCACCGTGGTTTTTTCCTGCACCGCCTGGCCTCCTTCTCCGGTGAAACTTCGCCGTCCGCCACTGGGCCGGAGACTGCGCGCGAGCCCCGCGCGCCACCGCCTCCTCGTCGCCGTGCCCTAAGCCGCCGGCGTTTCCCCTCTCCTCAACGCCACCCAAGCTCCGCCCCTCCGCCGAGATCGGACCGCCGCCCGCTCTCCCTCGCCCTCTCCGCCTTCTCTCTCACTTCTCGATCTCCTTCCCATTTTTGTTTTCTCTCACCTCTCTCTTTCCCTTTCCCATGTTTAGAGAACAGCTGCACTGTCCGTTTTTGTTTTTATTTTTTATTTTTATTTTTTTGTTTTTGTTTTTGTTGTTGTTGTTTTTTTTTTTTTTTTTTTTTTCTTTCTTTCCTTGTTGCTTCTTCCTTTAGTTCAATTATGCTTCTTTGTGTTTCCGAGAAGAAACACAAACAGTCAGATATTTCAACGATATTAGTATTATTATTATTCTCTATCATTATCATTATCATTATATTTATATTTTGAGCTGCTGTCAATTAGTAATTGTTACTATTGTTATTATTATAATTAAACAGTAAATCTTTTTACTTAGTTGTTTTTATTATATTATTATTAGTTATTAGATATTTTGTTATTAGTAGCGTTTTTGTTATTTTATTATTTAAATAATTATTCAATTGTTTTGTTACTGTTGGGTGTTTTTTTTGTGAGCATCTATTATTATTATTATTACCATCTTTATTATTATTATTATCATTATTATTTTCCAGTATTATTAGCAAGTAAGCAGTCTAGACAAGATTTTATTATTATTATTATTATTATTATTATTATTATTACTTTTACCGTGCTAGGTTGCGATTATTTGGTTATTATTATTAATAAGTAGTTTTGATATTTTATCATGGTTATCAAATATTTTCAAAGTCATCTTGTAAAAATACTATATTTGACTTAGTAGATTTTAAAATACTGTTTTAAAAACCATAAACAAATTTTCTGGATTATTGATATTTTATCTAGAAATATTTTGACCAAATATATATATAAATATATATATAGATTTCTACCTAAAATTGTATTTTGACAACCTAGAGTTTTTTTTTTGCCGAAAACGATTTTCTTGACTTTAAGTATTTTTGCATTTCTCCTAAAAATATTTTGACTTATGAAAACTAGTTTTAGGAAGTATAAATATTTTCTAAAAGCTCGTATATATAAATATTATTTATCCATTATTCTTTGATTTTTCTCCTGTCCGTATCCAAGTCCTATTGTTCCTATTTCTTCGCCCATTTCGAGACTACCTTATGTCTACCCTAACTAAATTGACCATCCTGGACCCAATGGAACCGACCGTGTCACCATCCGTGGTCACCTTGTACAGTTGTTGCACCAAAGTTGCAGATCATGCCACCTTAATCATCGCAGCACACCAGACGTACTACCAGGCAAGACACCTTGCCATTCGCTGTTTATTTATTTTAGCTCATATTTCATGCATTATTTATTTTCTTTATGCAAAATAAACTGTGATACATGGCATAACTGTTAGAACTTACTGTTCATTTATTTTTTCTGCCGTGTATTATTTTCTTACAAATTAAACCTAGATTTAAGGGACCAACATGTGTGTTGCATTCATTGGCCTTGACACGTGGTAATACGAAGTTGTGTGTCGCATGTAGAATACGGAAGTGCGTGATTGGCTGGCCTCCAGTACGTACAAGCCGTGCGATAGGAATAACCGCTAATAGAGGTTGCATGTTAGTTTGACTTAGCGGTTATAGTGGTTTATGTTGTGGATACAACATAGTAGGCATTGGGCGGGAAGGACAATTCCTTAGCGTATGGGCTTCGATGCACTTCCTTTGTGACCCGGACTCTCCGCTGGAGATACGGGGTTGATGACCCATGATTATTCATGCTCTTCCTGATGGGGCCTCTGGTGCCCAAAGGGGGACTACGCCGATCCTATTCAGCCAGGGCCCATGCGTAGGAAGGATTGTTCTTAACTACATCTCACTTAGAACGGTAGGCTACCCTATCCGTTAGGTACGAGTACTTTTGGTTTGGGTACTTGTATCTGACCGTAGCTTGGGACAATAACTTGTCGCGGATTAGTTCGTCACATCTTGTCCTTGTTTGGATGTAGGTGTGACTTACTACTCCGATGAGAAGGTATTGAACCTTGTTGGGGTCCGGATACCATATTGGATTCATAGCAAGGGAAGATACGTTACCGTGAATTAGTTTACCATCTCCTGTCCTTGTTTGGTTGGGGGGATGGTACGCTCGTTCAGTAGGTGCGTATCGGACTATGTTATAAATTCGATTGACTTATTTATTGAGCAATATTTATTCAGTTTATATGGCATGCTATTATGTGTCTTGTTACGTCCCTCTGAGGACCTGGTTGTCTTACCAGGTGTGTGTTATTGTCTTTCGCAGGTGCTTTAGCTCTAGCCATGGTCTTTGCTACTTCTTCGAGGATGATTGCATTTGGATCGTCTTCGCTTTGCTCGCCACTCATTTTATTTTCCATGTATTTTATTTCTTTATTTTGTTGGTAGTGGATTTGTCTCCGCCCAACATACTGTATCAAGACAAATTTATTTTCATTATATGATATCTTTTATTCATTTATTCTGTGTGGATGAGATTAGTTATGGTTCTACTGTATTTTACAGCTTATGTATTCATACGAGGATTCCATATATTGGAGTATACTTCGTATGAATACAGCTGGCATGTCTACGTTCCTAGTCCTACGTATTTTGGGACTGGGGCGTTACACAGATGGTAATCCGGCCGCCAAGGTCTGGCCAAATGCCAAGACCCACAATGGAGCCACTGACCATCAGGCTGCCGAGAGTCAGCCAGCCACAAACGGAGAAGCTCAATCCCTCCGATAAGCCGATGACTATACGCCTTCCCAAGAAGAGTCGTCACCCCGATGCAAGGTCTGGGACTTCTAGCGAACCAACCACTCCCCGCCCGGCATCGAGTACCAAGCTGGGGGTCGCCAGCCTGCCAATAACTCCACGCTCTGCTCCACCAGCTGAACCTCTGACGATCAAGCTGCCCAGGTCGTCCTCTCAGTCTTCGGTTATACAGGGGGTAGCCGAAGAGGAACCGGAGCTAGCCAAGTATGTGGCTGTCCACACTTATGTTTCCTCCGCAGATGATGTAATCCCCCAAGAAATGATACCTTACTTCATCAATAAAGGGCTATCTTTGAACTACCTCGAGCTCAATAAGCTTTGTACAATGTATGCTATGGAACATGGTATAGGTACTCACCTACACACACAGGTGACAAATGTGCACACTACAATTGAGCTTAGTCCAGTGGAAGACGCCTACCGCATAATCGAGGGAGGGGATCATCCAATCATCTTCGGCCGGAAGGACGATCCGCATCCCTTCACCATAGAAGAAGCCGACCTTGGGTCAGACGCCGGGAGACTGCCTCTGTATCTTTATAGCCCTCAATCTAAATATCTCATGCAAAAACAGGGATATGATCTGGAGGCTACGCCAGGCTTGAACTACGGCACCGGGCGACGATTACCTTTGAAGCCACCGGTCCCGGCTAGCAAACCACGAGACTACTATAGCAAAACTCGATGTAGATTAGGGTATGTAACACCCACGATGACCCCTGAGAGTTCAGATAAAGAATGTGACTGGCAGTCACATTCAACCGGGTCACCAACTTCTGACTCGGATACCAGCATCGGAGACATATTCAGACAAGTCCTGTCAGTCAACATGGCATTCGTCGACGCTTATGAAGAAGATGAAGACATTCCTGAAATCCTCGAGATAGAGCCGTGGGCCCAACAGTTGGATGCACAATGGGAAAAGCGGTTTGAACTGAGAGAACCCCCTACTGAAGATGAGGTTATACAAGCTGATCTTGGCAGCGAATCTTCTCCAAAACCAATCTTCGTTAGTAAAAGCCTAACAAACGAAGAGCGAGAATCGCTGTTGGAACTTGTCAAAGAATATATCGATGTGTTCGCATGGAGCTATGAAGACATGCCAGGATTAGATCCCGATATTGCTCTCCACAAACTCAACATTCGGCCAGATGCAAAGCCGGTCAAGCAACAACAGCGACGCTTCCGCCCAAGCATCATGGATGCGATCGAAGCCGAAGTCAACAAACTGATAGCCAGCGGCTTCATTCGTGAAGAGCAACATCCAGATTGGGTCGCCAACATAGTTTCGGTCCTCAAGAAGAATGGAAAGATTCGAATCTGCATCGACTTTCGTAATCTGAACGAGGCATGTCCCAAAGATGAATTCCCCCTCCCGATCACAGACATCATGATCGACAATACATGCGGCTTCGAACGTATGTCATTCATGGATGGCTTCTCGGGGTACAACCAAATCAAGATGTCTCCTGACGATGAAAAGCATACATCATTCTGAACATCGATTGGCACATACTGTTACACAGTTATGCCTTTCGGTTTAAAGAATACCGGTGCCACATATCAAAGAGCCATGAGTATCATCTTCAGAGAACATTTGCGCAAGATGGTGGAGTGCTACGTTGATGACATCGCCGTCAAGAGTCACTGTAAGGGAGACCATCTGCAGCATCTGAGAACAGTATTCGACCTGATGCGAGAGTACAATTTGAAAATGAACCCTACGAATTCCTTCCTGGGCGTATACAGCAGGAAATTCTTGGGTTTTATCATTACGACCCAGGTTATCCATGTAGACCCTGAGAAGACGAAGGCAATTATGGAGATGGGTCCCCCGAGAAATCTCCACAAACTCAGAGGCCTCCAAGGGAGGCTAGCTTACATCAGGAGGTTCATTTCTAACCTCTCCGAGCGATGTCGACCATTCACCCATCTCATGAAGAAAGGCGTCTCGTTCGTATGGGACGAAGAATGCCAACGTGCCTTCGACAGCCTCAAAGAATATTTGTCAAACCCTCCAGTCCTGGTGGCTCCGGTTGCTGGAAAACCATTCCTGCTCTACGTACGAGCAATGGAACATTCCCTCGGGGCTCTGTTGGCACAAAACAACGATGCAGGCCATGAGCAAGCCATATATTACCTCAGTCGAATGATGATTGGGCCAGAACACCGATACACCGCTGTAGAGAAGGAATGCCTCGCCCTGGTATTCGCCAATCAAAAGACGTGACACTATGTCGCAGGACAAACCATACATGTGATCTCACGAGTCAACCCTCTCAGGGTCCTCATGACTAAACCAGGGGCACTCAGCTCCCGCCTCGCTACATGGACAATATTGCTGTCCCCCTACCATATGATCTTCGTCCCCCAAAAGGCTGTTAAGGGTCAAGCTCTGGCAGACTTTTTAGCAGTCCACCCAGGCTCCGAGTCGTCCAGAATATATGAAGAAATTCCAGATGAGGTCGCCGACTCGCATGCAACCTCTCACGATGATATATGGCGAATGTTCTTCGACGGCGCCTCAAGGACCGGACCTAAGGGCAACATCGTCGTCGGCGTCGGGGTGGTACTGGTTTCTTCCTCTGGACTAGTGATCAATCGTGCTTACTCCCTCACGGAACCTTGCTCTAACAATGTGGCCGAGTACAACGCTTTGGTCATCGGCCTCCGACTTGCAAGAGAGCTGGGGGTAGAATATCTTGAAGCATACGGCGATTCTCAGTTAATCGTCAATCAGATCCGGGGCTCATACGAGGTTCACCACGAAGACATGATCCCCTATAACCAAATAGCGATCAACATCATCTCATCGTTCGAGGGGTTCTTCATCGAACATGTTCCCAGACTCTGAAATATCGAAGCCGATGCCCTAGCTGGCCTTGCCGCTTCCCTAGCGGTTCCAAACTATGCTCATCAATCGGTAGATGTGATAGGCCACGAACTGGTCTGTCCCAAGAACAACGTTCAGTTTGTGGCGAGTTACTCCGCTCAGACGGTCAACGAAGTGCCGGACTGGCGACAACCATTCATAGACTTCGTAGTCTACGACATCCTGCCCGAGAACCCAAAGGAAGCCGCTTCCATCAGAAGGCATTCTCTCAGATTCTTCTACGATACAGAGACGAAAATGCTGTATCGTCGATCTTATGATGGATTATTACTTCGGTGTCAGTCAAACGCAGAAGCCAAAGAAGCCGTACGCGAAGCTCATGACGGTGTCTGTAGGGACCTTCAGCCTGGCCCTAAATTACAGGACCGTCTCCGCCGAATGGGCTACTACTGGCCCACGATGGTAGCAGATGCGATAGACTATACAAGAAAATGCAAAGCCTGCCAAGTCCACGCGGACTTCATCCACCAGCCATCTGAGTTTCTACATCCGACAGTAGCGTCCTGGCCGTTTGAAGCATGGGGAATAGATATCATCGGTCCAATCACTCTACCTTCCTCCCGAGGATATCGCTTCATAATTGCGATCACGGACTACTTCTCCAAATGGGCAGAAGCTGATCCGCTTACAGAAGTCAAAACTTCGAACGTGATCAGCTTCCTCAAGTATCATGTCATCTATCGCTTTGGACTGCTTCGAAGGATCATCCACGATAATGGTCCACAGTTTGTAAGCCACGCCTTCTATCGGTTCTACGAAAAACACCGTATCCAGAATATTGCTTCGACGCCATACAATCCAGCAGCGAATGGGTTAGCAGAAGCGTTCAACAAAACCATCATCAAGTTACTCAAGAAGTTCGTATCGTCCAACAAACGCGACTGGAACGAGAAACTTGGTGAATGCTTATGGGCGTATCGTACTACAGTCCGAACGGCCACTGGGAAGACGCTATTTTCTCTGGTGTACGGGAGTGAGGCAGTCCTTCCATTGGAGACCCGAATACCCTCACTTCGCGTCGCCCTAACTTACCAATTAATAACGGATGATAACTACCGTCGCCGGCTGCAAGAGTTGGAGGCCTTAGATGAAAAGCGCCTCTTAGCTCCGCAACGGATCGAACTTTACCAAGCACGCATCTCTGGAGCCTTCAACAAGAAGGTCAAAATCAGAACATTCTAAGTGGGCGATCTCGTTCTGGCAGTCCGGAGGCCGATGGTCATGACTCATAAGACCGCCGGTAAATTCCAGCCAAAATGGGAAGGTCCATTTATCATTGAGGCTGTATTCTCCAACGGTGCTTACCGCCTCGCAAAACAAAATAAAGACTAGCTCATGTTGTCCGTCAACGGCAAGTTTCTGAAGAAATATTATGTCTGAACCATATTCCAGATCATCGAGTCATATACCTGCTGGTACCGCTGAACTCACATCTACAACATTCCAGATTATCGAGTCATGTACCCGCTGGTGCCGCTGAACTCACATCCCCGATATTCCAGATCATCGAGTCATGTACCCGCTGGTACCTCTGAACTCACCCTCACAACATTCCAGATCATCGAGTCATGTACCCGCTGATGCCGCTGAACTCACATCCACAATATTCTAGATTATCGAGTCATGTACCCGCTGGTACCTCTGAACTCACCCTCACAATATTCCAGATCATCGAGTCATGTACCCGCTGGTACCTCTGAACTCACCCTCACAAACATTTTCCAGATTATCGAGTCATGTACCCGCTGGTGCCGCTGAACTCACACTTTCACTATTCCAAATTATCGAGTCATGTATCCGCTGATGCCTCGGAACTCACATTCCGGTCACTCTTTCAGATAGTAAGTCATGTATTATCATACCTCTGAACTTTCTTCCTCGAAGAGAACCTCCCTTATGATTCACTACCCGCACTCCCAGTGCACAAAAAGGGTAACAGATCCACAAATTTCCAAAACGGTTATGTCCTTATTACCTCTGAGTCGTTCCACTTCCGCCAAAAACAAACCACCCCTTACATAGAACTTCCATGTCCTCATTACCTCTGAGTCGTTTTATGTACCCTGCTTCATTGAGCCCACTCCTGCCATATTCCCATTACCTCTGAGTGGGAAGGCTCCGTCGAAGAAACCTTCATGCTGGCCATGTCCTCATTACCTCTGAGTAAGTATGAAGATTCCCTTTCGACTTATTATCTGTACCCACAACCAGAGTACGCCAAGGATAATAGGTCCACAAATATCCTCCGTTGAGTCCACTCCTGCCATGTCCTCATTACCTCTGAATAGGAAGACTCTACGGTAAAACCTCCGTACTTACCATGTCCTCATTACCTCTGAGTAAGTATGTTGGACCTATCTCGTCTTATTACCCGTACCCTGAACCAGGGTACGCCAAGGGTAATAGGCCCACAAATGTCCTCTGTTGACCACAAATATCCTCCGTTGAGTCCACTCCTGCCATGTCCTTATTACTTTTGAGTAGGAAGACTCCACGGTAAAACCCTCATACTTGCCACGTCCTCGTTACCTCTGCGCAAGTATGTTGGTTCCCTTTCATCCTATTATCCGTATCCTAAGCCTGGGTACGCCAAGGATAATAGGCCCACAAATATCCTTTGCTGAGTCTCTCAGCACAGGCCCACCATTCCTTATCATGCCCCGGGAGCCCAGCTGCTCCATGGCATTCTTTCTCCTGATACCCGGAACGTCCGCGACCGCGTTACCGTGGAACCGTTCTAGGTATCCCCAATCAAACTTGTTACCCGTACCTAAAACCAAGGTATGCCATGGGTAGCAGGTCCACAAACAAATCCCCCATGCGGGACAAATAACACCACAAGCACAGCAAGCAATACAAATGAAGGGTAGAATCAAAAGTACTCTTTATTTGAAAGAATGAAAAAGCATTACAGGGTTTGGGACCGCGTCCGTCTCTAAAAGAAAAGGAAAAGGAGAAATAAAAGAAGGAAAAGCCGACTATAGTTCGGCATTACACAACTCCAAAATGCGGTTTTTCACCAAGGCAGTCCCCCGCTCAAGCCTCTGTTTAGCTCGGTGCTCGGCCTCTTGAGACAACTGCTCTGCGTCATTCAAATACATATACGCCTGCCAGTCGTTCTCTATCTTCTTCAGGGCAAGTTCTAGATTGGCAGAAGCCCTACAAAACTTGTTAGCCTCTTGAATGGCAATCCCTTTCTCAGTACAAGCAGCTTCGAGCTCGGACTCCAGGAAGGCCAGCTTTTTCTGGAGCTCGAGGATCTGTTCCCGGGTGTCGGTTACCCCGTGAGAGGAAGCCGCTTCCCGAGCAGCGCAATCTTCAGTTCGACGGCTCCATTGATCGTACAACCAGGTCAAATCCTTGCGGACCTTTAATATAGCCGGTTTGAGCGATTCCCGAGCAACCATCACTTTCTCTACCACGGTAACGAGGAAATTGCACTTTCGGTTTATTGCCGCAGATAAATCGGCTTGTTACAGCATGCAAAACTGGGCCACAAGACGATCAGCCTCTAACAGTTTAGGCTCCAAAAGCGCAGCCAGATCCCCTCCACCAGGGAGTGTTCTAAGAATATTGATCTGGCCACCGGCGCATTGACGGGCCAGAGCAAAGGGAGTTCCCCTTTCCACAGTTGCCTCGATCCCCCTCTTCAGGTGGCGGTGGAAACTGTCGACCACATCCTGGGACACTTCATCCAAAACCTCTGTAGAGGATGGTGTCAAAGGGAGTGTGGCAGGCAGTACCGAAGGAGTAGCCTCAGAACTTGCCGTCCCCGCCACCAAGGAAACAAATTCTGTACGGAAAGATACGTGAATGGCAGCTAGCTCCTCTTCCGCTGCCCGAAGCGCCCGGATGCTGGGCAAAGCAGAAAGGTTAACCCCCGAAACTATATTCGTAGAGGAGGGTGCATGAGGTATCGTCCCTTGCCCCAGCTGTATTGCCACTTGGGATCCTAAATTCGACTCGGCTGGAGGCTCCTCAATATCGGTTGGAAAAGAGGGAGACACACGTACTTCCGTCAGAGCCCCCCTGGTGGAGTCCGCCCCGGCAATGACCGTCACCGACAATAAAGGGATGGGATCTGTACGTCCAAAGCAACCATTAATAGACATAACCCGAAGGATAGGATGATGGAGAAAATAGGCTTCCTCACAAGTTAAGGTTTGACTTATCTTACCAGAGGAAGAGCATGGAGGCTGCGGTTCGTTCACAGCTGGCGTAGTTTTCCCACCCGTGGCTTCCGATCCAAATTCAACTGGTTTCTCTGTCACGGCCATCCCTGAAAAGGAGCCAGCCAGGACAGTGTCATCTTGTTGAAGTTCAGATGTCTCAGGGACGGGTGCGGTAGAACTCCCATCCCCCTGGGTTGAGGTCCCAGCAAGGTGAGACTCCTCGACCGCTTCCGGAAGAACCCCAGCAGTAATGATGGCAGTGCACACATCACTGACCAAATGGGTCAAAATCGGATCAACCTCGGCAATCGGGTCCTGAGAAGCGAACTCATCTGATGCCTATAAAGAGCAAAAGGAAAAAAACGATTAGGCCATAACATAGAAGAAGAAAGAAGAAGGTAGTTGAATTTCAAATCACCTCAGAAACAACGTCAACATCATCAATAAACAGCCTGCTGACGTCTTACCGTGGCATGCTTCATGGAATAGGTTCGGCCATCATCGGTAAGCACGCACCTGCTTCGCTTACGCGAAGGACCAGGCACAGCAGGTGGTTGATCCTCCACCGCCTCGTCAGGCCCAGTAGGCGGCTGATCTGCCACCCTTTCATCTGATATAATAGGGGGCTGATTCCCAACATCCTCGTCTGAGGAATGCGACGAGTCATCAGCGTCTTGCTCATCATCCTCTTCGTCCGCCGCAGTGGACTCCGAGTCCGGCGCAGGAACCCTGTTCGCCCCTCTCTTCCTCTTCCTGGATCCCTCGGGCTTCTCGGCCAGGCCAGTGCCGGCGATGAAGCTAGTACTCATGTCAAAGTTGACAGGAAGCTTGTTCGCTGTAACATGATAAAGAGCCGCCACGTACAGAATATCCCCTTGCATTTTAGCATCAGGGACTAAGAAGTTAGCCCGGGTATAAACAGCATTGTAATAATGCCACGCCCGGATACCGTCAAGGACACTGCCCTCGAAACCCAGGCAAGCACTAGGGCAGTCATAGAACAGCTGGCTATACCCGAATTGACGAGAAAATCTACTGGGCAGATAAGGCTCCAAGTATACGTTATTTCGGTAACGATGTAACAGGTACGCGATGCGAATGTTGCGCAGCCATAGAAGCATCTTCTCAGATAAGAGCTGGGGAGGTTCAACGCCATCAACGTGTACCCCCTCACTTCTCTAGGGATAAACTGAGGAAGAGACACAAAGAAGTCGAGCCCGTCAACTCTTGCCAACGCCCTCCGGCATGACGGCATGGTGTCGTGCTCCCAGGGTTAATGACGGTATCGGAAAAGGAAGGCGTCATCAGCAGTAACATCTTATTCAGTTCCTGGCCTCATCAACGATCGATAGTGCATCAATAACCACCCTAAGTTATATCCGCTCAAAATCCAGCGTCGTCTCACGAGCAATGACCTTAGACGAAAATGCGCGGAGGCCGTGGTGTATGCTACGCACCATGGCCGGAAGAAGGGCCAATCTGACTTTGAAGACCAGCTTCACAGCCGGTAGAATGAATTGGCGGCTGATTCTTTCAGTAGAACCTGTCCCTCCTGAGACTACATAATTTCGTAGCCACACCATCAAGAACCCGGCCAAAAGTGCCTGTTCAGACATCTCCCGGGTGCCGTAGTGGAAATAACTGAAGGAGTCTGTGCGACTCCAAAATCTATCGCGTTTGGACCTCGACCTTTTTGCATTCAACTTCAGGTCTCGTATCTCCGCTTGGGTTTGAGGATGCCGAGAAGAAACACGGCCGGAAGGATGTAATGTGAAAAGATACGCGACCCAGGCCGTGGTATGGGGGGCGCTCCCTTTCGAACTATTCTCCTTCTTAATAGCAGTCTGGTGACAGATGCTATGGTGGCACAGAAGTTTCAGATACACAGCGACGAAACCCGGGAATCGTCGATCCAGATCGTCGAATTCTTCGTTCGTTGGAGTGTATACTTCAAAAGCCTCGCCTCCCAACGGCAGCTTAAAAACAGCGTGTATTTCGTGGAGAACAAGGCCCAACTCTCCTCCGGGCGCATAGAAAGTCCCCGTACGCCTGTTATACATCTCCAAAAGGGCCATGAACAAAGGCTTGTTAATGGACAACCCGTAACAGGTGCCTCGGATGGCGTAATAGAGATCAATCTCCCGAAGGGACTCCCTGTAGTTCCTCAAGATCCAGGAGGTAAGATTGGTCCATGTAGGAATGGGGTTTATCCAATTCAGCAGCGACAACCTACCCACAGGATAAGACCCCTTGCGAGCGAGTTGATTCAGAAAGGTATCAGCTCGTGTAAAAGTGAAGTTGGGACCAGCCACGTTTATAAAAGTACCAGGAAGTAGCTCTATCACACTACGACTGACTGATTCCTTGCCCGCACATGGTGACCCTGTACGCTTATTATAGTGGATGTTGCCCACAAACATCCCCGCTTGGGTGGGAGTCAGGGAGCCCACCATTGTCCTGCTCGATGGTACCATGTTAAACCACGAGAGGGGAAAATGCCGCTCCATCTCGGGAATGTGGATCTCCACCCCGTCCACAGTAAAGTTCCAGTTCTCATAAACATCCAGCAATCGGAAGTTCTTTATGGAAAAGGCATCTCCAAAGAGAAAAGCCGATTTCAGATATTCTTCGTCCAGTTTCCCCGAATTCATCATAGTTCAAAGGAAGTGGAAAGGCTGGTTGTTGATGACAGCCACCCTCTCCCTAGGCTTATTAGCAGGAAGCTGATCCGTTATATGTCGAATTAAGCCGTCGAGCCGCACGCCCATGGCAAATTGAGCTGAACCCACAAGAAGCTCTCCTACTGGGTTGGTTGGGAGGTTCACTGGAAAAGGACAAAAAAAAAGATTAAAAGATGGTTAAAGCGAAATCACTGAACAAATCTCAAAACGAAGTCCCTACGAGCCTATGCGGCTCGGATCAACGAAGCCTTATGCGGCTCACTTTTCAATTGGACTTCAGGTAGCACGGCTTCGAGGGAGCCAATGCGGTTCGGGTCAACACAGCCTCATACGGCCCAAATCAGACGGGAGTTCCATGTGACACTGGTTCGATAGCTTATGCGGATCAGTTGAACATATGCGGTTCTAGCCGAAGAGCTTATGCGGCACAAAATGTAATGCGGTTCAGTCTGGCAGAAACATATGTGGCTCCGTTCAAAGGAGACTTCATGTAGTTCATATCCAGAGACTCAAATCCTTCTCATGCGGCTCAAACATAGGGCATCTCCTATGCGGTTCGGATATGAGAGGGTCATGCAGCCCATACAGCATATGCGGCTCCATCGCGGTCAAACTTGGGTAGTTCAGACGAAAGATGAAGGCTTGTGCATAAATATGCAACAGAGCCATGGGTTCTTAGGATTCAAAGTATTCAAATAAAACCCTTCCCATTGAGAGCAGGGCGGACATCAGGGTGCACTTCGGGCACGACGGCTGACGAGGAAGCCGCCTTCTTGCCCTTCGTAGCAGCAGAGGCGACCTTGGAAGATTTGGAGGCCATATCCGACGATCGGAGAAGGGAAATGAGGAAGGAAAAGCGAGACAACAATACTGGGAACGAAGGAGAAAGTAAAGGAATCCCTCAGACCAAACTCATCCATATTTATAAACGAAAGTGAGGCATTTTAATTCCCGTGCATACACGAAGACCGACTCTACGGTTATCAAGGCAAGCCGCCTAAAATGAAGGCCAGACTCCTGGGATGCCGCACCAAAAAGTGGCCTTTAAAACTGACAGCAAATCAACAGCATTTAATACAAAAGATTGCCATACGTGGCAATGATGACATGGCAAGGAGCTATACGGCTGAGCTATCCATGCAGCTGAGAAACCCCTGCGGCTCGAAAGTCCCTGCGGCTAAGCCGTCTATGCGGTTGAAATATCCATGCGGCCAGGACCTCTTATGCGGCTAGAAGAGCCGGCACACAGCCATGCTTCTTATTCAAAGTATTTTAATTTTGCAAATTGAAAACTTTGAAGGGGGTCTTGTAGAAGCATAGAAAATACTAAAGAAAGATCCATGCAGCCAGAAAACCCCATGCGGCTCAGAAAGCCCATGCGGCTCAAAGATTCATGCGGCACGAGGGACTATGCGGCTCAAGATGTCCCATACGGCTGAGAAGAGAAGACACGTGGCTTAAAAACAGTTCTGCCTCCCGCCTTACACTGCATTAATTACTTTGACGGCTGACAGCTCTGATAAAGTGACAGTCCTGACAAAAAGAGGTAATGATGACTCTGTCATAATGACAGACCCCTAGGGAAATGAAGGAGATCTCTGACACGAATCCCCCCAAGATCCAGAAAATGCCACGTAGCCTTGACACGTGGGAATTTCGTATGCGGCTCAAGTAGAGGCTCCCTCTATGCGGTTTAAGCAGATGCTTTCCCATACGGCTCAAGAGGACCATCTCCATGCGGCTCGAGCAGAGGCCGCCCCATGCGGCTCGCAAGGATCATCTCCATGCGGCTCTCTACCCATTATATGATCCAGATTATCATGTGGTCCGAAGGTTCGGGGGCCACTCTCCAAGCAGCCCTGATACGTAGCCGGTCTTATGCGGCTTTATCTTTATGCGGCTCCATCCTTATGCAGCCCAATCCTCATGCGGCTCAGATCCCCTCAGTGACTCCCAGGACACGTGTCATAAAGCCAATCAATTTCCCAGATTTACTGTAATCAAAGATTAGGTCAAATCCCAATAATCTAGGACACGTGGCAGGAGAATGAATTAAACTTATTCATTCAGATTCGCAGACATCAGCAAATCATCATCACGGAGATTTATTCTAATCAGCATTAATTACTGATAGGATTTGGTGTAATCTATATTAAATTGCCTAGATTTATCACACTCAAGATTAATGGCCCAGATTGATCGATCAACAGGCCGCCGCCACTTCAAGGGACAATCATCGCAAACCCTAATGATTGTATTCCCCTTCTTATAAATAGCGAGGTGCCATTTCCTTGCAAAGAACCCCTTTTTGAGATAAGAGAGCACCAGAATACTTGGAGAGAAAGAGCCGAGAGAGAGCAAGAGAGAGCATTTCTTCAACGCCAAGCAATCTTCTGGAGCCAAGGCTGCATACCGATCGTCCAAGGAGTAAGGCAGAGCGGCCGTCGCTTTCCCGAGCCTCTATCGTCATCCCCCAGAATCTAAAATAAACAATTGTACTTAGATTGCTGTACCTAGGTTTTCGTCCCTAGGCTTTCTTTGTACAAGCGAGTTTGTAACGTGAAGTAAAAGTCCAGTCCTCCGATAATTGTTCTGTCCTTTTATATTTTATGGCAAACAGCCCTTCCGATGTGTGGCCAGGAACACAGTCACCATATTAGCGTCACCACCCCTCTTTTCCTGTAATTAAATATATCAGGTTTTACTAATTTATCAAACTTATATTAAAATAATATTTTTGAAATAAAAAGACATACTAGACGACAAAAATGTTTCGTCATCGACATCGACCCACTGTACCACTTCGATCCCTGCTTCCTAGTTGCCTTGGCCTTCTCAGACTTTTCTTTGTACCTTGGCTCGTCGAATCGAGCCTTCATTGTAGTCCACTGATCAGGGGTGATCCAACCTTGGATCGGCTTTCCAGCACGATCACGTTTCTTCTGATCATCAATAGAGTCGTGGATCAGCTTAGCAGCAATGGAAGGAAACATCCCTTCGATCATCTCGGCCCGGTGCGGTGGATAGAAAAACATATCCTAGAAGAATGCAAACCAAGTTATATATAATATGCAAAAATTATATGATTCATGTTAAAAGTAAATATATTTTAACCTTGAAGCACGCAAACCAGTGGGCCTTTCTCTCATCCGGAGCATCATAGTAGTTTATCTAAGGACCACCATAATCAGTCCTCAATAACTGGCCTATGCGTCTCTATACCGACGGGGGACGATATCTTTACAAACATATCACTACCAAAATACAGCAAATTAGCGACGAAACATTAGCGACGAAAATTTTCAGTCGGCTTTAGTGATGGCTTAGTGGCCGCTCGCCGACGGACTACCGACCGCACGCCGTTACATTTTTTTATTTTAATATTGGAGAGAGGAAAGGTCGCACATCCGTCGCTAGGATGTCGGAGATATAGCGACGGATCGACAATCGTCGCTACGCAGTCGATTATTTGGCGGGAATTATGTAGAGAATTGGCGGAATATTTCTTCGACTACGTAGCGACAGATTTTCAGTCGGCAAGTATTAAAAATAGCGACCAACGGGCGACGGATTATAAGCCATCGCTATTCCGTCGCTAAATATAGGTTCAAGACTTAAATTAAAATGGCCGGGGGAACTTTTCACATTCCCCCCAAATTCACTCTCTCTCCTCTCTCTCTCTCTCTCTCTCTCTCTCTCCCGCGGCTTCGATGATCGGCGTCGGCGTCCTCTCCTCTCACTCTCCCGAAGGTAATCCCCTCTCTCTCTCTCTCTCTCAATCTCTCTCTCTCTCTTTCTCGCGTTGTCAACGTAGGGGCAGTGGGGGCAGCGGGCTTGGGGACATTTGGAGGCTGGGCGGCTGGCTTGGGGCGGGGGCGTCGGAAGCTGGGCGACGGGCTTGGGGTGGGGGCGTCGGTGGCTGGGCAGCTGGCTTGGGGCGGGGGCGTCGGGGGCTGGGTGGTGGGCTTGGGGCGGGGGCGTTAGGGGCTGGGCGGTGGGCTTAGGGCGGGGGCGTCGGGGGCTGGGCGGCGGGTTTGGGGCAGGGTCGTCGGGGGCTGTGCGGCGGGCCTGGGGCGGGGGCGTCGGAGGCTGGGCGGCGGGCTTGGGGTGGGGGCGTCGGTGGCTTGGAGCGACGGGCTTTGGTCGGGGGCGGCGGGGGGCTTTGCTTCTCAAATTCATCTGAGTTTATATATTGGCTAAATAATGTGTTATCCATATTGTGTGTTATCAATTAGTTTGGTGGTGTTTGGATTAGTAATGTGAATATGGAGTTTGGGTTCATGGTGTATATGTTCACTGTGTCAAGGACAGTGCGAGTTCTTCATCTGCATAAGTCACTGTGTTAAGGACACTCTAGTATCCTAACCAAGTTAATTTTAGCCTAGATATTTAGGATATAGCTCCCATATCCTAGAAGTGGACTCTTGCAATTTAGAAATAGATAGATTAACCTATAATGACTCTAAAACTTGATTTGCTGCTGCAAGCATACAATACCACAAAAATATTTAAGAACTCGTCAAGTTGAACCATGTATAACATGCTCGACGCATAAGAGGAATCATTTCGACTTAGTGGACTATCGAAGAATCGGTATCGGACTATCAGTATCGGTATCGGTATCGAACTATCGGACTATCGGTATCGGTATCGAACTATCGGTATCGCTAGCAGACTATCATACTATCGCACTATCGGTATCGGTATCGCACTATCGGTATCGGACTATCGGTATCGGTATCGTACTATCGGTATCGGACTATCAGTATTGGTATCGCACTATCAGTATCGGTATCACACTATCGGTATCGCACTATCGGTATCGGTATCGAACTATCGGTATCGGTATCGGTATCAAGCTATCGGTATCGAACTATTAGTAACAACTGTACTTAGATTTTTCTCTTCTCGAGCTAGAAGACCAACGGATCCACCAGTTACATGATTATATACTAATTTTGTTTAGTTTGTCTTACTATACAGATTTTTTACATCCAATCTGTGATGGATCGTTATTTCGTTGATCGTACATGGATGTACAAACGATAACACGAGAGCAGAATAGGTGTGAGTGATGATTTTCAGGTAGACGTGGAAGTGTTTCTTAAGTATGCCATGAGCAAAGCTCAATTTATGGACGGTAACAAAATCAAGTGTCCATGTCGTAATTGTCGCAATAGATGTTACGAAGAAGTGGTGAGTGTAAGAGATCATTTGACCCGTAAGGGTTTCGTACGTGATTATGGCCTGTGGTCATCGCAAGGTGAACTATATGCGGAAAGACAGGTTGCGAATGCTGCTACTTATGCTTTTGATGATAATGCTGCAGCGGATTTTGTCGTCGATGACGACGAATGCTCCGTTGATTATGGAGACGTGCAGAACCTTGCACGAGATATGGTGTACGACGCGACAGGGCCTAATTTTGATCTGGAGGATCCTAATCCCGAGGCGAAGGAGTTCTATGATATGTTTCAGGATGCAGAAACTTCTTTATATCTTGGTTGTGAGCCAAATTCCGTACTGTCAGTGATGATGCGATTGTTGAACATAAAGTCCGATTTTAACATGCCATAAACTTGCTATGATCGGATTACACAACTAATGAAGGAGGTGTTACCGAAGGAATAAAAAAAGCTTCCAAAAAACTTCTACAAGTCGAATGATGGTCCGACAACTGGGACTGGGGTGCGACAAGATAGATTGTTGTCGCAACGGATGCATATTGTACTACAAGGAGAACGAGGATGTAGAAAGTTGCAGCTTCTGTAATACGGATCGTTATAAGCAAGTTAGGGGAAAAGAAAAGTCAACTAGAAAACGACGTCCTTACAAGTATATGCATTACTTGTCGATCACGAAGCGCTTGCAAAGGATGTATATGTCTCAGAATACAGTAGAACACATGACGTGGCACAACGAAGAACGCACAAAGGACGATGGACAATTGTCACATCCTTCGGATGGAGAGGCGTGGAAATATTTCAATTTTTGCCATCCAGATTTTGCTGCAGAGCCTAGAAATGTACGCATAGGGATATGTTCTGATGGATTCGCCCCTTTCGGGCAGTCGGGATCTCAATACTCCTGCTGGCCGGTCATTCTGACCCCTTATAATCTGCCACCATGGATGTGTATGAAGACTCCTTATATGTTCTTGACAGCTATCATACCGGGTCCTAAAAATTCGACGAAGAATATCGATATATATTTACAGCCGTTGGTGGACGAGCTGAAACAGCTGTGGGAGATCGGCGTCACGACCTATGATATTTCCAAAAAATAGAACTTTCAGATGAGAGCTTCACTGATGTGGACAATCAATGAATTTCCCGTATACGGTATGCTGTCGGGATAGAGTACTCACGGCACCTTGTCTTGTCCGATATGCATGCAAAATAGTAATGCGTTCCGCCTTAAGCATAGAGGAAAAACTTCTTTCTTTGATTGTCATAGTCAATTTCTGTTCGTGAGTCATCCTTGGAGAAAGAACAAGGACGCGTTCAGAGCTGAAAAACAAGAATTTTCTCATCCGCCTGCCAGATTGTCGGGATACGATATTTGGGAAGATGTAAAGGACTTGCCTACTGTAATGGAAGATCCATCAAACAATCGTGTCGATAGGTTCGGACAAACCCATAACTGGACCAAACGGAGTATCTTTTGGGACTTGCCTTATTGGAAAGATAATCTTATAAGGCATAATCTTGATGTTATGCATATCGAAAAGAATGTGTTCGATAATGTCTTTAATACCGTCATGGACATTAAAGGAAAGACGAAGGACAATCCAAAAGCAAGACAAGACATTGTCGAGATATGCAAGCGTCCTTATCTGAACTTGATACAAAGGGGAGCTGCTGGACAATTAAGTAAGCCGATAGCACAGTATACATTGAGCAAGGAAGATAGATTAATAATCTGCAAGTGGGTATCTACTTTAAGATTTCCCGACGGCTATGTGTCGAATTTGTCTAGTTGCGTTGATCTCAATGAACGCAAGCTAACGGGAATAAAGAGTCATGACTGCCACGTGATTATGGAAAGATTACTGCCTATTGCTTTGAAAGAGTTATTGCCTTCTGCTGTATGGGTTCCGTTGGCCGAACTATCAATATTTTTTAGGGATATTTGTTCAACTAAGTTGACTGTGCAATACATGGTTGAACTTGAGGAGAAGATTATCTTAACAATTTGCAAGTTGGAGAAAATATTTCCTCCTGGCTTCTTCGACAGCATGGAGCATCTATCGATTCATCTAGCATACGAAGCCCGTGTCGGTGTATCTGTTCATTATCGATGGATGTACCCATTTGAAAGGTACATAAAAATCGATATAATTTAAGTTCAATTTTAGTGGGTTTTAAAATTCTTTCTTAATTCTCAAGATAATTTGTCTCTCTAGATACCTACACCATCTAAAGAAGAAAGTTGGCAACAAAGCTCATATAGAGGCTTCGATATGCGAAGCATATCTTATCGAAGAGGTGTCGAACTTCTGCTCCATTTATTTCGATACTCATGTTAAGACAAATCGAAATTGACCTCAAAGGAATGACGAGGACGTTGAGGATGGAGGAATATTCAATGTAAGGGGCAAGCCTGTTGGGGCTAGTAAAAGACGATGGTTGACAGACGACGAGTATGATGTCGCTCACCGATATGTCTTGTTAAACTGTGACATACAAAAAGTGAGAGATTTGGAGAAGTAAGTCAGTACACTTGCACTCGTTATAATCTCGAATTTGATGAAGTAAGTTACTACACTTATATATTGTTATTTTCTCTAATAGTGTATTTAGAGATGAAGTCAAAATGAGGACACCCGATATTACCGATGAGGGACTTCAAAGAGAGGTTGATTGTACATTTCTGTCATGGTTTCGCAAATACATAAGTAACTGTGATTATAATTGAGATTATAAATATATAATCTGAAACATTTAAATTATAAATATTTCTTTACAGGTTTTATTGCCTGAAACAACACTCACTCATGAGAGTGTTCATTATCTGGCATTGGGACCGAAGAAGCAAATAAAGACTTGGCCAGGCTATGTCGTTAATGGCTTCAGGTTTAAGTCAACTCAGAATGCTATAAATGTCGAATTTATCAATGACGGCATCTGTATCAAAGATTCCGGTGTTTGCATAAGAGGCACCATCTATGACGACGAGCCGAACTTTGACTATTATGGAGTGCTTCGGGATATTGTAGATTTACAATATACTGGCCCATATGATATGCATATTGTGATGTTCAAATGTGAGTGGTTCGATACGACACCAAATATCGATTGGAGCATCGATAAATAATTTGGATTTGTTGATATAAATCATCGCAGGACGTATAGAGGGTCCGATACATTCGCGATAGCAAATCAGGCTGTTCAAGTCTACTATACAAGCTACCCAAAGGCGTCGTAGAGATCGATTTGACTGGTGGACAGTATGCAAGATTAAATCTAGAAATACATTCAACGTTGGAGACCCAGCATAGCAAGAGGACCAGATCGAAAAGTCCCAATACTTGGGACAACAGTCAGATACAATGGATGTTAAAGATATTGTTGAGAAAAATAGAGGGGAGGAAGAGGTTGATACACAAGACTTAGCTGTCAACCAGGGGAGAAAGAGGCGTCTTGTCCCAAATATTGAGGCAGAAGAAGAAGAAGAAGACGAAGAAGAAGAAGAAGAAGAATTTGATGGGGATGAGGATACAGATGAAATCAACGATGAAGATAAGGATGAGGATGAGGATGAGGATGAGGATGAGGATGAGGAGGATGATGATGAAGACGAGGCCGAGGATGAGAACGAAGACGATGATTAGGTTAAATATTGTTGTATATTAAAAACACTTCCAATTACGTGAATTATGTTTGACCTCATATAAGCAATTACGTGAATTCATGTTTTTTCATTCGATTATTTACTTATTGTAGATGGCACTCCTAGTCTTTTTCGTCGCGGCGGCACTCGTCTCCCTACTGGTGGTATGTATATTTTAGTTTAGTTTTTTAATATCCATTTACACTTTTATATTGTTAATTATGTTTATGTGTTCTATTTACAGGTCATGATGGCTGGACGTGGTCGTCGTGGTGGTGGTGGTCGTGGTGGTCGTGGTGGTGGTGGTGCGGGTCGTGGTCGTGGTCGTAGTGGTGCTGGTGGTCGTGGTCGCATTTAAAATTCCTGGGATGTAACCCCATCGAGCGACCCCGACCCGGAGAGTACCCCAGGCACAGACGCATCCTGCCCTCGATCGACCACTTCATCGAGACATGAGTCCGGATCTACTAGCGGATCCGTTCTGCTATCGGAACCACCAGCAGCGGATCTACCAGTGGATGCCCCAGTTACTGCACAGTGGACCCCAGAGTACCTCCATACTCAGTTCCATCCGGTTACTGGGGAGTACATCCGCGGACCCGCGGATCGTTCGACGGCACCAGAGAGGCCGAGAGGCGAGTTCCGACGAGAGCTATGGCCCGCGGGGAACTCGTAAGTAAATTTAAGATAATTTATTAAATTTTTTTCATTTATTCAAGTTAATAATCTAGTCGTTTCTTCTTTGTAGGTTTTTTCCGTTTAATGTTGGCAGGGCTCTTGGAGAAATTATTAGGGCTAACTTCTATGGTCCCTACCTCAACTTTTCGTCGGTGCGCCTAAACGTGAAGTACGTCTGGCTCGACGAGTTGAGGGTATATATATATCTTCTGGTTAATTATTAGTTACTCTTTAATCAACCATTTTTTAAATTACGTGATAATTGAATTTCTATGTTAGACGACGTACTGGTGGCCCCCCATCACGAGGACGCGATCCGTAGGACCTACAAAAGCGCTGCCTCGAAGAAGATACGGGATATGATTTATGACCTGAAAATGGGGCATACGAGGCCGAATTGGATCCGGCAGGAGTATTATGAGGACCTCTTAGGTATGATGGATACCCCTGTGTACAAGGAGAAATCGGAGAAGGCGAAGGCGAACCGACAGGCTGCGGGCCATCATACGGGGGATCAAGGCCCCACGCAGCGACGTTTACAGATCTGGTGAGATACCGTAAATTCATTTCACTATCGAATTAGGTATTATTAATTAAAGGAGTTAATTAGGTTCTACGAAAATTTTGTATGTAGGCCCAACGGGCGGTGAAGGAAGGAAGGGCGCCAGAATCGGTCACCATGCACGACGTGTTCCAGCATACGCACAAAAGACGTAAGGACGGGAGCTTCGTCGACGAGAGGGCCAAGGAGACTGATGTAAGTACTTATGTTTATGAGATTTACGTTAGAATTTAAAGTATTCGGACTATAACTTAGGTAAACTTAGGATTCACACTTAACTTAGTGAAACATATGATTTAGATTACAACTTAGGTAAATCTTATAATATAAACACATTCATTTGATAGGCTGCATATCGTGAGGCCCTTAGTCGTCTCAGTTAACTGACACCGAGGATGTCGGTGAAACGACGCTCGCCCGGACGCCCTCTTCTTTGGCCGCTCGCAACGACTTGTTCGTAGATACCGTCGGCGGCTTTAAGAAAGGGCTCATGTACGGAGTCGGCTCCCTAGGGCCGTTGCACATGGCGACGCAGAGATTTCCACCGACATCGCCTCCTCCCGTGGTCCCGGCAGACGATGATGTTAGGTCACAGCTTACGCAGCTGCACGCAGCGGTGTCGTCCTTGCGGGAGCAATTTGCCACGTACTTTCCTCCTCCGTCTGCTGCTGCCGGTCCGTCTGTTGATGGTGTTGGTCCGTCTTCTACTGGTCCGTCGACTGCTGGTGTCGGTCCTTCTTCCGTGGGTCATCCCACTTTCAACCCTGATGCCCCTGTGGTACCGCCTACGACTGTGATGTCACTCCTGGATCTCATGTCGCCAGAGCAGCTACGCCGACTTTCGAGCAGTGTCTACAACGGCTTGCCGTCGTACCTAGTGGAGAAGTATATTCGTCGGTCGCAGCTGGGATTACCACCACCGGACAATCGACCTCCTCCTTCTTCTTAAAATATTATATTAAGAAAATTTGGAATATTTGTGGTAATTTTGGATTAATTGTGCTATAATCGGATTATAGCACCGGATATTATGTTACTCATCAGGATAATTGATGTCTATTTTCTATTAATTTGGTTTGGTCTGTGATTCTTGGATAATTGGTGTGCATTAAATTCGTATGTGCATATTTGGTCTATGTGATTCTTGGATAATTGGTGTGCATTATATATTTGGTCTATGTGATTGTTGGATAATTGGTGTGCATTATATATTGGTTTGGTTTATGCATATTTTTGTGAACATGAAAAGTGCTGCTATTTTTTTTCCAAAAAATCTCAGTTAGCGACGGACTAGTGACTGGATAGCGACGGATATTCCCAGTTTTCGACTAATTTTTGACGGATCTGCCGTCGCTAAATGGAGATTTGAAACTTTTTCCAGGTAGCGACGGGTGGTCGGCGGAATATCCGTCGGCAAGATTCTGGTGGTATATATTTCGACGGAATAGCGACGGAGGATCAGTCGCCATGGCGACTGATAATCAGCCACTAATCAGTCGCTCTCGCGACGGCGTAGCGACGAAAACTCCGTCGATAAGGTTCTGGAAATGCTTGACAATTCCAGAACCATGGCGATGGATAATCAGCCACTAATCAGTCGCTCGGTCGACGGCGTAGCGACGGATTAGTGACGACTATTCCGTCGCCATGGTGCTGGAAATGCCAAGCATTTCCAGAACCAGATCGACGAATAATCCGTCAGCATAACGTCGCTAATCCGTTCTTTGTTATCGACGGCGGTCGATGGATTAGCGACGGAATGATACACTCTAATACGCTATTACGACGGGTTACCGACGGACCTTTACGTCGCTATTGTCTACACAGTTCAGTACTTAATACTTGAAATGGAC
The DNA here is from genome assembly GCA_029216955.1 of Iris pallida. Lineage (NCBI taxonomy): Eukaryota > Viridiplantae > Streptophyta > Magnoliopsida > Asparagales > Iridaceae > Iris > Iris pallida. The sequence goes on from JANAVB010009596.1 coordinate 43,604,844, forward strand.
GACAGTCCGTCGGAAAGTCGTCGCTAATGTTTCGTATTGTTAAGTTGAAACGCCGTCGCTATTCCGTCGCTTGACGTCTACGTAGCGACGGAACGTTATTAGCGACGAGCTGATTGCCGACGAATTTTTTTGGCCAAAACCCGTTAGTGATCGGTCGTTAATAGAAATTCTCGTCGGATTGGCGACGGATCTGGCCGTCGCTAAATCGATAAATTTTGGTATTGTATTCTATTCATGAGATAAGTTAATTTATGATAAATACAGAAAAAAAATAATAAAACAAAATACTTACTTTGTACCATCGGCCCAGATCTTTGTCCTCGTCTCCTCCGGAGGTGCACACGCATCATCTGCCTGATACTAGCCGGCCGTCGGATCAGCCTCCTCCATCTTCTCATCTATCTCTATCATCGTATCAGCAGGAGGAACGCTAGACTCGGGAGCAGTCTCATGCCTGGAACTACTCGTCCCAGGAGATATGCCACGTAGCGTTGTGGCAGGCGGAGGCACTGTCCGATATAAAGGAGTACTGGACGACAAGGATCTAGAGATGATGCCAGCAGGAGGTACTGAAGGAGAACCCCGTCCTCTGCCAGTACTAGTAGGAGGTACCGAAGGAGAACCCTATCCTCTCTAACATTGGGATATGCGGAACGATCCGCGACGACATGTCATACCTGATAACAACATATGATGATACAATAAATAATAGAGACTAGAAATATGAAAGTACAACAAAGACAAAATAATTACCAGGACAACATATGATGATATATTTTACAAGAAATATCTAAGTTCAGATAGTACATTCTACAAGAAACATCTAAGTCTAGATAGTATATTCTACAAGAAACATCTAAGTTCAGATAATAACCAAGACTAGATAATAACCAACTCTACATAATAAGAAAATGGAAGTACATCTCTCTCAATCATCTTCAGAATATTCATCTTGTTCGTCTTCCTCGACCTCATCTTCCTCTTCCTCCTCATCTTCACTTTCATCTTCGCCTTCGTCGGCTTCGCCTTCCTCTTCGAATAATTCTACATCTTCTACATTAGTCGTGTAATGTGTAACTTCTATGGAGTCCACATCAACAATATTGGTTAAAAGACGTAGCTCGTCCTCCTGATAAGCTTTTTCGTCAACATCCAAAGTTTCTCTAGCTTTAGTCTTGCATACTGCCCACCAGTCAAACTTCGTTGCTCCCCGTCTCGGATAAGCTGTGAAGTACACGAACTGAGCCTAAGTTGATAGGACAAATGGTTCGTAGCCTTGATATCTACGCTTGTAGTTTATATCAACAAGACCATGCTTGTCAATTTTCCAACCTTGAATTTCAATCGGATCAAAACATTCACACTTGAACAACATGATCTTTATAGGCTCTCTGCCATAATTATATGTCAACGCCACAATCTCTCGTAAGATACTAAAAAAATCATTTACTGGATCGACGTCTTTGTAGTTCGAAGATTTAATACACAAACAACTGTTTTTCGTGGAATCAAGATCCAGGAAGCTGTCTCTGATTAGAGCATTTGTCGACTTGAACCTAAAGCCATTCACACAGTAACTTGGCCATATTTTAACGGCAACAATTGGTCCCTTGGCAAGAGTTCTAATTAATTCAATTTTGGGTGAAATTAAACGTTCGACCTGAATACCAAAGAAGAGATAGTAAGTTATTTATTGTCGTATTGCATTATAAGAGACCAGTAATTACTTAGCTGCTTACATATTTGCTCAACCAAGAAAGAAAATGACGTCTTATTTCTTGTTCTAATTCATAGTCTGTTAGGTAGGGTCTAACCGACCTCAACTCATCATTATACGTGCTGAAAACAACAACGAATAAACCGCTGATTAGTAGTATAATATTAGCTTATACTATTATATTGAGATAACGTTAACCATCTCATCATTAATTACTTACCCCTCTAGCTTCTTTACTTCATCCTCATTGCAATTGAGTAATATATACAACTGAGCAGCCCTTAGCTCTTTGTCATTCAAATATCTTTTCTTTATTTTCCCCGAAGGCTTTTCGGACGCATTGAAAACTTTCAGTATTCCATCATTAGATTCTTGATATTCGTCGTCGTTTCTCGGAGCCCTCATTTTATTCGTAGCAATATGAGGTTTGAAATACGTCGAGCAGAAGGTTGTAATCTCCTCAAGAATATAGGCTTCACAAATAGAACCCTCGACCCGAGCCTTGTTTTTCACCTTCCTCTTTAGTTGGTTTAAATGCCGCTCAAATGGGTACATCCACCGATAACTGACGGGCCTACCAACACGTGCCTCGTAGAAAAAATGAATTGACAAATGCTCTATGGAGTCAAAGAATCTAGGAGGAAATTCCTTCTCGAGCTTACACAGTGTTACCACAATATCATTCTCCTGCTTTTCTAGACGATCGACGAGCAACTTTGTGTAGAAGCATGGAAAATATCAGAACGATGATCTATGCGGCTCAGAACAGGAGAACCCCATGCGGCTCATACAGGAGCAGTCCCATGCGGTTCAGAGAGACTCTTAGTCTCATACGGCTCGAACAGGAGAGTCCATGCGGCTTACATAGGGACAGTCCTATGCGGTTCAAAGAGTCCCCCAGCCGCATGCAGTTCAGAAGTACATACGGCTCACATTCGACCAATAGAGATATGCGGCTCGATCAACGCCACGTGCCCCTATGGGACCCCTTCACACAGCTGGCCATCGAGCAATGGCCCTATTTAATGCTCTGCCATAATTTGACAGCTGACGGCTCTGACATGAAGTGTCATAACGGCCCTGTCATAATGACAGACTCTTTGGGAATAGGAGAAAATCTCTGACACGATCCGAGATTGACACGTGGCTACCTCCATATGGCTTTAGTAAAGAACAGCTTCATGCGGCTGGCAAGAATCGTCTTCCTGCGGCTCACCAAGAAGCCATCCCATGCGACTCGCAAGTACTACACTTATGCGGCTCATCGAGAAACCATCCCATGCGGCTCGCAAATACTATACCTATACGGCTCATTGAGACGCTGTCTCATGCGGTTCATGGATATCATGCAGCTCTGGCAGAATCCATCATTAAGACACGTGGCAGAGATCCTATTGCCCCCACGGCTTGACAGCTGGTAGCAAGGATGATTATGAGATGCAAATCAATCAGAGATTTACCAGATCCCAATGACCATATTTAATATTATCCTCATAATTAATGAGATCAGGTCATATCATTCATGATCAAGCCAATGGAACACGTGGAGGGAGATCCAAGCTTGACACAACCAATCATGAAGATTTAAAGCAATCAGCATTAATCATTCGCAGGATTCAGTGCTATCCCTATTTATGGCTCCGATCCTTCACGATTAAAATGAATGGTCCAGATTATTAAGCATCAGGCGGCCGCCACTTTAAGAATGGGTAGTCATCCAAACCCTAATGATGCTCCCCACTATTATAAATAGCAGGGTGCCATTCCCTTGCAAAGAGAGACAGAGAGAGATATACGCCATCAGAGAGAAAAAAATACACAGAGAGAGAGAAGCCAGAAGAGCAATACGAGAAGAGCATTTCTTCGTCAACGCCAACCATCTCGTCACAGCAGCCAAGGCTGCATACCGATCATCCAAGGAGTAAGGCAGGGCTGCCGTCGCCTTTCCGAGCCTCTATCGTCATCCCCCAGAATCTAAAATAAACAATTGTACTTAGACAACTGTACCTAAGTTTTCGTCCCTAGGCTTTCTTTATACAAGCGAGTTTGTATTGTGAGTCTAAGTTCAGTCCTCCCATAAAACTGTTCTGTACTTTTACAATCAATGGCAAACACGATGGCGACTCTGCTGGGGACTAACTTCTCCACGGCTGAGGAGTTGGTGACGCAATCGGATGCAGCCAAACTTGGCTCCACGCAACAAAAGATAGTCGTCTGCTTTGACCAACAGGCGTTTGAAGAGATGCTCTCCGAAGGAAGAGCTGGCCCGGTCCAGAAGCGCGCCCGCAGTACGAAGGCTCGCAAAGAGTGGAGGTCAAAATCATTTGCTCCTCTCCAAGCCCTCGATGGGATATCCTCTGTTGCTCAAGACGGCGAGAAGGACTCTCCTGCGGCCCCACTTCAGACCGTAGACAACTCTGCTGTCCCCAAGTCCGGCAGAAGAAAATACTATGATGTTGGACTTGTAGGGGCAAAGAGGAACTCTATGAGATCCGAGCCGCATAAGGGTATTAGCCGCAGGAAGAAAGCTCATGCGGCTACATCCGCCAGCCGTATGGAGAAAACTCATGCGGCTAAATCTGTCAGCCGCATAGCTTATGCGGCTACAGTTGCCAACCACATGGATGAAACTCATGCGGCTAAGATGGTCAATCACTTGCAAAAAATCCATGCGGCCACAATTGCCAACCGCATGCGGCCAGCCTGCACGGTCGTGACTCCTAGCCGTATAAAAATAACTCATCCAACGACAGAAGACAACCGCATGCAGACAGCCTGCACGGTATCCAATTCTAGCCGCATAGCGTCCGTTCTACGCTTCTCTCGATCAGTCTTTGACCGTCTCTCATGCGGTCCTGACTCTGATGGTTCTCTGGATGATAAGCCAGACTCTGTGGCATTCAACTTGGACTCCTCCTATTACGCACCTGCAAGTGCTAAAAGGAGGAAGTCTAGGGCAGCACGGGCTCACCAAGCCCAGGCAGCTGTCCCAACCTCTAACTATCGGGGCATCCCGTTAATTATCACACGGGCCTCTGATGGGAAGTTGTACAGAACCGCTCGAGTCCAGCCCCCGGCGGCAAAAGGACAAAGTGGTTCCTCTGACCTGTATGAGGCAATCCTGCACAAGCGCAAGGAAAGAGAAGGAGCCTCGGCGTACAAAGAGTCATCGCTTGGACATCACTGCACCCAGATCATCATCAACTGCTGTTGCAACAACGCGGCAGCAACGGAAGATCGACCGTCAGTCTTCCAAAGACTAGAGCATCCGAGCTCGGAAGACGAAGCGCCTCCTGTTGTCTTCTGCAATTCCGCTCATAAAGTCCCCACCGAGGGGAGAGGGAATAAGGCAAGCATATCCACCCCGAAGACCTCAACTACCACAGCTAAGAAACTGTCGAATAAACGGTTGTCCTCCACCGGAATATTCCAACACACCCGTTCAAAGACAAAATCTACTGCAATGGAAAATTCATCATCCACATCGCTGGAGGTCGTAGGAACTGGGGGTAGCACTCCTTCGAACATCCACAACAATCAGATGTTTCAAGGAGCCGAGCCCGGGGAAACAACTCTCCCATCAGGTACAACAGACGCTGATGTCCCCAAGGACATCCATGGCTCTCAAGACGAAGCAAGCTCCGAGGCTGGGGATACCGTTCCCTCCGAGTTCGAGCCCGAAGAGAACATTCCCACCTACCCCGATGACTTCTCGGTGCATGGGTACGACTCAGAGGGCACATCCTTCACCGTTCCTTCTATCACTCCTCATGTAAGGATGGTATTCATGACGGACAGCAACCAAGGTGGTTCCAGCGATCGCCAACGCATCAACACTTTGGAGGCTATACTGCAGGCCTTGGTCAAGTCTGTAGATGAAATCAAAGCCGCTCTTCCAACTCTGCAAGGAGGAACGCCTGGCCAAACAAGTACGGGTCCCGGGTCAATGCGGACTCGAACTCAGCAGCACCAAACCCGGGCAATAATCCTCCCGAAATAACAGCCCCTACCGCGACAGATGAGGCCCGAGAAGTAAGAAGAGAGGTCCAGGAGCTTCGAGCCATGTTCCATGCCAGAGAAAATGCTCAAGACCTCAGAATGCGGCAACCATACCCCGTCGAATGGAGGGATGTGCCATTCCCACCAAAATATAAGCCGTTCAATATCAACCCATATGATGGCATGACCTCAGCAAGTCGGTACATCACTTACTTCGAGGTTACCACCGACCATCTACCCCATGATGATGCTATCCTCACGCGACTATTCATTGGGGCATTAGAAGGAGTCACTTTCGATTGGTATCGCAATCTGCCAGACAACTGCATCCACTCCTTTGCCAGCTTCAAGTGCCTATTCTTGGAGAGATTCTATGAAGTAGGGCAGGACGTCACCATGTCCACCCTCATGGACGTCGTCCAAGGGGAGAAGAAGTTGACAAGGAACTATATTGAGCGGTTCCGCCAAACCGCCATGAAGCTGCCCTCTGGAAATCTAGATTCCTCTTTAATTAAAATTTGCCAAAAGAGGCTGCTCCCAACAATCAGTCTCTGGATAGGCGAAAGTCAATTCAAAGATTGGAAGACATTCATCATCAGCGCCACAAGCGCCGAAGAACGACTAAAGAAGGCTCGCCAACTGGGATTGCACATCTCGGAAGGAGAAAACAAGGGCAAGCGTCCCAACAACGATAATGGGGGTAGCCCCTCTAACAATCGGGATAGCAAGAGAAAGCAGGCTATGGTGGCCGATACTGCACAAAAACCTGAGCCGAAGCCAGTAGACAAACAATGGCCGCAAATCGATTACTCCTTCGAAGACAGTCACGTCAAGCCCATCTTGGACATGCTCATACAAGGGGACAGAATTCAGCTTCCTCCACCAAGATGGGAACCGCGGCCGGCAGAGATGGAGAATCCGAAATACTGCCATTATTATCGCTATGTTCATCATGCTACACACGATTGCTACCAGTTGAAATGGTACATCCAGAACCTCATCGATTCGAACGCTCTGGCCATCGATTTCGAAGAGGTAACTGTGGCGGCCAATATGGTGTCCGTACAATTCGGCAGCTTCCCTCCGACGGAGACTCAAGACGGGGTGATCCTCGTCCCTCTGGCGACAATGGAAATTACCAATCTTCTACCTTCCCGAGATCAGACTGCCGGTCTAGTACCCCTCACCACATCACGAGGGGAGGTCATATGGATCCATCCAGACTTGGTGTCAGAAGTGACTCAGCCCACACTATCTACCACCGACAAAAAGAAAAGTGGAAAAGTCAGGACCTGCCACACAATCTCGGTAGACAACGAGGAAGCTCTACCGTCGTCACGCGGTCCCGAGCGCAATCCCAACCTATGGTTGACAATCCAGCTAAAAATCATCAACCCACTACAACTGATACTTTGGGACCGGCTCAGCCTTCGACGACCGACAAGCCTAGGCCGAAGGAGACTCGCTTCGACAAATCCCTTCGAAAAGAAGCAGCCCAAGGGCTAGAGAGGCCCTACAACTTTGACATCTTAGCACAATTGGCTAACACACCGGCCAAGTTGTCACTATACGAACTCCTAAGGCTCTCCAAGGACGTTCGTATTGTATTGAGCGAAGCACTCCAAAATGCCGACGCTTATCTGGCTCAATCCAACCTCACCGGGGAGGACTCACCCATGGATCTCCAAGACAGTGCCTGCACGAGAGCAATGCCCAATATCGTCTTCACTCCGCAGGACATGCTCATCAAGACCAACCTACACGATCGCCCGCTATACTACATAGGGTACATCGGCGACGTGAAGGTAGATCGGATGCACATAGATCCTGGATCTTCCATAAGCATCATCCCGAAGGGTCTGCTACATAACCTCCGCATCCCGATGCATCGCCTGACGCCTACAAGCACCGCCATTAGCAGTTTTAATTCGGGCAGGAGCTACCCTGTTGGAAAGATTCGTCTGAAGTATCAAATTGGCGACCTCCAATCCGAAGTCACCTGCTACGTCATAGATGCAGACACTTCTTACAACATCCTCTTGGAGCGCCCATGGATACACGACTACATGATCGTACCTTCCAAGCTACACCAGTGCTTTAAATATGTAGACAAACACGGCTTCGTGAAGACGGAATTTGCTGATATCGATCCCTTCAAAGGGGTCGAATCCTACTACTCGGACTCCTGCCTATACGAAAAGTCGAAGAGGCACCTTGATGAAGGAAATGAACAAGCTGGTATCGAAACGGCCACGGGATTAGAAGGACCTCTGACGATTCACCTTCAAGCTCGCAAGCCAGGCAAGTCCGCGCCCCTTACTGCCACTCTGCGCAAGGACGCGATCAGCCTCTCAGCGCAGAAGGAGCAGATGATAATCCGGCTGCCAAGGTCAGGCCAAGTGCCGAGACCCACAACGGGGCCATTGACAATCAGACTACCGAGAGTCGGTCAACCCCAAAAGGAGAAGCTCAATCCCTCCGATAGGCCACTGACGATACGCCTTCCCAAGAAGGGTCATCACCCGATGCGAGGTCTGACGCTTCTAGCGAACCGGCCACTCCTCGCTCCACACCAAATGCCAAACTGGGGGTCGCTAGTCTGCCAACGACTCCACGCTCTGCTCCATCAACTGAACCACTGACAATCAAGCTTCCCAGGATGTCCTCTCAGTCTTCGTTCACACAGGGCGCAGCCGATGAGGAACCGGAGCTAGCCAAGTATGTGGCCGCCCATACTGATGTTCCCTCCGTAGATGATGTAATCCCCCTAGAAAAGATACCTTACTTCATCAATAAAGGGTTATCTTTGAACTACACCAAGCTCAATAAGCTATGTACAATATATGCTATGGAACACGGTATAGGCACCCACCTACACACACAGGTGACAAATGTGTACAGTGCGATCCAGCTTACTCCAGTAGAAGATGCTTACCGAATATTCGAGGGAGGAGACCATCCAATCATCTTCGGCCGGACAAACAACCCGCATCCCCTCACCATAGAAGAAGCCGACCTCGGGTCAGATGCCGGAAGACTGCCTCTGTATCTCTATAGCCCCCAATCCAAATATCTCACGCAGAAACAGGGGTATGATCTGGAGACGACGCCAGGTTTGAACTACGGCACTGGGCGACGATTACCTTTGAAGCCGCCAGTCCCGGCAGGCAAACCACGAGACTACTATAGCAAAACTCGATGAGGGTTGGGGTATGTAACGCCTACTAAAACTCCTGAGAGTTCAGATGAAGAATGCGACTGGCAGTCACATTCAACCGGGTCACCAACTTCGGACTCGGATACCAGCATCGGAGATGAGTTCAGACGAGTCATGACAGTCAATATGGCATTCGCCGACGCATACGAAGAAGACGAAGACATCCCCGAAATCCTCGAGCTAGAGCCGTGGGCCCAGCAATTGGACGCACAATAGGAAAAGCGATTCGAACTGAGAGAACCTCCTACTGAAGATGAGGTTATACAAGTTGACCTCGACAGCGAATCTTCTCCAAAATCGATCTTCGTCAGTAAAAGCCAAGCAGACGAAGAACGGAAGTCGCTGCTAGAACTTGTCAGAGAATACATTGATGTGTTCGCCTGGAGCTATGAAGACATGCCAGGGTTAAATCCCGACATTGCTCTTCATAAACTCAACATTCGGCTAGATGCAAAGCCAGTCAAACAACAACAACGACGCTTCCGCCCAGGCATTATGGATGCAATTGAAGCCGAAGTCAACAAACTGATAGCCAGCGGCTTCATTCGTGAGGAGCAACATCCAGACTGGGTCGCCAACATAGTATCCATCCTCAAGAAAAATGGGAAGATTCGAATCTGTATTGACTTCCGCAATCTGAACGAGGCGTGCCCCAAAGATGAATTTCCCCTTCCTATCACAGACATCATGATCGACAATACCTGCGGCTTTGAACGTATGTCATTCATGGATGGCTTCTCGGGGTACAACCAAATCAAAATGTCTCCTGATGACGAAAAACATACATCATTCCGAACGCCAATTTGTACGTACTGCTACACAGTCATGCCTTTCGATTTAAAGAATGCCGGCACCACCTATCAAAGAGCCATGAGCATCATCTTCAGAGACCACTTACGCAAGACAGTGGAGTGCTACGTTGACGATATAGCCGTTAAGAGCCGCTGCAAAGGAGACCATCTGCAGGATCTAAGGACGGTATTCGACCTAATACGAGCGCACAATTTGAAAATGAACCCTACAAAGTCCTTTCTGGGCGTATCCAGCGGGAAGTTCTTAGGCTTCATCATCACTGCAAAGGGTATCCATGTAGACCCTGAGAAGACAAAAGCAATCATGGAGATGGGTCCCCCGAAAAATCTCCGCGAACTCAGAGGCCTCCAAGGGAGGCTAGCCTACATCAGGAGGTTCATTTCCAACCTCTCCGGGCGATGCCGACCGTTCACGCACCTCATGAAGAAAGGAGTCTCATTCGTATGGGGACGAGGAATGTCAGCGTGCTTTCGACAGCATCAAAGAATATTTGTCAAATCCTCCAGTTTTGGTGGCCCCGATTCCAGGAAAACCATTCCTGCTCTATGTATGAGCAATGGAACACTCCTTTGGGGCTCTACTGGCACAGAACAACGACGCAGGCCATGAACAGGCCATATATTACATCAGCCGAATGATGATTGGGCCAGAGCACCGATATACCGCTGTGGAGAAGGAATGCCTCGCCCTGGTGTTCGCCATTCAGAAAATGCGACACTATGTCACCGGACAAACGATACACGTGATCTCACGAGTCAACCCTCTCAGGGTCCTCATGACTAAACCAGGGGCACTCAGCTCTCGCCTCGCTACATGGGCAATACTATTGTCCCCTTACCATATGATCTTCATCCCCCAAAAGGCAGTCAAAGGTCAAGCCCTGGCAGACTTCTTAGCAGCCCACCCAGGCTCAGAGTCCTCCAGGATATACGAAAAGATCCCAGATGAGGTCGCCGACTCGCATGCAACCTCTCACGATAATATATGGCAAATATTCTTCGATGGTGCTTCAAGGACCGGACCTAAAGGCAATATAGTCGTCGGGGTCGGGGTAGTGCTGATCTTCCCCTCCGGATTGGTGATTAATTGCGCTTACTCTCTCACGGAGCCCTGCTCTAACAATGTGGCCGAGTACAACGCTTTGGTCATTGGCCTTCAACTTGCAAGAGAGCTAGGGGTAGGATATCTTGAAGCATACGGCGATTCTCAGTTAATCGTCAATCAGATCCGTGGCTCATACGAGGTCCGCCACGAAGACATGATCCCCTATCACCAAATAGCGATTGACATCATCTCATCGCTCAAAGGGTTCTTCATCGAACACGTTCCTAGACTCCGAAATATCGAAGCCGATGCCCTAGCTGGTCTTGCCGCTTCCCTTGCTGTTCCGAATTATGATCGCCAATCAGTGGATGTAATAGGCCACGAACTGGTCTGTCCCAAGATCAATGTGCAATTTGTGGCGAGTTATTCTGCCCAGACGATCGATGATGCCCCGGATTGGAGATAACCATTCATCGACTTCGTCGTCTACGACATCCTGCCCGAAAACCCAAAGGAAGCTACCTCTATCAGACGGCGTTCTCTCAGATTCTTCTACGATACAGAGACGAAAATACTATATCGCCGCTCTTACGACGGATTACTGCTTCGATGTCTGTCAAATACAGAAGCCAAAGAAGCCGTACGAGAAGCTCACGACGGTGTCTGCGGGACCCACCAGCCCGGCCCAAAATTGTAAGACCACCTTCGACGAATGGGCTACTATTGGCCCACGATGGTGGCAGATGCAATAGATTATGCTAGAAAATGCAAAGCCTGCCAGGTCCACGCGGACTTCATTCACCAACCATCCGAATTTCTACATCCGACTGTGGTGTCCTGGCCATTTGAAGCATGGGGAATGGACATTATTGGCCCAATCACCCCACCTTCCTTCCGAGGACATCGCTTCATACTTGCGATCACTGATTACTTCTCCAAGTGGGCGGAAGCTGTCCCACTTGTAGAAGTCAAGACTTCAAACGTGATCAGTTTCCTCAAACATCACGTTATCTACCGCTTTGGACTGCCCCGAAGGATCATCCTTGATAATGGTCCGCAGTTTGCAAGCCACACATTCTATCGGTTCTACGATAAGCACCGTATTCAGAATGTCGCTTCGACACCATACAACCCGGCAGCAAACGGGTTGGCAGAGGCATTCAACAAAAAAATCATCAAGCTCCTCAAGAAGTTTGTCTCCTCCAACAAACGCGACTGGAACGAGAAGCTCGGCGAGTGTTTATGGGCGTACCGTACTACAGTCCGAATAGCCACCGGGAATACATCGTTCTCCCTAGTATACGGGAGCGAGGCAGTTCTTCCATTAGAGACTCAGATCCTGTCACTTCGCGTCGCCCTCACACATCAGTTGACGACGGATGATAACTACCGACGCCGGCTACAAGAATTAGAGGCACTAGATGAAAAGCACCTCTTGGCTCAGCAACGAATTGAGCTATACCAAGCACGCATCTCTGGAGCCTTCAACAAGAAGGTAAAAATTAGAACATTCCAGGTGGGTGATCTCGTCCTGGCAGTCCGGAGACCGATGGTCATGACTCACAAGACCGTCGACAAATTCCAGCCAAAGTGGGAAGGCCCATTCATCATTGAGACAGTATTCTCTAACGGTGCTTACCGCCTCGCAAAACAAAACGGAGACTTGCTCATGTTGCCCGTCAACGGCAAGTTCCTGAAGAAATATTATGTCTAAACGACATTCTCTCCAAGATCTTCGAGTCATATACCCGCTGGTACCGCTGAACTCACATCCACAATATTTCAGATTATCGAGTTATGTACCTGCTGGTGCCACTGCACTCACACTTTCTCAATATTCTAAATTACCGAGTCATGTACCCGCTGGTGCCTCTGAACTCACATTTCGGTCACACTTTCAGATAGTAAGTTACGTATGATTATACCTCTGAACTTTCTTCCTGGAAGAGATCCTCCCTCATGATCCACTACCCGCGCTCCCAGTGCACAAAAAGGGTAATCGATCCACAAATTTTCGAAACGGTCATGTCCTCATTACCTCTGAGTCGTTTTCACTTCCACCAAAAACAAACCGCCCCCTCGTATAGAACTTCCACGTTCTCCTACCTCTGAGTCGTTCTATGTACCCACTCTTCATTGAGCCCACTCCTGCCATGTCCTCATTACCTCTGAGTGGGAAGGCTCCGTCGAAGAAACCTTCATGCTTGCCATGTCCACATTACCTCTGAGCAAGTATGTCGGTCCCCTTTCAACCTATTATCTATACCCACAATCGGAGTACGACAAGGATAATAGGTCCACAAATGTCCTCTGTTGACCACAAATGTCCTCTGTTGAGCACAAATATCTCCCGTGAAGTCTACCCTGCCATGTTCTTATTACCTCTGAGCAGGAAGATTCTATGGTAAAACCCTCATATTTGCCATGTTCTCATAACCTCTGAGCAAATATGTTGGTTTTCTTTCATCCTATTATCCGTATCCTGGACCAGGGTACGCCAAGGATAATAGGTCCACAAATATCCCTTGCTAAGCTCCTTTGCATAAATCCACCATCTCACCATGCCCCGGGAGCCCAGCTGCTCTATGGCATTCTTTTTCCCAGTACCGAGAGCACCCATGACAACTTTGCCATGGCTGTTCCGGATATCCTGACCAAACTTGTTATCCGTACCTAAAACTAAGGTACGCCTAGGGTAACAGGTCCACAAATAAATCCCCCAGCAAGTCCAATTCTACAAATGCCACAAGTACAAGAAAGAGAAGATGAGTTGAAACATGCTCATTTATTCAAAACTCAGAGTGCTACATCATTTGGGATCACATCCTTTACAATAAAAAAAAAGAAGCAAAAGAAAACAGAAAGCTGATCACTGCTCCGGGGCACATAACGCCCTGAGACGGTCCATCAGCAAGGCAACCGACCGCTCAAACCTCTGGGTAGCTCGACGCTCCACCTCTTGGGTCAGTACCACCTCGTCCTCCAGTTGAGCATGGGCTTGCCAGTTATCCTCGAATCTCTTAAATGCCCGCTCTAGGTTAACAGAAGATCGGGAAACCTTCTCGGCCTCCCGAACAATTGACTCCTGTTCCGTCTGAGCAGCCTTCAGCTCTGACTCTAAGAAGGCCAACTCCTTCTGGAGTGTGAGAATCCGCTCCTTCGTATCAGCAATTCCACGAGAAGTAAACTCTTCTCGAGCACGACAAGCCTGACTCCGACGACCCAGCCTGTCATACGAAGCAGAGAACTTGTCAAGGTCTCCCTGTACAATAGGCCCGACAGTATCTCGAGCTAGCTTAATCTTATCTCGAGCAGCAATAAGGAAGCCCCGCTTCCGTTCAATCGCAGTAGGCAAACCCGTCTTCCGTATCGCCAGCAATTGGGTCACAAGCTTATCAGCCTCTGCCAACTTAGGCTCCAGGAGTGCAGCCAACCCTATCCCGCCAAGAAGGGACTTCAAAGTTGCAACCTGACCCCGAGCGCACCGGAGAGATAGAGAGAAAGGGGTCCCCCGTTCTATAGCAGCGTCTATGCCCCTTTTTAAGTGGCGATAGAAGCTGTCAACCACATCCTGCGTCACTTCGTCCAGAGCCTCCGAGGAAGCCGGTGTCAACGGGAGTGTGGCTGGCAGAGCTGAAGAAGACGCAACAGAATCTGCTGCTCCTGCCACCAGAGAAACAAACTTCGTACGGAAGGACGCATGAACAGCGGCCAACTCCTCTTCAGCGGCCCGCAGAACTTGAATGCTCGGCAGGGTCGAGAGGTCAATCTCCGAAGCCGTATGATCAGCAGAGGATGAGGTGGAAACCATCGCCAGCTCCATTCCCATCTGTCCGGGGCTGGCGGAAGGCCCTTCGATATGAGACGGCAAAGGAGAGGGAACATTTCTTTCCTCCAGATCACGGCAGGCCGAGCCTTCCCCAAGAACATCCGCGGTGGGAAGTAAAGGGTCAGGACCTGCAGGGCCAAGCCAACCATGAATCGAATTAACCCGGAGGATATGTTGATAGAGCAAATAGGCCCCCTCACTAGTCAATATTTGGCTTATCTTACCAGTGGAGGAGTGTGGAGGCTGAGGTTTGTCTACAGCCACCGCAACCTCTTCACCAACAGTCTTCGAGTCAGGTATAATAGGCTCCTCCGCCCCTGTACCCTCGGGAAGGGATGCAACAAGATCGGCGTCGCCTTGCTGAAGTTCAACGATCTCGGAGACGGGCCCGAGGAAACCTTCATCACCTCGGGCCGAGGCCTCATCAATCTGGGAGTTTCCAGCCGCCGCTGAGAGAGCCCCCGCAGAAAGGACCGCGGCACACACGCCGCTAATCAAAGCAGCAAGGGCCGGATCAACTCCAGGGGCAGTAGACGGTTCCAGAGAGGCCGGTTCATCAGACGCCTACAAAGAAAAGTGATTAAGTCATACTGCCGAAAGAAAAGAAAACTACAACAAAGAGATGGCTCCGACTTGGTCTTACCTCCGGAACAGCGTCTGTACCTTCACCCCTCTCCATAATAAGTAGCCTACGGGGTCCGACCGCCGCTCTCTTCACAGAAAAGGCTACTCCTCCGCCAGTGGACTCACGCCTGCCTCGCTTACGTGAGGGACTAGGCACGACAGGCGGTAGTTCTACCAGCACTACCTCCGGTACAGATGACAATTGGTCTACCGCCTCATCTAATACAACCGACGGTTGATCCATCATCATCTCATCTGCCATGACGGGAGGCTGACCCGCCGTTGCCTCGTCACCAGAAGAAAGAGAGTCCTCGTCGTCCCGCTCGTTGTCTTCCTCAATTGTGTCGAAGGACTCGGAATCGGGCGTAGGAACTCTATTCGCCCCTTTCTTCTTTGCCCTCGACACCATAGCCTTCTCCGCCAGGCGAGTGCCCACGATGAAGCTAGTCCTCGGGTCAAAATCGAGGGAAGGATGATTTGCCGTAACATGATACAAAGCCGCCATATGCAAGATTTCCCCTATCACGTTTGTGGCAGGAACCAAGAAGCTAGTTCGAGTATGACAAGTGTCATAGTAGCTCCATGCCCTAATACCATCAAGAATGCTACCTTCAAATCCCAGGTGGGAACAGGGACGCCCGAGGAATAGCTGACTATACCCGAATTGACGGGCAAACCTACTGGGCAAGTAGGGCTCTAAGTACACAGTGTTGCGATTGCGGTAAACTAAATGCGCCGGGCGAATGTTATGCAGCCAGAAACGCATCTTTTTAGGTAAGAAATGAGGAGGTTCAACGCCATCAACATGAACACTCCTCACTTTTTGGTCGGTGAAACGGGGAACGGACACGAAGAAATTATATCCGTCCACCCTCGCCAACATCCTCCGACACGTCGACATGGTACTACATTCCCAAGGCTGATGGTGATACTTGAAAAGAAAAGCGTCGTTGTCCGTAACGCCATCCCCCGTCCCAGGCCTCATCAAAGACTGATAATGCAACAACAGCCATCCCAACAAGTAATGATAAGGCAGTTCTATACGTTCAAAGTCCATTGCCACATCACGAGCAATGACCTTGGACGAGAAGGCATGGAGACCATGCTGAATACTGCACACCATAGCAGGAAGAAGAGCCAGCCTGACCCCAAAGGCTAACTTTACGGCAGGGAAAATAAAGTGGCGACTGATTCTCTCGATAGAACCTGCCCCACCTGAGACTAGACAATTGCGCAGCCAAACCATTAAAAAACCCGCCAAGAGTGCCTTCTCTGACAGCCGCCGGGTACTATAATAAAAATAGCTGAAGGAGTCAATCTGGCTCCCAAAGTTTTCACTTTTGGACTTTGACCTTCTAGAAGTCAACACCCAGTCCTCTACCTCCATAGGAGTTTGACGATCCCGAGAAGTAACCCGGCCAGCAGCACTGAATTTGAAAAGGTAGAAGACCCAAGATTTGGTATGGGGAGCATCCCCTTCCGAGCTGTCATTTTTCTGGATAACCGTTCGGTGACAGGTGCTATGATGACACAATAGTTCTTGATACACAGCGACGAAACCTAGGAATCGTCGGTCTAAATCCTGGAACTCCTCATTCGTCGGAGTGTACACTTCGAAGGGCTCGTCTCCCCAGGGGTGCTTGGAGACAGCATACATCTCGTGAAGAGCGAGCCCCAATTCCCCTACAGGGGTGAAGAAAGTCCCTGTCCGATGATTGTACATCTCCAGAAGGGCCATGTATAATAGCTTGTTAACCGGCAACCCATAGCTGGTACCCCGGATATCATCATAAAGATTGACTTTTCGCAGAAATTCTCCATATTTCTGTAGAATCCACGAGGTCAAGTTAGCCCACGGGGGAATGGGGTGTAACCAACTCGGCAGTACCAATCTACCAACAGGATAGGACCCTTTGTGAGCAAGCTGGCTCAGGAAAGTGTCAGCCTGAGTGAATGAGAAGTTAGGACCAGGGGTATTGATGAAGGTACCCGAAACTAACCCCATCACGGATCGACTGGCCGGATTCTTGATCGCGCGCACTGACCCAGTAGTTTTGTTGTAACGGATGTTACCAACAAACATCCCCGGTCTGGTTGGAGTGAGGGTGTCTGGCATCTGCCTGTCCAAGACGATCATATTGAACCACGCAAAAGGGAAATGGCGCTTCATAATGGGGATGTGAATCGGCATCCCGTCCAGGTCAAAATCCCAACTCTCGAAAACATCCAGCACTCGGGAGTTTTCTATGATCAACGTATCCCCAAAGAGGAAGACCGGTCTCAGATACTTCCCATCAGACTTCCCGGAGCTCATCATGTCACTGAGGAATTGGAAAGATTGAACCCTAATAGCATTCAGTCGCTCCAAAGGTTCATCAAAAAGTAGCTGTTCGGACACTTGACGAACTAAATCATCTCGATGCACGCCCGAGGTGAACTGACGCGAGCCAACCATAAGTTCCCCCGCAGGATTTACTGGCAGATTCACTGAAGATAAAGCAAAAGAAACAAGTCAAAAAGATAGCTGAAACACAAAACTACGTGATGCTTATGCGGCTTAGCTCAGTATAGCCTCATGCGGCTCAGTTTGAAAGAGTTCATACAGGGCAGTCCGAATGAGCTTATGCGGTTCAGTTCGAATAAGCTTATGCGGTTCGGCTCAAAATAAACTTATGCGGATCAGTGCGGATGAGCTTATGCGGTTCGAAAGGAGCATATGCGGATATAGTCCGATTCGAATAAGCTTATACGGTCCAGTGCGGATGAGCTTATGCGGTCCAGTTAAAATAGTTTTATGTGGTTCAGTTCAAAATAAGCTTATGTGGCTCGGTTTGAAAGAGCTCATGCGGACCAAGTCCAGATGAGCTTATGCGGCCCTGATAATGAAGTAGTTATGCAACAACTTTCATGCGGCTCAGGCCTGAGTCATATCCCATACGGCCAAATATGAGTCGGACACACAGCGTACTTGGGAATATAGGCCCGCACATAAGATATACGGCGTAGCCATGGCAGTTCATATTGATGGTCCTACCAGCAATAGGCGGGTGAACGTCGGGGTAGAAAACAGGTACGCCAGCCGTTGGAGGAGCCGCCACGTTCGCCGTCGCAGTCGATGAAGACGCGGCCATCTTGCCCTTCGCCGCCGCAGAAGATGACACGGCCTTCTTGCCCGTAGCAGCAGCAGTCTTCTTGGGAGCCATTGTCGATCGCTGATAGGAGAAGACAAAGAGGAAGTCGACAACAAGAAGTTCGAGCAAAAGAGAGAAGGTAAAGAAACCCTCAAAGAATAAACTTACTCCTACTTATAGGCGAAGGAGGCTCCAAAAATCAAACAAACGCCTCGATCCATGCGCCGCCTAAAAAAATAATAAACCGCTTCGGTCAAAACAAAACTGACCCTTGGGATCCTCCCCCAAAAGGCGGCGAATCAAGGGTATTTAATGCAGAAGATTTGCACACGTTCCTGGGACACGTAGCAAAAAGTTTATGCGGCCTTACAGCTCATACGGCCAGATAAATCCATGCGGCTGAATCATCTATGCGGTCAATAAAGGCCATGCTTCTTATTCAAAGTATTTCATTTTTGCAAATTAAAAAATTTGAAGGGGGTCTTGTAGAAGCATGGAAAATATCAGAACGATGATCTATGCGGCTCAGAACAGGAGAACCCCATGCGGCTCATACAGGAGCAGTCCCATACGGTTCAGAGAGACTCTTAGTCTCATGCGGCTCGAACAGGAGAGTCCATACGGCTTACATAGGGACAGTCCTATGCGGTTCAAAGAGTCCCCCAGCCGCATGCAGTTTAGAAGTACATGCAGCTCACATTCGACCAACAGAGATATGCGGCTCGATCAACGCCACTTGCCCCCATGGGACCCCTTCACACAGCTGGCCATCGAGCAAAGGCCCTATTTAATGCTCTGCCATAATTTGACAGCTGACGGCTCTGACATGAAGTGTCATAATGGCCCTGTCATAATGACAGACTCTTTGGGAATAGGAGAAAATCTCTGACACGATCCGAGATTAACACGTGGCTACCTCCATGCGGCTTCAGTAAAGAACAGCTTCATGCGGCTGGCAAGAATCATCTTCCTACAGCTCACCAAGAAGCCATCCCATACGGCTCGCAAGTACTACACTTATACGGCTCATCGAGAAACCATCCCATGCGGCTCGCAAATACTATACCTATGCGGCTCATTGAGACGCTGTCTCATGCGGTTCATGGATATCATGCGGCTCTGGCAAAATCCATCATTAAGACACGTGGCAGAGATCCTATTGCCCCCACGGCTTGACAGCTGGTAGCAAGGATGATTATGAGATACAAATCTATCAGAGATTTACCAGATCCCGATGACCATATTTAATATTATCCTCCTAATTAATGAGATCAGGTCATATCATTCATGATCAAGCCAATGGGACACGTGGAAGGAGATCCAAGCTTGACACAACCAATCATGAAGATTTAAAGCAATCAGCATTAATCATTCGCAGGATTCAGTGCTATCCCTATTTATGGCCCCGATCCTTCACGATTAAAACGAATGGTCCAGATTGATTAAGCATCAGGCAGCCGCCACTTTGAGAATGGGTAGTCATCCAAACCCTAATGATGCTCTCCACTATTATAAATAGCAGGGTGTCAATCCCTTGCAAAGAGAGACAGAGAGAGATATACGCCATCAGAGAGAAAAAAATACACAGAGAGGAAGAGAAGCCAGAAGAGAAATACGAGGAGAACGAGAAGAGCATTTCTTCGTCAACGCCAACCATCTCGTCACAGGAGCCAAGGCTGCATACCGATCGTCAAAGGAGTAAGGCAGGGCTGCCGTCGCCTTTCCGAGCCTCTATTGTCACTCCCCAGAATCTAAAATAAACAATTGTACTTAGACTGCTGTACCTAGGTTTTCGTCCCTAGGCTTTCTTTCTACAAGCGAGTTTGTATTATGAGTCTAAGTTCAGTCCTCCCATAAAACTGTTCTGTACTTTTACAATCAATGGCAAACACTTAGTTGAACAAATATCTCTGAAGAATATGTTAAGCTCGGTCAATGGATCCTAAACAACCTGGGGTAAGAATTCCTGAAATGCAATCGGAATTAACCTCTCCATGAATAAGTGACAATCATGGCTCTTCATACCTTACAGTTTGTTCTTCTTAAGGTCGACGCAACTTCTCAAGTTTGAAACATACCCGTCTAGAAATTTCATACCTTAAATCCACCTATAAAGTCTCACTTTATCCTCCTTCTCCAGTGAGAAAATTGCCTTAGGCTGCTTTAACTTTCTATTCCCCTCCTCTATCAAATGCAATACAGGACGTCCATATATTTCTTCCAAGTCCAATCTAGCCTTTGGATTGTCTTTCGTCTTCCCCTTTATGTCCATTACAGTATTAATTATGTTGTCAAACACATTCTTCTCGATATATATGACATCAAGGTTATGTCTAATCAGATTGGTGCTCCAATATGGCAGATCCCAGAATATACTCCTCTTCGTCCAGTTATGAGTACGACCTAATCCGTTACACTTGTAGCCCTTAGTAGGCTCTTCAATAGCTCTCGGTAAATCTTTTACCTCTTTCCATATCGTGTATTCGGGCCACCTTGACGGTGGATTAGCCTTCTCCATAACGTTAGCATGAAAATTATTAATGTTCCTCCGGTACGGATGATCCTTCGGTAGGAATTGTCGATGACAATCGAAGAAGCAAGGTTTGCCTCCGTGTTTCAAACGAAAAGTCTTAGTACGATCCATACAATACGGACATGAAAGACGACCATGCGTGCTCCATCCAGATAACATTCCTTAGGCCGAAAAATCATTGATGGTCCACATAAGTGTTGCCCGCATCTAAAAATTTTGTTTTCTAGAAACGTCGTACATGTTGGAACCTACTTCCCACAGTTACTTCAACTCATCAATCAATGGCTATAAATACACATCGATGTTCCTTTTAGGATTGTTCAGACCTGGGATAATAACGGTGAGGAACATATACGGAGCCTTCATGCAAATCCAAGGCGGTAGATTGTATGGAGTGACGATCACAGGCCAACACGAATATTGGGATCCCGAAAGTCTGAATGGGATAAAACCGTCGGAGTAGAGACCCAATCTGACATTACACAGATCAGAAGCAAAATCTGGATACTCTCGATCAAAGTGCTTCCATGCTTCTCCATCAGTTGGGTGATCCAACACTCCTTCGGTCTGTTTCCGCTTATGCCAACTCATATTTTCTACAGTTTTCTTCACCATAAACAACCGTTGCAACCACGGCATCAACAGAAAGTAGTGCATCGAATTGGTAGGCTTCCTTACATCGACAGACTTTTCTCTACCACTGCCCTTGTAGCGATCAGCACCACAAAATCTGCAGACGTCTTCATTCTTGTCATCTTTATAGTACAACATGCACCCGTTGCGACATGTATCAATTTTCTTGTATTTCATCCAGAGCGATCTCACCATCCTCTTAGACCGGTAAAAGTCTTTAGGCAACTGAGCACCCTCAGGCAATATTTCTATAATCAACTCCATAACTCGGTTGTACACCCTCTATGAATTCATCTCGCATACCACACATATCATCAGAATGATGGTTGTACATCCAAGAACGATTTTGCAGATAGTAATTCAGCTCCATATCCATATGAAGATAATTCTGTAAGATAGATACATGCACATCGTTGAAAGACTTGTAAAAGTAATAACATTAATCATGACATATCCTAAATATTGAAATAGATACTAAAATGACAGTAGGTAGACAAGTATGTACATCATGGTTCCCCCTCTATATATCCTTCTCTCAACTGCACTATACTCTAACTGTTACTCATTGCTCTTAGACACATCCAAAAACCCTTTGACACCTACTTAAATATACACAATGGTTCACCCTCTCCCATCTCAAGCCTAACCATGTCCCTAGTGTACTGCTATATACTAGTCTAAACTCTCTCTCTTCTCCAAATACCTGGTATTAGTTAACCCTCCCCCTTTCTCACATTAGCACACTGTTTGCCATGAAATATAAAAGAGCAGAACAATTATCGGAGGACTGGACTTTTACTTCACGTTACAAACTCGCTTGTACAAAGAAAGCCTAGGGACGAAAGCCTAGGTACAGCAGTCTAAGTACAATTGTTTATTTTAGATTCTGGAGGGTGACGATAGAGGCTTGGGAAAGCGACGACCGCTCTGCCTTACTCCTTGGACGATCGGTATGCAGCCTTGGCTCCAGAAGATTGTTTGGAGTTGAAGAAATGCTCTCTTTGCTCTCTCTCTGCTCTTTTTCTCCAAGTCTTCTAATGCTCTCTGATCTCGAAAAGGGTTCTCTTGTAAGGGAATGGTACCTCCCTATTTATAAGAAAGGGAATGCAATCATTAGGGTTTGTAGTGATTGCCCCTTAGAGTGGCGGCGGCCTATTGATTGATCAATCTGGGCCATTAATCTTGAATATGATGAATCTGGGCTACTTAATGTAGATTGCACCAAATTCCATCAGTAATTAATGTTGATTGGAATAAATTCTCGTGATGATGATTTGCTGATGTATACAAATCTGGATGAATAAGTTTAATTCATTCTCCTGCCACGTGTCTCAGATTATTGGGATTTGATCCAATCTTTAATTGCCGTAAATCTAGGAAATTGATTGACATCATGACACGTGTCCTGATAGCCGCTGAGGGGATCTGAGCCGCATGAGGATTGGGCCGCATAAGGATTGAGCCGCATAAGACTTCCACGTGTCAGGACTGCTTAGGGATTGGCCCTCGAACCTTCGAACTATATGATAATCGGGGCCGCATAATGGGTAGTGAGCCGCATGGAGATGATCCTTGCGAGCCTCATGGGGAAGCATCTACTTGAGCCGCATAGGTGGAACCTCCGCTTGAGCCGCATAGGGCGACTTCGGCCTGAGCCGCATGGGGAGTCTCCGCTCGAGCCGCATATGTCTGTCTACGTGTATAGACTGCGTGGCATTTTCTGGATCTCGGGGGATTGTGTCAAAGATCTCCTTCATTTCCCTAGGGGTCTGTCATTATGACAGAGTCATCATTACCTCTTTGTGTCAGGGCTGTCACTTTTTCAAAGTTATCAATCGTCAAAGTAATTAATACAGGAGGGGAGAACTGTTTTGCAAGCCACGTGTCTTCTGTTCTGAGCCGCATGGGACGTTTTGAGCCGTATAGTCCCTTGTGCCGCATGACTCTCTGAGCCGCATGGGCTTTCTGAGCCGTATGGATTTCCCTGGCCGCATGGATCTTTCTTTAGTATTTTTCATGCTTCTACAAGACCCCCTTCAAAGTTTTCAATTTGTAAAATTGAAATACTTTGAATAAGAAGCATGGTTGTATTCTTCTGCCCGTATATGAAGTCCTGGCGGCGTGGATGCTTCAGCCGCATAGGTGGCTTAGCCGCAGGAAATTTCAGCTGCATGACCATCTGAGTCACATAGTTGTTTTCCACCGCATGGCCATTTGAACCGCATAGACTTTTTGCCACGTCATTATGCCATGCGTGCAAATCTTTTTGGGACAGGATCCCAAGAGCTTAGTCTTTAATTGGCTGGTTTGGCTCGATAGCCGAAGAGTCGATCACGTTGTACGAGGCATCAGTCCGTAGTCCTCCCTTTTTTCTGTCTATAAATAGACGGGCATTTGGACGGTCTTCTCTCTTAGACTCTTCTTGACTCAGATTCCTGTCGTGTTTTCCTCTTCTGATCATCAGACAACAATGGCACCCAGGGCTTCAAAGACTGTGAAGAAGGCTGTAGCGAGGAGTCAGAAATCGGCTTCGTCCTCGACTGTCATGCCCCCCGTTCGTCTTGACGTTCACGTTGCCATCGAAGGTAAGGATTATGTAGTCGATTGAGTACTTTGAAACCTTAACAGAGCCTACTTTGCTGTATGCTTCATGTATGAGACTTTGACGTGAACTTCTCAAACTACATGGTCCGCATATACGTCCCATGACTGAGCCGCATGGGGGTATTCCCCATGTCCGAGCCGTATGAGAATTGTCTTAAATGAGCCGCATGAATATTTTCTGAATATCTTCTGACTGTGTTCATTTTCTTCGTCTTTGGTTCTTGCAGTATCTCCATCGAATGCTGAGATCGTAGTGACAAAGGAGCCACCGCCTCCTGTCATCAACCAGGGGTCTTCCTCTGTTAAGGAGGAGGCGATGAAAGAAAAACCGGCACCTGAAGGGGATGGCATCCTCCCAACTATCGAAACTGCTGAGGGTGGCAGCGCTGGGAATTCTGATTCTCCTATTCTGGACGAGGATCTTCTTCAATTGCATCCTTCGTATGTAAGGTGGTTGAAGGAATGGTATACGCGCTCCTATAACTATGGTTTAGGGGTTTCTCGTAAATGTCTATCTTCTGTCC
Source organism: Iris pallida (assembly GCA_029216955.1). Classification (NCBI taxonomy): domain Eukaryota; kingdom Viridiplantae; phylum Streptophyta; class Magnoliopsida; order Asparagales; family Iridaceae; genus Iris; species Iris pallida. The sequence goes on from JANAVB010009596.1 coordinate 43,629,512, forward strand.
GTAGTCCTTGTTTTGTGTTGCTTTTCTTCTTGTCTGCATGATGAACTTCTTTGATTTGCTTGTAGTCATGTGGATGTAACCGATTTCTGAATGAATGGAATATATTTGCTTCACACTTTTGCTTTGTAATAGTTATCTTATTGGGACATTTTGTGTGGACCTATTGTCCCTAACGTACCCTGGTTTTGGATACGGACAATAAGTTTAAAAAGGAACCAACATACTTACTCAGAGGTACTAAGTACATAGTGAGCATGAGGGTTTCTTTAACGGAGCCTTCATACTCAGAGGTAATGAGGACATGGTAGAAGTGGGCTCAATGAAGGAGGGGGTACATAGAACGACTCAGAGGTAATGAGGACATGGTAGAAGTGGGCTCAATGAAGGAGGGGGTACATAGAACGACTCAGAGGTAATGAGGACATGGAAGTTCTATGTAAGGGGTGATTTATTTTTGGCGGAAGTGGAACGACTCAGAGTTAATGAGGACATTGCCGTTTTAGGAATTTGTGGATCGATTACCCTTTTTGTGCACTGGGAGTGCGGGTAGTGGATCATGAGGGAGGATCTCTTCTAGGAAGAAAGTTCAGAGGTATGTTCATACATGACTTACTATTTGAAAGAGTGACCGGGATGTGAGTTCAGAGGCACCAGCGGGTACATGACTCGATAATGTGGACTATTGAGAGGGTGAGTTCAGAGGTACCGGCAGGTACGTAACTCAATGATCTGGGATGTTATGAGGGTGAGTTGAGAGATACCAGCCGGTACGTGACTCGATAATCTGGAATGTTGTGGATGTGAGTTCAGCGGCACCAGCGGGTACATGACTCGGTAATTTGGAATATTGTGCAAGTGAGTTCAACGGCACCAGCGTGTACATGACTCGATAATTTGGAATGTTGTGGCTGTGAGTTCAGCGGCACCAGCGGGTACATGACTCGGTAATCTGGAATATTGTGGAAGTGAGTTCAGCGGCACCAGCAGGTACATGACTCGATAATCTGGAATATTGTGAGAGAGAGTTCAGCGGTACCTGAGGGAACAAGACTCGATGATCTGGAATATTGTGAGAGTGAGTTCAACGGTACCGGAGGGTATATAACTCAATAATCTGGGATTTGGAGAATGTGAGTTCAGCGGTACCGGAGGGTACATAACTCGGTATTTGGGAAATTTGGAGACGGAATGTGAGTTCAGCGGTACCAAAGGGTACATAACTCAATCATCGAGGATTTTTTTTTTGAGGATGTCGTTTCGGACGTAATACTTCGTCAGGAACTTGCCATTGATGGGAAACATGAGCAAGTCTCAGTGTGAGCAGCCACATACTTGGCCAGCTCTGACTCTTCTTCGGCTACCCCCTGTGTAAATGCAGACTGAGAGGATGACTTGGGAAACTTGATTATCAGGCATTCCATAGGTGGAGCAGAACGTGGGGTTGTTGGCACACTAGCCACCCCCAGTTTGGTGCTCGGTGCTGGGCGGGGAGTTATTGGCTCGCTACAAGCCTCAGACTTTGCATCAGGGTGACGACTCTTCTTGGGAAGATGTATCGTCATTGGCTTGTCAGAGGGATTGAGCTTCTCTGCTTGTGGCTGGCTGACTATCGGTAACCTGATTGTTAATGGCTCCGTTGTGGGTCTTGGCATTTGGCCAGACCTTGGCAGCCGGATTATCATCTGCTCTTCTTGCGCCGAGAGGCTGATTGCGTCCTTACGCAGAGTGGCTGTAAGAGGTACGAACTTGCCAGGTTTGCGAGCTTGGAGGTGGATCGTCAGAGGTTCTTCTGATCCTGTGGCTGTCTCGGTACGAGCTTGCATATCTCCTTCATCAGGGTGTTTCTTTGACTTTTTGTACAGGCAAGAGTCTGAGTAGTAGGATTCGACCCCTTTGAAGGGATCGATATCAGCAAATTCTGTCCTCACGAAGCCGTATTTGTCGATATATTTGAAACATTGGTGCAGCGTAGAAGGCACGATCATATAATCGTGTATCCAAGGGCGCCCCAAGAGGATGTTGTAAGAAGTGTCTGCATCTATGACGTAGCAGGTGACTTCTGATTAGAGATCGCCAATTTGACACTTCAGACGAATCTTTCCAATTGGGTAGCTCCTGTCCGAATTGAAACCGCTGATGGCGGTGCTTGTAGGCGTCAGAAGATGCATCGGAATACGAAAATGATGTAGCAGATCCTTCGGAATAATGTTTATGGAAGACCCAGGATCAATGTGCATCCGATCCACCTTTACGTCGTCGATGTATCCAGTATAGTATAACGGGCGATCGTACAGGTTGGTTTTGATGTGCATGTCCTACGGAGTGAAGACAATGTTGGGCATCGCACCCGTGCAAGCGCTGTCTTGGAGATCTGCAGGCGGGCTTTCTCCCGTGATGTTGACCTGAGCCAGGTATGCGTCAACATTTTGGAGTGCATCGCTCAAAGCCACGCGAAAAGCTCGTATAATGACAACTTGGCCGGCATGTTGGCCAATTGCGCCAAGATGTCAAAATTGTAGGGCTTTTCCAACCCCTGCGATGTCTCTTTTCGGAGGGATTTGTCAAAGCGAGTCTCCTTCGGCCTAGGCTTGTCGGTCGTCGGAGGCTGAGCCGGTCCCGAAGCATCAGTTGTTGCAGGCTGATGACCTTCAGCCGAGTTATCAGCCACAGGTTGGGATTGTGCCCCCGACCGAGTGACGACGGTTGTAGCTTCTTCGATATCTTTCGAGATTGTGCGGCAGGACCTGACCTTTCCACTCTTCTTGCGAATGGAAGATGGTGTGGGCTGAGTTACTTCTGGTACCAGGTCTGGATGGACCCACATAATCTCCCCTCATGATGTGGTGAGGGGCACTAGCCCAGCAGCCTGATCCCGGGGAGGTGGAAGATTAGCAACCTCCATTGTCGCCAAAGGGATGGGCACCACACCGTCTTGAGCTTGGGTTGTAGGAAAGCTGCCAAATTGTACTGACACCATATTGGCTGCCACAGTTACCTCTTCGAAGTCGATGTCCAGAGCGTTCGAATCGATGAGATTTTGGATGTACTGTTTCAATTGGTAGCAGTCGTGTGTGGCATGGTGGACGTAGCGGTGGTAATGGCAGTACTTTGGATTCTCCATGTCTGCCGGCCGAGGTTCCCGTCTAAGTGAAGGAAGCTAAATTCTGTCTCCTTGTATGAGCATATCCAAGATGGGCTTGACGTGACCGTCTTCGAAGGAGTAAGTAATTTGCGGCCATTGTTTGTCTGCCGGCTTTGGCTCAGGTTTCTGTGCTGTATCGGCCACCATAGCCTGCTTACCCCTGCTGTCCCGATTGTTGGAGGGGCTACCCCCATTGTCGTTGTTGGTGTTGGGATGCTTGCCCTTGTTCTCTCCGTCCGAGATGTGCAATCCCAATTGGCGAGTCTTCTTCAATCATTCTTCGACGCTTGTGGCACTGATGATAAACGTCTTCCAGTCCTTGTATTGACTTTCGCCCATCCAGAGACAGATTTTTAGGAGCAATCTCTTTTGGCAAATTTCAATTAGGGAGGAATCCGGATTTCCAGACGGCAGCTTCATTGCGGTTTGGCAAAACCGCTCAATGTAATTCCTTGTCAGCTCTTTCTCCCCTTGGACGACGTCCATGAGGGTGGACATTGTGATGTCCTGCCCTACCTTGTAGAATCTCTCCAAGAACATGCGCTTGAAGCCGACGAAGGAGTGGATGCAGTTGTCTGGCAGGTTGCGATACCAGTCGAAGACGACTCCTTCCAATGCCCCGATGAATAATCGTGTGAGGATGGCGTCCTCATGGGGCAGATGGTCGGTGGTGACCTCAAAGTAAGTGATGTACCGACTTGTGGAGGTCTTGCCATCATACGGGTTGATGTTGAACGGCTTATATCTTGGTGGGAAGGGGACATCCCTCCATTCAACTGGGTATAGTTGCCGTATTCTGAGGTCTTGAGAGTTTTCTCGAGCGTGAAACATGGCTCGGAGCTCCTCGACCTCTCTTCTCGCTTCTCGGGCCTCATCCACAGCGGTGGGGGCTGTTCCTTCAGGAGGATTGTTGTCCGGGTTCGGTGCCGCTGAATTCGAGTCCGCATTGACCGCAGGACCCACGCTTGTTTGGCCAGGCGTTCCTCCTTGCAGAGTTGAAAGAGCCGCTTTGATCTCGTCTACAGACTTGACCAAGGCAAGCAGTATGGCCTCTAGAGTGTCGATGCATTGGCGATCACTGGAACCGCCTTGGTTACTGTCCGTCATGAATACCGTCCTTACGTGGGAGAGGGACGGAGCGGTGGAGGAAGTGCCCTCCGAATCATACCCCTGTAGTGAAAAGTCATCGGGATATATGGGAATGTTCTCCTCTGGTTCGGACTCGGAAGGAACAGTACCCCCAATCTCCGAGTTCGCCTCGTCTTGGGAGATGTCGTCGGGGACGTCAGGGTTTATTGATGGGAGAGTTGTTTCCCCCGGTTCGTCCTCTTGGAACATTGGATTGTCGTGGAGGTTCAGAGGAGTGCTACCCCCAGTCCCAGCAACCCCCAGTTTTGTGGACGACGAATCTCCCATTGCAGCAGATTTCGTCTTAGAACGGGTACCTTAGAAAACTCCGGTGGTGGGCACCCGTTTAGAAGAGAGTCTCCTAGTCATAGTGGTTGAAACCCTCGAGCTAGGAACATTCGTCTTCTTCCCTTTTCCATCGGCGGGGACTTTCTGAGCAGAGTTACAGGAGACGACGGGAGGCGCCTCGTCTTCCGCCGAGCTTGATCGTTGCAGTCTTTGGAAGATGGACCGCCGGTCCTCTCGTACTGTTGCGTTGCTGCAACAGTAGTTGACGATGACTTGGGTGCAGTGACGTTCGTGGGAGGACTCTTTGCACCCCGGGGCACCTTCTCTTTTCTTGCGTTTGTGGAGAGGGGCCTCACGCAAGTCAGACGGGTCCGGATCGACCATGTTTGCTCCCTGGATTTTGGGAGACTTTTGGGAACCTCTCTGTCCATCTGCCACCGGGGGCTGGACTCGAGTAGTTCTGTACAACTTTCCATCAGAGGCCCGTATAACAGTACACGGGACGCTCGGATGGTCAGAGGTCGGATCAACGGACCGAGCTTGCCAAGCTCGTGCTGCCCTAGACTTCTTCACTCTAGTGCGTGAGGGCACATAGTAGGAAGAGTCTAAGTGGTGCTGGAGAGAATCAGACATATCTTCTTAGGTGCACAGGAGATCAGGACCATAGGTGAGGCGGTGGAAGATAGAACCTCGTGGAGTAGACGTCATGCGGCTGGAATCATCAATCCTCATGCGGCTGGCAGTCGTAGCCGCATGGGTCTTCTCCATGCGGCTGGAAACTCTGGCCACATGAGTGTTCTCCGTGTGGCTGGAAATCCTAGCCGCATGAGTACTATGAATTTGGCTAACAGTTTCAGCCGCATGGTCATTATTCATGCGGCTCGCCATCTTGGCCGCATGAGTCTTCGCTTTGCGTCTAGTACCCTTGTTCGGTTTCTTCCTGGAGCCCAAAGAATTGCTCTTTGCCCCTGCAAGTCCAGCATCGTAGTGCTTTCTTCTGCCGGACTTGGGGACAGCAGAGTCTTCTATGGCTCGAAGGGGGGCCGTACGAGAGTCGCCTTCGCCGTCTTGGGTAGCAGAGAGTACTCCATCGAGGGCCTGGGGAGGAGCAAATAATTTTGGCCTCCATTCTTTGCGAGCCTTCGTTGTGCGGATGCGCCTCTGGACCGGGCCAGCGCTTCCTTCGGAGAGCATTTCTTCGAACGCCTGTTGGTCGAAGCGGACGACCATTTTCTTTTGTGTGGAGCCAAGTTTGGCTGTATCTGATTGCGTCACCAACTCCTCAGCCGTGAAAAAGTTTGTCCCCAGCAGAGTCGCCATCGTGTTTGCCATAAAATATAAAAGTGCAGAACAATTATCGGAGGACTGGACTTTTACTTCACGTTACAAACTCGCTTGTACAAAGAAAGCCTAGGGATGAAAGCCTAGGTACAGCTGTCTAAGTATAATTGTTTATTTTAGATTCTGGGGGGTGATGATAGAGGCTCGTGAAAGCGACGGCCGCTCTGCCTTACTCCTTGGACGATCGGTATGCAGCATTGGCTCCAGAAGATTGCTTGGCATTGAAGAAATGCTCTCTTTGCTCCCTCTCTGCTCTTTTTCTCCAAGTCTTCTAATGCTCTCTAATCTCAAAAAGGGTTCTCTTGCAAGGGAATGGCACCTCGCTATTTATAAGAAAGGGAATACAATCATTAGGGTTTGCAGTGATTACCCCTTAGAGTGGCGATGGCCTATTGATTGATCAATCTGGGCCATTAATCTTGAATGTGATGAATCTGGGCCACTTAATGTAGATTGCACCAAATCCCATCAGTAATTAATGCTGATTGGAATAAATCCTCGTGATGATGATTTGCTGATGTCTGCGAATCTGGATGAATAAGTTTAATTCATTCTCCTGCCACGTGTCTCAGATTATTGGGATTTGACCCAATATTTAATTATCACAAATCTGGGAAATTGATTGGCTTCATGACACATGTCTTGAGAGCCGCTGAGGGGATCTGAGCCGCATGAGGATTAGGCCGCATAAGGATTGAGCCTCATAAGGATTGAGCCGCATAAGGATTGAGCCGCATAAGACTGCCACGTGTTAGGACTGCCTGGGGATTGGCCCTCGAACCTTCAAACTATATGATAATCTGGGCTGCATAATGGGTAGTGAACCGCATGGAGATGATCCTTGCGAGCCGCATGGGGAAGCGTCTACTTGAGCCGCATACGGGGAACCTCCGCTTGAGCCGCATAGGGCTGTTTTGACCTAGGCCGCATAGGGCGACTTCGGCCTGAGCCGCATGGGGAGTCTCCGCTCGAGCCGCATATGACTGTCCACGTGTCTAGGCTGCATGGCATTTTTTGGATCTCGGAGGATTGTGTCAAAGATCTCCTTCGTTTCCCTAGGGGTCTGTCATTATGACAGAGTCATCATTACCTCTTTGTGTCAGGGCTGTCACTTTTTCAGAGTTGTCATTCGTCAAAGTAATTAATGCAGGAGGGGAGAACTGTTTTGCAAGCCACGTGTCTTCTATTCTGAGCCGCATGGGACGTCTTGAGCCGCATAGTCCCTTGTGCCGCATGACTCTCTGAGCCGTATGGACTTTCTGAGCCGCATGGATTTTCCTGGCCGTATGGATCTTTCTTTAGTATTTTCCATGCTTCTACACACAACATACATATACATGATGTATACAACCACACCATACTTCCCAGGTTCTTTTAACCTCACTTTCCAGTTGGTACTAACCTCAATAGAACAAACACTCTCACAGCTCAAAATACTAACACATGCTCACGCCTTACTCTTGTGACACTCTCTTTCAAACACAAACACACACCTATATGTGCCCTTACACATGTTGCCATGTTACCTGTAAAAATAGAAAACCCTTGTTGTCTAAAATAAGACACAAGTCCCTGCTACCAAATGCTACTGCTATATTCCAACAACAAACCTTGCTGCCTCCAACCAAATCAAGCCAAGCCAATGCAATGCAAGGTGCAATACATATGTGTATTTTTGTATTAATTTGGATTTATATGACCATGATTGGGCTGGGGCTAATAGGGGTTTTCATATCCTAATTATGTTTTTCTTGGCCTATTTATGAAGGATAAGAGAATGTCATCTATGTGTTTTCATTGAGGAGATTCAAGGAGATAGCCTACCAATTCTACAAAGAGAACCATACTGTAGAACTCACACTTTAAGACAATAGATGAAGGAAGACTTGTATGGAGGATCGTCTACTTTATTCATGGAGTTGTCATAGGGTGTTGAGCGATCTCATTTTATTCTTTTCTTCTTCTTCTTCTTGGAATTTTTGAGTGTTGGATCTTGAGACAAATGATCCAACAAATATTGTAATTCATCTTATATTAATCAATTAATATATACTAGAATTGTTTCTAGTGACAAAGTCACCATAAAATACCATTTTCTTTGTCTTGATTCTTGCATAGTGGTTTGTTACTTTCTAAGTAGGTGTTGCTATTATTTTTTTGCAATGCAGCGATCCTTAAAATCTTCGGCCATTAGGGATATTGGTAAACTAATATACCAAGATTACCCAAAAGTACCTTTGCGAACTAGGATAAACTAATTAGTTGTGTACTAAATGTCTCTAAGTGTAGGATATGTTGCAAGGTGAACCAATGTATCAAACACTATATTGAAACCCAAACCCAATATGCAAATCCAAATTAATACAAAAATACAAAAGTGTATGTAGGAGATTAAGTGTACAGAGGTGAAATACATATGTGTGCATGCTTGGAGGTGTCCACGTGTCCAATAAATTGACACAAAGTCTCCAAAACCACACGAACATAGTTTATCAGTGAACACAGGGTCGTGCTGTGTCCCCATGTCCATTTTGGACACGAAAAACACCTCAATTAGGGTTAGGGTTTACCTTTAGAGGAGCTCACGGTGGTGGAGGAGGAGGAGGAGGACGAGGACGAGTTCGGTGGCGGAGGAGGAGGAGCTCATGGTGGAGGAGGAGAAGGGGCTCGCGGTGGAGGAAAAGGAGGACGGGCGTCGACCGGAGGTGGAGGAAAAGGAGGACGGGCGTCGACCGGAGGCGGAGGAAAGGGGTTTGAGCGGCGCCGGGGGGAAGGGGTGTCACGCCCAGAACCAGAATACTGGAGAGCGGGGGCAGACATAGCCAGCTACGTATATTGAAATGGAAACCACCTCGATATACGGTCACGGCTGTCTAGATATATGAGGGTTTAGTACAAGCCAACAGTCTCTTATGGTCATGAACAAGCCTAATGTCTCAATCACAGCAAGTAAGTAAAGTCGCAAGATGTATGATCATTAAATATACAATAATAAGGCGTCCCAAATATTACATATTCAGCTGATCATGAAGCTAGTCGTTACAAAATGTTAGGACTAGCAAGAGTTTAGTCATACATGATCAACCCTAGGATTTGTTAATCATGTTTACAGCCCGTAGGCAGACAGTAAGTAAAAGTGCATCGAGCTAACAGGTGCTCGTCGGCTAAACGCCTCAAATGAATAGTTTTACAATAAAGTGGGCAAGACAAAAAGGAAAACCCACTCTTGGCCCGGGTTCCGTCTAGTTGTCACCATTGGGCTGGAAGCATGGTAGATCCTCGAAAGCTGCTCCGAAATCTGGCCACACAAAACCAGCTGGGTCAACCCCAGAAAGAGCAAGTGCCACAAGGGGGCCACGAAATAAGAACAAAAGCCAGCAATTAACACAAGAAAATCTAATATTAACACTAGAATTTACGAAAAAATGTCAGGATGATATACGACGGGATAACCATGGAACTATTCCGATAGTCAGGTTACAACCTGTAAACCAAACAAGGACCGGGGTTGTAACCCTTCATCTGAACAGAACTTGGTTTCCCACCATTTATCGGCAAGATAATAATGTAAGAAATCAAACAGGAAGCAATCTTGTACTGGATCAAGACATGACTAGACTGGTTATACCTCATTCAATCAATCACGGCCAAGCAGATACTACGGCTTACTACTTTAACTAACTAGGGTTATCACAGACCTAATTACTAACAAGATGCAGTGAGATGATTCTACAGCCACAAGCCCGGCAGACCATCCAGGTTACCCAGGTCGAGAATTAGGGGTTGAATTCTGGTGGGTACATCGCCCGGGAGACAAATGTACCCTTAGGTGACTTAGAGGGTGCAACACGCGACGGTGTGCTGGAAATGTGCCCTACTCGACGGCAGGCTACAGATCCCAAGAGCGCCCAGGTAACGGGATTGCCTGTAGCTTTGTCATCTCTTCATGACTACTGTGTTATTCTAGTTATTAACCTTAATCCATTTTGGTAGGTACTCCTGACCGTGGTACTCAGGAGTCCCATCCTAGACATGATGCAAGACAGGACAAGTAGATTTAACAAGCAAGCAAGAAAGAACCACCTACGGTGTCAAGGCAGGTCAAGTTAAGTTAGCCGTCGCAACAGCATTAAGTTATCAAGTCATGCTACAAGTCAGGAGTGCGCCGCCACGGGCCACTATCAAGTTATCAAGTCACAAGGATTAATTACAAGTTACAAGTTAGGTGTGTACCCCACTGGGTCACTAGCAAGGAGATCAGAAAATACCAGGATCATAATTCACAGAAATTCCCGAAAACCATACTGGTCATAAACAATTACTTGAAAATCGTGTTAGGCCGTGTCGGGTTAAGATAGTCGTGCTGTGTTGAACAAGATCTCAGGAAAACCCAATCCACAAAAGAGAAACAAGTCAAAAAATAAAACCAATACTCCAAAAGCTAATGGGATAAGCAAGGGGTCAGGGGAAGCAGTAAAGCACGCACGCAGGGAAGCAGCGTACGCACAAAAGCACTCACGCAGGAGAGCAGTGTACGCACAAAAGCACGCACGCAGGAGAGCAGCGTACGCACAAAAGCACGCACGCAGGGGAGCAGCGTACGCACAAAAGCACGCACGTAGGAGAGCTGCGTACGCACAAAAGCACGCACGCAGGGGGAAGCGTACGCTCAGGGTATGCGTACGCTCAAGTCTGCGTACCAGGGCACGCTCAAGTCTGCGTACCAAGGCATGCTCAAGTCTGCGTACCAAGGCACGCTAAAGTCTGCGTACGCAAGAGACACGCTTCCAACAGGAAGCGTACCCAAGTCTGCGTACGCAAGAGACACGCTTCCAACAGGAAGCGTACCCACGTCTGCATACGCTGCGCTAAAGAGCGCGCGCAGCTCAATGGCGTAAGCTAAAGAGCTCAGCACACTGCTCACTGTCTTCTCCAAACCAGCAAGAACTCCATGGTTGAACTATGGCTTCAAAAGTTCATAACTTGGCCATCCGAACTCCAAATCCGGACTTCCAAAGTTCTAACTTGGGTGAAATTGAATTCTCTTCCACATAGAAACATCAAAACCCATAAAAATCCAACTTAGATAGATCAAAACCATGCAAATCCAAAAATAAAAAAAACGTATATCTAGAACAATAGAGACTCCAAATCATAAAAAGCCAAGTTCTAATGTTGATCACCATGTCCTAATCTAGCAAATGGACAAATAAAATAGGGTTCTCATGTGGTGGCAAGGTGCACTTGCCTATGGGTATGGAGAGTTGTGTGGAGGAAGAAGAAGAAGAAGAAGAAGAAAATTAATGGAGGTTTATGAGGAGAGAGAAGAAGTTGGTGGAGTTTTAAAGAGGGTGGGATGTGGTGTGTTGAGGGTGGAGCATAGGCTAAGGTGTACCAATATGCATTAAACCAAACCAACCCAATCCAGTTAAAACCGAGCCAGGTCAAAACCCAAAATACGAGAAATACCGAAATTCCACAAGTTGAGAAAAATAAAAATACAAGCCAAAATCCAGATACGAGTATAAATACGAGATACGAGAAATGAGGGTGACAACTCTATCCACCTTAAAAGAATTCCGTCCTCGGAATTTAATCAAGGAGTTAGAGATTGTCACGACAAGCTACACTAAGCAGTTCAATCATACAATCATACAATACAAGCAAGGAAGGGAAAAGTAAGGCATAAGAAAGACATTATACCTCACGAGTCAAACAGGTAGGGATATCGTGATCGGATGTCATCCTCGCGCTCCCATGTTGACTCACCTAGAGAGTGATGACCCCAAGCAACACGGACTAATTTAATAGTCTTGTTCTTGAGTATCTTTTCCCTCCGGTCCAAAATAGACACGGGCCTCTCCTCATACGAAAGGTTGGTACCAACAACCAATTCCGAATGGTCTAGGATGTGGCTCGGGTCCGAAATATACCGTCGTAATTGGGACACATGGAATACATCATGTACCTCACTTAGCGACGGCGGAAGAGCGAGACGATAGGATACATCTCCTACTCGCTCTAGAATATCGAACGGCCCTATATACCTAGGACTAAGCTTTCCCCGCACGCCAAAGCGAATGACGCCGCGGTTAGGCGAGATCCTAAGGAATACATGGTTGCCGACAGCAAATTCTAAGGGACGCCGATGAGCATCGGCCCAATGGCGCTGGCGGTCCTGGGCAACTCGGAGGTGATCTCTGACCTTCCTGACCACTTCAACCGTCTGGGAAATGAATTCGAGTCCGAGCATCTGCCTCTCCCCGACATCGTCCCATGCTAGCGGGGATCTGTACTTCCTGCCATAAAGCGCCTCGAAGGGTGCCATCTGGATACTGGCCTGATAACTGTTGTTGTACGAGAATTCCACCAGGTGCAGATGATTCTCCCATGAACCACCGAAGTCAAGGGTACAAAATCTCAACATATCCTCAAGAGTCTGGATTGTGCGCTCTGACTGACCATCCGTCTGTGGGTGATAAGCTGTGATGAACTGAAGACGAGTCCCCAAACTCTTCTGCAAGCTGCGCCAAAAGTGTGATGTGAATCTTGAATCCCTTTCCGAGGTGATGCTGACTGGCACACCGTGAAGCCTGACGATCTGCCTGAGATACATCTCTGCTAGCTGTACCGTCGACTGTCCAACTCTGAATGGGAGAATGTGTGCCACCTTGGTAAGCCTGTCCACAATCACCCAAATAGCATCTCTGCCGGCCGGAGATCTGGGCAATCCGGTCACAAAATCCATGGTTACATGTTCCTATTTCCATTCTGGGATCGGTAAGGGTTGATGAAGTCCAGCGGGCCTCTGATGTTCAGCTTTAACCTGTTGGCAAACCAAACACCGAGAGACAAACCGGGCTATCTCCCTCTTTATACCATTCTACCAGAAATACTGACGAATATTACGGTACATCTTCGTACCACCCGAATGAATAGAATATTGTGAACTGTGGGCTTCTGTCATGACTTTCTATCTGATATCTCCACTGGGTACACAAAGACAAGTGCCGTGCCGAAGTGTACCGTCTTCATGGATACATAACTCTGGCCTTCTTCCTGCCTCACATTCTGCTCTGAGTCGCTGGATCTTGGAATCTGCTGACTGTGCCATCCGGATTCTCTCAACTATGCTGGACTGAACCTGTAGACTGGCCATCAATGCCACGCTGGTTGGAAGAACCACTTCAATTTCCATCTTCTGAAGATCTGCCAATAATTCTGGTTGTGCCGTCAGAAAATAAACTCTGGCTCTCCTGCTCAATGCATCTGCTACAACGTTGGCCTTCCCGGGATGATACTGCAAATCCATATCATAGTCCACCAGTAGCTCGAGCCATCTTCTCTGCCGCATATTAAGGTCCTTCTGGGTGAAAACATACTTCAGGCTCATATGATCAGTAAAGATCTCTACTCTATCTCCGTACAAGAAGTGTCTCCACAACTTCAAAGCAAACACTACCGTCGCCAATTCCAAGTCGTGGGTCGAATAATTCTTCTCATGATCACGAAGTTGACGTAACGCATAAGATATTACCTTCCCATGCTGCATCAAGACACACCCCAATCCTCTTCCTGAAGTATCGCAATAAACTGTGAATCCTCCGGTCTCATCTGGAAGGGTGAGAATGGGAGCCGTTATCAAACCTCGCTTCAACTTCTCAAATGATTCCTGGCACTCTGCTGTCCAAACAAACGACACATCCTTGCGGGTCAACTGGGTCATCGGCGTTGAAATCCTTGCGAAATCTGAAACGAACCGCCGGTAGTAGCCGGCCAATCCAAGGAAGCTGCGAACCTCTGCCACTGAGCTGGGTACCGGCCATGACTCGATAGTCGCAATCTTCTGGGGATCCACTTCCACTCCTCCTCGGGTAATGATGTGACCCAAGTACGAAATGCGATCGAGCCAGAACTCGTATTTACTGAACTTGGCGTACAACTGATGCTCCCTAAGCGTCTGGAGGACGACTCTGAGATGCTGCTCATGCTCTGCTTCACTCTTGCTGTAGACCAGGATGTCATCTAGGAACACGATCACAAATTGATCCAAGTAAGGCATAAAAATGCGATTCATGAGGTCCATGAATACGGCCGGTGCATTGGTCGCTCCAAAGGGCATAACAAGGAACTCCCAATGTCCATACCTCGATCTGAATGCTGTCTTCGGGATGTCCTGCTCTCTGACTCTAATCTGGTGGTATCCCGACCTCAAGTCGATCTTCGAGAACACTGAAGCCCCTCTAAGTTGATCAAACAAGTCATGTATCCTCGGAAGAGGGTATCTGTTCTTGATTGTCACCGAATTCAAGGTACGATAATCAACACATAGCCTGGACGTACCATCCTTCTTTTTCACAAGAAGCATCCGGGCTCCCCAAGGTGATCCACTGGTACGGATGAATCCCTTAGTCCTCAGTTCTTCAATCATCTTGTACAAAATTTCCAACTCTGAAGGCGCCATCCTGTAGACTCGCTCTGATACTGGTGCTGTTCCGGGAATCAAGTCTATAGTAAACTCAATCTCCCGCTCTAGCGGCATCCCTGGAAGCTCCTCTGGAAAGACATCTGGGAACTCTACAACTATTCGGGGTAACTGCACTGCTGCTACTGCCATCCGCAAAGCTGGGGAAGATGGCTCCACTGCGCCTCTAGAAAACAAAAACTCTGGATCGTCGGGGATACTAAAGACAACTCTGCCAATATGGTAGTCTATCCTAGCATACTGGTTCCTCAACCAATCCATGCCTAGGACTACATTATAGTCTGCCATAGGAAACTCTATGAATCTAGCGGGGAACTCCCTACCGCTAACTACGATCCGACACGAGGAAAACACTCGATCTACTCCCACAAGACCATTACCAGTAAGTATATTGAGCCTCACTAATAATGACTCGGGCTCCAATCCTATCCGTGTCGCGAATTGTGCAGACATGAATGAATGCGATGCACCAGAATCAAATAATATAGACGCTGGAGAGGAGTTGACGAGAATAGTACCTGCCACAACCTCACCTGGTACAACTTCTTCTTCCATAGCCATCATCATGGCCTGACCTTGTCCTCTGGCTGCTGGTCCCCTCTGTTGGAAACCTCTCTGCCTATTCTGGATCTGAGCTTGGGCTTGTGCATACTGCTGGGGGTGTTGTTGCTGGAATGCCTGAGACTGAGGCGGCAAGGGCCTCGAAGACTGATACTGCTGCTGCTGAACTGGTGCTGGGGCCGGTCCTCTCACCGAAGAGCTAGAAGGGTTGGATACAGATGAACCACCCCTATTCGGGCAGGCTCCTACCCTATGATCTGCCGCTCCACAAGCCAGGCACAATCCTTGTGCCCTACGACAATCTGCCACTACATGGCCTGGCTTCCCGCAATGAGAACATCCCATCGCGGAAGTCTGCTTCTGCTTCTGCTGCTGCGGGTACATCGGGGTCGAATGCTGAACCGACGTTACTGAGGCCACCCGCTTCGGAGTTCCAATGGTCAATCCCCTAGCTGCCGGGACTGGAGCTGATGATTTGTGCATCTGACTGTAGGACCGCTTCCTACCTCCGGTCCTATCCACGATCCTCTGGGAGGTGTACTCATGCCTCCTAGCTGCTCTCAAGACTGCATCGAACGTCTGGTGCTCGAACTACTCAACCGCCAACAAGATCTCCAAATGCAGCCCCTGCTGGAACCGCTGGGCCCTATCAAACTCGATCGCCACCAAAGTGGGGGCAAACCTACTGAGCCTAGAAAACTCCGATGCATAACTGTCGACGGTTCTGCCTTCTTGCTTCAAGTTGGTAAATCTGGTCTGCAGGTCGTACCGAGCTACAGCATCAAAGTACTTCGTCTGGAATCTCTTTCTAAACACTGCCCAAGCAATGGGTGCCACTAATCCCATGGCTTGCGCCGCCCACCAACTGCGAGCCAAGTCCAACAACTGCAGGCGTACCACCGCCACCTTCTCATTCTCAGGTGTCCTAGCTGCTTCCAGAATCACCTCGGTATCCTGAAGCCATGCATCCGCGGCAATCGCATCCTCGCTGCCGTCGAAGAAAGGAGGGTTCAATCGCTTGAAGCTATTTGCCGCCTGGTCCCTGGATGTCCGCCTCGGGTCAAAGCATCCTGAACTGTCTGGTACAGGGCATCGCTTCGACGATCCTGGAAAGCTATCAAGGTTCTGATGAGGCCTACTAAGGTACCATCATCTGGCTCTGCAGGCTGGACGGGCCGAACTGTTGACTCTCCTCCAGTAGGTACAACTCTGGAGGCTACCCCGGAATGCTGGGCTTGATCTCCGGGTTGCTGCTGATCCACGGGACGTGCTCCACCTCGTTGATCGGTAGGACCAAGTACAGTGCCGTTAAAGAAAATGACACAGGGAACAATAAGGAAAGGACCAGGACTGATCAATGATATAAGCACATGATCAGGGCAAGAATCCAGGGATTTAGAGGATACGAACAGAGATCAAGGACGAGTACTGATTGAGACATCTATCTGGTAAACTCCCACATATCTTGATTTACAAGACCTGCATGGGCCACCACTTAAACCATGTCACGCCCCTGAACCAGAATACTGGAGAGCGGGGCAGACATAGCCAGCTACGTATATTGAAATGGAAACCACCTCGATATACGGTTACGGCTGTCTAGATATATGAGGGTTTACTACAAACCAACAGTCTCTTATAGTCATGAACAAGCCTAATGTCTTAATCACAGCAAGTAAGTAAAGTCGCAAGATGTATGATCATTAAATATACAATAATAAGGCGTCCCAAATATTACATATTCAGCTGATCATGAAGCTAGTCGTTACAAAATATTAGGACTAGCAAGAGTTTAGTCATACATGATCAACCCTAGGATTTGTTAATCATGTTTACAGCCCGTAGGCAGACAGTAAGTAAAAGTGCATCGAGCTAATAGGTGCTCGTCGGCTAAACGCCTCAAAAGAATAGTTTTACAATAAAGTGGGCAAGACAAAAAAGAAAACCCACTCTTGGCCCGGGTTCCGTCTAGTTGTCACCATTGGGCTGGAAGCTTGGTAGATCCTCGGGAGCTGCTCCGAAATCTGGCCACACAAAACCAGCTGGGTCAACCCCAGAAAGAGCAAGTGCCACAAGGGGGCCACAAAATAAGAACAAAAGCCAGCAATTAACACAAGAAAATCTAATATTAACACTAGAATTAACGAAAACATGTCAGGATGATATACGACGGGATAACCATGGAACTATTCCGATAGCCAGGTTACAACTCGTAAACCAAACAAGGACCGGGGTTGTAATCCTTCATCTGAACAGAACTTGGTTTCCCACCATTTATCGGCAAGATAATAATGTAAGAAATCAAGACAGGAAGCAATCTTGTACTGGATCAAGACATGACTAGACTAGTTATACCTCATTCAATCAATCACGGCCAAGCAGATACTACGGCTTACTACTTTAACTAACTAGGGTTATCACAGACCTAATTACTAACAAGATGCAGTGAGATGAATCCACAGCCACAAGTCCTGCAGACCGTCCAGGTTACCCAGGTCGAGAATTAGGGGTTAAATTCTGGTGGGTACATCGCCCGGGAGACAAATGTACCCTTAGGTGACTTAGAGGGTGCAACACGCGACGGTGTGCTGGAAATGTGCCCTACTCGACGGCAGGCTACAGATCCCAAGAGCGCCCAGGTAACGGGATTGCCTGTAGCTGTGTCATCTCTTTATGACTACTGTGTTATTCTAGTTATTAACCTTAATCCATTTTGGTAGGTACTCCTAACCGTGGTACTCAGGAGTCCCATCCTAGACCTGATGCAAGACAGGACAAGTAGATTTAACAAGCAAGCAAGAAAGAACCACCCACGGTGTCAAGGCAGGTCAAGTTAAGTTAGCCGTCGTAACAGCATTAAGTTATCAAGTCATGCTACAAGTCAGGAGTGCGCCGCCACGGGCCACTATTAAGTTATCAAGTCACAAGGATTAATTACAAGTTACAAGTTAGGTGTGCACCCCACTGGGTCACTAGCAAGGAGATCAGAAAATACCAGGATCATAATTCACAGAAATTCCCGAAAACCGTACTGGTCATAAACAATTACTTGAAAATCGTGTTAGGCCGTGTCGGGTCAAGATAGTCGTGCTGTGTTGAACAAGATCTCAGGAAAACCCAATCCACAAAAGAGAAACAAGTCGAGAAATGAAACCAATACTCCAAAAGCTAATGGGTTAAGCAAGGGGTCAGGGGGAGCAGTAAAGCACGCACGCAGGGAAGCAGCATACGCACAAAAGCACGCACGCAGGAGATCAGCGTACGCACAAAAGCACGCATACAGGAGAGCAGCGTACGCACAAAAGCACGCACGCAGGAGAGCAGCGTACGCACAACAGCACGCACGCAGGAGAGCTACGTACGCACAAAAGCACGCACGCAGGGGGAAGCGTATGCTCAGGGCATGCGTACGCTCAAGTCTGCGTACCAGGGCACGCTCAAGTCTGCGTATCAAGGCACGCTCAAGTCTGCATACCAAGGCACGCTCAAGTCTGCGTACGCAAGAGACACGCTTCCAACAGGAAGCGTACCCAAGTCTGCGTACGCAAGAGACACGCTTCCAACAGGAAGCATACCCAAGTCTGCATATGCTGCACTAAAGAGCGCGTGCAGCTTAGTGGCGTAAGCTAAAGAGCTCAGCATACTGCTCACTGTCTTTTCCAAACCAGCAAGAACTCCATGGTTGAACCCAAGGCTTCAAAAGTTCATAACTTGGCCATCCGAACTCCAAATCTGGACTTCCAAAGTTCTAACTTGGGTGAAATTAAATTCTCTTCCACATAGAAACTTCAAAACCCATAAAAATCTAACTTAAATAGATCAAAACCATGTAAATCCAAAAATAGAGAAAACTTAGATCTAGAACAATGGAGACTCCAAATCACAAAAAGCCAAGTTCTAATGTTGATCACCATGTCCTAATCTAGCAAATGGACAAATAAAATATGGTTCTCATGTGGTGGCAAGGTGCACTTGCCTATGGGTGTGGAGAGTTGTGTGGAGGAAGAAGAAGAAGAAAACTAATGGACGTTTATGAGGAGAGAGAAGAAGTTGGTGGAGTTTTAAAAAGGGTGGGATATGGTGTGTTGAGGGTGGATCATAGGCTAAGGTGTACCAATATGCATTAAACCAAACCAAACCAACCCAATCCAATTAAAACTAAGCCAGGTCAAAACCCAAAATACGAGAAATACCGAAATTCCACAAGTTGAGAAAAATAAAAATACAAGCCAAAATCCAGATACGAGTATAAATACGAGATACGGGAAATACGGGAAATGAGGGGGACAAGGGGTCGGGCTGTCATCGAGGTCGGGGGAAGAGGGGTGGGAACTTAATATTTGGTAAGAGAAAGAAATAAAAAATCGAACCGAGGAATCCTATTAGCAGCAAGTTAGCGATGTCTGTAAATACGTCGCAAAGCGTTGATGTATTTCTAATATTCTGTGACGCCACAAGCTTTACGACGCTAAACATCGCTGAACTAATAAAACTGGCAACGTTTTCCGACACATCAACGATGTTGGTTTTTATTACACTAAAGGTGGTCGTAATATGATGCTGTTTGTCGCTATCAGCGACGTATTGCGATATTTACAGTTGGCTTCGCTAATTCCAGAAATATTAGCGACGTTTTACGTTGGCGTCGCTAATTTTGTCGTTGATATGACTTATTTTGGTAGTGCATGAAGACTGCATATATATTTCTCACGGTTATTATTCCGGGTTCGAACAATATGAAAAGGAACATCGATGTATATTTACAGCCATTGATAGATGAGTTAAATCAGCTGTAGGAAGTAGGTGCCAACACCTACGATATTTTTAGAAAGTAGAACTTTCAGATGAGGGCCGCACTGATGTGCCATCAACGATTTTTTGGCCTATGGAATATTATCTGGATGGAGCACTCATGGTCATCTCTCATGTTCGTATTGCATGAACCGCACGAAGGCTTTCCGTTTAAAATACGAAGAAAAACCGTGCTTCTTCGATTGTCATCGACAGTTCTTGCCAAAGTACCATCCATTCCGGAGGAACAGGAATGTATTTCGTACCGACGTTGTGGAGAAGGCCAATCCACCGCCAAGGTAGACCGAAGGCACGATATGAGAGAAGGTCAAGTATTTTCCAAGTGCTATTGAAGAGCCTACAAAGGGATACAAGTGTGATGAATTTGGTCGCACTCATAATTGGACGAAAAGAAGTATATTAGGACCTGCCTTATTGGAGCACCAATTTGATCAGACATAACCTTAATGTCATGCATATTGATAAGAATGTGTTTGACAACATAATCAATACTGTGATGGACGTAAAGGAAAAGACGAAAGGCAATCCCAAGTCCAGGTTGGACTTGGAAGATATATGCAGACGTCCTCCATTAAATTTGATAAAGGAAGGCAATGGGAAGTATAAGCAGCCTAAGGCAATTTTTTTTACTAGACATAGAGGATAAAGTAAGACTTTGTAGGTGGATTCATGGCCTAAAATTTTCTGACGGATACATGTCGAATTTAAGAAGATGCGTCGACCCAAAGGAGAACAAACTGATGGGTATGAAGAGCCAGGACTATCATGTATTTATGGAGAGGTTAATTCCTATCGCATTTTGGAAATTATTACCGTCAGTCGTTTGGGATCCGTTGACAGAGTTGAGCTTATTCTTCAGAGATCTTTGTTCTACTAAGTTGCTTGTCGATTGTCTTGAAAAGCAGGAGAAGGACATTGCAGTAACACTGTGCAAGCTTGAGTGGGTGTTTCCTCCTGGTTTCTTCGACTCCATGAAGCATTTGCCAATTCATCTATCCTACGAGGCACATATTGGTGGGCCCGTCGGCTATCGGTGGATGTACCCGTTTGAACGGCATTTGAACCACCTAAAGAGAAAGGTGAAAAATAAGGCTCGGGTTGAGGGTTTTATTTGTGAAGCCTATGTTCTCGAGGAGATTACAAACTTCTGCTCGATGTATTTCAAACCACATTTGCTACTAATAGAACAAGAGCTCCTAGAAATGATAATAGATATCTTGAATCTAATAATGCAATACTGAAAGTCTTCATTGCTTTTGGAAAGCCTTCCGGGCAAATGAAAAAAGATATCTGAATGACGATAAATTAAGGGCTACTCAGTTATATATATTGCTCAACTGCGACGAGGATGAAGTGGAGAAGCTCGAGGGGTAAGTAACTAATACGTCAACATTTATGTCATCTATGCATGTAATAGTATCCAATATTATTATTACACTAATTGGTATATGTGTTGTTATTTTCAGCACATTTAATGATGAGGTGAAGTCGAGTAGACAGAACATAACGGATGAAGAACTAGAACAGGAAATGAGACGTCATTTTCCTTTATGGTTGAGTGCATATGCAAGATGATACAATAATTACTTCTCATACATGCACTTTATACAGTAATTAACGAAACGCTGAATTTAATTTATTATCTTGTGGTATTTAGGTCGATCGTCCGGACGCAATACTAGAGAATAAGTCTATTAGAACTCTAGCCAAGGGGCCCATTTATTCCGTCAAAATATGGCCAAGCTATTGTATGAATGGGTTTAGGTTCAAGTCAACAAATGCTCCGATCAGAGAGAACTTTCCAGATCTTGATTCGACCAAAAATAGTTGTTTGTGTATCCGATCTACAAACTACAAAGATGTAGATCCGGATAATGATTTCTATGGCATCTTACGGGAGATTGTACAGTTGACATATAACTATGGCAAAGAGCCGGCTATGATCGTGTTGTTCAGGTGTGATTGGTTCGATCTGATCCAAGATCAAGTTTAGAAAATTGACAAGCATGGTCTTGTGGATATTGACTACCGCCGTCGATATCAAAGATACAAACCATTTGTCCTAGCAAGTCAGGCTCAACTAGTTTACTTTACTACTTATCCTAGACGGAGGACAACTAGGTTGGACTGGTAGGCAGTATGCAAGACTAAAGCTAGAAATACCTACGATGTTGACGAAATAGCTTATCAGAAGGACGAGCTACCTTTTGTAACAAATAAAGTTGACGTGGACACAACGAAAGTTTTATATTACACATCTAATCGTGTAGAAGAGGTAGAAGTATCCGAAGAGGAAAACGAAGTAGATGAAAGCGAAGATGAGGAGGAGGAGGAAGAGGAGGACGCGGAGGACGAAGAAGATGAATTTTCATAATATAATTAAAAATATAATAAAATGTAAAATGTATTTAACCACTAATTAATCTCCATGCAACAATGAATCTTCTACATTATACGTCTAATACTGTTATTTTGTTTAATCCCTAATTAATCTTTATGTTTCCATCAATCTATCCAGATGGCACCTATGACCCAAGCACGTCGTTTGAGAGAGGCACAAATAGCTGTTGAGGAGGTAGTGGTACCTGTTGCTGAAGAGATAGTGCTTCCTCCTGCTGCTGAGGAGGTAGTGGTACCTAAAGTAGAGATGAAGGTCAAGGAAGAACTTCCTCCTACTACTAAGGAGGAAGTGATTCCTAAAGCTGAGATAACTGTGAAGGAGGAGGTGGCACCTGAAGGCAGTTACACCAGGAGTTCCAGTCATCTAGCTCCTATGGATATTGATCTTGCTGGCGTGGATCCTACTTATGCGCAGTGGCTGAGGAGGGAGATCTCTCTGCGCCTGCGTAGAGGGTAGAGCAGTATGATATGACTTTTGACCAGATTTGTTTCCGGTAGACTTATTTCTGGGTTAGACTTGGATGTTTTTACAACTCTTGATGTTTCTTATTTTCTAGACATGGTTATTATCTAGACTTGGATGTTTACGGATGCTATTATCTACACTTAGTTATTATCGAGAAATTCAACGGAGAGTTGTTTCGAGTCTATCTTTATAAACTGTGATATGTTAAATGCATGTTTATTATCTAGAAATTCAACGGAGAGTTGCTCCGGGTCTATCTTTATAAAATGTAATGTATTAAATGCATGGTTATTATTTTGTAGATATCTATTTCTATCAGGTATGGTAGGACGCAGAGGATCATACCCCGTAGTGGTAGAGGAGTATCCCGCGGAGGTAGAGGTTCCACCGGTGGACGAAATGGTACTCCGTTAGTGGATGAAGGTGCCGGTCCATTGTCTCATAGTACTCCAGTGTACCAGCCACTCGGATCTCCGTCTGCGTCGACGGTACGTGGCAGCACTCTTGGGACGAACAGTTCCAGGCCTGATCCTAGCCCGTCTAGCAGCATTTTTCCTGCTGACGACACTGTGGAGACGGAGGAGCGGGTGGATGAGGTCCCACCTACGCCGTCTATATATGATCCGAGCGATCCCCATGCGCCCCTCCGGACGAGACGATGATGGAGAGTTGGTCCGACGGGCCTACAAAGTAAGTTAATTAGTTAACATTCATTTATACTTATATCTATATATTAATGAATTTAATTATTGTTGTGTAGATATCGTCCTCCGTCATTACAGAGGGCATTGGGGCTATTTCTGAGGTCCAACTACGGCAGGCCTTGGATCAACTACTCGGATGCCTCAGATGAGAGGAAGGCATTCTGGTTTGTCCATTTCAAGGTAACTAAAGTATATTGCTTTTAGTATAAATCATATTTTATGCATATTGTATAGCTAACTAATTTAATTCTTGTAGAAAATATATTTTTATCCACCATACCGGGGTGAGACGATTGAGAAGCAATTTTCTGCCATTGTCGCAAAGTTGATCCGGGATGCGATCGATGACCAAAAGGCTCGAGATCGTTCTAAAAAAAGGATACAAGGTTGGATCACTCTCGAGCAGTTGACTGTCATGAAGTCTAGATTCGATGCTCCTAGGTATAAGGAACGGTCGGAGAAGGCGAAGGTGGCCAGGACGAGGGCAGGGAAGTGGTGTGGTAGCTCGATTCCTTTGACAGAACATTTTCGTCACCTGGTACGTGTTTTACTGTAATATATTATTTTAATGAAAGTAGTAATAAAATGTTCAAATTCAATGACAAACATTTTATTATAACAGGTAAAGAAGGGTGCGAACCCCAACATGGTGACGGTCTTCCTGGCTACCCATCGGAAGGACGGAAAGGTCATCGATGATCGGACCACGCAGAGCAATGTAAGTATTACTTTACGTGTCACTAACTTTATTATAACTTAAGAAATATGGAAATATATCCATAGACGAGGAACAACTAGGTTGGTAGTAAATATTATGCTTATCGAGATGCGTACTTTTCTAGGATGAGTATTTTAGGCTAGAGCGTGAGCTTACTAGTGCATCTACGGAGGGAGGGGCTGGTAATTCCTTGCAGCCCCCTCCGGCTCGGACAATGGACGAGCTCTGGATGACCGTCGTTGGTGGCCTTCAGAGGGGTACGTACTACGGTACGGGATCCTATGCCGTCTTTGTGGCGACGCAGTCAACCAGAGCCTCCTCTACCAGTGTGCATTCCCCACAGCCCTCAGAGGAGTTGGTTCGAGTGGAGGAACTCTGTCGCCAGCTTACTGAGCTGCGTGATGAGCTGTTGCGGAGGATGGAGGAGCAGCCCTAGTCTCAGTCGTAGATGGACGATGTGGCCCTCACCGTACGATTTGATATGCTCGAGCGCACCATTAGGGAGATGGACGAGAGGACGGTGCCGTTCAGGCGGAGCAGGAGAGGAAGGATCTTGCCATTCATGCGTTGCACGGGACGCAGACAGCCATTGGCGAGCAGGTTTCGAGGCTGGCGGCTGTTATGGATTCCACCAACTCCAGACTGCTGGCCATGGAGCGGACACTTTCTGGTCGTGCTTCGGCATCCGCACCGACTGCAGCGGCTCCACTGCCTCCACTTCCTCCTACTGATGGGTCGTCACCAGTGATGCTGACCCTGGAGCAGTATAGATTCCTGGTGTCCCAGGTGCAAGCACTGCCTACTCCTCTTCCTCCTCCTCATCCTGACCAGACGTAGTCCTTTATTGGACTTGTTTCCATTTGTTGTGTTGGTGACCCATTGTTGGGTCTTTATGTATTTGTTGGTGATCAATTGTATCCACCCAGCTATTTCTTGTCTTTCTGATCGTTCGATTCTATTTATTTGATTATTGGTAGTACATTATTATTATTTGTCTCTATATTGGTTTACCGGTGTTGAGTGTTCCACCAAATGGGTCGACGAACCCAAGGAATTCTATGGAGGAATTTGATTATTGGTAGTACATTATTATTATTTGGAATTAGTGACGTTTAACGACGCACAGCAACAGTCAGCGACCCATAAATACGTCGCTAGAATGTCGTAAAACTGACAATCAAAACGTCGCTAATCATCGTCGAACGTCGCAGAACATCGCAGATACGTTGACGTGGCAAACTGTACAGGTCAACAAATCTAGTAACCGAACGGCGGTATTCAAGTATCGTAACGTCGCAAAACGTCGCAAAAATGATGACATGGCAACCAAAAAATTGCCAGATATAGAGTCGAAAAACATCGCTAATTTCTGACTGTAAGGTCGCTAATACCTGAATGGACAGCGACAATCAGCAACGAAATGTTACGTCGCTAATTAGCAACATTTTTGTCGGCAAACGTCGCTAAAACTAGCGACGTCGAGCGTCGCCGAATGACGTCGCTATAGCGACGAATAGCAACGTTTTACAATTTAGCAACCATGAATAACGCGAACATGCCTGAAACGTCGCTAAAAACGTCGTTGTCAGAAGTTAGCAACGTTTTTTGCTGTTTAGCGACGTTGTTAGACATCGCTAATATGAGATATTTTGGTAGTGAGGTTAACAATATGCTGTAATTGTACTAGCAGAGTTTTGGACAAATCTAACTTTGCCGTGCTGGTTCAGAGGAAGCATTTTCTTCACCTCCCATGTCCAACCTTTGCAGGAAGCTTTTTAGCTATCTAGCTATTTATGCACAAAGCTAACTATGAATTGATGGATTTACACTTTAATAGGAAGTTCCTACCACAACCAAGTTGCTAATAACTAATGGTTGAACTTTGTCTTTATCATCCCATTTGAACTTTGGCAGCTATTGGTCTCGGTTAATAGATATACATATACCAAAGAATTGTATGAGATACAATGTTTAAAAATTAAAAAATAATAATAATGGAATTTGGGATACATGGATCACTAGTATAACTTTGCTGCAAATATGTGAAATGGAAGGTAAACCTGACAACCAGAGTTATGGCATAGATGGTGATTAGAAATTTAGAGGAAAGGGTTTTGGTTGTCTAGGAAGCATGGAGGTAAAAAAGAAAAAATCGGCGTTAATGCCAACTCAACCAAGTATCAGACATGAAAAAAAAATTGCATGTCCATATATGCTGTGACAAAAGAAAGGGATCTATTCGCCCTATTCAATTTAAGCAAACCCGTAGAGTTCCAAAAACAAGTATAGCAATTCTAAAAAATATTTTGAAGCCATGTAATATGAATGATATTTAAATATTTATTTAGGGCTTTTTCTAAGGGCACCACACAAATTATTTGGGGCGATCCCAAAAATTTTGAAAAAAATTACAAATTTGCCATCAAAATTTTTTACTTGGAGCTAGCCCAAGAAATGATATAAATAGCAACTTCATTTTATTTCCCTACTCTTCTTCTCTCCCTCTACTCTTTCCTTCTCCTCTACTCTTTTCTTCTCCTCAAAATTTCTAGGTCATAAAATTGTAAACCCTGACCCAAATTTTCTCCCAACTAAGGCATTGTGATGATTTAGGGTACAAATTTTTGTTATAGTGTCATCGACTTCTTCCGTTAATGGGTATGTCATCTAATTAATATATTTGTAGACTTTCTAACAATAATTTCACATATAAATAATAATTTATATGTGTTTAATTTAGAAAAAAGGAACATAGAAGAACCCGAGTCATCGAATGTAGTAGACTCTCCTCCCGATATGTCCGAAAAACACATTCTTGCTTCGGATGCACTCTTGGTAAGCAAATTTTAACATTCATGTCGGGTAAAATTCGGGGTTGTGACAGACAGGACTACCACTACTCTGGCAGTCCACCTCTACATACAGGACTGCCCAAACAGCTGCAGTCTGTAGAAGCATGGAAAAGAACAAAGAATAGCCTATACGGCTCCAACAGAAGGATCCCCATGCGGCTCAGAAAATCCATTAACATCCATGCGGTTCAACGTCCTTTAGAGCCTCATGCGGCTCGGATAGCTCCAGGCGGCTCAGAAAGGAGCCACGTGGCCCTCAACAGTCTCCTCTACAGCTGGCCATGAACCAAATTCCCGCATTTAATGCCCTGACGGCTGATAGCCCTGACAAAGTGACAGACCTGACATAAAGTCGAAACGATGACTCTGACATGATGGCGTGTGCCTAGGAAAACGAAGAAAATCTTTTTACAGCCGCCATAATCCACCAAATTCCAAAGCTCCCCATGCGACCATTACTCTCATACGGCTCGTCTTCATGGGGGCCGTCTTCATGCGGCTCACGTCCTGAGAAGCCACCCTATGCGGCCAGTATTCTCATGCGGCTCGGATCATGGGGGCCGTCTTCATGCGGCTCACGTCCTAAGAAGCCACCATATGCGGCCAGTATTCTCATGCGGCCCGGATCATGGGGGCCGTCTTCATGCGGCTCACGTCCTGAGAAGCCACCCTATGCGGCCAGTATTCTCATGCGGCTCGGATCATGGAGACCATCTCCATGCGGCTCAAATGCTGAGATACTACACTTATGCAGCCTTAACACGTGGCCAGGTTTATGCGGCTCAGCGGAAAACCACTCTCATGCGGCTCAGATTTTATAGGCCATACTTATGCGGCTGCCACCTTCATGCGGCTCTGTCAAGACACTCTGTTAGGACACGCGGCAGAAGATCAGTTTTCCCCGCGTTCCTATAGCTCGCAACATGGTGATGGTGGGACACGCGGCACCAAATCAATCAAGATTTATTTATTTAGATTCAGTGCAATCATCATAATTATCCCGATCAAGTCAGATTTATTGCAATCAAGCGGATTGAACACGTGGCAGGAGATCCGAACTGACGGCAACATTTCATAAAGATTTGGGGCAATCAACATTAATTGTCCACAGAGATTTGATGCAATCCACATTAATTGCCTAGATTTGCTACAATCAGAATTAATGGCCCAGATTAATTAATCCTTAACCGTCGACTTGTCAAGGAGGCAATCATTTGCAAACCCTAATGATCACACCCCATTCTTATAAATAGCAAGGTGCCATTTTCTTGCAAACGGCTGGCAAAAAAAGAGAGAGAGTACTACAGAGACATCCAGAGATCTAGCAACAGAAGGCGCAAGGGAGTCTCCCCATACGTCCAAGAGCATTTCTTCACCAGAGCCAAGGCTACGTCCGATCGTCCAAGGAGTAAGGCAGAGCTGCCGTCGCTTTTTTGAGCCTCTACCTTCACCTCCCAAAAAACTAAACAATTGTACTTAGATTGCTGTACCTAGGTTTTCGTCCCTAGACTTTCTTTGTACGAGCGAGTTTGTATTGTGAACTAAGAGTCCAGTTCTCCGATATAACTGTTCTGTTCTTTTATAATCAATGGCAAACACAGTCCTTTAAAACATAAGGACTGCCAGAGTGGTGGCAGTCCTGATTATTGCAAGGACTGCCTTGCCCTCTGCAGTCCTACATTTTGGTAGGAGTTTCCACATTTTTGGTGTTGTGTTATTTACTTTTATTAACTTTAATTTATATTGTAGGACTTATCATCTTCCGGTATCGAGGTAGCTGCTCCAATTTGCGTCGATGTAGGCCATTTATTCTGGACTGATATGTGTTTTGAATCATGCGAAGGTGCGCTAAATTTGTGCCGAGAAGTTGGACAGGAAAACAACATAGTTCTTGTGATATCTAGATCGGCCCGAAACCGTCCGGGACAACAAACTACGGTAGTTTCATGTGAACGAGGTGGTGTGTTCAGAAGCCATAAGAAAGATAAAGTTATCCAAAGTAAAGTTTCAAAAAGAAATGTTGGAACGAGAAAATGTGGTTGTCCATTCAAAATCTATATTAGAAAGGATGAAGAAGCGAAGTGGACAGTCCAAGTCATGAATGGAATCCACAAATACGAGATTGCCGAAACACTATTGGGTCATCCGTATATCGGACGGTTGAATAATACGGAGAAGAAGATGGTCGAAGACTTGTCCACTTCCGGAGTTGCACCGAGACAAATATATTCTGTCATATGACATGAAGATGAGAAGAACAAGTCTACAATGAAGTTAATATACAACGCCCTATCTTCTTCTAACGCCATTCGGTCGAAATCGAGAATGGCGATGCAAGAAGTGCTGAAGTTGCTTAGATATAATCATTATGTTGAGCACCATAGAAGACATCCCCAGAGAAATGAAGTCAATATTTCAATCTTTTGGGCTCATCCCGATTGCATACATTTGGCTCGGTCTTTCGCCGACGTGTTAGTTCTTGATTGCACGTACAAGACCAATAAGTTCAAGATGCCTCTCTTTCATGTTGTCGGCTTCACCTCTATATGGAAACATTTCCGATTGCTTTTTGTTTCATGAAGAGTTAGAAAGTTGAAGACTACACATGGGCATTAGAGAAACTGAAAATGCTTTACACCGGTCAGAGAGAGCCCTCTGTTTTTGTTGTCGACAGAGAGTATGCTCTAATTAATGCTATTCAGATTGTGTTTCCTCAAGCGGATACATTGTGATGCACTTTTCATGTAAATCGTAATATACAATCCCAATGTAAGTTGAAGTTCGAAAAAGTGGATGGTAAACTTGACATGCAAGTTTTTGACGAATTCAACTATAACTGGAATTGTGTATGGCGAGCCAGTACAATAGACCGTTACGACGCTGCATGGTACTTGTTCAAGCAGAAGTGGAAGGGGAGGGAGCCGGCATGCATTTCTTACATCAAAGAGACATGGCTTGAACCGCACAAAGAACAATTCGTCTTAGCATAGACGAATGTGGTGAAGCATTACGGTATGACAACTACCAACCATGTCGAAGGAGCACACTCAGTAATAAAAAGGCATTTAAAGTCATCCCAAGGCAACTTTGTTTTGGTTTGGAAAGCGATGCATCTATCAATAGATCGGACGGTGAACGAAATTAAGGCATCATTTGAGATGAGCTTAAATATTGTCAAGCATGAGCATAGAATGGAAGTCCTCTTGGATTTTTTAATGCATGTCATTTCTCACAAGGCGTTGGCATTAATATTTGAAGAGATTGATAGGTCAAAGTTTGTCGACTTTGATTCTCAGGTTTACAGGTGTGTACATCGACATACACTGGGCCTCCCTTGTGCCCATGAGATTAATGAATATCGTCGTCAGTCCATTCCTATTCCAGTAGTTGCTGTCGATGAACGTTGGAGGCAGTTGTCTATAATGCCCATAGTGAAGACAGACAGTGATTTTTTCTCTTTGCTATAAGTGAAACTTCTCCACGCACGGTGATGTGCCTCAGTAGTAGTAGAGTGGGAGTGCATTGAGGTTAAAATCCAAGAACTTGCATATCCGGTGACTACTAGAATGCATGATCCGTCCGTTATTTCCAATCCTAAGTGCAGGCCTAAAAAAGAATGAGTAGTTCACAAAAGAGAAGGCTTGAGTTAATTAAGAGAGATCCATCATCCTTTGAGCATATTGAACGAAGCTTAGAGTAAGCTCCGCCTGCACGGAAGAGCAAGCTTATCATTCGTCGGAAAAAAGAGAAAACGGATATTGCAAACGAAGATACTATGGATAGACAAACGTTGGGTTTGTATATCCACAGTTTTCATCCTAAGATTCGCAGTTACATTTGGTCTATTGCTGATGTCCCGGGGGATGGCCATTGCGGATTTCATGTGCTTGTAATACATCTTGGTTATTCTGACAAAGACGAATGGAGGTAAGTGAGGCAGGAGCTGTACGAGGAATTAGAGAGTCGTCTTCCATTATACTCCCGCATCCTGAGCGAAGAAACAGTTGCAAGTTTGTTGACAAGTATTCCTTGCACTGACAGTGTTATCAGGCTAGACCACTACATGTCCGTCCCGTCTGCCTTGTATTTATTTACTAATCGGTACCGGATCCCTATTGTACTTTATTCGGCGGGGATTCGCAATACTTTTTTTCCGATGTGCGCTGCTCCGACGGAGCATAGACAAACTAATCTATGTACTATAGGTCAAATCAAAGATCACTTTGTCATGCTAAGGATGATCAGTCATTCTCCGATTCCTCCACCTACAACAGTTTTGTACAAACTAGCACCGGAAGAAGCGAAGTCCTGGACCGAACCTTTTGATCATCAAATCAATCATTATAGGAAACTGTTGAAGATGGAGCAGCCAAGAGAATTACCGGTTGGCAACTACGACGTCGAAATCGACTGAATGAAGTTTTCACATTTTGTATATGGATGACCCATTTTGTAAACATTAAAGTATATCATTTTGAAATGTGAAGTCAAATATATGTTTTTTGTTTTTTACTTTTTCCTGTCTGCTATACGTGTGAAAAAATATCTACTTGTGTGCATTATGTGTGCAATATGTGTCCCTATTTGTATGCAATTTGTGAAAAAACTCACTCACAGTCACTCTACTTGTGTGCATTATATGATACAAACTCACTCACAGTGAGTTTTGATTAGGACTGCCAGACCACTGGCAGTCCTGATTCACATTAGGACTGCCAATGGTCTGGTAGTCCTGATCAAAACTTACTGTGTAAGTTTTCATCTGGCAGTCCTCATTCACATTAGGACTGCCAGTGGTCTGGCAGTCCTTATTCACATTAGGACTGCCAGTGGTCTGGCAATCCTGATGAAAACTCATTGTGAGTGAGTTCAAAACTCTTACACAGTGAGTTTTGATCTGGACTGCCAGACTACTAGCAGTCCTAATTCACATTAGGACTGCCAGTGGTCTGGCAGTCCTGATCAAAACTCACTGTGAGTGAGATTAAAACTCTCACACAGTGAGTTTTGATCAGGACTGCCAGACTAATGGCAGTCCTAATTCACATTAGGACTGTCAGTGGTCTGGCAGTCCTGATCAAAACTCACTGTGTGAGTTTTGACAATTTAAACATAGAATTTACATCCATGTTAAACATCACAATTCAAACATCACAATTTAAACATAGAATTTACACATACAAATTAAACATCACAATTTAAACATATTGCCAACAAGTTAAACATCCAATTTAAACATAATCTAGCAAAAAAGTTAAACATCCAAGTTAGACATCTATGTATCCAAAATACAATTTTCATAATGTATCCAACAAGTTAAACATCACAATTTCCAAAATACAATTTTCATAATACAAAACATAATCTAGCTGTGATCATGCCTGGCCTTCGTACGCACCTCCCGATTTTGCATGAAAGAAAATTCGACAGTGTCGTCGATGTGCTCCAACTGGTTCGCGATATTGACACATTCATCGTTCTAGCAGCCCGATCGGAGGGATTTTGCCAAAGCCGTCACCCGAGTAGCCTGTAAATGACAAAACATCAATTAAGAGAGTTAAATTTGAAAATGTTTACAAACTATAATTTATAAACTTACCTTCTTGACCAATGAAGCATACAAGACATTTTAGGAAGGCAGAGGTCCAAGAGCTCCAATGGCAACGGGCCCTGGATTGCTAGGGTTCGACAACATAGGATGTCCGACTGCCAAGTAGTACGGCATGTACTCGTCACTGCAGTCGTGCATCTCCTCCATCGGTTGTCGAAGTTCTTCCCCAAGCAAATGTCGTTGCCACTCGGAATAGCAGTCGGTCACCCAGTCGAAATAGGGCGGCTTATAGTTCAATGGTTGGGTCCCGCACGGAGGCTCCAATAACCTTAATGTGCGCTACGGCACAGTTTGTACGAGGCCAAACTGACGAAGTACTCTATCAGGTATGTAAGGCTCCGTAATATCATAGCATGTAATCATACCCTGAAATAGAGATACTGGTTGCAGATGGCGATTTAACTGCCGAAAATCCCGGTATGGGTGCCAAACTATATGTAGGACAAAAAGTTAAAATAAAATAGTCAACAAATAAACATACCAAATAAATAGTCTACACTATCTACGCGCTATCTACTAACCTCTTCTGGCACCAAATTATCCAGAGCATCACGAATGGAAACCAGCGTTTCATGATTTTTAGTTTCCAGCTGAGTTGGCTTCCATTGACACACTCTAGGAAGGTGCTCCTCATAGCGTGGGTTCAACTCACCCCGCTTGAGCATCGGAAAGTGCTCGTATATCCATGCCTATACAATTTGTAAATAAATAGTCATTAAATTAACAACAAAATCTAGCTAGTATATTAGTTTAAAAGGTTAGAAATTTTCTTACATGGAGTAGATTCTGGCATCCCGCCGTGGTCTTGGTTCCGACACGGGATGCTATACCAAGCTCGCGGTAAAGATTAGTAAGTATACCGCTGTCCCAGGATATGGCTCCTACGTCGTCTATAACAGATAGGTTCGCAAGATACCTAGCATGTATAGAGGTTCCCGACTTATCTGGAATGGCGACCGATCCAAGTATGAAGAGCATGTATGCCCGGGCGACCCTCTTATCGATTTCATTAACCGCCTCATGCGGGCCTTTGAAATTATCCACCAACCATGACAGAGGAATTCTGTAGGATTTCCTGAAGCCCGACAGGGTTGTAAAGGTAGTGGCCTCCACCCCAAGGTTATCTTCTACAAACTCAACTATACGATCGTACACTCGAGATCCTTCTCAGTACATAAATATTCATTTGTCAAGGCGCCTCCCCCCCCCCACCGGCAACTCCAGTATCTGATAGACGTCGTCCAGGATAATGGTCAACTCCCCGGCTGGGAGATAAAATGTGCTGGTCTCCGGATGCCATCTCTCCACAAAGGTCGATATGAGAGCACTGTCCTGCTTCTTGTAGGCATATCTAGCCAAATTATGTAAATCGGTAGGAAATATTTTGCTCTGGACGTCCTCGGGTAAATGGTTAAGAGACCAGGCAACGCACTTCCTCCCGTGGCTCACAGCCATAAGAATACGACAGCTCTCCTGTATGTCGTACAAGATAATAAAAATACGATTATATATATATATATATATATATATATATATATATATAAACGAAAACTTACAAACATAATATACATACCGTGTTCTTCCATATTTCATAAGCAATGTGGTTGTCGAACGACAACAACATTAAGCAACCCGACGGACGGACGGGCTCCTCCTCGTCAGAAGGATCGACATCGGGCGAACGAACAGGATCCTCAGAAGGACCGGCACCGGGCGTACGAACAGGATCCTCAGAAGGACCGGCACCAGAACCACCTCGTGCTAGAATTTGGCTGATAGGTACGTTGTCGTCGTCATCGGAAGAAGACGGAGGACTAGGAGTACCTCGTTGCTTCGAACGAGTATGGGGGTGTGGTTGTTCCCGTTGTCACTGCGGTTCTAAAATTCTGATTGGTCTCTCAAGAGGACGAGGCCGCTCACTACCTTCCCTGCGCAAGGATGCGGTGAGGGGTCGTTTTCTTTTGGGAGCGGCCACAGGACTGCAGGACAACATAGGGTTAGTATTATAGGGTTAGAGTCAATAAATAATTGATGTAAATGAAATTGTGAAGTTGGCCTTAAGGACTGCCATGATCCTGGCAGTCCATCATTCTTTCAGGACTGCCAGAGAGATGGCAGTCCTGTTTTATAACAGGACTGTCAGGCTTCCTGCAGTCCTGTTTTATAATAGGACTGCCTAATGCATGGCAGTCCACTTTGGCAGTAAGACTGCCCGTTTTTTGGCAGTCCGCAGGGATGACGACCAGCCGAACGGCCATTTCGTGTTCTAGGTTACGTTTAAACGAAAAAAAGGAGATTTTCGAGTTCGAAAAGTACTTTGAATTGTTCTAACTTAATTTATAATAACATTTAAGAGATTTCTCAAAGATTCTTTGAAATGTAAAATAAATTATACAATAATTAGGGAAAACATACCTAGCTTGTGATGAGGGTTTCTTCTTTGGTGCCATTGATGAGCTTGGAAGAGTAGGGTTTTGGAGAGAGGGTTTTGCAGAGTAGGGTTTTGGAGAGACAGAAATTTTTTATGAAAATTAAATGAAAGAGAGGGTTTGGGGGGGGGGGGGGGGGGGGGGGGGTGGGATAGCCCCAAATAATTTTTGGGACGTCTCCAGTAAAAGTTCCTCAAACCTGGACTGTTCCCTAGTAAGTGATAGCCCCTAGTAATAGTTGGGGTGTCCTTAGAAAAAACCTTATTTAGTGACTGAAAAATGTAATTTACTCACAAAAAATGAAAGTAAATTTTTGGGACTTCTTTTGTTTTGTCTGAAGACTAAATACACAAAATTAGATGCAAAATTTGCAGGTACGCCAAAATGGATGACTATATTTGATAGTATAGTCAAAAAAAAAAATTTACTTAACCAATTGATACATGATCTCCACATGAGATCTCATATATGACGAGAATATCTAAGTAAATTACTAAAGTTCTACCATAAAGAAACAGAAGTACATGTGTAGGTACTCAATTAACAGATTATCATATTTTCTTGCTGATCCACCAACAATACCAATATCAACTACTAAGTGGTTTACCATTCAAAAAAGAGATAAAATAGATGAACACGCCCAAATCATAAATTCTCATATTTCCTTCTTATCAACTAACGGAACCAATATCAAGAAAAATGAAGGTAACATTAGGTCTGTACCGGTCAACACAAAAGTTTTAATACAAGCTAAACCTCTTCTTTCAAGGAGAACTGTATTTGATACTTAAATAGAATGATCAAATTTTCTCTTAGATTTTGGATAAAGTACCTCACAATATATAAAATAATAAGATTAGAAATACCGGTCTTCGAAAAAGTCGTGTACGAAGTACTGTCCTAAGAGAATATTCGAGGTCTATGTGCAGACTGTATCGAACCCTCCTAAAGGTAAATTTTTTTTGCTATCGGCTTTCCGTCGTTGCATACAATTCCGGAAAGAATTCCTTGCTATCAGCTTTCTGTTGTAGAAGAGATTGAAATGGAATTGAAAAGAGGAAGGAGGGTGAATAGATGGAGAAGTTTGTTTCTAGTTTTCTCATCTATCAGTTGGAAATATTTGTCTGTTTCTCAAAATAATCTGTGAACAAATAAAAATAAAGTTAATTATTATCGGCCTCCAGGGAAGTCGCACACACAGCACTGCCCTAAGAGTTAATCCGGGTCTATGTGCAGACTTTGTCCGAATGCTTCCAGTGGTAAAATCTCCGTTCTACTGGTATCTTCTTGTCGCACACAACTCGGAAAGAGTGACCCTGACTTAGCTCTACCTAGAGCAAGGAATTGACGAACGGAAGGAAGTTTTGGAGAGAGTTTTCTTAGATTTGTTTCAAGTGTACCAGAAGGAAGAGAAAAGCCATAATATATAGAGCTCTCAAACCTTTTGCCAACTGACGGAATTCATTAGGTATTAAACCAGACGTTATAGAGTAAAATAAACGTGGGATTAAAGAAATAAATGTTTGCAAATTTAATGTGTCAAACGTTAGGAATTTTAAAAGAAAGAAACGTTTGAAAATTTAATAGGTTACAAACGGTCAGAAAATTAAAGCGGAGCAAAAAGCTTTTTAGGGTCTCAGCCCGAACCCGAAGAGGAAATCGGATCGACATTCGGTGCCTGCAGATGTGGGTACATTGTAACCCTCATTTTCAAAATTTTAAATTTTTTATTTGTTATAATTATTTTAAATATTTTACTTCAGAGAATAAATTTTTTTATTTAAATTTCTACGAAATATTTTTCGATTGACAAAAATGAGTTTTACCAAATTATATTTTCTAAAAATAGATTTAATTATGTTTTAAAATAATAGTTTGAAATATTATAATAAGCAAATATTAAAATTATATTTGATTTAGTTTTAATTTATTAATTATTTCCTTGACTAATAAAATATATTGCTCTATTATTTTAAATAAGATTTTGTATTTTTGAAAATATATTCTTCAAATTATTTGACCCTATTGAGTATTATTTTAAATTATTATTGTTATGCAATGTTATATATAGATTAAATTAATTATGTTTTAAAATATTTATTTTAATTGATTTATGGAAAGAATTGATCAATTTATAATTGATGGATTTAAATCTTTGGAAAAATTTAATCCATATGATTCATAATCCTTCCCAAATTAGGAATCTCCACCCTTATATAAAGGAAGAGTCCTCCATTTGTGTTCTCTACAAATCCCACAACCCAAACTCAACCATCAACATCACAATCATCTATTCGTGCGTGTGCACCGTGTCGGTATCCATATTCTCTTCCATTACCTTCTATTACAATTATACGTTTTCCTTTCGTGTTCGACACCCTAGACACGATATCGATCACAAATTTTGGTGCCACGCAGGGGACAATTTCTTCAACACCCTAAGCCATACTCTTCCTCTTCCTGATCCGGCACACAGCCTTGGTCCCTCCTTCCTTGCAGCCGGTCGCCACGACCAACAGTACCCACCTCCCGACCATCTCCTCCATGGTTAGCCGACGCCTAACCACTACTATGTCCTTGTGGCCACAGTCGTTCACATACTGGTCCAACCAACACCAGTCAACTATGCTCCGGAGCCTGCCAACGACCAAGCCACATCAACACACACTACCGCCCCTTTTTGTCCGGCCACATAAACGTCGTGTCCGTCGCCCCGTCGCTGTCACCACTGTAAACCCCAGTGCCTCGTCATCGTCTCTCCACTCGACATCGGCACAACCACCACATTGCCACAAAAACTACCACCACCAATACATCATCATCTCCCCACCAAACATCACCACCAGCACGTACCTGACCACCGACGTAGACCAATAGTCGTGCACCCATCGCCTGACCAAAGCGTCGCCGACTCCTCCTCGGTACCTGCACCGTCGTGTGGCCGCCTCCAACCCGTGGAGCTTCCTCCGACTTATAGATCTGAGCCGGCGAGGTTCCTCCTCGAATCTAGACGCAGTGCCAGCCGTGGCCGAGCAAACCCCGGCAAACGTCCCCTTCTCTCCGTCGGTCCTCGAACAGACAAGCGCCACCGTTTCTCCCGTCCGTGCCGACCGCCCCACGCGTTGCCTTCGGCTGACGTTCGGTGAGCCCTCGTCATGTCCGTGCCCCACAGGCTAGCTTCTAGAGCAGCAAGCGCCTCCAGCGCCGGACCTCCTGCTGCCGTCGCGGCAGTGCCAAATACCGTGCGAAGCCCACACTCCGTCGTACCGCATGCCAAGTCCGGTGGAACCGCCTCTCTCACTCGATCTCTACTGACTCTCTCCCTCCCTCTTGATCTTCTCTCTCCCCTGTCAAAATCTTACTCGTTCCTCTCTTTCTTTAACCCTCCGCTCTCTCGATCTCTATACACAGCTCTCCCTCTCTTTCCTCTTAGGGCGTGTTTGGTAGAAGGAAAAATTGGGAGGAAAGAAAATAGAGGAGGGAAAAGTGAAGAGAAAGATTCATTTTCTCTTGTTTGGTATGGAAGAAAAATAGGAAGGAAAAGTGGAGGGATTACTTTTCCATCATAACCTAAGAAATCCAATCCCCCCAAAAGTGGGAGAAAAAGTGGAAGGAAAAGTGGAGGCTTGTATTAATTAACAATTATACCCCCATATGAATGTACTATTTAAAAATTATTTATGAAGTCAAATGGTAAATAAGTGTTTTTAGTTGAGGGTAGAATTGGTAAACCCTATATTTTTTTTACTTTCTTTCCTTCTACTTTTTCTTTCATACCAAACAAAGGAAAATGCAACTCTTATCTTTTCCATCCTAGCTACCAAACACAAAGAAAGGAAATAATTTTTCTTTTCCATATGGAAGAAAAATGAATCCTTATATTTTTCCTTCATTCCACTTTTCCATCCTTCCTACCAAACACAGCCTTAAGAAGAAGACTCCCTTTTCATCTCTTTTCCTTTTCTTCTCTAAATCATTTCTCTCTCTTTCCTCTGAATGGACTCTATTCGATGCAGCCACTCGTTTTTACTATTATGTTAATTATTTTATTTTATCAAATATTAGTATATATTTATAGGTAATATATACTACAATTAGTAGTATATGTGTGTACATATAGTACGGTAGATAGTTACTATATTAGAATTACTATTGTTTTATTATCATTAGTATTATTATTGTTATTTTGATAAATATATATTTAAAAATATTTACCTAAAATTATTTTGTAACACAATTTTTTTTGGTTTTGCCCTGCATGTAATTTCAAAATGGAGTTAGAAGCTTAAAAATATTATGATATTATTTTGTGGTATTTAGTTATGGCTTTTTGACAAAAATATATATTATTATGGTGTTTTAAAATTTTTAACCTAAATTATATATTTGACAAATTATGTTTTAGCTTTAAAATGATTTCAAAGTTTTTATCAAAAAGTATTTTGGCCAGAAAAATATAGTTTCCTAGTATTGTAAATATTTCTTAAAAATAGTTATATATATATATATATATATATATATATATATATATATATATATATTATTTTAATATTATATATATATATATATAATATTAAAATTATATATATATATATTTTTTGAACCAACCTATCATTTTATTGAAGAAGGCCGAAATGGCCGAACATTTACAAGTATACTTAGAGGCGCAAAATGTCGATGCCTGTACACGTATACTGTCAAAAGAAGAGGAAAACTAGAAACAAAACGGCTAAGCCGAGGACAGGAGAGAGTTCCAGAAAGCCTCCTGGCCGTGCCTACAGAGGGGTCTTCGTTTGTGGCATTGACGAATGGTCTCCTAAATTAGTTGGTTTGCACTGTACTGGTGGCCTTCGTATCTCGCCTTGTTCCAATTTTTCCAGATAATCCATGTGGCGGCCGCAGCGACGATCTGGTGGCCATGGGACGCTGAGGCCCAAGTGGCCATGAGGTTATAAAAGTTGTCGCCTCCATGAGGCAATCTGCAATGCTGGGAGAGAGCTCCCCAGACCTTGACCGGTAGGTCCCCCTGATTGAGGATGTGGTTGGGTGTTTCTGATTGTCAATCAGGGCAGCATGTGCACGCGGAGGTAAGACTGAACCTGATTTTGTTGAGGTTGTCGTCGGTGGGGAGGATATTGCGAAGGGCTCTCTATATGAGGACCAACCACTTCTTGGGGATGCACGTCTGCCAGAATGAGGCAATGGTAGGGTACGGGACCGCGTTGTCCAGGATAACGCTTCTGGCAGACTTAACCGAGAAGGCGCCAATACCATCGGGTGACCACACGAGCTTATCTGCGTCCGGTCCGATCCTCAAACCGCTAGGACGTACGTGGTCGGTCGCTTCAGGCCCAGCCCATGACCTGACTATGGTCCAGTTCCAGGAGTTATTAGGTGGGTCCCATAGGTCCTTGATAGTGCTGTTCCTAGGAGCCGCTAGAGTGTTGGGAAGTAAGAAATCGCCTTCCCAGCGCTCCAGGAGTGGTGATACTTCCCCGATGCCCACCTTAAGGCGAATCGATGGTTCCGCGAGAGACCGCCCATGAAGGATGCGGCGCCAGGCTACAAACGATCTGCTGTTGGCAATGGTCGTGGACGGGTGGATATGCTTGAAATATCTGACCTTCATGAATCTAGACCATAAGTTCGTACTGGTACGAAGCGTCCACCACAATTTCATCGAGAAGGCGTTAACAATGTGGAAAAATTTGGTAAAACCCAGACCCCCCTCTCTGGTGGGGTGTGCCATGGTTTCACCAGCTGGCCCAATGGTGCTTTTCGTGGCCGCCGCTGTGACCCTAGAGAAAATTACTGAAAATGCTCTTGATGTATGATAGGACTTTCTTGGGGGGATCATGCTGCCAGGGTGTAGATGGGAATGGAGGTGAGGACATGATTGATGAGGATAATCTTGTCTCCTGGGGATAGGGTGGCATTGTGCCAGCCCTTGAGTTTTTTTCCTGATGCGATTGGTCAGGTTCTCGAAGATCTCGACATTGGATTTCCCGTACACCAAGGGGCACCCAAGATAGGGGAATAGAGGGTGTTTGACAGGGAATGATGTGGTGGTTGAAATGCTAGCCGCTTGCTCTCTCTTGATATTGTGGTGGGTGTAGATAACACTCATATCCGGGTTGATCTTCTGCCTAGAGCACCTTTCATAGATCTGGAGCGTATTGTGGACGACATCCACTGATCCTGCATCTCCGGATGAGAATATGAGGATATCGTCAGCGAAAGCCAGGTGGGTGATGATCGGGCAGCCGCTTGTCGTGTGGTAGTGCTGGAAGTTGGAAAAACTTTCCATCTTATTAAGGTTTCTGCTCAATGCGTCCACCGTAATGATGAAGATGGTAGATGATAGCGGATCCCCTTGCCTGACCCTGTGGGTCAATTTAAAGAATCCGTCCGCTTGGCCTATAATAACCGTGGAGAACCAGAGTTGCTGATCGATCTCCACACAATGTTGGTCCAGGTTTTGGAGAAGACGAAGGCTCTGAAGACCCAAATCATAAATTGCCAATCTAGTATGTCGTAGGCTTTCTCCATGTCCAATTTGACAGCAATGTTGCCCTTCTAGCTGGGAATTTCATGCAGGTGACTAACTCTTGAGCCAGCATGATATTGTCTTGGATATTTCTTCCCCGAACAAAGCCACTCTGCTCCTCCAAGATAATCTTAGGGAGAAGATCTGCCATGCAGGAGGCGATGATCTTGGATAGTATCTTGTTGGTAAAGGTGCAGAAACTGATAGGGCAAAAGTCACAGAATGTTTCGGGGTTGTCTTTCTTAGGGATGAGGATGAGGTTGGTGCTCGAGATGGCTCTGGGGTAGGTTGCTCCCTGGAGGAAGGCGGAGGCCGTATTGTGGATGTCAGTCTTGATGATATCCCATCAAGTACAGAAGAAGACCCCCGAAAAACCGTCTGGCCCTGGGGCGCTGTGTTCGTCGAGGGCCCAGATTGCTTCTTTCACTTATTCCTCCGATGGTGGCTGTTCAAGCCAAAAATTGTCTGTGTCGCTGATAAAGAGGGGAACCTCGTCCAGGAGGGTATCGTCTTTGAGAACCGTCTCCTTGGAAAGAAGTCTGAAATAGAACTTCGTGGCCTCCTCTTGAATGCCCTTTTGGTCGGTGATGCTGGTGCCGTTGTCAACGACAATCTGATGGAGAGTGAGCTTTTGTCTCCGCCCGTTGATACAGGCATGGAAGAAGCTGGAGTTGTTGTCCCCCTTGCTGTCCTATTTGATCCTCGCTTTCTGCTTCCAAAAATCGGTCTCAATCTTCAGCCTGAATTTAAGGATGGCTTTGGTGAGATTCAGAGCCTTCCTGGTATCGGGCGAACAGTCGGCCATGTATTTTGCTTCAGCACGGGTCACGTCGTCCTCCGCCTCGCGAATGGCTTAGAAGATATCTCCATAAGCTTTCTTGCTACATGCTGTCGGGGCTTTCCTCGTTACTTGGAGCTTAATGGCTATGCGA
Source organism: Iris pallida (assembly GCA_029216955.1). NCBI lineage: Eukaryota > Viridiplantae > Streptophyta > Magnoliopsida > Asparagales > Iridaceae > Iris > Iris pallida. The sequence continues at coordinate 43,671,928 of JANAVB010009596.1, forward strand.
TTAAGGGGATCTATGGAGTCTAAGCTGTTCCATGCTTCTGTGATGACCCCTAAGAATTGGGGGCGCTTGCTCCAGAAGTCCAGGAAGCGGAAGTTCTTTCTGGAGTGGTTGGAGGTTCTAGTGATACCAACAGCAGGGGGCGTGGTCAGATTCGGTGGCGTTAAGGTGAGAAAGCTTGGGGGTTGTCCCCATATCAAGCCAGTGGGCATTCGTTAACGCCCTATCGAGGCGGAAGAATTACCGTCGGTCGCCTTCCTGCATGTTGTACCAGGTGAATGCGTTGCCGGTGAACGAAAGGGAGGTGAGATGAGAGTTGAAGATGAAGTTGTTGAAGTCTTGCATGGCAGAGAGAGGGGGAGGGCGGCCTCCAATCTTCTCTTCTCTGCAAGTGATGGCGTTGAAGTCTCCGATGCAAATCCATGAGAGGTTGCGGTTGTGGTGGTTGGTGTCCAGGAGGTCGTTCCATAGGTGTCTGCGTTCCGCAATGTCACAACTGCCGTAAATTACAGAAAGGATGGCACGCTTAGGGAATAAGGGATGTTCCATCCAGCAAGACATGACTTGACTGGAGTCATGGATGACACCAATATTGAAGGCTTTGGAACAGAGAATCCAAATGTCGTGCCTGCCGACAATGGCCGAGTGAAAGCCTAGCTGCAGTTGAATGGATTTGAGTCTCTTGTATGAGATCTTGGGTTCGATGATGATCAAGATGTCGATCTTGTGAGTTTTCTTCAGGCTGGTGATTCTCCTCATCGTTGGTTTGTTTGCCAGTCCACGGACATTCCATGAGAGAATGTTCAGCATTAATGGAGCTTTGGGAGGGGTTGGATGGACCGCTTCGCAGCAGACCTGGTATGCATGGACGGGGATTTGGCGGTCCCTTTTTTGTCCGCTTTCCTGTTGGTGATGGATGGTTCCCCCGCCTTCTTAGAGGAGGTGTCGAGGGAAGAGTCGTCGGGGCATTTAGGGGGTGCGACCGTTTCTCCTGCTGAATCAAGGTCGGACTGTTTCGGAGGAATGAGGAGGGAGTCGTCAGAGATGCCAATCTGGTCCCCTTCCGCTTGGAGAGGGAATCAAGTGGCGAGCACCTGAAGACCTCTAAAGGCCTGTCCTAGCCCTACGATGGCTAGAGTGTCAACGGTGGCATTGTCGAGCGGAGTTTACAGTTCGGCGACAATCGGAGGTGCTGGGACGGACTCTTCCGTTTCCTTAGGAGAAAGGGCGCTGAGGCCCTCAGGGTCCATTCTGGTGGCCTGGTCGAAGTCAGTATGACTGACCGAGTCTTGGGGGGAGCCAATGGCTTCTGACGCTAGGGTGCTGAATTGATTAGACAGGAAGTGTCATCCCCAGTTTTCAGAAACAGGGGTATTTTTGTCATTTTACATTTTTGAATATTTTTGAAATTTATTTTATTATTTATGATATTATTTTGGGTTTGAAATTTATTTTATCATTTATGATATTGTTTTGGGGTTATTTGAGTCGGGTTCGAATTTCAACTCAATCCGACTTGAAACGGGGATCCGGAGGGTAGTTTGACTCTAGTGGGACCCACACACTAGTTAGGCATGGCCCACATGATATTAATTTTAGTCCACATGATATTAATTTTAGTTAGTAGTTAGACTAATTATTTATGGACAGGTTTAGTTTAATTAGAGACATAAAACTAGACTAAATTGACCTCAACCTTTAACCCATTCCTAATTTAAATCAAATAGATTAGTGGAGGGCATTTTGGACTTCAAATAGGGGACACCTCACCCTTTTTGGGCAGCCACCTATGGGAGGGATAAGGAGTGAGTCACTCCTTCATTCATTTGTTTTCATCCACTTTCTCTCTCTTGTTCTTCCCCAAATTAATTTAGAGATGAACCTCCATTGATTTTATCTCCAAATCAACCCTTTCTTCCACCAAATCTTCTTCATTTCTCCTCTACTCCATGGTTAGAGGGTGCTAGCCAAGTTTGGGAGGATTCGGAGCTCGTTCGTGTCATTTTAGAATCTCTACGTGTCGGTGTCGTGTCGGAAGAATTTTCCTTTGAATCTCTCTCCCGGAAGGTATAATCTCTCCTCTAATCCATCCCTACAAGCATATAGAAATATTTTGAACCCATAGGAATGATCCCCATGGTTATATCTTCATTTGTGTCCATTTTGTGTCCATTTGGTGGTCATAGGAATGTCCTTTGTGTTGTGGTTGTGTCCATGTGGGAAAATCTAAAATTTGGACACACTATGTGTTGTTGTTATGTATGAAAGAATTTTTACATGTTTAATCTCATATTTTTGTATTGGAGATGTGTTCTATAGCGTCTCATATATATATATATATATATATTAGTATAGAGAGTGAGTTCTTGACATATTATGTTATATACTTGTGTTTCTTTTGTCTCAAACTACCTAAATTCGTCATAATATTTATCCACGTTTTTAGTAGCAATAGCAAATTACAAATGTCATAACATTTAGCTTAAAACTCCGATTTATCTCCCGTTTTTTTTAAAAGAACCGTATCGAAGTTAGCTTTCCAAATATATATTTTAATAAGCCAAATTCGTTATGAATCTTTCTGTAAAATTATTTGAGTGTCAGCTGTACGAAAGACGAACGCGTTTCGGTGTTTTTGCGATTCCGGGAGCTTTCGGAAACGAAAATGCGATCCGTTTAAAGTTTCGGAAAGCTAACATAAAGATCTATAACATACGTTAATCCTAGAATTTAATGAATTCTTAATTTGTACAATATTCATTTTAAGTACAAGATTACTATACGATATATGCATTTTGTGTATCCTTGTATGTACAAATATGTATGTATGCATGTGTGTATATATATATATGTGTGTGTGTTAAAAGAATGTAATATAATATAGAGTATGCATAAATGATATAATGTACGAAAGTATATAATGTATTCAAATATGTATGTATAGGTGCATTAATGAATGAATGAATGAATGAATGAATGCAATGCAATGCATGAATGAATGGATGAAATGCAAGCATGTGGGTAATGCAAGGTATTAAAACATGTATGCAAGTATCCATATGTAAGTAAGTAACGTAATCAAGTATGAATGTATGCTATATATGAATGCCAACATGATAGGAATGTATGATGCCATATTAGCACTTAGCACCATGTTCATATGTTAAAACCCCCTTCTACATGTTGACAGTAATCCCAAGCATGAATACACATAAAACCAACTTACTGTTATGAGTAAACCCTTTGATGTATAAATAAACCCTTTTTTTATGATTAACACCCACACACACACATGCTAAACCTATGCTTTACATGTTATTTCTTCTATGTGACACAATGAACCCTTGCTAAATGTTATCCTTCTAACATAATACCCTCACACTTGAACACATTGTACTGCTATGTACACATTGCCATATCCACATTCATGTATCACTCACTCCTTGTCTTTATGCACCTTGCTTGTAATAAAAATATATATGAATATATATGTAATGTGTGTTTGATAACTTGTGTAACTTTGTGATTTTGTGTGAGTGTTAGTCTAGGCTTGGTTAGGCCTAATGAGACTTGTTAGTCTAGGTTTAGACCTAGTACTGCCTAGTTAACCTAATTTGACTAGTACGGTTGACCAAAGTTGACTTTGACCTAGAATGACCTAGAATCATGTAGAATGCATAGTAGAGCTTTATTTTACCATTTTGGACTTGTTGTGACTTGTGCTGTTTTAAATAGGAGCCAGACACCTCTCCTCGGACAGTACATTTCCTTTGGATATTCAGATAGCAGGCGAGTACATTCTCTGATTATTTTATATCATGTTTAGGATTATATTTCCTGCTTTAGACTATCTTACTTGATGCTAACACGTTGGAACACGGATTGGTACTATATGGATCCCTTCATGAGATGTTATCCTTCTCGGGAGCATCAGATACTTTTGTCTCGTGTGTTTCACTTACATCACGTATCTCATTCTTCTATTATCATGAATCTTTGGGAATCAGCTCGTGACTCATGTACCCTCATGATCACCGAGCCTTCACGAATCAATTCATGAATCACCCTTTATGGGCAACGTAGTATAATCATGAATCTTAACGTAACTTGAATGGATCTTTGTGTATTGATTGGGGATGGGGGAGTATAAATGAACATGTGAATAAATCCAAGTAGTGTAATCATGAATCAATTCCAAGTAGTGTAATCATGAATCAGTCCTTAGCCATTCACATGTTTATCCAGTACTCTGAATCACTAGCACTGTCTCTCTTTATATATATCATAAATATTTACTTACAGTCTCTCTTTTACATTATGCTATTTCTTCAGATCCTGTATTTTATTCTCTAGCATGATTATATTTCCTTTCCTGCTATGACTTGTTGAGATGCATTGTGCTCGCTCCTGTCCTGACTGGACCTGTCGATAAATTTTACAGATAGCCTGGAGGTTGTCTGCTAGCCTAGAGGAGACACAGTAGAGGTTGTATAAATAGCTAGGGTTTTGCTCATAGTTTATTTTCAGTTGTCTTGAGTTGTATTTATGGATTACTGTATTTGAGCTTTGAGATGTATTCCTGAGTTTGTGTATCTTAGACACTTAGACTTCTATCTGCTGTATCTCTTTTGGATTTCATGTTTTACCTATCTTTTATCTTGCTCTACCTTAGTTGTGATTGAGACTGTATCTGCTATGTCACCCCCATTCAGATAGCATAAACTGCTTAATATTATATTGTTAGATGTTGTGACCTAAGGCAGCGTTCTATCGTCGACACTGCGGCGTAGGCTGGACGTATCCACGTCTCGTGCCCTTACTCTAGGGTACGGGTCGTGACACATTTTTAGTGGTAGCCCATGTAGGTCGAGTTTGTGTAGTGGTATTCGAACTAGAGTACCACTACAGCCTGTAGTATAATTAGGATATATTTTTGAAGGTACTCAATCACAATTAGGATTTCTTGAGAGATTCCTGGAACGACCCTTGAGAATCTTATTTTAACATCGATTTGAAAAACTCTTCTTCCCTTGATTTGATTTATCTTTACTTTTTGTTGTTGAACTTGATTTTGATGATGATTGTGGAGTTTTGAATCTTGATGTTAGCTGTTGCATCCGAGTTTGTATTTATATGATTTGATGGATTATTGTTCAGTTTTGAATCTTGATGTTCGTTGATAAATTTCATTTTTGGGTATCCATTATTGATTTAATTTAATTTTTGTCAAGATGAAATCATATGGGCTAGGTCATCTAAGTTATAGAATCTAGTCTTCTACAGTCACATTAGCCAGCATGTTGAGGACATATAGTCTGATTTTGGATATATTTCTCGGGTGTAGGAATTTAAGGTTTTCGCAGCCAAGCTAGCGGCATCGCAAAAATTTTAAATACAATGATTCTAGAGGTATGTGCCTAAGTCGAGGACTCTGTGATTATCATAGCCTTGCTTACTAGTATGACGAGGATTTAGAGTACCATGATTTTGGATAGACGCATATGATTATCAGATTGTACCTTAAATATTTTTGAACATGTTTTCTCTACTTTTGTTCCGATCCTTCAAAAAAAAATATTATTATTTGTTTGTTTTGTTTTGCTTCTCATTATTTAACTTAGGAGTAGGTTTAGTTGTTTTTATAAACAATTGTGTAACTTCTTGCTATGAGTTTCTTCTTAATACAATGAACCGATGATTTTGCTAGACCTTATCTAGTAATTGATATTATAGTTCTGGATTTCAAAATGGTTCCTTCTTTAAACAGATAAGCAGAACAGATTTTATCGTTATTACTTTCTTGCTATTATTCTTGTATTAAATAATAATAATAATAAAACTGTCTTGATTACGTCAATCACCTACTTTGCAATCTTGGTAGGAATCTAAATGTTGGTCTTGATGTAGAATTTAATTTTTATATTGGAACATGAGAATATATATATAGTGGACACAGACTCTTTGCCTGACACGTATGCATGCTACACTTTGATTTCCAATCTATCTAAATACATATTAATATGTTGTTGATGTTTAAATTTTCAAAACCCCAATATTTCTGATACAGTACAGTAACAGAGACTGGTTCTCTGCATTTCTAGTTAAAAATTTGTAATTCAAATATAAATCTCATGTTATTAGTTATGTTTACATCACTGCACATGTATGTTATACATAGGGTTTCAATTCAAAAAAAAATTGGTTGAGTTTTGTGTTTGAATTTGTCAAATCTAAGACTGTGTGCATATTAACCCTTAATACTGGATTCCAAATGTTTAGTTCAATTTGCTATTTTATTTTTTTTTAAAATGTAATATTTTGGAGCTATGTACATTATTGTATGTAGGGATATGATGTTAGGTTTATACTCTTACATGTTAGGTTGTGATAAACATTGGATTGGTTAATATTATACTGGTTTAAATGTTAGCTTATTTTAGATTCTTGTATGTAAATGCTGAACTAAAACTGGATCTAACCTTTCATTACTAAAGCTATAACCCTGTATAGTGACACCCACACTCTAACATAGTATACACTGCCATGTAACCTAACCCTTCCTCTCTATGTTATGTTCATATATCTATATAGATATATATAGAGTTTATGCATACATGTTATAATGTATATAGATACATAACTAAATCTCTACCTCTTTATATAGATAAGTATATGGTTAGCTATGCATGTTATGAGTAAATGAGTTGTGTATTGTAGATTGTTTAACCAATATGCCATGATTAGTGTAACTTGATAGTTATTGTTTGAAACCCAAATCCTCCTATGCACTTTCATGTATATTTCACATACACACACGCCTATTATCTAACCATATGAACATGTCCACATACACCCATACACACACGAACTACATAACTTGTACATAATGCTAGCTTTTCCCTCTCTAACGCTATATATATAAATATATTGTGATTAGATTTCCATGCAATTGGCTTTCATTCTTTAACTTTTGATTTTGATTTTCTTGAATAGTACCCCTTATTAGATAAATGGTAGTTAACTTTATTTTATTTTGATAAGTACCAGTTTTCATATAGGATGGTAGACTGCCTTACAGTCTTGATGATTGTTATTTCTGTATCTTTTCTAGTTTAGCACCCTAGATTGCTTGTGTGTTTTGATACCCTATGACCGTTTTGGTTTAGCATGACTAGTATACCTAGATGAGACTTTCACTACCACCATATGCCATGACCCTGTATGTCATCCTTTTAAATCGTATGATTGTTTAAGTTCTGAGACTTTGATTATGGGGGGTTTGACCTAGAAGGAGTATGAACATTTTAATTTCGAGGATGAAATTTTTTTAAGGTGGATAGACTTGTAACACCCAATTTTCTAAAATGAGGGTAATTTTGTAATTTTAATCATTTATTGATTTGACATTTAAATCATGATATGATTTTTGGTAATTTTTAAATCATTTTAAAACTATTTAAAATCATGACTTGTGATTTTGATGTTTTGCTAGTGAAACCCTAGAGACTGTTTGACCTAGAGCCTAACCATGTGATTAGGATATTTTAATGTCATTTCTGGCCTAAGGATATTTTGCATTTGACCTCTTTGAATTATTTTGATATTTATTACGTTGGTGATTGTTGATTTTGACCTTTGATAGGTGTGATTTTGTGATGGTTTTGTGTCCGTAGCGGACACGTATCAGTTTTTATTTACAAATGTTTGATGTGCCTCAAAGAAATTTTTTTTATTGCTAATTTTTTTTTAAAAGTATTTGAATGAGATTGTTTTCTGCATGTGTTTCCTGTGATTGCTTTGTTTTAATTTCGAGGACGAAATTTTTTTTAAGGTGGATAGATTTGTCACCCCCAGTTTTCAGAAACAGGAGTATTTTTGTCATTTTACATTTTTGAATATTTTTGAAATTTATTTTATTATTTATGATATTATTTTGGGGTTGAAATTTATTTTATTATTTATGATATTGTTTTGGGGTTATTTGAGTCAGGTTCGAATTTCAACTCAATCCGACTTGAAACGGGGATCCGGGGGGTAGTTTGACTCTAGTGGGACCCACACACTAGTTAGGCATGGCCCACATGATATTAATTTTAGTCCACATGATATTAATTTTGTTTGCCATGAAATATAAAAGAGTAGAACAATTATCGGAGGACTGGACTTTTACTTCACGTTACAAACTCGCTTGTACAAAGAAAGCCTAGGGACGAAAGCCTAGGTACAGCAATCTAAGTACAATTGTTTATTTTAGATTCTGGGGGGTGACGATAGAGGCTCGGGAAAGCGACGGCCGCTCTGCCTTACTCCTTGGACGATCGGTATGCAGCCTTGGCTCCAGAAGATTGCTTGGCGTTGAAGAAATGCTCTCTTTGCTCTCTCTCGGCTCTTTCTCTCTAAGTATTCAGGTGCTCTCTGATCTCGAAAAAGAGGTTCTTTGCAAGAGAATGGCACCTCGCTATTTATAAGAAGGGGAATGCAATCATTAGGGTTTGCGATGATTGTCCCTTAAAGTGGCGGCGGCCTGTTGATCGATCAATCTGGGCCATTAATCTTGAGTGTGATGAATCTGGGCCATTTAATGTAGATTGCACCAAATCCTATCAGTAATTAATGCTGATTGGAATAAATCTCTGTGATGATGATTTGCTGATGTCTGCGAATTTGAATGAATAAGTTTAATTCATTCTCCTGCCACGTGTCCCAGATTATTGGGATTTGACCCAATCTTTGATTGCAGTAAATCTGGGAAATTGATTGGCTTTATGACACGTGTCTTGGGAGTCACTGAGGGGATCTGAGCCGTATGATGATTGGGCCGCATGAGGATTGAGCCGCATAAAGATGATGCCGCATAAGACCGGCCACGTGTCAGGGCTGCTTGGAGAGTGGCCCCCGAACCTTCGGACCACATGATATTCTGGACCACATAATGGGTAGAGAGCCACATGGAGATGATCCTTGCGAGCCGCATGAGGCGGCTTCTGCTCGAGCCGCATGGAGATGGTCCTCTTGAGCCGTATGGGAAAGCGTCTGCTTAAACCGCATAGAGGGAGCCTCTACTTGAGCCGCATACGAAATGCCTACGTGTCAAGGCTACGTGGCATTTTCTGGATCTTGGGGGGATTCGTGTCAGAGATCTCCTTCGTTTCCCTAGGGGTCTGTCATTATGACAGAGTCATCATTACCTCTTTGTGTTAGGGCTGTCACTTTATCAGAGTTATCAGCCATCAAAGTAATTAATGCAGTGTAAGGCGGGAGGCAGAACAGTTTGCAAGCTACGTATCTTCTCTTCTAAGCCGCATGGGACGTCTTGAGCCGCATAGTCCCTCGTGTCGCATGAATCTTTGAGCCGCATGGGCTTTCTGAGCCGCATGGGGTTTCCTGGCCGCATGGATCTTTCTTTAGTATTTTCTATGCTTCTACAAGACCCCCTTCAAAGTTTTCAATTTGCAAAATTGAAATACTTTAAATAAGAAGCATGGCTGTGTGCAGGCTCTTCTAGCCACATAAGAGGTCCTGGCCGCATAGATGTTTCAGCCGCATGGATGGCTTAGCCGCAGGAATGGTCGAACCGCAGAGTTGTTTCAGCCGCATGGCCATCTGAACCGCATAGCCTCTTTGCCACATCATTATACCATGCGTGCAAATCTTTTTGGGACAGGATCCCAAGAGTTTAGTCTTTAATTTGGCTAGTTTGTCTCGATAGCCGAAGAGTCGATCACGTTGTACGAGGCGTCGGTCCGTGGTCCTCCTTTTTCTGTCTATAAATCGAAGGATATTTGGGCGGACTTTTCTCTTAGGCTTTTTTTGACTAAAATTCCTGTCTTGTTTTTTTCCTCCGACCGACAGACAACAATGGCACCTAGGGCTTCCAAGGCTGTGAAGAAGGCTGTGGCGAAGAGTAAGAAATCGGCTTCGTCTTTGACTATCGCGCCCCCCGTTCGTCTTGATGTTTACGTTGCCATCGAAGGTAATGACTGTGTGGAAGATTGGATACTTTGAAACCCTAGCAGAGACTGCTCTGCTGCATGCAAACTTTTCAGATTACACGGTCCGCATACACGTCCCATGACCGAGCCGCATGGAGTATACCCCATGTATGAGCCGCATGAAAGTTGTCTTAAACGAGCCGCATGAATATTTCTGAATATCTTCTGACTGTGTTCATTTTCTTCGTCTTTGGTTCTTGCAGTATCTCCACCAAATACTGAGATTGTAGTGACAGAGGAGCCGCCGCCTCCTATCATCAACCTGGGGTCTTCCTCTGTTAAGGAGGAGGCGATGAAAGAAGAACCGTCGCCTGAAGGGGATGGCATCCTTCCAACTATCGAAACTGCTGAGGGTGGCAGCGCTGGGAATTCTGATTCTCCTATTCTGGACGAGGATCTTCTTCAATTGCATCCTTCATATGTAAGGTGGTTGAAGGAATGGTATACGCGCTTCTGCAGCTAGGGTTTAGGGGTTTCTCGTAAATGTCTATCTTTTGTCCGTAGTCCTTGTTTTTTTTTTTTTTGCTTTTCTTCTTCGTCTACATGAAGAACTTTTTTGACTTGCTTGTAATCGTGTGGATGTAACTAATTTCTGAATAAATAGAATATATTTGCTTCACTCTTTTTGCTTTGTAATAGTCATCTTATTGGGACATTTTGCGTGGACCCATTGCCCCTAACGTACCCTGGTTTTGGATACGGGCAACAAGTTTAAAAAGGAACCAACATACTTACTCAGAGGTAATGAGAACATGGCAAACATGAAGGTTTCTTCGACGGAGCCTTCCCACTCAGAGGTAATGAGGACATGGCAGGAGTGGGCTCAATGAAGGAGGGTACATAGAACGACTCAGAGGTAATGAGGACATGGAAGTTCTATGTAGGGGGTGATTTGTTTTTGGCGGAAGTGGAACGACTCAGAGGTAATGAGGACATGGCCGTTTTGGAAATTTGTGGATCTGTTACCCTTTTTGTGCACTGGGAGTGCGGGTAGTGGATCATGAGGGAGGATCTCTTCCAGGAAGAAAGTTCAGAGGTATGATCATACATGACTTATTATCTGAAAGAGTGACCGGAATGTGAGTTCAGAGGCACCAGCGGGTACATGACTCGATAATTTGGAATAGTAAAAGTGTGAGTTCAGCGGCACCAGCGGGTACATGACTCGATAATCTGGAAAAAGTTTGTGAAGGTGAGTTCAGAGGTACCAGCGGGTACATGACTCGATAATCTAGAATTTTGTGGATGTGAGTTCAGCGGCACCAACGGGTACATGACTCGATAATCTGGAATGTTGTAGATGTGAGTTCAGCGGCACCAGCGGGTACATGACTCGATAATTTTAAATGTTGTGAGGGTGAGTTCAAAGGTACCAGCGGGTACATGACTCGATGATCTGGAATGTCGTTCAGACATAATATTTCTTCAGGAACTTGCCCTTGACGGGCAACATGAGCAAGTCTCCATTTTGTTTTGCGAGGCGGTAGGCTCCGTTGGAGAATACAGCCTCAATAATGAATGGGCCTTCCCACTTTGGCTGAAACATGCCGGCGGTCTTGTGAGTCATGACCATCGGTCTCCGGACTGCCAGAACGAGATCGCCCACTTGGAATGTTCTGATTTTGACCTTCCTGTTGAAGGCTCCAGAGATGCGTGCTTGGTAAAGCTCGATCCTTTGCTGAGCCAGGAGGCGCTTTTCATCTAAGGCCTCTAACTCTTGTAGCCGGCGACGGTAGTTATCATCCGTCGTCAATTGATAAGTGAGGGCGACGCGGAGTGAGGGTATTTGAGTCTCCAATGGGAGAACTGCCTCACTCCCGTACACCAGGGAGAATGGTGTGTTCCTTGTGGCTGTTCAGACCATGGTACGGTATGCTCATAAGCATTCGCCAAGCTTCTCGTTCCAGTCGCGTTTGTTGGACGATGCGAACTTCTTGAGTAACTTGATGATGGTTTTGTTGAATGCTTCTGTCGACCCATTCGCTGCTGGATTTGTCACGCCCCAGAACCAGAACACTGGAGAGCGGGGGCAGACATAGCCAGCTACGTATAATGAAATGGAATCCACCTCATTATACGGTCACGGCTGTCTAGATATATGAGGGTTTATCTACAATCCATCAGTCTCTTAAGGTCTATAACAAGCCTAGTGTCTCAATCACAAGCAAGTAAGTAGATGTTACAAGATATCAGACCACCAAATATACAATTGTAAGGCGTCCCAAACATTACATATCCAGATGATCATGAAGCTAGTAGTACAAAATGTGAGAACTAGCAAGAGTTAAGTCATACATGATCAACCTCGAGTTGCCAATCATGATTACAGCCCGTAGGCAGACAGAAGGTAAAGTGCATCGAGCTAACCAGTGCTCGTCGGCTAAATGCCTCAAAAGAATAATGTACAATAGCAGTGGGAGAACAAAAAGAAACCCACTCGTTGCCCTGGTTACGCCTGGCGGTCACCATCGGGCTGAAAAGCAGGTAGACCCTTTGCTGCTGCTCCGGTATCTGGCCATACAAAACCAGCTGGGTCAAACCCCAGAACGAGCAAGTGCCACAAAGGAGGATTCACTTAGGAACTAAAACCAGCAATTAGCACAATAATAAAAAGGTAATAAAGACAGTAATTAAGGAAAAACATAACAGGTGATATACGACGAGATAATCATAGGACTATTCAGATAACCAGGTTACAACCCGTAAACCAAACAAGGACCGGGGTTGTAATCCTTCGTCTGAACGGAACTTGGATTCTCCCACCATTTATCGACAAAATAATATAAGAAATCTGGCCATGTAAATAATCATGATATTGAAGTGAGGTAAAGCATGTCGAGCCTATCATGGGGTACAACAAGATAATAAACGAGGAGAGAACACAGAACTGTTCCGAGAGCCAGGTTACAACCCCTAAACCAAACAAGGACCGGGGTTGTAACCCTTCGTCTGAACGGAACTGGTCCCCTGATCTTTATTGTTAAGGCAAGCACAAGTAATCATGTCATGTCAGAATTTGTACAGGATCAGGATGAGACAAAGCGGGACTAGACTCCATCCAATCAATCACGGCCAAGCAAAGAGTACGGCTTGATACTTTAACTAACTAGGGTTATCACAGGCCTAGTTACTAGCAAGATGCAATGAGAATTCCAAGTCCGGTTACCTGTTTGTTACTACCTGAGTGATCCCAGCAAGAAAAGGAAAAGATAGCATGATATAGCAGACACACCGTAGTAAGATACATGTGTCCTAAGGTACCACACTCGACGGCGAGCTGGAAGTGCGCCCATCTCGACGGATAGCAACAAATCCCATGTATATATATATAAGGCCGGGACCAAAGGGGCAACAGGTAACTGGGAAATTCTCCATGAACTATTTGATCAATCTAGTCATTAACCTAGCCAGATTCAGTTTGAATCCCCGACCGTGGTACTCAGGGATCATGCCTTAGACATGATGCAAGACACAACCGGACTAGTAGTTTATACAAGCACAATCATCCACGGTGTCCAGGCCAATGAATTGATTTGTCAAGAGTGCGCCACGATGGGCCACTATCATTATCATTATTACCTATCAAGAGTACGCCACGACGGGCCACTATCAAGCATTGTCAGGGTACTTGTCAAGAGTGCACCACTACGGGTCACTGTCGTGTCATGTATAGCAGGTCAAGTTATCAGGTTAAGTTATTATGGTCAGGAGTGCACCACGGCAGGCCACTATCAAGCATGTCAGTTCTTGGTCACACCATGCCAGGTACAATTATCATTTCAATCAAATCGGGATTATCAAGTTCGGGACAAAAGGCATAAGGATATAAAATGGGCGTAAAATATACAATAGGGTAAGGTGTACGCTATAGGAACTCAAGTTACACAGGGCGTTACAAGTACGAGTTAATAACGACCATTAAATAATAAAATACAAGCCAGGGAAAGAGCCATGCGGCTCGAGCATAGGCGGCCAAGAATGATCTCATGCGGCCGAGGAGGGAGCAGCCCATGCGGCTGGAGGGGACTCGGGTCTAAGGGAATGCATACGGCTTAGGGGAGTTCAGGGTCATGCAGCGGAGTATCATGCGGCCAGAGGGAAGTAAGCTTCATGCGGCTGGCGGGATCAAGTTCCATGCGGCCAGGGAAGGGTGGGGGCATGCGGTCATGAGTTCAAAAGTTCATGTGGCTAAAGAAAGAAATTTATGCGGGTCGGGGAAATTAAGAGCCCATGCGGCTCGGAACGGGAACTGCTCATGCGGCTGGCGGGGCAGTGGAGTATATGCGGCCAGCGGTGGACAGGTCTCATGCGGCTGAAGGGGATGAGCCCTCATGCGGCTCAGAAATAAGTTGGACCCCATGCGGCCAGAGTAGACTGGAGGCTCATGAGGCCAGAGAATGACTCAGGCGTATGCGGCTCGAATGGTCCATGCGGCTGGATAACACTTGCTGCATGAACTAGTCATGCGGTCAAGTCAAGCACCGTTCTTCTTCTCCAAATTTTCGAGAAGAAGAACACCATGAAGCCAAGCTTCCAAGCTCCATAACTCCATCATCCGGAGCCCAAATCCGAACTTCCATAGGTCAAAATGGGGCAGAATGAAATACTCTACAACATAGAACCATCAAAACTTGGAAATAACAGTGTTACATAGATCAAAACCCAAGAAATCCGAAAATAAGATAAACTTAGATCTACAAGAATCTAGCCATGGAAATTGAAAATGCCAAGTACTAAAGAGTGTTAGAATGCTGCAAAAAAGATAATGAAACAATAAAATTTGGGTTCCTCCATGAAGCAAGATGCACTTGCCTAGACCTTCCTGGTAGGTGAGGAAGTTAATGGAGGAAGAAGAAAGTAATAAGGAGAGAGAAGGAAGTTGGGTTAAATAAATGGGGATGGTGGTGGTTGTATGATGGAGGTTAGACTAAGGTGTTCCATCACAATTAAAACCAAACTAAGCCAAATCCAATCCTTCTCCTATCCAAATAAAACCAAGCTCCACTAATCAGAATTAATCCATGAACGATAAATGACAATTAAACCACAGTGCTAAATATGAAAATAAACCACAACTAACTAATCAAAGAAAATAAGAAATACGGGTCAGAAATACAAACACGTATAAAATAGGTATCACGAATTTCGGGGCACTACATCCTACCTACCTTAAAAGAATTCCGTCCTCGGAATTTAATCAAGAGGTTAGAGATGTCAGGACAACTATACTATCGCAAGCAATCTATGCTACCAATCAATCATACAATCATACATGCAAGCAAAGAATCGAAGTGCAAGGCATAAGGAAGATATTACACCTCATGAGCCAAACCGATTGGGATAACGTGATCGGATATCATCCTCACACTCCCATGTTTGACTCTCCCAAGGAGCGATGAACTCAAGCAACACGAACTAAACTGATAGTCTTGCGCTTGAGGTCTCTCTCTTTGGTCAAACAGGGACACGGGCCTCTCCTCATACGAAAAGGTTGGTACCAATAACCGTTTTCGAATGATCTAGGACATGGCTCGGGCCCGGGATATACCGTTGTAATTAGGATATATGAAACATGACATGTGTCCCATATAACGACGGCGGAAAGCAAGACAATAGGACACAGATACCTCTCTGCCGATTCTGGATCTGGGCCTGGGCCAGGGCGAACTGCTGAGGCCTCTGTTGCTGGAAGGCCTGGGCCTGAGACGGCAATGGACCCGGGAACGGGAGCTGCTGTGGTTGGTGAACTGGAGCTGGTTCTGGTGCTGGTGCTGGTGCTGGTCCCATAACCGAGGGACTAGTTACTGTTGACGATGATCTGTTTCTGAACGGACAAGATCCTATCATGTGGTCAGGCGAACCAAAAACCAAACACAATCCCTGTGCTCTGCGGCACTCAGTAACAACATGCCCGGGCTTCCCGCAATGAGAACAACCGATTGCGAAAGGCCGCTTCTGCTTCTGCTGCTGGGGATAGGTCGGGGCAGAATGCTGTAAGGAGGTAACCGAACCTGTCCTCGTAGCTCCAATGGTCAGGGCCCTAGCTGCTGGGGCCGGTGCTGAGGATTGGTTCATCTGGTCGTGAGTCCGCTTCCGATCTCCGGTCTGGTCCGCTATCCTTCGGGAAGTATACTCATGCCTCCTCGCTGCTCGCAAGACGGCATCAAAAGTTTTGTGCTCGAACTGCTCTATTGCCAATATGATCTCCAAGTGGAGCCCCTGCTGAAATCGCTGTGCTCGGTTTAGCTCGGTTGCCATCAAGGTGGGAGCAAACCGACTCAATCTTGAAAACTTGGCCGCATATCCGTCGACCGTCCTGCTCATCTGCCTGAGATTACTAAACCTGGCCTGCAGGTCATACCTAGCCACCGCGTCGAAGTACTTGGTCTGGAACATATCACTGAATACCGCCCACATTACAGGCGTACCCAAACTCGCTGCTTGCATAGCCCACCAGCTGCGGGCTAGATCTAGTAACTACAGGCGCACCACCGCCACCATCTCTGCTTCAGGTCACCTGGCTGCCTCCAAGATAACTTCAATGTCCTGTAGCCAGGCATCTGCAGCAATAGCATCCTCGCTGCCGTCGAAGAAGGGAGGGTTCAGGCGCTTGAAATTGTTGACCACACTATTCCCTTGAGGACCACTTCCGCTCACAGCATCTTGTACTGCTTGCTACAAGGCATCACCTCGACGGTCCTGAGACACAAGCAACTCACGGATGAGCCCTATCAAGACTCCATCCTCTAACCCTGCTGGCTGAACTGGCTGGACTGGGGGCACTGGTTCTCCAGAAGGCATGGCTCGGGAGGCGGCTGCTGAGGACTGATCTTGATCTTCTTGCTGTTGCTGGGCTGCCGGCCGAACTTCTTTTGGCTGATCAACATGAACGATGCCACTGAAGTAATGACATCAGAAATATTAAGGAAGGACCAGGACAGAACAATGATACAAGCATGTTATCAAGTCAGGGATCCAAGGAGATAAGAAGATACGAGTGGAGGCCAAAGGCGAGTACAGATTGAGACATCTATCCGGTAAACACTCACATTTCTTGATAGACAAGACCTGTATGGGCCACCACTTAAACCATGTCACGCCCCAGAACCAGAACACTGGAGAGCGGGGGCAGACATAGCCATCTACGTATAATGAAATGGAATCCACCTCATTATACGATCACGGCTGTCTAGATATATGAGGGTTTATCTACAATCCATCAGTCTCTTAAGGTCAATAACAAGCCTAGTGTCTCAATCACAAGCAAGTAAGTAGATGTTACAAGATATCAGACCACAAAATATACAATTGTAAGGCGTCCCAAACATTATATATCCAGATGATCATGAAGCTAGTCGTACAAAATATAAGGACTAGCAAGAGTTAAGTCATACATGATCAATCTCGAGTTGCCAATCATGATTACAGCCCGTAGGCAGACAAAAGGCAAAGTGCATGGAGCTAACAAGTGCTCGTCGGCTAAATGCCTCAAAAGAATAATGTACAATAGCAGTGGAAGAACAAAAAGAAACCCACTCGTTGCCCTGGTTACGCCTGGCGGTCACCATCCGGCTGGAAAGCAGGTAGATCCTTTGCTGCTGCTCCGGTATCTGGCCATACAAAACCAGCTGGGTCAGACCCCAGAACGAGCAAGTGCCACAAAGGAGGCTTCACTTAGGAACTAAAACCAGCAATTAGCACTATAATAAAAAGGTAATAAAGACATAAATTAAGGAAAAATATAACAGCTGATATACGACGAGATAACCATAGGACTATTCAGATAACCAGGTTACAACCCGTAAAACAAACAAGGACCGGGGTTATAACCCTTCGTCTGAACGGAACTTGGATTCTTCCACCATTTATCGGCAAAATAATATAAAAAATTTGGCCATGTAAATAATCATGATATTGAAGTGAGGTAAAGCATGTCGAGCCTATCATGGGGTACAACAAGACAATAAACGAAAAGAGAACACAGAACTGTTCCGAGAGCCAGGTTACAACCCGTAAACCAAACAAGGACCCGGGTTATAACCCTTCGTCTGAACGGAACTGGTCCCCTGATCTTTGTTGTTAAGACAAGCACAAGTAATCATGTCTAGTCAGAATTTATACAGGATCAGGACGAGACAAAGCGGGACTAGACTCCATCCAATCAATCACGGCCAAGCAAAGAGTACGGCTTGATACTTTAACTAACTAGGGTTATCACAGGCCTAGTTAGTAGCAAGATGCAATAAAAATTCCAAGTCCGGTTACCTGTTTGTTACTACCTGAGTGATCCCAGCAAGAAAAGGAAAAGATAGCATGATATAGCAGACACACTGTAGTAAGATACATGTGTCCTAAGGTACCACACTCGACGGCGGGCTGAAAGTGCGTTCATCTCGACGGATAGAAACAAATCCTATGTATATATATAAGGTCGGGACCAAAGGGGCAACAGGTAACTGGGAAATTCTCCATGAACTATTTGAACAATCTAGTCATTAACCTAGCCAGATTCAGTATGAATCCCTGACCGTGGTACTCAGGGATCATGCCCTAGACATGATGCAAGACACAACCGAACTAGTAGTTTATACAAGCACAATCATCCACGGTGTCCAGGCCAATGAATTGATTTGTCAAGAGTGCGCCATGATGGGCCACTATCATTATCATTATTACCTATCAAGAGTGCGCCACGACGGGCCACTATCAAGCATTGTCAGGGTACTTGTCAAGAGTGCACCACTACGGATCACTGTCGTGTCATGTATAGCAGGTCAAGTTATCAGGTTAAGTTATTATGGTCAGGAGTGCACCACGGCGGGCCACTATCAAGCGTGTCAGTTCTTGGTCACACCATGCCAGGTACAATTGTCATTTCAATCAAATCGGGATTATCAAGTTCGAGACAAAAGGCATAAGGATATAAAATGGGCGTAAAATATACAATAGGGTAAGGTGTACGCTATAGGAACTCAAGTTACACAGGGCGTTACAAGTACGAGTTAATAACGACCATTAAATAATAAAATACAAGCCAGGAAAAGAGCCATGCAGCTCGAGCATAGGCGGCCAAGAATGATCTCATGCGGCCGAGGAGGGAGCAGCCCATGCGGCTGGAGGGGACTCGGGTCTAAGGGAATACATGCGGCTTAGGGGAGTTCAGGGTCATGCAGCGGAGTATCATGCGGCCAGAGGGAAGTAAGCTTCATGCGGCTGACGGGATCAAGTTCCATGTGGCCAGGGAAGGGTGGGGGCATGCGGTCATGAGTTCAAAAGTTCATGCGGCTAGAGAAAGAAATTTATGCGGGTCGGGGAAATTAAGAGCCCATGCGGCTCGGAACGGGAACAGCTCATGCGGCTGGCGGGGCAGTAGAGTATATGCGGCCGACGGTGGGCAGGTCTCATGCGGCTGAAGGGGATGAGCCCTCATGCAGCTCGAAAATAAGTTGGACCCAATGCGGCCAGAGTAGACTGGAGGCTCATGCGGCCAGAGAATGACTCAGGCGTATGCGGCTCGAATGGTACATGCGGCTGGATAACACTTGCTGCATGAACTAGTCATGTGGTCAAGTCAAGCACTGTTCTTCTTCTCCAAATTTCTGAGAAGAAGAATACCATGAAGCCAAGCTTCCAAGCTCCATAACTCTATCATCCGGAGCCCAAATCCGAACTTCCATAGGTCAAAATAGGGCAGAATGAAATACTCTACAACATGGAACCATCAAAACTGGGAAATAACAATGTTATATAGATCAAAACCCAAAAAATCTAAAAATAAGATAAACTTAGATCTACAAGAATCTAGCCATGGAAATTGAAAATGCCAAGTACTAAAGAGTGTTAAAATACTGCAAAAAAGAGAATAGAATAATAAAATTTGGGTTCCTCCATGAAGCAAGATGTACTTGCCTAGACCTTCCTGGTAGGTGAGGAAGTTAATGGAGGAAGAAGAAAGTAATGAGGAGAGAGAAGGAAGTTGGGTTAAATAAATGGGGATGGTGGTGGTTGTAGGGTGGAGGTTAGGCTAAGGTGTTTTATCACAATTAAAACCAAACTAAACCAAACCCAATCCTTCTCCTATCCAAATAAAACCAAGCTCCACTAATCAGAATTAATCCATGAACGATAAATGACAATTAAACCACAATTCTAAATATGAAAATAAACCACAACTAACTAATCAAAAAAAATGAAAAATACGGGTCAGAAATACGAACACGTATAAAATACGTATCACGAATTTTGGGGCACTACAGGATTGTATGGTGTCGAAGCAATATTCTGGATACGGTACTTGTCGCAGAACCGATAGAATGCGTGACTTGCAAACTGCGGACCATTATCATGGATGATCCTTCGGGGCAGCCCAAAGCGATAGATGACATGATGCTTGAGGAAGCTGATCACATTTGAAGTCTTCACTTCTACAAGTGGGACAGCTTTCGCCCATTTGGAGAAGTAATCTGTTATTGCGAGTATGAAGCGATGTCATCGGAAGGAAGGTGGAGTGATTGGACCAATGATATCCATCCCCCATGCTTCGAACGGCCAGGATGCTACTGTCGGATGTAGAAACTCGGATGGCTGGTGGATGAAGTCCGTGTGGACTTGGCAGGCTTTGCATTTTCTGGCATAGTCTATCGCATCTGCTACCATCGTGGGCCAGTAGTAGCCCATTCGGCGGAGACGGTCCTATAATTTAGGGCCAGGCTGATGGGCCCCACAGATACCATCATGAGCTTCGCGTATGGCTTCTTTGGCTTTTGCGTTTGACAGACACCGAAGTAATAATCCATCATAAGATCGACTATACAGTATTTTTGTCTCTGTATCGTAGAAGAATCTGAGAGAACGCCTTCTGATGGAAGTGGCTTCCTTTGGGTTCTCGGGCAGGATGTCGTAGACTACGAAGTCTATGAATGGTTGTCTCCAGTCTGGCGCTTCGTCGACCGTCTGAGCGGAATAACTTGCCACAAACTGATCGTTGTTCTTGGGACAGACCAGCTCGTGGCCTATCACATCCACCGATTGATGAGCATAGTTTGGAATCGCTAGGGAAGCGGCAAGGCCAGCTAGGGCATCGGCTTTGATATTTCAGAGTCTGGGAACATGTTCGATGAAGAACCCCTCGAACGATGAGATGATGTTGATCGCTTTTTGGTAATAGGGGATCATGTCTTCGTGGCGAACCTCGTATGAGCCCCGGATCTGATTGACGATTAACTGAGAATTGCCGTATGCTTCAAGATATTCTACCCCCAGCTCTCTAGCAAGTTGGAGGCTAATAACCAAAGCGTTGCACTTGGCCATATTGTTAGAGCAGGGTTCTGTGAGATTGTAAGTGCGATTGATCACCAATCCAGAAGGAGACACCAGCACCACCCCGACTCCGATGATGGTGTTGCCCTTAGGTCCGGTTTTCGAAGCACCGTCGAAGAACATTCGCCATATATCGTCGTGAGAGGTTGTATGCGAGTCGGCGACCTCATTTGGGATTTCTTCATATTTCTGGACGACTCTGAGCCCGGGTGGGCTGCCAAAAAGTCTGCCAGGGCTTGACCTTTGACAGCCTTTTGTGGGACGAAGATCATATGATAGGGGGACAGCAATATTGCCCATGTAGCGAGGCGGGAGCTGAGTGCCCCTGGTTTAGTCATGAGGACCCTGAGAGGGTTGACTCAAGAGATCATATGTATAGTTTGTCCTGCGACATAGTGCCGCATCTTCTGAATAGTGAACACTAGGGCGAGGCATTCCTTCTCCACAGCGGTGTATCGGTGCTCTGGCCCAATCATCATTCGACTGAGGTAATATATGGCTTACTCATGGCCTGTATCGTTGTTTTCTGCCAGCAGAGCTCCGAAGGAATGTTCCATTGCTCATACGTAGAGCAGGAATAGTTTTCCAGCAATCGGAGCCACCAGGACTGGAGGGTTCGACAAATATTCTTTGAGGCTGTCGAAGGCACGTTGGCATTCTTCGTCCCATACGAATGAGATGTCTTTCTTCATGAGATGGATGAATGGTCGACATCGCCCGGAGAGGTTAGAAATGAACCTCCTGATGTAAGCTAGCCTCCCTTGGAGGCCTCTGAGTTCGTAAAGATTTCTCGGGGGACCTATCTCCATAATTGCCTTCGTCTTCTCAGGCTCTACATGGATACCCTGGATCGTAATGATAAAACCCAAGAATTTTCTGCTGGATATGCCCAGGAAGGACTTCGTAGGATTCATTTTCAAATTGTGCGCTCGTATCAGGTCGAATACTGTTCTCA
This sequence comes from Iris pallida, assembly GCA_029216955.1. Lineage (NCBI taxonomy): Eukaryota > Viridiplantae > Streptophyta > Magnoliopsida > Asparagales > Iridaceae > Iris > Iris pallida. The sequence continues at coordinate 43,694,191 of JANAVB010009596.1, forward strand.
GATCCTACAGATGGTCTTCCTTACAGCGACTCTTGACGGCGATGTCATCAACGTAGCACTCCACCGTCTTGCACAAATGTTCTCTAAAGATGATACTCATGTCTCTTTGATATGTGGCACCAGCATTCTTTAAACCGAAAGGCATGACTGTGTAACAGTATGTACCAATCGGTGTTCGGAATGATGTATGCTTTTCGTCGTCAGGAGACATCTTGATTTGGTTGTACCCCGAGAAGCCATCCATGAATGACATACGTTCGAAGCCGCATATATTGTCGATCATAATATCTGTGATCGGAAGGGGGAATTCATCTTTGGGACATGCCTCGTTCAGATTACGGAAGTCGATGCAGATTCGAATCTTCCCATTCTTCTTGAGGACCGAAACTATGTTGGCGACCCAATCCGGATGTTGCTCTTCACGAATGAAGCCGCTGGCTATCAGTTTGTTGACTTCGGCTTCGATCGCATCCATAATACCTGGGCGGAAGCGTCGCTGTTGTTGCTTGACCGATTTTGTATCTGGCCGAATGTTGAGTTTGTGGAGAGCAATATCGGGATCTAATCTCGGCATGTCTTCATAGCTTCATGCGAACACATCGATATATTCTTTGACAAGTTCCAACAGCGATTCTCGCTCTTCGTTTGTTAGGCTTTTACTGATGAAGATTGGTTTTGGAGAAGATTCGCTGCCGAGATCCACTTGTATAACCTCATCTTCAGTAGGGGGTTCTCTTTGTTCAAATTATTTTCTCATTGTGCATCCAACTGTTGGGCCCACGGCTCTAGCTCGAGGATTTCAGGAATGTCTTCATCTTCTTTATAAGTGTCGGCGAATGCCGTGTTGACTGACAAGACTTGTCTGAATATGTCTCCGATGCTGGTATCCGAGTCAGAAGTTGGTGACCCGGTTGAATGTGACTGCCAGTCATATTCTTCATCTAAACTCTCAGGGGTCATTGTGGGTGTTACATACCCTAATCCACATCGAGTTTTGTTATAGTAGTCCCGTGGTTTGCCAGCCGGAACCGGTGGCTTCAAAGGTAATCGTCGTCCGGTGCCGTAGTTCAAGCCTGGCGTAGCCTCCAGATCACATCCCTGCTTTTTCATGAGATATTTGGATTGAGGGCTATAAAGATACAGAGGCAGTCTTCCGGCGTCTGACCCAAGGTCGGCTTCTTCTATGGTGAAGGGATGCGGATCGTCCTTCCGGTCGAAGATGATTGGATGATCCCCTCCCTCGATTATGCGGTAGGCGTCTTCCACTGGAATAAGCTGGATTGCGGTGTGCACATTTGTCACCTGTGTGTGTAGGTGAGTGTCTATACCATGTTCCATAGCATACATTGTACACAGCTTATTGAGCTCGAGGTAGTTCCAAGATAGCCATTTATTGATGAAGTAAGGTATCTTTTCTAGGGGGATTACATCATCTGTGGAGGGAACATCAGTGTGGGCAGCCACATACTTGGCTAGCTTCGGTTCCTCTTCGGTTATCCCTTGTATAAACGAAGACTGAAAGGACGACCTGGGCAGCTTGATCGTCAGAGGTTCAGCTGGTGGAGCAGAGAGTGGAGTCGTTGGCAGGCTCGTGACCCCCAGCTTGATACTTGATGTTGGGCGGAGAGTGGTTGGTTCGCTAGAAGTCCCAAACGCTTCCTCGGAATGACGACTCTTCCTAGGAAGACGTATCGTCATCGGCTTATCGGAGGGATTGAGCTTCTCCGTTTTTGGCTGACCGACTCTCGGCAGCCTTATTGTCAGTGGCTCTGTTGTGAGTCTTGGCACTTGGCCAGACCTTGGCAGCCGGATTATCATCTGCTCTTCTTACGTCGAGAGGCTGATTGCGTCCTTACGCAGAGTAGCTGTAAGGGGTGCAGACTTGCCAGGTTTGCGAGCTTGGAGGTGGATCATTAGAGGTTCTTCTGATCCTGTGGCTGTCTCTGTACGAGCTTGCACATCTCCTTCACCAAGGTGCTTCTTCGACTTTTCATATAGACAGGAGTCTGACTAGTAGGATTCGACCCCTTTGAAGGGATCGATATCAGCAAACTTTGTACTCACGAAGTCGTGTTTGTCGACATATTTGAAGTACTGGTGCAGCGTGGAATGCACGATCATATAATCATTTATCCAAGGGCTTCCCAAGAGGATGTTGTAAGAAGTATCTGCATCTATGACGTAGCAGGTGACTTCTGATTGGAGATCGCCAATCTGACACTTCAGACGAATCTTTCCAATTTGGTAGCTCCTGCCCGAATTGAAACTGCTGATGGCGGTGCTTGTTGGCGTCAGGCGATGCATCGGAATGAAAAGATGATGTAGCAGACCCTTCGGAATGATACTTTTGGAAGACCCAGGATCAATGTGCATCCAATCCACCTTTACGTCGCCGATGTATCCAGTGTAGTATAACGGGCGATCGTGCAGGTTGGTTTTGATGAGCATATCCTGCGGAGTGAAGACAATGTTGGGCATCGCTCCCGTGCAAACGCTATCTTGGAGATCTGCAGGCGTGCTTTCTCCCGAGAGGTTTACTTGAGCTAGATAGGTGTCAGCATTTTGGAGTGCATCGCTCAAAGCCGCACGGACATCTTTTGGAAGTCACAGGAGCTCGTATAATGACAATTTGGCTGGTATATTAGCCAATTGTGCCAAGATGTCGAAGTTGTAGGGCTTCTCCAGCCCCTGAGGTGCCTCTTTTCGGAGAGATTTGTCAAAGCGAGTCTCCTTCGGCCTAGGCTTGTCGTTCGTCGGAGGCTAAGATGGTTTCAGAGTGTCCGCAGTAACTGGCTGAGGATCTTCAGTTGAGTTATCAGCCACAGGTTGGGACTGTGCTCCAGACCAAGTGACGACGGCTGCAGCTTCTTCGATATCTGCCGAGATTGTGTGGCAGGACCTGACTTTTCTATTCTTCTTCTTGCGAATGAAAGATGGTGTGGGCTGAGTCACTTCTGATACCAAGTCTGGATGGACCCACATGATCTCCCCTCGTGATGTGGTGAGGGGCACTAGACCAGCAGCCTGATCTCGGGGAGGTGGAAGATTAGCAATCTCCATTGTCGCCAGAGGGATGGTTACCACACCGTTTTGAGCTTCGGTTGGAGGAAAGCTGCCAAATTGTACTGACACCATATTGGCTGCCACAGTTACCACTTCGAAATCGATGGCCAGAGCGTTCGAATCGATGAGATTTTGGATGTACCGTTTCAGTTGGTAGCAGTCGTGTGTGGCATGGTGGACGTAGTGGTGGTAATGGCAGTACTTTGGATTCTCCATTTCCACCGGCCGAGGTTCCCGTCTTGGTTGAGAAAGTTGAATTCTGTCTCCTTGTATGAGCATGTCTAAGATGGGCTTGACGTGACCGTCTTCGAAGGAGTAAGTGACTTGCGGCCATTGTTTGTCTGCCGGTTTGGACTCAGGTTTTTGGGCTGTGTCAGCCACCATAGCCTGCTTACCCTTGCTGTTCCGATTGTTGGAGGGGCTACCCCCATTGTCGTTTTTGGTGTTGGGATGCTTGCCCTTGTTTTCTTCGTCCGAGATGTGCAATTCCAGTTGGCGAGCCTTCTTCAATTGTTCTTCGGCGCTTGTGGCACTGATGATAAACGTCTTCCAGTCCTTGAATTGACTTTCGCCCATCCAGAGACTGATGGTGGGAAGCAATCTCTTTTGGCAAATTTCAATCAGGGAGGAATCCGGATTTTCAGATGGCAGCTTCATTGCGGTTTGGCAAAACCGCTCAATATAATTCCTCGTCAGCTCTTTCTCCCCTTGGACGACGTCCCTGAGGGTGGACATTGTGATGTCCTGCCCTACTTCATAGAACCTCTCCAAGAACATGCACTTGAAGCCGGCGAAGGAGTGGATGCAGTTGTCTGGCAGGTTGCGATACCAGTCGAAGACGACTCCTTCCAATGCCCCCGATGAATAATCGTGTGAGGATGGCATCATCGTGGGGCAGATGGTCGATGGTGACCTTGAAGTAAGTGATATACCGACTTGCTGAGGTCTTGCCATCATAAGGATTGATATTGAATGGCTTATATCTTGGTGGGAATGGAACATCTCTCCAGGCAGCAGGGTACGGTTGCCTTATTCTGTGGTCTTGAGAATTTTCTCGAGCGTGAAACATGGCTTGGAGCTCTTGGACCTCTCTTCTCACTTCACGGGCTTCATCCACGGCGGTGGGGGCCGTTCCTTCAGGAGGATTGTTGTCCGGGTTCGGTGCCGCTGAATTCGAGTCCGTATTGATCGCGGGACCCGCGCTTGTTTAGCCAGGCGTTCCTCCCTGCAGAGTTGGAATAGCCTCCTTGATCTCGTCTACAGACTTGACCAAGGCAAGCAGTATGGCCTCCAGAGTGTCGATACATTGGCGATCACTGGAACCACCTTGATTGTTGTCCGTCATGAATACCGTCCTTACGTGAGGAGAGATGGACGGAGCGGTGGAGGAAGCGCCCTCTGAATCATACCCCTGTAGTGAGAAGTCATCGAGATATGTGGGAATGTTCACCTCTGGTTCGGACTCGAAAGGAACAGTACCCCCAATCTCCGAGCTCGCCTCGTCTTGGGAGTTGTGGATGTCGTCGGGGACGTCAGGGTTTGTTGCATCTAATGGGAGAGTTGTTTCTCCTGGCTCGTCTTCTTGGAACATCGGTTTGTCGTGGAGGTTCAGAGGAGTGCTATCCCCAGTCCCAGCAACCCCCAGTATTGTGGACGACGAATCTCCCACTGTAGAAGATTTCGTCTTAGAACGGGTACCTTGGAAAACTCCGGTGGTGGGCACCCACTTAGACGAGAGTCTCTTAGTCATAGTAGTTGAAACCCTCGGTCTAGGAACATTCATCTTCTTTCCTTTTCCATCGGTGGGGACTTTCTGAGCAGAGTTGCAGAAGACGACGGGAGGCGCCTCGTCTTCTGAGCTTGATCGTTGCAGTCTTTGGAAGACGGACCGCCGGTCTTCTTGTACTGTTGCATTGCTGCAACAGCAGTTGACGATGACTTGGGTGCAGTGACGTCCGTGGGAGGACTTTTTGCATCCCGGTGCATCTCCTCTTTCCTTGCGTTTGTGGAGGATGGTCTCACGTAAGTCAGATGGGTCTGGATCGGCCATATTTGTACCCTGGATTTTGGAAAACTTTTGCGAACCTCTCTGTCCGTTCGCCACCGGGGGCTGGACTCGAGTGGTTCTGTATAACTTTCAATCTGAGGCCCGCATAACAGTATATGGTGCGCTCTGATGGTCAGAGATCGGGTCCGCGGACTGAGCTTGCCAAGCTCGTGCTGCCCTAGACTTCTTCGCTCTAGTACGTAAGGGCACATAGTAGGAAGAGTCTAGGTGAAGCTGGAGAGAGTCAGACATATCTTCTTGGGAGCACAAGAGATCAGGACCATAGGAGAGACGGTCGAAGACAGAACCTCGTGGAGTAGACGTCATGCGGCTGGAATCATCAACCCTCATGCGGCTGGCAATCGTAGCCGTATGAGTCTTCTCCATGCGGCTAGAAACCCTGGCCGCATGAGTGTTCTTCATGTGGCTGGAAATCCTAGCCGCATGAGTACTATGCATTTGGCTAGCAGTTTCAGCCACGTGGTCATCATTCATGCGGCTGGCAATCTTGGCCGCATGAGTCTTCGCTTTACGGCTAGTGCCCTTGTTCGGTTTCTTCGTGGAGTCCATAGAATTGCTCTTTGCCCCTGCAAGTCCAGCATCGTAGTGCTTTCCTCTGCCGGACTTGGAAACAGCAGAGTCCTCTATGGCTCGAAGTGGGGCCGTACGAGAGTCGCCTTCGCCGTCTTGGGTAGCAGAGAGTACTCCATCGAGGGCCTGGGGAGGAGCAAATGATTTTGGCCTCCATTCTTTGCGAGCCTTCATTGCGCGGATGCGCCTCTGGACCGGGCCAGCGCTTCCTTCGGAGAGCATTTCCTCGAACGCCTGTTGGTCGAAGCGGACGACCATCTTCTGTTGTGTGGAGCCAAGTTTGGCTGCATCCGATTGCATCACCAACTCCTCAGCCGTGGAGAAGTTTGTCCCCAGCAGAGTCGCCATCGTGTTCGCCATGAAATATAAAAGAGGAGAACAATTATCGGAGGACTGGACTTTTACTTCACGTTACAAACTCGTTTGTACAAAGAAAGCCTAGGGACGAAAGCCTAGGTACAACAATCTAAGTACAATTGTTTATTTTAGATTCTAGGGGGTGACGATAGAGGCTCAGAAAAGCGACGGCCGCTCTGCCTTACTCCTTGGACGATCGGTATGCAGCCTTGGCTCCAGAAGATTGCTTGGCGTTGAAGAAATGCTCTCTTTGCTCTCTCTCGGCTCTTTCTATCTAAGTATTCTGGTGCTCTCTGATCTCGAAAAAGAGGTTCTTTGCAAGGGAATGGCACCTCGCTATTTATAAGAAGGGGAATGCAATCATTAGGGTTTGCGATGATTGTCCCTTGAAGTGGCGGCGGCCTGTTGATCGATCAATCTGGGCCATTAATCTTGAGTGTGATGAATCTGGGCCATTTAATGTAGATTACACCAAATCCTATCAGTAATTAATGCTGATTGGAATAAATCTCTGTGATGATGATTTGCTGATGTCTGCAAATCTGAATGAATAAGTTTAATTCATTCTCCTGCCATGTGTCCCAGATTATTGGGATTTGACCCAATCTTTGATTGCAGTAAATCTGGGAAATTGATTGGCTTTATGACACGTGTCCTGGGAGTCACAGAGGGGATCTGAGCCGCATGAGGATTGGGCCGCATAAGGATGGAGCCGCATAAAGATGAAGCCGCATAAGACCGGCCATGTGTCAGGGCTGCTTGGGGAGTGGCCCCCGAACCTTCGGACCATATGATAATCTGGACCACATAATGGGTAGAGAGCCGCATGGAGATGATCCTTGCGAGCCGCATGGGGCGGCCTCTGCTCGAGCCGCATGGAGATGGTCCTCTTGAGCCGTATAGGAAAGCGTCTGCTTAAACCGCATAGAGGGAGCCTCTACTTGAGCCACATACGAAATGCCCACGTGTCAAGGCTACGTGGCATTTTCTGGATCTTGGGGGGATTCGTGTCAGAGATCTCCTTCGTTTCCCTAGGGGTCTGTCATTATGACAGAGTCATCATTACCTCTTTGTGTCAGGGCTGTCACTTTATCAGAGCTGTCAGCCATCAAAGTAATTAATGCAGTGTAAGGCAGGAGGCAGAACTGTTTGCAAGCCACGTATCTTCTCTTCTGAGCCGCATGGGACGTCTTGAGCCGCATAGTCCCTCGTGCCGCATGAATCTTTGAGCCGCATGGGCTTTCTAAGCCACATGGGGTTTCCTGGCCGCATGGATCTTTCTTTAGTATTTTCCATGCTTCTACAAATTTTAGTTAGTAGTTAGACTAATTATTTATGGATAGGTTTAGTTTAATTAGAGACTTAAAACTCGACTAAATTGACCTCAACCTTTAACCCATTCCTAATTTAAATTAAATAGATTAGTGGAGGGTATTTTGGACATTCAAATAGGGGACACCTCACCCTTTTTGGGCAGTCACCTATGGGGGGATAAGGAGTGATTCACACCTTCATTCATTTATTTTCATCCACTTTCTCTCTCTTGTTCTTCCCCAAATTAATTTAGAGATGAACCTCCATTGATTTCATCTCCAAATCAACCCTTTCTTCCACCAAATCTTCTTTATTTTTCCTCTACTCCATGGTTAGAGGGTGCTAGCCAAGTTTGGAAGGATTCGAAGCTCGTTCGTGTCCTTTTAGAATCTCTACGTGTCGGTGTCGTGTCGGAAGGATTTTCCTTTGAATCTCTCTCCCGGAAGGTATAATATCTCCTATAATCCATCCCTACAAGCATATAGAAATATTTTGAACCCATAGGAATGACCCCCATGGTTGTATCTCCATTTGTGTCTATTTTGTGTCCATTTGGAGGTCATAGGAGTGTCCTTTGTGTTGTGGTTGTGTCCATGTGAGAAAACCCCAAATTTGGACACACTATGTGTTGTTGTTATGTATGAATGAATTATTATATGTTTAATCTCATATTTTTGTATTGGAGATGTGTTCTATAGTGTCTCATATATATATATTAGTATAGAGAGTGAGTTCTTGATATATTATGTTATATACTTGTGTTTCTTTTGTCTCAAACTACCTAAATTCGTCATAATATTTATCCACGTTTTTAGTAGCAATAACAACTTAGAAATGTCATAACTTTTAGCTTAAAACTCCAATTTGTCTCCCGTTTTTTTTAGAAGAACTGTATCGAAGTTAGCTTTCCAAATATATTATTTAATAAGCCAAATTCATTATGAAACTTTCTGTAAAATTATTTGAGTGTCAGCTGTACGAAAGACGAACGCGTTTCGGTGTTTTTGCGATTCCGGGAGCTTTCGGAAACGAAAATACGATCCGTTTAAAGTTTCGGAAAGCTAACACAAAGATCTATAACATACTTTAATCCTAGAATTTAATGAATTCTTAATTTGTACAATATTGATTTTAAGTAGAAGATTACTATACGACATATGCATTTTGTGTATCCTTGTATGTACAAATATGTATGTATGCATGTGTGTATATATATATATGTGTGTGTATGTGTTAAGAGAATGTAATATAATATAGAGTATGCATAAATGATATAATGTATGAAAGTATATAATGTATTGAAATATGTATGTATAGGTGCATTAATGAATGAATGCAATGCATGAATGAATGGATGAAATGCAAGCATGTGGGTAATGCAAGGTATTGAAACATGTATGCAAGTATCCATATGTAAGTAAGTAACATAATCAAGTATGAATGTATGCTATATATGAATGCCAACATGATAGGAATGTATGATGCCATATTAGCACTTAGCACCATGTTCATATGTTAAAACCCCCTTCTACATGTTGACAGTAACCTCAAGCATGAATACACATAAAACCTACTTACTGTTATGAGTAAACCCTTTGATGTATAAATAAACTCTTTTGTTATGATTAACACCCACACACACACATGCTAAACCTATGCTTTACATGTTATTTCTTCTATGTGACACAATGAACCCTTGCTAAATGTTATCCTTCTAACATAATACCCTCACACTTGAACACATTGTACTGCTATGTACACATTGCTATATCCACATTCATATATCACTCACTCCTTGTCTTTATGCACCTTGCTTGTAATAAAAATATATATGAATATATATGTAATGTGTGTTTGATAACTTGTGTAACTTTGTAATTTTGTGTGAGTGTTAGTCTAGGCTTGGTTAGGCCTAATGAGACTTGTTAGTCTAGGTTTAGACCTAGTACTGCCTAGTTAACCTAATTTGACTAGTACGGTTGACCAGAGTTGACCAAGAGTTGACTTTGACCTAGAATGACCTAGAATCATGTAGAATGCATAATAGAGCTTTATTTTACCATTTTGGACTTGTTGTGACTTGTGTTGTTCTAAATAGGAGCCAGACACCTCTCCTCGGACAGTACATTTCCTTTGGACATTCAGATAGCAGGTGAGTACATTCTCTGATCATTTCATATCATGTTTAGGATTATATTTCCTGCTTTAGACTATCTTACTTGATGCTGACACGTTGGAACACGGATTGGTACTATATGGATCCCTTCATGAGATGTTATCCTTCTCGGGAGCATCAGATACTTTTATCTCGTGTGTTTCACTTACATCACGTATCTCATGCTACTATTATCATGAATCTTCGGGAATCAGCTAGTGACTCATGTACCCTCATGATCATCGAGCCTTCACGAATCAATTCATGAATCACCCTTTATGGGCAACGTAGTATAATCATGAATCTTAACGTAAATTGAATGGATCTTTGTGTATTGATTGGGGATCGGGGAGTATAAATGAACATGTGAATAAATCCAAGTAGTGTAATCATGAATCAATTCCAAGTAGTGTAATCATGAATCAGTCCTTAGCCATTCACATGTTTATCCAGTACTCTGAATCACTAGCACCGTCTCTCTTTATATATATCATAGATATTTACTTACAGTCTCTCTTCTATATTATGCTATTTCTTCAGATCCTGTTGTAGAAGCATGGAAAATATTAAAGAAGGATCCATGCGGCCAGGAAACCTCATGCGGCTCAGGAAGCCCATGCGGCTCACAGATTCATGCGGCACGAGGGCCTATGCGGCTCAAGACATCCTATGCGGCTCTGAAGACACGTGGCATAATATTGTTCCCTTTCGACCCTTGCTGCATTAATTGCTTTGACGGCTGACACCTCTGAAAAAGTGACAGCCCTGACACAAAAGTGGTAATTATGACTCTGTCATAATGACAGTCCCCTAGGGAAGAGAAAGAGGTCTCTGACACAAATCCCCCTAGATCTATAAAATGACACGTGGTCTTGCCACGTGGACGATCATATGCGGCTCAAGCGAAGACTTTCCATGCGGTTCAGAATGAAGCCGTGCCATGCGGCTCAGGCCGAGATAGTCTCATGCGGCTCAAACGGAGGCCTTCCCACGCGGCTGGAGCAGAGCATTTCTATGCGGCTCAAGCGGATGAATCCTTATGCGGCTCGCAATGATCACCTCCATGCGGTTCAAAAGTTCGAAGGAAGGCCACTACCCGAGCAGTCCTGACACGTGGCCCGAACCTTATGCGGCCCAAATCTTATGCGGCTCAATCTTCATGCGGTTCAGATCCCCCCAGTGGCTCCTAGGACACGTGTACTAAGCCGATCAATTTCTCAGATTTATTGCAATCAAAGTTTGGGTCAAATCCTAATAATCTGGGACACGTGGCAGGAGAATAAATCAAATTTATTCGCAGACATCAGAAGATCATTATGAGGAAGATTTATTCCAATCAGTATTAATTGTTGATGAGATTTGGTGTAATCTACACTCAATGGTCCAGATTCATCACAATCAAAATGAATGGCCTAGATTGACCAATCCACAGGCCGCCGTCATCCCCAAGAAGCAATCATTTGCAACCCTAATGATCACATCTTATTCCTATAAATAGCAGGTTGCCATTCCCCTGCGAAGAGGAGGAGGAAGATACTTACATAGAGAAAGGCGCACACAGGAGCACTTTTCGAGACCAGAGAGAGCACCAGAGTACTTGGAGAGGAGAAGCAGAGAGAGCAAAGAGAGCATTTCTTCCAACGCCAAGCAATCTTCTGGAGCCAAGGCTGCATACCGATCGTCCAAGGAGTAAGGCAGAGCTGCCGTCGCTTTCCCGAGCCTCTATCGTCACCCCCCAAAATCTAAAATAAACAATTGTACTTAGTCTGCTGTACCTAGGCTTTCGTCCCTAGGCTTTTTTTGTACAAGCGAGTTTGTATTGTGAGTCTAAGTTCAGTCCTCCCATAAAACTGTTCTGTACTTTTACAATCAATGGCAAACACGATGGCAACTCTGCTGGGGACAAACTTCTTCACGGCCGAGGAGTTGGTGACGCAATCGGATGTAGCCAAACTTGGCTCCACACAACAGAAGATGGTCGTCCACTTCGACCAACAGGCGTTCGAAGAGATGCTCTCCGAAGGCAGCGCTGGCCCGGTCCAGAAGCGCACCCGCACCACGAAGGCTCGCAAAGAGTGGAGGCCAAAATCGTTTGCTCCTCCCCAGGCCCTCGATGGAGTACTCTCTGCTACTCAAGATGGCGAGGAAGACTCTCCTGCGGCCCTACTTCAGACCGTAGACAACTCTGCTGTCCCCAAGTCCGGCAGAAGAAAATACTATGATGCTGGACCTGCAGGGGCAAAGAGGAACTCTATGCGATCCGAGCCGCATAAGGGCGCTAGCCGCATGGAAAAAGCTCTTACGGCTACATCCGCCAGCCGCATGAAGAAAACTCCCACGGCCACATCTGTCAGCCGCATAGCTTATGCGGCTACACTTGCCAACTACACGGATGAAACTTATGCGGTTACTGAAGTCAATCGCTTACAGAATACCCATGCGGCCACAACTGCCAACCGCATGCGGCCAGCCTGTACGGTCGTGACTCCTAGTCGCACAAGAACAACTCATCCGGCAGCCAAATACAGCCGCATGCAGACAGCCTACACGGTTTCTAATCCCAGCCGCATGACGCCTACTCCACGTGGCTCTGTCTTCGACCGCCTCTCCTATGGTGCTGATCTTCCGTGCTCCCAAGAAGATATGTCCGACTCTCTCCAGTATCACTTAGACTCTTCCTATTATGTGCCCTTACGCACTAGAGTGAAGAAGTCAAAAGCAGCACGAGCTTGGCAGGCTCAGTCCGTTGACCCGACCTCTGACCATCCGAGCGTCCCGTGTACTATTATGCGGGCCTCTGACGGGAAGTTGTACAGAACCACTCTAGTCCAGCCCCCGGCGGCAAACAGACGGAGAGGTTCCCAAAAGTCTTCCGAAATCCAGGGAACAAATATGGTCGATCCGGACCCATCTGACTTGCGTGAGGCCATCCTCCACAAACGCAAGAAAAGAGAAGGAGCCTCGGTGTGCAAAGAGTCCTCACATGGACGTCACTGCACCCAGATCATCGTCAACTGCTGTTGCAACAACGCGACAGTGAAAGAAGACCGGTCATCTGTCTTCCAAAGACTACAACATCCAAGCTCCGGGGATGAAGCACCTCCTGCTGTCTCCTGTAATTCTACTCAGAAAATCCCCACCGAGGGAAGAGGGAGAAAGACAAGCATCTCCAGCCCAAAGATATCAACCACTACAGCTAAAAAACTATCGTCTAAACGGTTGTCCACTACTGGAGTTTTCCAAGGCACCCGTTCAAAGACGAAATCTTCTACAATGGGGGATTCATCATCCACATTACTGGGGGTCTCTGGAACTGGGGGTAGCACTCCTCCAAACATCCACGACAATCCGATGTTCCAAGGAGACGAGCCCGAGGAAACAACTCTCCCATCAGATACAGCCGAGGCCGGCGTCCCCCAGGACGTCCACGACTCTCCAGATGAAGCAAGCTCTGAAACCGGGGGTACTATTCCCTCCGAGTCCGAACCAGAAGAGAATATTCGAACATATCCCGATGACTTCTCGGTACATGGGTATGACTCGGAGGATACGTCCACCACCGTCCCTTCCGTTTCTCATCATATAAGGACGGTGTTCATGACGGACAGCAATCAAGGTGGTTCCAGCGATCGCCAACGCATTGACACTTTGGAGGCTATACTGCAGGCCTTAGTCAAATCTGTAGATGAAATCAAAGCCGCTCTTCCAACTCTACAAGGAGGGATGCCTGGCCAAACAAGCGCGGGTCCCGCGGTCAATGCGGACTCAAACTCAGCGGCACCAAACCCGGGCAATAATCCTTCCAAAATAACAGCCCCTACCACGACAGATGAGACCCGAGAAGTAAGAAGAGAGGTCCAGGAGCTCCGAGCCATGTTTCACGCTCAAGAAAACTCTCAAGACCTCAGAATGCGGCAACCATACCCTGCTGAATAGAGGGATGTTCCATTCCCACCAAGATATAAGCCGTTCAATATCAACCCGTATGATAAAAAGACCTCAGCAAGTCGGTACATCATTTACTTCGAGGTCACCACCGACCATCTGCCCCATGATGATGCTATCCTCACGCGATTATTCATTGGGGCATTGGAAGGAGTCGCCTTCGACTGGTACCGCAACCTGCCAGACAACTGCATCCACTCCTTCGCTGGTTTCAAGCGCTTGTTCTTGGAGAGATTCTACGAGGTAGGACAGGACGTCACAATGTCTACCCTCATGGACGTCGTCCAGGGAGAGAAAGAGCTGACGAGGAATTATATTAAGCGGTTTCGTCAAACCGCAATGAAGTTACCATCTGGTAATCCGGATTCCTCCTTGATTGAAATTTGCCAAAAGAGATTGCTCCCAACAATCAGTCTCTGGATGGACGAGAGTCAATTCAAGGATTAGAAGGCATTTATTATCAGCGCTACAAGTGCCGAAGAACGGTTGAAGAAGGCTCGCCAACTGGGGTTGCACATCTCGGAGGAAGAGAACAAGGGCAAGCGTCCCAACACCAACAACGACAATGGGGGTAGCCACTCCAACAATCGGGACAGCAGAGGAAAGCAGGCTATGGTGACCGACACGGCATAGAAACCTGAGCCAAAGCCAGCAGACAAACAATGGCCACAAATCACTTACTCCTTCGAAGACGGTCACGTCAAGCCCATCTTGGACATGCTCATATAAGGAGACAGAATTCAGCTTCCTCAACCAAGACGGGAACCTCGGCCAGCAGATCTGGAGAACCCGAAGTTCTGTCATTACCACCGCTATGTTCACCATGCTACACATGACTGCTACCAGCTAAAACGATACATCCAAAACCTTATTGATTCAAACGCTCTGGCCATCGATTTTGAGGAGGTAACCGTAGCAGCCAACATGGTGTCCGTACAATTTGGCAGCTTTCCTCCAACAGAGACTCAAGACGGTGTTATATCCATCCCTCTGGCGATGATAGAGATTGCTAATCTTCTACCTGCCCGGGATCAAGCTGCTGGTTTAGTGCCCCTCACCACATCACGGGGGAAAATTATCTGGGTCCATCCGGATCTAGTACCTGAAGTGACTCAGTCCGCTCCGCCTTCTATTCACAAGAAGAAGAGTGGAAAAGTCAGATCCTGCCACACCGTCTCGGCAGATGTGGAAGAAGTCACGGCTGTCGTTACTCGATCTGGAGCACAATCCCAACCCGTGGCTGAGAACTCGACTGATGATCATCCGCCAGCTACCACCGACGCTCCAGCGCCTCATCAGCCTCCGACGACCGACAAGCCTAGGCCGAAGGAGACTCGCTTCGACAAATCCCTCCGAAAAGAGACACCTCAGGGGCTGGAGAGGCCGTACAACTTCGACATCTTAGCGCAATTGGCTAATACACCGGCCAAGTTGTCACTATATGAACTCCTAAGGCTCTCTAAGGACGTTCGTATTGCATTAAGCGAAGCACTCCAAAATGCCGATGCCTATCTGGCTCAATCCAACCTCACCGGGAAGGACTCACCTGTGGATCTCCAGGACAGCGCTTGCACAGGAGCGATGCCCAACATTGTCTTCACTCCGCAGGACATGCTCATCAAAACCAACCTACATGATCGCCCGCTATACTGCACTGGATACTGCGGCGACATAAAGGTGGATCGAATGCACATTGATCCTGGCTCTTCCATAAGCATTATCCCGAAGGGTCTACTACATCATCTCCGCATCCCGATGCATCGCCTGACGCCTATAAGCACCGCCATCAGCAGTTTCAATTCGGGCAGGAGCTACCCTATTGGGAAGATTCGTCTGAAGTGTCAAATTGGCAACCTCCTATCCGAAGTCACCTGCTACGTCATAGATGCAGACATTTCTTACAACATCCTCTTGGGGCGCCCATGGATACACGATTATATGATCGTGCCTTCCACGCTGCACCAGTGCTTCAAATATGTCGACAAACATGGCTTCGTGAGGACGGAATTTGCTGATATCGATCCCTTCAAAGGGGTTGAATCTTACTACTCAGACTCCTGCATGTATGAAAAATCGAAAAAGCACCTTGGTGAAGGAGACGTACAAGCTAGTACCGAGACAGCCACAGGATCAGAAGAGCCTCTGACGATCCACCTCCAAGCTCGCAAACCCGGCAAGTCTGCACCCCTTACTGCCACCCTGCGAAAGGACGCGTTCAGCCTCTCGACGCAAGAGAAGCAGATGATAATCCGGCTGCCAAGGTCCGGCCAAGTGTCGAGACCTACAACGGGGCCACTAACAATCAGACTGCCGAGAGTCGGTCAACCCCAAACGGAGAAGCTCAATCCCTCCGATAGGCCACTGACGAAACACCTTCCCAAGAAGGGTCGTCACCCCGATGCAAGATCTGACACTTCTAGCGAACCAGCCACTCCTCGCTCCACATCAAGTGCCAAACGGGGGGTCGCTAGTCTGCCAACAACTCCACGCTCTGCTCCATCAGCCGAACCTCTGACAATCAAGCTGCCCAGGGCGTCCTCTCAGTCTTCATTTACATAGGGGGTAGCCGAAGAGGAACCGGAGCTAGCCATGTATGTGGCAGCCCACACTGATGTTCCTTCCGCTGATGATATAATCCCCCTAGAAAAGATACCTTACTTCATTAATAAAGGGTTATCTTTGAACTACACCGAGCTAGATAAGCTATGTACAATGTATGCCATGGAACACGGTATAGGCACTCACCTACACACACAGGTGACAAATGTGTACACCGCGATCTAGCTTACTCCAGTAGAAGACACTTACCGAATAATCGAGGGAGGGGACCATCCAATCATCTTCGGCCGGAAGGACGACCCGCATCCCTTCACCATAGAGGAAACCGACTTCGGGTCAGATGCTGGAAGACTGCCTCTGTATCTCTATAGCCCCCAATCCAAATATCTCATACAGAAACAGGGGTATGATCTGGAGACGACGCCAGGTTTGAACTACGGCACTGGGCGATGATTACCTTTGAAGCTGCCAGTCCCGACGGGCAAACCACGGGACTACTATAGCAAAACTCGATGCGGGTTAGGGTATGTAACGCCTACTATGACCCCTGAGAGTTCAGATGAAGAATGCGACTGGCAGTCACATTCAACCGGGTCACCAACTTCTGTCTCGGATACCAGCATCGGAGACGTGTTCAGACAAGTCTTGTCAGTCAACATGGCATTCGCCGACGCTTACGAAGAAGACGAAGACATCCCCGAGATCCTCGAGCTAGAGCCGTAGGCCCAGCAATTGGATGCACAATAGGAAAAATAGTTCGAACTGAGAGAACCTCCTACTGAAGATGAAGTCATACAGGTTGACCTCGGCAGCGAATCTTCTCAAAAACCAATTTTCGTCAGTAAAAGCCTAGCAAACGAAGAGCGGAAGTCGCTGCTAGAACTTGTCAGAGAATACATTGATGTGTTCGCCTGGAGCTATGAAGACATGCCAGGGTTAAATCCCGACATTGTCCTTCACAAACTCAAAATCCGGCCGGATGTGAAGCCAGTCAAGCAACAACAACGACACTTCCGCCCAAGCGTCATGGATGCAATCGAAGCCGAGGTCAACAAACTAATAGCCAGCGGCTTCATTCGTGAGGAACGACATCCGGATTGGGTCGCCAACATAGTTCCAGTCCTCAAGAAGAATGGGAAGATCCGAATCTGCATCGACTTCCGCAATCTGAATGAGGCATGTCCGAAAGACGAATTCCCCCTCCTTATCACAGACATCATGATTGACAACACATGCGGTTTCGAACGTATGTCATTCATGGATGGCTTCTCGGGGTACAACCAAATCAAAATGTCTCTTGATGATGAAAAGCATACATCATTCCGAACACCAATTGGCACATACTGCTACACAGTCATGCCTTTCGGTTTGAAGAATACCGGCACCACATATCAAAGAGCCATAAGCATCATCTTCAGAGACCACTTACGCAAGACAGTGGAGTGCTATGTTGACGATATAGCCGTTAAGAGTCACTGCAAGGCAGACCATCTGCAGGATCTAAGGACGGTATTTGACCTAATGCGAGCGCACAATTTGAAAATGAACCCTACGAAGTCCTTTCTGGGCGTATCCAGCGGGAAGTTCTTGGGCTTCATCATCACTGCATAGGGTATCCATGTAGACCCTGAGAAGACGAAAGCAATCATGGAGATGGGTCCCCCGAGAAATCTCCGCGAACTCAGAGGCCTTCAAGGGAGGCTAGCTTACATCAGGAGGTTCATTTCCAACCTCTCCGGGCGATGTCGACCATTCACCCATCTCATGAAGAAAGGCGTCTCATTCGTATGGGATGAAGCATGCCAGCGTGCCTTCGACAACATCAAAGAATATTTGTCGAACCCTCCAGTCCTGGTGGCCCCGGTTTCTGGAAAACCATTTCTGCTCTATGTACGAGCAATGGAACACTCCCTCGGGGCTCTGTTGGCACAAAACAACGATGCAGGCTATGAGCAAGCCATATATTACCTCAGCCAAATAATGATTGGGCCAGAGCACCGATACACCGCTATGGAGAAGGAATGCCTTGCCCTGGTGTTCGCCATTCAGAAGACGCGGCACTATATCACGGGACAAACGATACATGTGATCTCATGAGTCAACCCTCTCAGGGTCCTCATAACCAAACCAGGGGCACTCAGCTCTCGCCTCGCTACATGGGCAATATTGCTGTCCCCCTACCACATGATCTTCGTCCCACAAAAGGTGGTCAAAGGTCAAGCCCTGGCAGACTTTTTGGCAGCCCACCCAGGCTCGGAGTCGTCCAGGATATATGAAGAGATCCCAGATGAGGTCGCCGACTCCCATACAACCTCTCACGATGATATATGGCGAATGTTCTTCGACGGCGCTTCGAGAACTGGACCTAAGGGCAATATCGTCGTCGGAGTCGGGATGGTACTGGTTTCTCCTACCGGATTGGTGATCAACCGCGCTTACTCTCTCATGGAACCCTGCTCTAACAATGTGGCCGAGTACAACGCTCTGGTCATTGGCCTCCAACTTACAAAAGAGCTGGGGGTAGAATACCTTGAAGCATACGACGATTCCCAACTAATCGTCAATCAGATCCGGGGCTCATACGAGGTCCGCCACGAAGATATGATCCCTTTTCACCAAATAGCAATTGACATCATCTCGTCGTTCGAGGGGTTCTTCATCGAACATGTCCCCAGACTCCGAAATATCGAAGCTGATGCCCTAGCTGGTCTTGCCGCTTCCCTAGCAGTCCCGAACTATGATCGCCAATCAGTGGATGTGATAGGCCACGAACTGGTCTGTCCCAAGAACAATGTGCAATTCGTGGTGAGTTATTCCGCCCAGACGATCGATGATGCCCTAGACTGGAGACAACCATTCATCGACTTCGTCGTCTACGACATCCTGCCCGAGAGCCCAAAGGAAGCTACTTCCCTCAGACGGCGTTCTCTCAGATTTTTCTACGATACAGAGACAAAAATGCTGTATCGCCGCTCCTACGACAGATTACTGCTTCAGTGTCTGTCAAACGCAGAATCCAAAGAAGCCGTACGAGAAGCTTAGGACGGTGTTTGCGGGGCCCACCAGCCCGGTCCTAAATTGCAAGACCGTCTTCGCCGAATGGGCTACTATTGGCCCACGATGGTGGCAGATACGATAGATTATGCTAGAAAATGCAAAGCCTGCCAAGTCCATGCGGACTTCATTCACCAACCATCCGAATTTCTACATCCGACAGTGGCATCCTGGCCATTCGAAGCATGGAGAATGGATATCATTGGTCTAATCACCCCCACCTTCCTCCTGAGGACATCGCTTCATACTTGCGATCACTGCTTACTTCTCCAAATGGGCGGAAGCTGTCCCACTCGTAGAAGTCAATACTTCAAACGTGATCAGCTTCCTTAAGCATCACGTCATCTACCGTTTTGGACTGCCCCGAAGGATCATCCATGATAATGGTCCACAGTTTGCAAGCCATGCTTTCTATCGGTTTTGCGATAAGCACCGTATTCAGAATATTGCTTCGACACCGTATAACCCGACAGCGAACGGGTTGGCAGAGGCATTCAACAAAACAATCATCAAACTCCTTAAGAAGTTTGTCTCTTCCAACAAATGCGACTGGAACGAGAAGCTCGACGAGTGTTTATGGGCGTACCGTACTACAGTCCGAACAGCTACCGGGAACACACCATTCTCTCTAGTATACGGGAGTGAGGCAGTTCTCCCATTAGAGACTCAAATACCCTCACTCCGCGTCGCCCTTACTTATCAACTAACGACGGATGATAACTACCGACGTCGACTACAAGAGTTAGAGGCCTTAGATGAAAAGCGCCTCCTAGCTCAGCAAAGGATCGAGCTATACCAAGCACGCATCTCAGGAGCCTTCAACAAGAAGGTCAAAATCAGAACATTCTAAGTGGGCGATCTTGTTCTGGCAGTCCGGAGGCCAATGGTCATGACTCACAAGACCGCCGACAAGTTCCAGCCAAAATGGGAAGGTCCATTTGTCATCGAGGCCGTGTTCTCCAACGGTGCTTACCGCCTCGCTAAGCAAAACGGAGACTTGCTCATGTTGCCCGTCAATGGCAAGTTCCTGAAGAAATATTATGTCTAAACAACATTCTCCAGATTATTGAGTCACGTACCCGCTGGTACCACTGAACTCACCCTAATAGTTTTTCAGATTTTCGAGTCATGTACCCGCTGGTACCACTGAACTCGCCCTCGTAATTCTCCAGATTTTCGAGTCATGTACCCGCTGGTGCCCCTGAACTCACACTTTTACAATATCGAGTCATGTACCCGGTGGTGCCTCTGAACTCACATCCCGGTCACTCTTTCAGATAGAAAGTCATGTATGATCAAACCTCTGAACTTTCTTCCTTGAAGAGATCCTCTCTCGTGATCCAATACCCGCACTTCCAGTGCACAAAAAGGGTAAGCGATCCACAAACTTCCAAAACGGCCATGTCCTCATTACCTCTGAGTCGTTCCACTTCCGCCAAAAACAAATCACCCCTACATAGAACTTCCATGTCCTCATTACCTCTGAGTCGTTTTATGTACCCCCTCTTCATTGAGCCCACTCCTGCTATGTCCTCATTACCTCTGAGTGGGAAGGCTCCGTAGAAGAAGCCTTCATATTTGCCATGTCCTCATTACCTCTGAGTAAGTATATCGGTTCCCTTTTCAACCTATTATCTGTACCCATGCCCGGAGTACGACAAGGATAATAGGTCCACAAATGTCCTCTGTTGACCACAAATGTCCTCTGTTGACCACAAATGTCCTCTGTTGACCACAAATATCCTCCGTGAAGTCACTCATGCCATGTCCTCATTACCTATAAGCAGGAAGATTCCACGATAAAACCCTCATGATTGCCATGTCCTCATTACCTCTGAGCAAATATATTGGTTTCCTTTCATCATATTATCCGTATCCTAAGCCAAGGTACGCCAAGGATAATAGGCCCATAAATATCCTCTGCTTAGTTTCTTAGCACAAGCCCACCACCTCATCATGCCCCGGGAGCCCAGCTGCTCTACGGCATTCTTTTTCTCGATACCAAGAGCACCCATGACCACTTTGCCATGGGTGTTCCAGGTATCCTAATCATACTTGTTATCCGTACCTAAAACCAAGGTATGCCATGGATGACGAGTCCACAAACAAGTCCCACGCGCAGGGCAAACACCACTATCATATCACAGGTACAACAAGCAATACAAATGAAGGGTAGAATGGAAAGTACGCTTTATTTGAAGGAAGAAAAAAGTGTTACATATTTCGGGACCACGTCCCTCTCAAAAAAAGAAAATAGGAACAAAACAAAAGAAAGAAAAGCCAACTACATTTCGGCATTACTCAATTCTAGGAGACGGCTTCTCACTGAGGTGGTCCCCCGTTCGATCCGCTGCCGGGCCCGACGCTCAGCCTCCTAGAATAACCGTTCCCCATTATCCAAGCCCAAGAGCGCCTGGCAGTCGTCTTCCAATTTCTTCAGGGCAGCCTCCAGGTCAGTCGAAGCCTGATTAACCCCGTCAGCCTCCTAAATAATTAGCCTCCTGCTATTTCGGGCAGCCTCAAGTTCAGACTCGAAGAAAGTCAACTTCTTCTGAAGCGCAAGGATCTGCGCCTGTGTCCCAGTAATCTCACGAGAGATACAAAAGTACAAGTAGATTCTGGGAAATATTGCTATGGAAGTCTGATCTGAGAACGATTATTTTGTTCCTTGGACCACACGATGATGATGACGAAGAAAACTGCTTGAAGATGAACAACTGGAAGAACTAAATCACCAGAAAGGAATCGATACAATTGGCACTGATGGCACAGTCGAATGCTTTCCTGCTTTGCTTCACCCTGTTCTTGAAGAAAAGTTGAAGAGAAATACTCTGGAAAATCGCTTTGCTCTGAAACTATCTGGTCTCCTAAAATCTTGTACCTCTTTCTTAAAAAAGAAGTCCTTATATAGACTTGTCTTCTGTGCGTAAAAAGCATCAATATTAGATCTCTACGCAGGCTATTAGGATAACTATCACCCGCATACAAAAATTGTCTTCTATGCATGTTGACACGTGTCCCATAATCCAATAAAATAAGGAGAGCACGTACACACGTTCTTCGAGAAGTATAGCATAAAGGGCACGTCAAAAAATCACGTTTCCATATAACTAGGACAAACTGTGCGTAAAAGATGTTGTTAAACATATCCGAGCGTAAAATAGCTCAAAGTAAGCTTCCTGAGTAAAGTAGCTAAAAATAGCCTTAAGCGTAAAGGCTCAAATAAACTCTACGCGCACAAAAAGAGTAGCTGAGATAGCCTTGAGCATAAAAGCTCAAATAACTCTTATACGTAAAGTGGAAGCGATTCCTCAAGCGTAAAGCACCTCATTGGCACGCTAAACAACAAAACTTGTTGGCTTCTGTGCAATCATTTGTCAGAAAATCAAACCTGTCAGAACAGAATCTTTGTGCATTTAATGCAGCATGGACAGCTCATTCCTTGCGTAAACAGCATGGACAGCTCATTCTTCGCATAAAATCTGAATTTAAGACTTGCGTAGAGTTTTGAGTTTGACCCAAGTTTGACCTTTGCGTAAAGTCTAATCCGAAACTGTCTTTGCGTAAATATCTCAACTTTTTTGACTTGGTCTTCAAAATTTATTTACGCTTCTACAAGACCCCCTTCAAAGTTTTCAAATTTTCCTAATATTTGAAATACTTTGAACAGAAGCGTAAAGTTTGGGATATCCAACAGTCATCCGTGTAACTTTAGGGATACCCAACAGTCATCAGCGTAAAGCTAGGGATACTCAATAGTCATTTCAAGAATTCGAATTACCCTTAAGTTTCCTATAAATAGGGCTTCTGTTGAAGAGAGAGAACTTTACTCATATTCTTTATTCCTTATTCTCCTCTTCACTTACATTCAAACCCTTTCGAGCGAATGGCACCCAAGAGCAAAGCAACCACCTCAGCCAAAGGCAAGAAAGTTGCCTCTTCATCGTCGGCAAGATCATCGGAGGAAGTTCACGCCGCCGTAGCACCACTGGAAAAGAACGCCGAGGAGACCCCAAAGATCGACCCAAACGTGGCTCCAGCCATGATAGGTAGAAACCCTATTTTGAGCGAAGATTGCATTGGAGATGATCACCCAAGACCAAACGGAAAAATATGCTCACGTTTATACGTGCCATCGTAAAATCAAAAAATACGCTCATGTTATACGTGCCAGCGTAGAACTTAAAAATACGCCCACGTTATATGTGCGAGCGTGAAAACTGAAAATACGCCCACGCTATACGTACGAGCGTAAAAACTGAAAATACGCCCACGTTATATGTGCGAGAGTAAAATTGAAAAATACGCAGGTCAAAAAACTATATGTTTTTCACATGTAAAACTTTATTCTTTTGAACAGAAGCGTAAAACCAAAAATACGATCACATTATATGTGCGAGCGTAACGTTGAAAATACGTAAGACTGTATTTTTCACACGTAAAACTTTATTCTTTTGAACAGAAAAAAGTACGCGTAAAAATTTTTATTTTTAGACTGCGTAAAACTCTTGCATAAAATAAATTCTCTTAAAAAATATAGAACTTTTTACGCATAAAACTCATGTATAGCCATTTGCGTAGAGTTTGAATTTTGCATAGAGTTCATACTTAAAATTATTAACTTGATTTTTCTTGTTGAACTTCTTTTGCTGTGGACTTGGGGGCCCATCCTCTCTCTGAGGTATTTGGCTCACCGGCTGGTATTCTGGGATCAAATTATCTGGAGAATTTATCCCATGTCGAGTTTTCGCAAACCGACAAGCAGTATCCCCAAGAAAGACATCAGTTGACAGCTGCTCAAGGAGATAGAATGTTGTTGTCTCTGATGAACGGAGAACTATTGACATCACTGGATGGCCAGCATTATTTGAAGCCTGCATTCATGTTCGGGGATGGAATTGACTTCAAATCTCAGACAAACACCAAGAAGGAGTCTTGGGTGTTCAAATTTGGGGAAAATGGCGATGTATCTCCCATCAATGCCAAGAGATTATCCCCTTTCCTCTTTTGTTCATGCTACTCATCCGAGACGGATGATCTGGAATCTGACTCCCAACAGTCATGGAAGACCGAGGAGAATCATATTCAAAAGAGATGAAAACCAGATGGGCTACTACTCAAGTACTCCCAATGGTAGTGCATTCCTTTCTCAGGCTTGTTGCCTAGATTTACACCAGGTGAAGGCTCATCTCTGATCCAACCAGTGCAGATACCAATGTTTATAAACAAGTTTATGAACGCTTCAGTACTGTATCCCCAGGTTAACCTGTCACGAACCGTACCCCTATTTTTTTAAACGGATGCGAGCGCGTCCAAGCCAGCCTACGCCGCAGAGTCGGCGGTAGAACGATGTATAGCCACAAAGCTCAAAATCACAAGTAATGATCATTCACAAGATTAATTTAATTTACAATGATCATAAGTTTTACATTTGCAAAAAAATATAAACTTGTACAAATATTGAATGACTATAACTCGACTATCTAGCTAGTCTCTAGGCTTTTGTCTGCAAGTACCCCCGTATCTCCCATGCTAAGTGAATCCACGGTTAACCTGAAAAATATTAGTTTCCAGTCAGGAATGGAACGAGTATAATTCACTGAATGCAGTTTCAATATATAAAAATGACTATATAACAGAGGTTAGCTTTTATACATATGATTTATAAAAATAAAATAAAAAAGATAGAATAAAATTGAATACCAAGAACAGAAAATAAAATACAATAAATACTCACCAACTGACCGACTGAAGTACCTTTGATATGTGATCGGTCTTGGGACAATTATGCGACACGGTCTACACGGTCTAAAGTTACACGGTCTACAGTTACACGGTCTACACGAAATACTATAATAAAGAAATACTGTCTACAAAAATAATAATCACGGTCTACACGATCTATAAAGTATAAATGCAATAATAATCATGGACTACACGATCTACACAGTATAAATGCAATAATAATCACGGTCTACATGGTCTACACGGTCTAAAGTCAGATCACACATCGTTGGTACTTCACCCTCCTGACACAACAAGGAACAAATCAACATAAACTAAAATCACATATCTATCTACTAACAATGACGTATAGTAAACATCAATACTGAAAACAAACAATAAACTGTACTCGTTTGTGGTCCTTTGCTGGTGAAACCGACAATCCAAACCATTCAGTGTACCACAATAGTCCAAACTCGTACAACAGTCTCCGGATGCTGAAATAAACATTATTAATGTGCTCAAAATGGTCAAAATAGTTAGAATTGTCTGTACTTAAGTCTAATTCTGGACACAGGGGCAAAACGGTAATTTTGGGTCAAAACGGTGTCCACCGTTGGACCCATTTTGCACCGAAAAGTGTGCCAGAGTCAATGATCCCTAAAGTCGTCAAACTACCAGTCTATGGATTCTTTTTGATGACACGAACTCAACCGTATGTCCAAAGTTGGATTCTGGCGGCCCGTGCATAAAATCGCCCGTTGAATCGGACCGTAGGGCCCACAAAACGGCGATCCGATCAACTATCTCAGAATTGGACCAAACTTGGCATACAAGACCAGAAAAATGATACGGTCATGTTGGCACAAGTTTCGTCTCGATCTGACGAACGTGCATAAAGTAATTGAAAATTTTGCACAGAGACCGATACGGTAAATTTTGACGGATACGCATCAAATTCGTCGTGCACACGCAACCAATTTAAATTTCGTCAAAGCCCACATCTCCATAAAGCCATTACGCATCTTTCGATGCTTTCAGTTTGTAACCACGTCGCCCGGATTGGCGGGACGCACGTCGTATCGAAGGATTTTCTAGATTTTTACTATTTTTAAAAAAGGTTTTTCTTGATCTTTAAAATGATTTAACCTTCTATTTAATCAACTAGAATTAAATCTACCAGTATGTTTTTAATCTCATATATGTAGTCTATAAGTCTATTCAAATAGATTTTCGAATTGGTCTATGGATTGGCGAGAAATTGCCTTCCAAGTCGAGTGTTTGGACTGCTATACGTCCTATTTTTGGGCCGATTTTCTCTCGATTTTGTGCCAAAATTTTGATCGATCAAAGGTAGATATTTGAAAAGTAATTGAACAGAGTAAATGGGGGTTGTGTCGGGATCGTACCTAACAAATTCGTTCGTGATTTGGTGAAGCGACTAGGGAGATATCGCGTCAATAACTCACTGCGCTCCTGCCATTCGCTGCTGTTGTTGAACCTCTGTTTTGTATCCGTGCGCAGTTGTCGCCGTGGCCGTGTGCGATCGTGCCCGACGACCGCCGGCTGTCCCGTGGTGGCGCAGCAGCAGCGCGCGCGGCCAGAGGCTGAGCGTAAGGTTAGGGTTTAGGGTTTGCGCGTGACTTCCTCTTCTTTCTCGTTCTCGGGTTTTTATATATACACTCGTATATTGGGGTTGAGTGGTTCTGCTGGGTTCGGGTAGGGGAGTTCAAGTGGGTTCAGGTAGGGAGAGTTTAAGTGGATTCCGATAAGGGAGTTCAAGTGGGTTCGGGTAGGGAGAGTTTAAGTGGGTTGTATTTGTTGTTTTGCTTTATTCATTATATCTTCTTTTCTTATATATATATATATTTTTTATTTTTTTTATTTTTTTTCTTTTCTTATATATATATATATATATATATATATATATATACATGGATATGTATATTCATAACAAAATCTATTGATATAAATATATATTTGTAATAAATAAAAGAATACAATATACTTTCTTAAAAATTATCTCAAATATTTAATATATCTTTAATAATATATAAACCATATTACATATAAAAAGCTCTATAAATCAGTCTATATTAAAGCCAATAATAATTATTGATTCTATTTAATGACACAACAAAAATAAATAATAATAATAGAGTCTGGACAACTAAGAATAATTAATGGTAAACATAGTAAATATGGGTGAGCCTGTCATGCTTCCATATCCATTGGTCTACAGAACAATCCTATAAATAATCTAAGATACCATACCAATATTAATGATATTAATATTATTCATATATGTAATTATTTTAGGAACCATTTATTTATCATATTTAAAGTAAGGTAGAGGTATACCTCCTAAATTACGTCGACATGGACGTCTCTAGACGGACTATCTGACTACATAGGCTTGGGCTAGGTTCGTGCTGAAATGGCACAACCGGTTCTTTTGCAAGCCATAAATCTTAATAATAAATAATTAAATTATTTATAGGAGTCGTCACAACTTGGCCTGGTTTTCCTAGTTAGGGTATCGATATGGCTCAAACTTCCCTACCAGGGCTAATACACTGGTCAAAGCACGCCATTGCACTGTCCGTGCCACGATTTTTAGCCATTTTGTACTTCAAAACTCCACCATGGCTAAAGTCCTCTATCGTAATAATTAACTGTTGGCACATTTTATTTTGAGTAATTAACAGCATCTTCGTAGTTTAGTCTTCTGTTCTTCAGATTCAAATATTCTCAGAAGATCTACTACATAGAGTTCTTCCGTTCAAGAGCTTTCTCCTTCTTCCTTGAAGACTGTAGCAGTTACCGACGTTCCCTGCATAAGACGGTGTCTTCCTGCTTAGAGTCTTCGAGTCTGTACTGGTCTAGGTATATCTGTAAACACCTAAGGACGGATGACAGTAAAAAGAACAAGTCAAAAATCAAATAGCTACAGAGCGGTATACCGACGGTATACCGTTTTTGGAATACAGAAAGTTGCTGTGACAAATTATCGGCATACCGGCGGCATGCTCCGGCATACCGACGGTATACCGCTTTTCTTGTCCAGAAAGTTGCTGTGATAAATTGTCGGCATACCGACGACATACCGATGGTATACCGTTTTTAGTAACCCAAAAGTTGCTGTGACAAATTATCGGCATACCGACGGCATGCTCCGGCATACCGGCGGTATACCGTTTTTAGCAACTCAAAACTTGCTGTGACAAATTATCGGCATACCGGCGGCATGCTCCGGCATACCGACGGTATACCGAGTTTCAAATATTTGGTTTTCGAATTGCTCTGACTAGCATTAATGGCCGCATTTAATGCTCTCAAACGGTCATTAATATGACCGTTACCTTTTGGCCGGTATACCGACGGTATGCCGCTGCATACCGACTGCATGCCGGTCTGTCTGTATTCAGAGCATTAAATGCCACCAACTCTTGGTTCACTTATAAAAGAAAGCTCTCTCTCTCTTGAGCTTTCTTACCAACTCTTCCATAAATTTTCCAATAACCAAGAGCTCCACCATTAATACTCTTCCAAGCTTTTTATTGTCATCCTCTCCCAAAGTGCTAGAGTATTAAAGAGTTGTACATTTCGATCTTCACGTGTTAGAAGATCAACAAGTTCTCATTCTCTTTTGTTTGAAGTTGGCGAGCCTTCGTAAGAAAACTCGTGTGTAGAAGTTGGTGAGTCTTCGGATCCAAACTCGTGTTGAAGTTGGCGAGTTCTTCGGATCCAAACTCGTGTGTACTATTTGGTTAAATAGTGCATTAAAGCCAGAGAGAGTTTCGGGACTGGACTGCCTCCAAAGAGGATACCAGGATACATCCTTGCGTTTGCGTTTGATCTTTCTACTCATTACTTTCAATTGTCTTTATTGCATCAATTGTTGTAGTTAATTTTTAATTACCCTATTCACCCTCCCCTCTAAGGTTCTATAATTGGTATCAATGCTTCGTTCTCTTGATTTGGATTTACATCCTTGAGTGATCCATGGCCTCTAACCCTAGCATTAACACGTTTCATAATGAGGGACACTCCACAAATAGGCCTCCCCTATTTGATGGTACCAACTATAACTACTGGAAGATTAGGATGGGCATTTATCTAAAGTCCATAGATTTCAATTTATGGGATTGCGTGATAAATGGCCTTCCTACTCCTTCCAGAGCTATTGAGGATATTGCTTCTGACACCCTTCGGGAGACACTTGCTGAAAACATCAAGAAGCTTGCTTGTCGAGATGCCAAGGCAATGAATGCTCTTTACTGTGCTCTCGACAGTAGTGAATTCAATCGAATCTCTACTTGCAAGACTTCCAATGAGATTTGGAAGTTACTTGAAGTCACACACGAGGGAACTTCACAAGTGAAGGAATCCAAGATCAGTAGACTCACGCAAGAATATGAATCTTTTAAAATGAAGCATGATGAATCTATTGCTAGCATGTTTACTCATTTTGGTGACATTATTAACCCTATCTCTTCTCTTGGAAAGGAATATCCCGCTCATGAAAAGATAAGGAAGATTCTTAGAGGATTGACGAAAGCTTGGAGTCCTAAAGCTACCGCAATCATTGAGGGGAACGATCTAACCGTCATGAACCTAGAGACCCTCATGGGTAAGCTAATGACTCACGAGCTTGACATGAAGGATCAAGAGGAATCCTCCATTCAAGAGAAGGAGAAGGAGAAGGAGAAGACCAAAGAAAAGGAGAAGACTCGTGCTCTCAAAGCATCAAGGTCCTACTCCAAGGATAGCTCTGACGACAATGAGTCGGACGACGATGAAGAAATAGCTCTCACAGCTAAGCACTTCCGGAAGTTCCTAAAGTTCAACAAGGCCAACCGCTCCAACGGGACAATGAAGAAGACCCGGCGTGCTATCAATGCAGAAGACCCGGACACATCAAGAGGGATTGTCCGATGATGCGAAAAGACTCAAGCAAGTACGAGAAGCCTAGCAAGGGAAGCTCGTCCTCCAGAAAGTTCGCCAACACTAGCATTTGGTGTGAAAGCAACGCGAGCGACTCCGACAACGACAAGGAGTGCAAACACAATGCCAACGTCTGTCTCATGGCAACCGATGAGGTACTTGATGATTTTTTCTTAAACACTCTTACCTATGATGATTTGGAGAAAGCCATTCTTGAGTTACATGAAGAACACAAAGGTTTTCGGAATAAATACAAGAAATCTCTTAAGGAGGTTGAGGCTCTTCAACTTGAAATAGAGAGGCTCTCAAGCATCATTATTGATGTGAAGGGAAAATCTCCTATTTCTGACACGGATGAAATAGAGTCTTTGCGACTCAAGTTTCTAGAATCTCTTGACACCATCAAGAAAAGGGATGATGAGATTCTATCCATGAGAAGTGCTTATGAATTTGCTATGCGCAAATGTCAAGATGCTAATAAGAGAGAATACACCACTTCTATTAAGTATAATGATCTTCTTACACGGAGTAGGAATTTAGGTAATAAGAATACCACTCACATGCATGCTCCTAGACACCCTCACACTCATCAAAATGCTAGGCATAACCCTTACATGAACACTACACACAACTCCTTCTCTAACACAAGAAAATGACCTTTTGTTAAGAAGAACACCTCACATCATGCTTTTTACTATCATCATAACACTCATGGTAGAACTTCTCACACTAGAAACTCACATATGCACAATACTCACACTCCTTTTAAATCTTCTTTGATGTACAATTATTGTGGTTTGATCGGACATACTTCTAATTTTTGTTATACAAGGAAACAAGTTGACATAAAAGTGCTTAAATGGGTTCCTAGAACTAACAATCAAGGACCCAAACAATCATGGGTACCAAAATGTTCATCTTCAACTTATGTTGTAGGTGACGAATCCTTCTCATGCTAGAAGCAAGTGGATTCTCGATAGCGGTTGTTCACGGCACATGACCGGTGATGCTTCACTTTTTACAACGCTATCGATGAATAAGGAAGGACACGTCTCCTTCGATAACAATCTTAAAGGTTATATTATTGGAAATGGTAATATCGGTTCTCCTCCTTATCCTTGTATTAATAATTTATGTCTTGTTACTAATCTCAAACATAATCTCCTTAGTATTAGCCATCTTACCGATAATGGCTATGATATCAAGTTTGTTAAACTCAAATGCTACATTACCGATAGCTCCAATGGAACTATTGTGTATGAAGGCATTAGAGAAAACAATATTTATGTTCTTTATCTTGTTGAAGGTACTAACAATGACAGGTGCCTAGTTGTAAAGAACGATGAGAGTTGGCTTTGGCACATGAGGCTTGGACACGCCAACATGGATACCATCTCTCGCCTCGCCTCCAAGAAGCTTGTACGAGGACTTCCTAGTATCCCTTTCAAAAAGGATATGGTATGTGAAGAATGCGAGAAAAGTAAGTTGACTAAGTCATCCTTCAAATCCATCAACTCTGTGAGTACCACTAGACCCCTTCAACTTATTCATATGGATCTTTTCGGGCCTAGTAGAGTAGCTAGCCTTGGTGGCAAACTTTATGCTTTTGTTTTAGTTGATGATTTTTCGAGATTTACTTGGATTATTTTTCTTGCTTACAAAAGTGATACTTTTCGTGAATTTGTTGCTTTTTGTAAACGTGTTCAAAATGAGAAAGGCTTTTCTATCAACAAAATTAGGAGTGATCATGGAGGAGAATTTGATAATGTTGATTTCAAAAGATTTTGTGAAAAGAATGGTTTTGGACATGATTTTGCTTGTCCTCATACTCCTCAATAAAATGGTGTTGTGGAGAGAAAGAATAGAACCCTTGGCGATATGGCCCGGGTTATATTAAACCAATATAAGCTCCCCCAATATTTTTGGGCGGAAGCCGTTAATACGGCGTGTCATGTTATTAATAGAGTCTTAATTAGACCTATTACTAAGAATACTCCTTATGAGCTTTGGTTCAACAAAATTCCTTCTATTGAATATTTCAAAGTTTTTGGTTGCAATTGTTTTATTTTGAATACCAAGGATAACCTAGGCAAGTTTGAAGAAAAAGCCTATGAAGGAATATTCCTTGGATACTCTACTCATAGTAAAGGTTTTCGTGTTTTTAACAAAAGAAGTCTTGTTGTCGAAGAGTCAATCAATGTCTCTTTTAATGAACTCAACTCTTCTACATTTTCCTCTTCTGAGGATATTGATGACATCTCGTTTGTATTGGAGAACTCCTCTATTGAGGATCGTCCTTCTTCATCTAACAATGAAGTTTTGACCCCATCTAAAGAGTCTCCTCCTCTCGAGCCTCCTCCAAAGGATCTCCCAAGAGAATGGATATTTGTCACCAATCATCCTAAGGAGCTTATCATTGGGGATCCTTCCTCAAGTGTTAGCACAAGATCCGCCACTCGTGATCTTTGTGCCAATGTGACTTTTATCTCTCAAATAGAGCCTAAAAATGTTAATGATGCTTTTCTTGATGAATTTTGGATGATAGCTATGCAAGAGGAGCTAAATCAATTTGAGCGAAGCAAGGTTTGGGAACTTGTCCCAAAACCTAGCAATCACCCCATTATTGGAACTAAATGGGTGTTTCGCAACAAACTTAATGAAGATGGGTTAGTGACTCGTAACAAAGCCCGATTGGTTGCTCAAGGCTATAACCAAGAGGAAGGCATTGACTACGACGAAACCTATGCTCCGGTTGCACATCTTGAATCCATTCGTATGCTTTGTGCCTTTGCTTGTTTTAATGACTTTAAGCTATTTCAAATGGATGTTAAAAGTGCTTTTCTAAATGGTATTATTAAAGAGGAAGTTTATGTTAAACACCTCCCGGTTTTGAAGATTTTCAATTTCCTAATCACGTCTTCAAACTCCATAAAGCCCTTTATGGCCTCAAACAAGCTCCACGTGCTTTGTATGAGCGTCTTAGCTCTTTTCTTGTTTCTCACAATTTTTCAAAGGGAAAAGTTGACACCACACTTTTTATTAAATCCCTTGATGGGACTCTCTTATTGGTTCAAATTTATGTTCTGATATTATTTTTGGTTCTACTAACAACACACTTTGTGTAGAATTTGCCAAAGTTATGCAGAAAGAGTTTGAAATGAGTATGATGGATGAACTCTCCTTCTTCTTGGGATTACAAATCAAACAAGGCCCTAAAGGAACCTTCATCAATCAAGCAAAATATACAAAGGACCTCCTCAAGCGTTTCGACCTTGACTCATCCAAATCAATGAGGACTCCTATGGCCACAACGACAAAGCTTGACAGTGATGAAGATGGCACATCAGTCGACATTCGTAAGTATAGAGGTATGATCGGTAGCTTACTCTATTTAACTGCTAGCCGTCCGGATATCATGTTTAGTGTTTGCTTGTGTGCACGATATCAAGCCAATCCAAAGGAATCACATTTGAGTGCCGTTAAGCGCATTTTTCGGTATCTCAAAGGCACCATTAACATGGGTCTTTGGTATCCGAAATCCTCATCCTTTGAGCTTCACGGCTTTTCAGATGTGGATTTTGCCGGATGCAAGATTGACCGCAAAAGCACTAGTGGCACTTGTCAATTC
This sequence comes from Iris pallida, assembly GCA_029216955.1. NCBI lineage: Eukaryota > Viridiplantae > Streptophyta > Magnoliopsida > Asparagales > Iridaceae > Iris > Iris pallida. The sequence goes on from JANAVB010009596.1 coordinate 43,727,575, forward strand.
CTCGGGAAGTCCTTGGTATCGTGGTTTAGTAAGAAGCAAAACTCTGTTGCTCTTTCAACCACTAAGGCAGAGTACATTGCGGCTGGTTGTTGTTGTGCACAAATTCTTTGGATGTCACAAACACTTTTAGATTATGGCATTTCTCATTCTTGCACCCCTATTAAATGTGATAACACTAGCTCTATCAATCTCACGAAAAACCCGATTTGTCACTCACGCACGAAGCAGATTGAAATTAGACACCATTTTCTTCGTGACCATCAGTAAAAAGGAGATATCCGTCTTGAATTTATTGATACTACCTATCAATTAGCCGATATCTTCACTAAGCCTCTCCCGGAAGATCGCTTCTCTTTCCTTTGCCGTGAACTAGGCATTTTGTCCTTTGATCCTTAGTCCCATTCGGCCGGCACACCGACGGTATACTATGGTATACCGGCGGCATGTCGTTTTTCTAAGCAGAATTATGTTATGTTTCGAAACTCGGCATACGGTCGGTACACGTCGGCATACCGCCGGTATGCCGGATGGAGGCAGACAGGACACGTACTCTGAGATCCGGGCCCACTTTTTTATCTCTCTTCCATTATTCTTTTTATCATATCTTTATTCCCTCTCATCCATCCCATCCCTCTTAACTACCCATCTCCTCAACTCCCTTCCTATTTATTACTCTTCACATCACTTCCCCCTTTCTCTCCTCTTTTTACTCCACTCTCATTAATTCTTCCCATCACCTTTTCATCTCCCTACTTTAATCCTCCTCTACAATCGTTCCCTCCCTACCCCCCCTTTCAAACTCATCTCTTCATCTTCCTCTTCTACTTTAAAAACCCTCTTTCTTCCATCTCCTCTCTACTACTTCTCTTCCACACCCAAGCACCAAATTCCTCTACATGGCAAACCCTAAGCGCCCCCGATCCTCCTCTTCCTCCATGTTCAACCCCTTCGTCCCGGTGGCGCTACCTACCGGCTATGACCAACGCGTCTTCTCCAACTCTCTGGCGGCCGACCTTTGGTTCCAGCACTTCGTCCATCACAACGTGTTCAAGGGACGGGCGATCAACTGGAACCTCTTCCCCGGTCACGTCCCTCTATTTGACGATGCCGGTCTCTCCACTCTTCTTCGGCGCCAAATTCCTGTCTACCCCGCTGCTGTCCGACTTTTCTATTGCAACATGCGAGGGGATAACGACGATCCATCCGCCATTCAATCTATGGTCAATGACCGCCACTTCCGTCTTACTTCTCGGGAAGTGGGGAACATCTTATGCATCCCGGACAAAGGGGAAGCATTACCATCTTTGGGTGCTCTCAACTCCTCGGCAGCGTCACCTTTCGACGAATTATGTCGTATCATCTGCAAGGGTCCCAACCCTCCTGCCATCCCGGCCCTCTCTGTCCAGCTGGAGCCGTTTTACTACGAGCTCCATCGGATCGTATGCCACACTCTTTTTCCTAAGGGTGGAAACTATGACGCCATCACCGGTGATGCCCTCGTCTGTATGTATCATCTCTATGCCCGGAAGCGTTTCTCCTTCCCGAAGACTCTTCTTCTGCAATTCCGGCGTGTCTTGCCTTCGGGGAAGCAGAATCTCTACTATGGCTCTTTTATCACTCTGCTTATGGAGGCCAAACATGTTGACCTGTCTCTCTGCTCCTTGGATGGCGTCCCCTCATATCTTGCTGTCTCCCGTACCCTTGTTGGCGCCTCTACTTCCCGTGCCTCATCTTCCCAAGAGCAACCGGCATCCACTCCTACTGCTCCCACATCTACCCCTCCTACTTCGGGCCATTATATGCCGCTCACTCAGCAGCACTTTGATCTGCGGATGGTCCAGGCAGAAGAGCAGATGCGGGCCCACACTCGTGGCCTTGGCACCCTGATCCAGTCTCGTTTCCACGATCAGGGGTATTTTATTCAGCGTACTCTGCAAGACCGAGATGCCTTTCTGGATCTTAATCTTCAGGATCCCATGTACACGGCCCCGCGTTTCTCTGACCCAAATGCCTATGGGTTTATGTACCCTGACGGCATTGATCCTTTTGGCGCCTTCCAGCAAGCTCAGGATGATGATGATGATGATCCGGCTGAGGATTAGGGATGGACTTCCCATTGGTGATGGTTTCGGTTTTTGAGTGTTTCTAGTTTTTATGTGTTTGTCTTTATGTTGTCTTTTGTGGTCCTTCGGGGACCGGTGTGTGGTTGTTACCAGTTGTTTGCTGTCCTTCGGGGACTTTATCTATGGTTGTCCGGCTCTCGTTGTGGAGAGTCTTTATTTTATCACTATGATATGTATGGGTCCAGTATGTATTCGCTTCCTACTTCAATATATTAATGCATGCTTCTCTTTATATACTCGTGTCATTTTTATTATGCACTGTTTCTATTGATTATTCCCATCTTTGACTAAGTGACAAAGGGGGAGAAATCGTATTGAGGGGGAGCTGTCTACCTACGGGGGAGCTCCTCCCTGAAGATGCTATCTCTCTATTTTGTCAATTATCAAAATGGGGGAGTTTGTTGGCACATTTTATTTTGAATAATTAACAACATCTTCGTAGTTTAGTCTTCTGTTCTTCAGATTCAAACATTCTCAGAAGATCTACTACATGGAGTTCTTCTGTTCAAGAGCTTTCTCCTTCTTCCTTGAAGACTGTAGCAGTTACCGACGTTCCCTACATAAGACGGTGTCTTCCTGCTTAGAGTCTTCGAGTCTGTACTGGTCTAGGTATATCTGTAAACACCTAAGGATGGATGACAGTAAAAAGAACAAGTCAAAAATCAAATAGCTACACAGCGGCATACCGGCGGTATGCTCCGACATACCGACGGTATACCATTTTTGGAATACAAAAAGTTGCTGTGACAAATTGTCGGCATACCGGTGGCATGCTCCGGCATACCGGCGGTATACCGCTTTTCTTGTCCAGAAAGTTGCTGTGACAAATTGTCGGCATACCTACGGCATGCTCCGGCATACCGACGGTATACCGTTTTTAGCAACCCAAAAGTTGCTGTGACAAATTGTCGGCATACCGACGGCATGCCCCGGCATACCGGCGGTATACCATTTTTAGCAACTCAAAACTTACTGTGACAAATTATCGGCATACCGGCGGCATGCTCCGGCATACCGGCGGTATACCGAGTTTCAAATATTTGGTTTTCGAATTGCTCTGACTAGCATTAATGGCCGCATTTAATGCTCTCAAACGGTCATTAATATGACCGTTACCTTTTGGCCGGTATACCGACGGTATGCCGCTGCATACCGACGGCATGCCGGTCTGTCTGTATTGAGAGCATTAAATGCCACCAACTCTTGGTTCACTTATAAAAGAAAGCTCTCTCTCTCTTGAGCTTTCTTACCAACTCTTCCATAAATTTTCCAACAACCAAGAGCTCCACCATTAATACTCTTCCAAGCTTTTCATTGTCATCCGCTCCCAAAGTGCTAGAGTATTAAAGAGTTGTACATTTCGATCTTCACGTGTTAGAAGATCAACAAGTTCTCATTCTCTTTTGTTTGAAGTTGGCGAGCCTTCGTAAGAAAACTCGTGTGTAGAAGTTGGCGAGTCTTCGGATCCAAACTCGTGTTGAAGTTGGCGAGTTCTTCGGATCCAAACTCGTGTGTACTATTTGGTTAAATAGTGGCTTAAAGTCGGAGAGAGTTCCGGGACTGGACTGCCTCAAAAGATGATACCAGGATACATCCTTGCGTTTGCGTTTGATCTTTCTACTCATTACTTTCAATTGTCTTTATTGCATCAATTGTTGTAGTTAATTTTTAATTACCCTATTCACCCCCCTATAGGGTTCTACATTAACTAAATAATTATTTATAAAAATTCTAAAAACCATCATTTAATTCAAATAAATAAATAAAAATATATTATCAAAATTTTGGGAAGACGGGTTGCAAATCTACCCACCTTAAAATAATTTCGTCCTCGAAATTTAAGGAACGAGTCCATCCGCTAGGATAGAATACGGTTTCCATTTGCTATCATATATTCTCATGGTCATTTCGTACTACGAATCCTTAAAGATTTCTACCCACTTTTGGTCATACTACTCCCTCAAAATTATGTCACTAAAATTTATAATCATCCAACTGATTGCTAAAATTGCTACCAATAGATATCTACTACACATGGAACCTATAACCAAAATTTAACAAGCGACAAATACACACAAGTAGCTAAAAAATATTGGTAAAGTTTAATAAGCATGACCAGACGTCACTCTGCAATAAGAAGGATAAGAAGATTAATCGGAAGCAATTATGAAGTTTCAAGAGCGATAGAGAGTATCCACTGATGAAGATAGGAAGTCTATGAACCATTGACTCATTTGCTAGAGGGGGCTACTCTATTCTAGTCACTTGCAAAATCAAAGTGTAGCACCCAGTTTCTAAAATAAGAGTAATTTTGAAATTTTGTAATTATAATCATTTAATAGTGATATTAAAACCATGTTATGATTTTTGGTAATTTTTAGTTAATTTAAAACTATTTAAAATCATGACTTGTGATTTTGATGATTGACTAGTGTAACCCTAGAGTTTGGCTAAGCCTAGAGACTAACCATGAACAAGGGAGCCTAGTCATGTGATTAGGATGACTAATTACAACTTTTTAGCCTAAGGATATTTTGGTCATTTTGACAATTTTGTGAAATTGTAATCTTGATTAATTAAATATTGTGCTAATCTTTTAGTTAAGCCTTAACCTAGAAGTTTAATCTAACCTAGATTAGTCATGAGGTTAGAACATTCCTACTAAGTGCCAAGGTTAGTAATATCTAGATATTATTCTAGTAGAATATTTTTCTTAGGATATTTGTGAAAAAGAAAGCTTTGAACCAATAGGAAGGCTTAAAATTGGGTGGAATGATCTTAGCCACTCATCTATACCTAAACAAACCCTAATTCCCTTAGATGACCAGCCATCAAGTGCCCCCCTTCCTATAAAGCATCCTTAAGAAGGCCTTTGCCTCTTTTTACAATTTCTTAAAACCCTACTTTGTTCTTCCCTAATCTTCTCCCATATATCCAAATTGAGCCCAAATTGAGTCAAATCAATTGCATCATCATCCCCAACATTAGAGAAGACTTGTGGGTGCTTGCTAGCGAGGTTTGAGGACGTTTGAATAGTAGAAAATCGAGGAAGACGTCAAGTCGAGGCTCTTTACATTGAGTTTGAACACTCAATAGGTAAAACCTATCAAACCCTAATAAATTCCCAATTTCCTTCCATGGATGCATTCATCTAGGTATGCCCTAGCTGTGGGTCAAGTTTGGTAGCAAATGGCATCCATTTAGTGTCAGTATCGGACACGTATCAGTGTCCTTGAATAAGTGTTTGATGAATTGCCTCTAAGGATTAAATGTTGTTTAATTTAAATTCTATTTTAATGAGATTATAGCCCTATATGTGTAGGTCATGAAACCCTAACTCTGAGCACACTTCATGTACCTTTTCGTGTCCAAAATTAGACACGAACACGTGTACGAGGTCACGATTCACTGTCCTGCTACCTCTTGTCCAGTTCTCACTGGATACGACACGAGACACCACCATTATTGGTCAACACCTAGGGGAAATATCTGACATGCCATCCACAAAGTTTCAGAGGGCCTCGTGTCGTATCGGACAAGCAATCGCGTGAGCATGCAATTTGTACTGCACTGTACGAGCGTGCAAGTGCTGTCCGATACGGGCTTCGTGTCCTTCGTGGACACGTCGTAACGACGTTTCAGGGACACGTTTGGGTAGGCCATCACAAGGAGAACCTAGGGACACGAGCATGAGCTCTCTAGTATAGTGTGTCGTGTCCTGGGACACTCGATACATCAGCACGAGGCAGTGCATGCACTGTCCTCTGATGCTGGGTTTGACACATTATCTGACACTTCGTGTCCACTTATCTGGACACGAATACACCTCGTTGACACGTTTAAAAATGAGGAACACTCCTACGCACCTGATTTTGGATTTTGTAAGAATTTAGGTTTAAATTTGAGTTCGAAATTGAAATATAACAGTGGGTTATGTATGAACTGATACATGTTGTTGTATTTCGAAATGAGATATGTTTGGGGATTTCAAATTTGATTTTATCCATTATCTAGGTTTTACAGTGGTTTACAAAGGATTGGGTTTATGTTTTGGTTTGGTTTTTCAAATATTTGCATTCGAGTAAACTGTTATGTATTTATTGATTTCATGTTAAAACCTAAAAATTTTCCTTATTATTAAAACCTGTGAACTGGGATTACCAGATATGTATAAACCTGAGAATGAAAATGGCTTTGGGAAAACAACTGAGTTTGAGTTTGATCTTTAAATCCTGGGATTGGGATATGGATTTCGGTTATCTTAACAGTGAACTGATTATAAATGCTAATATATGAACTAGAGATTGGGATTTGATTAATGCATTGCATGCTAAATTTTAAACTAAAACCTAAGTTTTATTGATATGTTTAACCTGAGATTTCAAATCTCAGTTTGAAAGTTCAATATGAGTTGAATTGATGAATAAAAAATCTGAGAATTGAGTGTTGGTTTTGTTTTAGAAAACTGAAATTTATGTTAACTGAGATTTGTATCTTTCAATGAAACCTGAAAACTTAGAATGGAAATGGGGGTTTGTTCAAGAAAACCGAGATTGGTTTGTTCATAAAACTGAGATTATACTGTTATATGCACTTATTTTCTGAAATTCCTAAGATTCATTTCCCCTTTGACATGTTATGTGTTTTTCATAAATAAATTCCTTTATTTATTGTGTATCTGGGAAAATTACAACTGTGAGAATTTGATCTAGAAGACGATCACTTTATCCCTTGGACTATGCGAAGAAGAAAAGCTCTCAAAATTTTGACAGTAGATAACTATGTATCTCTCCAATGAATGAGAAAAAGAACTCTATTTATAGAGTCAAAAATAATAACTGAAAAGATAACTGTCTTCACAGCCTGTGCTTAGTTGAAAATCACGCAGGATTTAACATATGCAAGGTTGTGAGCAGTTACTGGACGTCGCCTGTAACTGTTGGACACATGGCAATCATGTATGAGTCGTATGCAAGTTACAGGACACGCAGGCGAGAGATCGGTGGCATGGCTGCCACATACTCCAATTTGATGAAATCTACGCAGACTTGTTGAAGATGAAATCCACGCAGACTCGGGGTAGAAAGCTTCAAAATCCACGCAAACTTGGGGCAAGAAGCTTCAGAATCCACGCAGACTTGGTGAAGACGAAATCCACGCAGACTCGGGGTAGAAAGCTTCAAAAATTCACGTAAACTTGGGGCAAGAAGCTTAAGAATCCACGCAGACTTGATAAAGAAAACTTCAGAATCCACGCAGACTTGAGGAAGAAAACTTCAGAATCCACGCAGATTTGAGTGAAAACTCAAAATACACGCAGACTTGGGATAGAACTGCCAGCTGTCTTGATTCAGCGTGCCTCGACTGACACAAAATCTCTGGCAGTGATTGCTTTTGTCAGTCACATTAAATAACAAAAAGCTCTTTTGGTACGCCAACTTGACGAAGGTTGAGTCTTGCTGAAGAAGATTTCGAAAATCACGCAATAGACGGCTGTGATCTCTCGAATTCTGTGCATACGTGGCATATGAAGAGACATCCTTCGACTGTTGTGCTGTCAGTCATAATTACTCTCTGACAAATGATGAGCTGTCTCTCCAGCGTGATTTGTAAATATTGTCCTGATCAACTGAGCGTGACTTTTGACTCTGTCCTGATCAACTCAGCGTGACTGTCATTTTTAAAGGCCTACAAGACCCCGTCAAAGTTTTCGAAAAATTGAAAAGACTTCAAAATTTTTGAAATACTTTAAAAATAAGATGATAAAATGAAATCAATCATGCTGAGATGACTTCAAATTTTTCGGAAGTCGGAAAGACTTCGAAGTTCTTTGAGAATATCCAAATGAACTTATTAAATGTCATGATGACTCTTCATTTTTCGAGACTGATTACATCCAGTTTATGGTAGAATATGAACCGCCGGCGAGCTCTGTTATATAAACAGGGAGAGGATTCATTTAATCTTCATCTTACGTCAACATGACACCAAAAGAGAAAGCTGAGGAAGAAGCACGTAAGTTGGGCTTTTGTTCCCATGGTGACCCCACTTTTGGGGGTGAAGAGCCAGAGCCCCTTGTCTTCGAACTCAAAGATGATCCCTTGCAACTAGCCAAGAATTTCTTGAGCTATTTTGGCTTAGATGGCTCGTTCTCTTCTGATGGGCGCAGCCTCATAAAGCAGTGTGAAATGTTGAAGGCTCTGTTACACCGCATGGGGGTCAAAAGCGTAGAAGAACTAGGCATTAAGCTCAGTCGCTCTGGAAAATAGAGCGTGTCTTTTGTGCTTTTGTTGCACTCTTTTTGTTTTGTCTTTTGTAAGGCCATCAGTGCCTGTCTTGAAGAATGAAGTACAACTTCTGTATTTAATCTGCGTGCATTAATGAAGAATATTAATTAGCACCCTTTGACTATTTCCAATGTTGCTCTGTCTTCCAAAGCACACGTAACACTCATTCCACGATTTACGAGCGCTATTTATGCGGATCTTTTCCAAGAATAGACTTGTACTTTGCCCTTTAAATAGATAGAAGAGTTTCACAGATACTCATCTCCCATTCCTCTTCTTCTTCTCTGAGAATGAAATTTTTGGGAGATTTCACTCTCAAACAGGAAAGCAATGTTTTATAATGTTCGACTTCTGCGCACTGTATCAAACATGAGTTTGCCAATCCTTAGCACCAAACTTGAAGGTAAGTCAGTGTAATACGTGTATTATTTTTGCTGTTGAAGATCGGCTTTCTGTTTCTTGTTTCTGATTTGAACAATACACGCCTGTTTCTGTTTGATAAATGCACGCTGAATGATTTCTGTTGATCTAATCTTTTTCTTCTTAATACTTTTTGCAGAAACTTGGCTGAAAATTTTCTTCAGAACTGGCATTGGGGATGTGGATGCTGTGGAGAATATCCTGCTGACATCTACATCAGGGAGCTCATACGCTTTTGACGCGTAAATCAGACAACTCAGAACTCTTCGTGGGATAGAAGGGTCTTCCTCAGATGGTAGGAAGAGCCTTTATACACGAGAGTTGGATGGTGGAGTCAACTCTACCCCAAGAAATTGGGTAGTAGAGTTCCTTTCACGGGAGAACTAGGAATTGTATCCCAAGGTTTGGATACATTCCTGTCTTCCTTGAGAGGTTACCCCCAATCCACCAGTTGTATTGGCAGCACCACGACTTCGAGCTGCCATACTCTGTGGTTCTCCTTTCGTCTGAGAAAGAAGACCAGAGTTTGATTCCTGCTGATCTGGTCGTGACTGGGACCCAGACAGTCAGGAACTGCCACCAACAACGAACCTGACGGAGAAGGTCCGACGGAGAAGATCCAAAGAAGAAGATAGATCTCTATTAGGTTATTGTTGTGGTGTAGAATGAAAATCCAAGATTTGTAATAGATTTCCATTATGATTTGTAAGAAAGTCTAAGAAAATGTAATAGACTTTTTGTGGTGAAATGAGAATGGAAATGATAATTCTTCTATGCTCAAAGATTTGTATTTGTAGATGAATTGTGGACATGATAGATAATGAAATCTTCTTTTCTGTTTTAGAGTATATGATATTATCAGAGGTATTATGGACGTGATAATATGTAGGAACTCAAAAGAAAATAGATTAATTTCTATGCAGAGGTCAAAAATGACAAATGAGCAAGTAGATTCGGAATTGATTCAGAGGTTATGAAAACGTGATCAATAACGAATCCCCACTTAATAAATTGATAGAAGATCATGAACGGACGAATAAATGAATGGATGAACCGTCAAGTATTAATGAATGTGTGAATCGTCGGATGAACGCAATTAATGGATGGATGAACCGTCGGATGAACGTGACGTTTCATTATTTGTAGAACTTCTGCCTATAAATATAGCAAAAATCTGACAAGAACGAACACTTCTTCTTTCAAACATAAAAATGTCGTCTGAAGAAGCATCCAAGAAAACTGGAATTGCCTCAAAAGTTCAGAAAGGCACTGAAGAACACCCTGCTGATCCAGTTCAATCGAAGAAGACGGAAGCAGGCGAAGGTTCGTCTGCACCCAAGCCACCAAGGGACATTCTGGATTTCCTACTCGAACCAGGAAAGACTGAAGAAGAAGAAGCCATGAGGATGGCTGTTTGCAAGTTCCTCGTGGGTTCTAGCAAGGAGGTTCTCGACTCTTTTGCTAATCACGTCTTCGAGAAGGATGGCAGTGGCCCACATCCAAATGTAGAAAAGAATGATAGTGATCTTCTTTAATATCATGTATCATCATTCATGATAAAAATAAAATAAAAATTTTATTTCTAAACATGAAACTGTCTGATGATTACAAGCATTTACATTTATACATAGTACTTTTTAAGGAATTTGCCATTAATAGGCATCAAAACTTTTCGACCATCCAATTCTGAGAGTTGATAAGCTCCAATTGAGAAAACTTTGCTCACAATATAGGGTCCTTCCCACTTTGCGTCAAATTTGCCCTTGCTCATATGAGTCATAGTCATAGGACGTCCGACTGTTAGAACAAGTTCTCCTTTTTGATACGCCCAAATTTTGACTTTCTTATTAAAAGCTCTTGAAATTCTAGCTTGATAGAATTCAATATTCTGTTGAGCAGATAATCGCTTTTCATCCAGAGCTTCTAATTCTTGAAGTCGAAGACGATCATTATTTTCTGCAGTGAGTTCATTAGCGATTGCTATCCTTAAATAAGGAATTTGAATCTCTAATGGAAGAACAGCTTCGCAACCATACAGCAGAGAGAAGGGTGTACATTTAGTAGCATTACGAACTGTAGTGCGATAAGCCCACAAACATTCACCGAGCTTCTCACTCCAATTACGTTTGTTAGTAGAGACAAACTTCTTTAGGAGTTTGACGATGGTCTTGTTGAAAGCTTCTGCTAATCCGTTAGCTGCCGGATTATATGCGGTAGAAGCCACATTGTTGATCCGGTGATCGTCACAAAATCGAGTAAACTTCTGACTGACGAACTGTGGTCCGTTATCATGAATAATACGTCGAGGAACACCAAATCTGTAGATGACGTGGTGCTTAATAAAGCAAATAACATTGGACGTCTTAACTTCAGACAAAGGAATGGCTTCGGCCCATTTGGAGAAGTAATCGATTATTGCAAGAATAAACTGATGACCCTTAGATGACGGCGGATTGATCGGACCAATAATGTCCATGCCCCAAGCTTCGAAGGGCCATGATTCTGCCGTCGGATGTAGAAATTCCGAAGGTTGATGAATAAAATCCGTATGGATTTGACAAGCTTTACACTTCTTTGCATATTCGATGGCGTCTGATACCATAGTAGGCCAATAATAACCCATACGTCGAATACGGTCTTAAAGTTTTGGTCCAGGCTGATGTGCTCCACAAATTCCATCATGTGCTTCACGAATAATTTGTTGAGCCTCGTCACCGGCAACACATCGAAGAAGTAAACCATCATAGGCTCGACGATATAAGGTCTTTGTTGTATGATTATAATAGAATCGGAATGATCGTCGTCTGATAGATGCTGCTTCACTCGAATCATCCGGAAGAATATCATACAATACAAAATCTAAGAAAGGAAGTCTCCAATCCGTATCCGTATTTTGATTCTCGGCCGAATGACTGAAGATGAATTCCATGCTGGAATCAGATGAAGATGATAAAGATTTACGACTAAATCCAAATCCACTTGTTGTGTTGACGTCATGAGATGTTGATTCTTCAATGTCAACTGGAAGTCCTAGGGTCAGGTTATTTTCAAGATGAAATAATTCTCGATTGCGAACAATAATCATTTGTTGTCGTCTAATTGGGATAGCCAATACCGCTGCAAGATTAGCTAGAGCATCGCTTCTGTGTTACATGCTCGTCTAACATGTTCAATGAAGAATTCTTCAAACGAAGAAGCCATAATTATAGCTGATCTATGATAAGGAACCAGATCTTGATGTCGGACTTCATAAGTACCCCTTATCTGATTGACAATGAGTTTAGAGTCTCCGTACGCCTCCAAATGTTGAATATTTAGATATTTAGCGAGTTAAAGACCAATGAGTAATGCATTGTACTCAGCTACATTGTTTGAACACGGCTGATCGAGAGAATAAGCTCTTTGGATAGCAAGACCTTCTGGCGATACAAGAACGATTCCAACTCCAGCGACAATATCACCATTAGGACTTATCCTTGAAGCTCCATCAAAGAATAGACGCCAAGTAGGATCTTCTTCAGCAATTTGGTTTGAATCTAGGACTTCATCTGGAATTTTGTCATAGAGTTTTGAATCTTCTGGAATTGAATGAGCAGCCAGAAAATCAGCTAAAGCTTGTCCTTTGACTGACTTCTGAGGAATATAATGCATGTCATACTGAACAAGTAGGATTCCCCAGTTAGCTAATCGAGAATTCAAAACACTGGGTTTCTTCATCATGATCCGTATAGGATTGATCCTGGAGATGACATGAATAGTCTGGCCAATGATATAATGTCGTGTCTTTTGAACAGCGAACATCAAGGCTAGACATTCTTTTTCGACCGGTGAATATCGAGGTTCAGCTCCGGTCATAGTACGACTGAGATAGTAGATGGCTTGTTCATGACCATTTTGATTCTTTTGAGCGAGTAATGCACCCAATGAATGACTCATTGCTCGAGTATATAGGAGAAATGGAATTCCTGAAACGGGAGGTACCAATATTGGAGGGCTCATCAGATATTATTTTATATCATCGAATGCTTTCTGACATTCATCATTCCAGACAAAAGAAATACCTTTCTTCATAAGTTTATTGAATGGTCTGCAGCGTCCTGATAAATTAGAGATGAGTCTCCTGATATAAGCGATCCTTCCTTGAAATCCTCGTAGCTCTTTTAAGGTGCGTGGAGGACGCATCTCTTGGATGGCTTTGATCTTCTCGGGATCCACGTGTATACCTTTAGAGGTAATGACGAAGCCGAGAAATTTACCACTAGAGATGCCTAAGAAGGACTTAGTAGGTTTCATCTTTAATTGATGCTTACGCATTAGATCAAATATAGTCTTCAAATCTTGGATATGATCCTCCTTTTGTCGACTTTTGACTGCAATATCATCAACATAGCATTCGACTGTTTTCCGTAAATGTTCACGGAATATAGTGCTCATAGCTCGTTGATAAGTTGCTCCTGCATTCTTGAGACCGAATGGCATAACTGTATAACAGTATGTACCGATCGGCGTTCTGAAAGAAGTGTGCTTCTCGTCATTTGGAAATATTTTAATCTGATTGTATCCAGAATACCCGTCCATGAATGACATCCGTTCAAATCCACAGGTATTATCAATCATGACATCAGTGATTGGTAGAGGGAATTCGTCTTTAGGGCATGCCGCATTGAGATCGCGAAAGTCTATGCGTACTCTGACCTTGCCAGTCTTTTTAAGGACAGGAACTATGTTAGCCACCCAATCGGGATGTTGTTCCTCTCTAATAAACTCGGAGGTTATGAGTTGATTGACTTCAACTTCAATTGCATCCATAATGTCTGGACGAAATCGTCGCTGTTGTTGTTTGACCGGTTTAGCATTCGGCAAGATATTGAGCTTGTGAGTTACAATTTGTGGATCAAGTCCTGGCATATCTTCATAACTCCAAGCGAAGACATCGATGTAGTCACGAATGAGTTTGATCATGTCTTGCTTATCAGGTTCAGAAAGACTTTCACTGATGAATATTGGTTTGGGAGATCCCTCTTCACCAACATCTATTTGAACAAGTTTGTCTTCAGTCGGAGGTTCTTTTTGCTCGAAATGGAACACCCATTGATTATCTAATCTTTGGGCCCATTGTTCCGATTCAGGTAAGATTTCAAACTCTTTTTCGTCTTCATCACTTTCTTCAGAATGGTCAATGGAAATCATGTTGGAAGACAGAAGGTTGCAGTAGAAGTCACCGATACTCGTATCGGAATCCCAAGAAGTGGTACTAGAAGAATCAGATCTCTTATCTTCGTCAGACTCGGGATCTTCATGGATAATATTGATAAAAGGAGTAGGAGCTATATAGCCCAGTCCGTATTTCGTCCTTCCATATTTCAGAGGAGGAATACGAACAGGCATTTTTCTTCCCTTTCCACTATTGAGGCCAGTCCTGAAGTCATAGCCTATATTTTTGATGATGTCTTTAGATTGCTGACTATAACGACGTAGTTGTAATCTTCCAGTATCATCATTTTTGTCTTCATCTTCTAAATCAGAAGGACTTTGGGGCCCTTTATAGAAGAATATTGGAATGTCTCCTGGCTTTCTGCTGGGAACTAGAAAGTATGAAGATTGTACAGGTTCTAGGGATACATCTGTATGAACAGTCTGTACAACCCCTATGGTTATTGCGTTCAAGTCATCTAACAAATGTAAATAACTATGAACATAATTACACACATCAGCATACTGCAAAGATGGAGACTTTTTATTAAATGTAAAAGCAGCAGTATTTACATTGGGAGAAGGCTGAGCCTTAGAGATTTTAGCCAAGTCAATGACTAAAGGGGGAGAAGAAGAACGAGAAGAAGCGTTGTTTCGATTAAGATCGATAACAAATGGCTCAGAAGAGGTGAGCTCCCTTGAAGTTTGAGATGGAAGAATAATTTGCCCTCCAACTGGAATTAGCAGAGTATCCTGTTTCATATGTGGAGATGCAGGAATTATAGTACGTCCACTGACAGGAATAATCATTGTGTCTTGAGCAAACGACTGAGGTAACGGAGAAATCCGTCCACTCACCGGAATGATGAAAGAACCTTCTTCAGAGAGTTTGAGAGATTGTTGCTGAATAGTTCGACCTTTAACAGGAATTATTAAGGTCTCACTTTGTGAATCCTCTTTCTCCATAGCTTGTATAACCCTTGTATACTCTTTTTTGTACATTCGGGAATCATTGAAATAAGCTTCAACCCCATGGAAGGGATTTATATCAGCAACTTCTTTTTGTACTCTTCCATTGCTATCAATGTATTTAAAATACTGATGAAGAGTAGAAGGCACCACATTATTTTCATGAAGAAAGGGCCTCCTCAGAAGAAGATTATAGGATCCCACGATCTCGATCACATAGAAAGTGACTTTGGATCTGAAATCGCCTATCTGAAGCTTCAGATGAATCTTTTCCAAAGGCTCGCTTCGGCTTTGATTGAATCCCAGGATAGTAGTAACCGTCTTAGAGAGCTTGTGAAGAGGGATTTTTAGTTCATCCAACAGACTCTTTGGCATTATGCTTATAGCAGACCCTGGATCAATGAGGATACGATCTATCTTTATTGTATCGATATAACCGGTGTAGTAGAGAGGCCGATCATGTCGATTATCCTCCAATAGCATATTGTCTTGTGTAAAGGTGATATTTGGGATAATCTCCAATACACTGTTGCAATGTAAGCAAGTGGCAGGTTCTGCATCTGGCTTCTTCAATTGTGCAAGACAAGAGTCAGCTTGTAGAAGTGCTTCACTTAATGTCTCTCGAGTCTCTTTGGAAAGACGTAGAAGTTCAAAGAGGGACATTCTAGCTGGAGTATTAGCAAGCTGAGCTAAAATGTCGAAATTATAAGGCTTCTGAAGTTCAAGAGGAGAGGACTTCTTGATTGGCTTATCAAACCGAGCCTGTTGTTTGCCTTTCTCCAGAGCTGTAGGCTTGGGAGGAACAGGTTCAGTGGATGATTCTTCTTCAGGAGGAACATTAGAAGCATCTTTATCAGCTGGAGGGATATCAAGAGGATCCTCAGGATTTTTGGAATAATCCTTTAGATAAGGTTTCCCCGTTCGAGTAGCACTAACAAGTGCTTCTTCTTTCTCTTTTGGCTCTGTATCAGGAATAGATCCAAGAGAAGTCATATGACATGACTTAATCTTTCCAGCCTTCTTGGACTTTCGAGAAGTAGTCTTTTGAGGAGAAGGTGATTCAAAATCTGCCACTAGATCAGGATGGATCCACATGATTTCTCCAGTTTCCAAAGTGATTGGCACTAATCCTTCAGACTGTGGAGGAAAAAGATTCACTATGTCAAGAGTTGCCTTTGGAATAGGAACGATCCCACTTTCAAGGAGTTGAGGAGGGAAATCTCCAAATTGCATAGAGATGACGTTGGAGGTGACGGTCTTCTCTTTTGGAGTAAGAGAGATAGCTCCAGATTTAATCATTTCTTGGATCTTTCCTTTCAGTACATAACATGTACCAATTGTATGACCCAGCATTCTGTGATATGGGCAGTATTTGGGATGATCTGTTTTACCAGCTTCATCAGGTTTCTTGATCTCAGGTAATTATATCTTATTACCTTTCAGCAGACATTCAAAGATACCAAGGACATCGTCGTCATCGAAAGAGTATTCTTCTTTGGGGCGAGGTGTTCTTGGTTGTTGAGTTGTAGGAGAAGTTTGAACAGTTGATTCATCTTTGCTCTGAAGATTAACTTCAAGAGTTTTTTTTTCCCTGGCGAACATTGTTTTTATTGTTAGTACCTTGACCTGTTTCTTTAGGAGTCATCTGCACTCCTAAACCTTTGATGGTTTTAGCACTAATTTCTGCGGCCTTGGCACTAACTATGAAAGAAGGCCAGTCTTGGAATTGAGTGGATCCTGTCCACATGCTGATGATTGGCAACAAGTTTGATTTGCATGTGTCGATGGTGACAGCGTCAGGAGTTCCAAGAGGCATCTTCAGAGCTTCTCTTCGAAACTGTTCAATGTACTCTTCTGTAGTTTCATTATTTTTCTGCTTGATTCTAATAAGAGCAGACATAGTCATGTCATTGAGCCCTTCATAGAACCGTTCAAGAAACATCTGTTTGAAACCGGAAAATGAGGTAATGCTCCCATCTGGGAGACTTCTATACCATTCGTAAGCCGTTCCCTTGAGACATCCAACAAACACCCGAGTAAGGAGGGCGTCGTTTGGTTGCAGCTGATCAGTCATCACTTCAAAGTGATTAATGAACTGACTTGGAGAAGTGGTTCCATCACAGAATGAGATAGTAGGAGGCTTGTATTTAGGAGGATACGATACTTGCTTCCATTCTATCGAATAAGGTTGTTTGATGCCTAACCTTTATAAACCATCTTTCTGTTTGAATGCCTCGAATTGAGTTTTGAGATTCCTCAATTCTTCATTAACAACTCCAGAAGATTGTGGAGTTGTAACTTGTAGAGAATAGTTGGGAGGAGAAACAGCATTGTAAGCACTACCCCCAGCTCCAGAGAGACTAGGGTTTGGTTGAGCTGGTCCCGGAGTATTGGATTGTACTGCTGGAGGAACTTGTACTGGACTCATATCAGGGTCAGTTGGTATGGCATCTGGTATAGTCTGTCGATTTTGCATCTGTGTTGCCATGAGTTCATACATCGACTTCATAGTATCAGCCATAGACTTCATTTGTTGTTCCAAAGAAGCAATTTTTTGATCTTGAGGAGTCAAGGAAGAATAAGGTTCATCAGTATTCCCATCAACCATATAAGTCGTAACTGTACGAGGAATTATTGATGAATTGGTAGATGTTGTTTGTTCTGAATCATTGCTTTGTGAATCAAAGTCAATTATAGGAGAACTACCCCCAGTAGGAAGAGGTGGGAAGTTAGATTCTCCAAGGAATTCAGAATCATCTTCAGAGATCAAATTTCTTTGACTAGAGGCCAGGACTCTTGCTCTCGTATTTCTATATACTCCATCTGGACTATCAACTCTACCCCCAGCATCCCGAGAGGTCATATTGACAGAAGCAAACAAAGGCTCATCTTCATCAGGCATAGGTTCACACTGAATCCGATTGAAGACAGATTGTCGTTTTGTTTGACATCTGCATTACATTGTGACTCTTGGCTGGAAGTCACATTCATGATCAACATGATCATGAGCCATTGATTGACATCTGCATTGAATTATGACTCTTGGATAGAAGTCACATTCAGCATGGTCCTTTGACACAGAATCACTTCTTCTCTTCTGTTGAAGATATTCTCGTAAATCTGTTTGTGAAGATTGAGGAGTATATTTCCTGTTCTTGGGTCTTGATGGCTCTTGATTATATAGAGAATGATTAATATGAGCCACATAGTTTCTTGCATACTCTGCATCTGGATCTCTTATCCTTGTTTCCAACTGGTATGGTTTCTTAACACCAGAAGTGTTAATTTTTGTTCTTAGATCAGTTGGAGGTAACACATTGGTTTTGGAAACATGGAGTTTTCCTTCCATTGATCTGGATATTTGCAGAGAAGGAAGAGTTGAACTACCCCCTTGATTAGGAGTTGGTAACAGGCATTTTCTAGACAAATTCTGTGCCCAATTCGATGAAGTCATAGAACAAAACATTAAGGAATGTTTCTTCTTAGACTCATTCAAGTTTTGAGACATAGAATGTCCAGAAGGAAGAGTAGTCAAAAGACCATCTCCTTTTCTTTGACTAACAAAATTGTCAGTCAAAGCTATTCTTGAAGTAAAAACTACAGGAGTAGAAAAAACAACTAAAGAGTTATTTCTTTTCGAAGGGACTTTGTGTGGAAGACCACCCCCAATTCTGGTAGAACTTGGCAAAGAATAAGAGATAGCTAAAGAGCTATTCTTCTTAGATGAAATACACGCTGAAACAGGCTTGGTTAAAGAACCAGTGCTGTTGGCGTGACTTTTGACTTTGGAAATACACGCTGGAACAGATTTGGCTAAGGAGCCAGTATTGTTAGCGTGATTGTTGATTTTAGAATTACACACTGGAACAGACTTGGCTAAGGAACCAGTGCTGTCAGCGTGACTTTTGAGGTTGAAATTGTACACTGGAATAGATTTGTCTAAGGAGCCAGTACTGTCAGCGTGACTTTCAACTTTGGAGACACATACTGGAACAGATTTGGCTAAGAAGCCAGTACTGTTAGCGTGATCTTTGATTGCTGTCATCTTCGAGCGCACAAGAGTGTGCGTGCTTGCAGTAGAGTTCTTGCCAGTGTTAGGAGCAGACACTGTGGCAGAGACTTCACCATTGGCTGCCAACTGATTCTTAGGGACATAGACAGAGTGTCCCTTCGACTTTGCAGTGATGATGGAGGCTGTAGTGGGCTTACCACTCTTAGCCCGCTGTATTTCTTCATAGGCGAGTTGATCGAATTGGATCGTCATCACCTTCTTCGTCGAGCCGATTGACGATGTATCGCATTGAGTTGTTGCCATCTCAGAAGAGGAGATGGTTTTCCCCAGCAGAGTCGCCAATTTGTTTTCCATAAATAAATTCCTTTATTTATTGTGTATATGGGAAAATTACAACTGTGGGAATCTGATCTAGAAGACGATCACTTTATCCCTTGGACTATGCGAAGAAGAAAAGCTCTTAAAATTTTGACAGTAGATAACTATGTATCTCTCCAATGAATGAGAAAAGAACTCTATTTATAGAGTCAAAAATAATAACTGAAAAGATAACTGTCTTCACAGCCTGTGCTTAGTTGAAAATCACGCAGGATTTAACATACGCAAGGTTGTGAGCAGTTGCTGGACGTGGCCTGTAACTATTGGACACATGGCAATCATGCATGAGTCGTGTGCAAGTTACAGGACACGCAGGTAAGAGATCAGTGGCATGGCTGCCACGTACTCTAATTTGATGAAATCTACGCAGACTTAGTGAAGACGAAATCCACGCAGACTCGGGGTAGAAAGCTTCAAAATCCACGCAAACTTGGGGCAAGAAGCTTCAGAATCCACGCAGACTTGGTGAAGACGAAATCCACGCAGACTCGGGGTAGAAAGCTTCAAAATCCATGCAAACTTGGGGCAAGAAGCTTCAGAATCCACGCAGACTTGATGAAGAAAACTTCAGAATCCACGCAGACTTGAGGAAGAAAACTTCAGAATCCACGCAGATTTGAGTGAAAACTCAAAATACACGCAGACTTGGGATAGAACTGCCAGCTGTCTTGATTCAGCATGCCTCGACTGACACAAAATCTCTGACAGTGATTGCTTTTGTCAGTCACATTAAATGACAAAAAGCTCTTTTGGTACGCCAACTTGACGAAGGTTGAGTCTTGCTGAAGAAGATTTCGAAAATCATGCAATAGATGGCTGTGATCTCTCGAATTCTGTGCATACGTGGCATACGAAGAGACATCCTTCGACTGTTGTGCTGTCAGTCATAATTACTCCCTGACAAATGATGAGCTGTCTCCCCAGCGTGATTTGTAAATATTGTCCTGATCAACTGAGCGTGACTTTTGACTCTGTCCTGATCAACTCAGCGTGACTGTCATTTTTAAAGGCCTACATTATGTAAAAACTAATTCTTGAGATTTGCACGTAGGTTTTACCTATACACTATTAGCTATAAGTCTGAAACACCCTATTAGCAAGCTAGTATATAACATACATGTACACACCCAACTGAGATGCACTTGGAAATCCCGAGTTTGTTCACTGTTTTCTAACAGTGACTCATAGGTTACACACAAACTTATTCCTACCACTGTCTACACATCAACACACACACACACCCTCTTACCCACACTTTTCCTATATCCCCCTCTATAAATATAGCAATGTATATACATAGGCATGATATGTAGATGCATGCATATACATTATTAACAAAATGACAGTAATGAATGCAAATGATGCACACATGTGAATGTGATGTATTGGTGTATTTTACACTTGACTGGTAGGCATGAATACATTTATATAGCTTTGACATATATAGTGTGATGTTGTATGCCATGTATATGTGACACCCTATACACTCTAATGCACATTCACCTATGACACTAAAGCATGTACACACAAAATGACACTATGTGCACATTGTCTAGTATTTGGATACCTAAATGTATATACAACTTGTGTGTTGATACATGTGTAAGCTTGTGATGATATGTGCTTGCTAGATTAGACTGGTTAGGCTTAGTGAGACTTGCTTGGGTTAGACTTTGACCTAGTTTGACTTAGACAGTTGACCAAAGTTGACCAAGAGTTGACTTTGACCTAGGTTGACTTAGAATCATGTAGTTTGCATTGCAGATTTCCATTATTTCAATTTGAGTACTTAAATAACCTGTTTTACTTAAATAGGACTCTGTGACACCAGTTCGGACATCTATTCATATCAGTCATACAGGGTGACAGGCGAGTACATTCTCTGATCATTTTATTATTGTTAGGATTTATATTCTTGCTCTAGATTACTTTATATGGTGCTGTCAAGTTATTATCACGGATTGGTACTATATGGATCTTGTCATGCGATGTTATCTCCCTCGGAGTGCATCAGATACAGTTGTCATGTGCTTTTCACGAACATCTTATATTTCATGTACACCGCTTTCATGTATACTCTTGTACAATCTTGTACTCTCATGATCATGTGAGCAAACATGATAAAAACCTCTTGTACAAGGTAACAAAACTTGACTGGATCCTTGTGTATTGATTGGGGAGGGTGAACAGGAAATGGTTATGTGATCAAATCCTATCTTGTACAATCTTGTGATCCTCTTATGAAATGTTGTAAAATCTTATAAATTCTTGTACATGTCCTAAACCGTTTATATAACCATCTCATGCTCTAAATCACATGTTACTTATAGTTCTTACTTATCATGTATATAGATATTTCTAGTTTTCAAATCTATCTCATTTTTATATATATTTCTTTACAGTCCATGTATCTTACTCTTTGCATGCTTTATATTTTCCAACATGATATGAACTGCGTGAGATGTATTGTGCTCACTCCTGTCCTGACTGGACCTGTTGAAAATATTACACATGATGAGGGTGACTGCCCTACCTTCTATGGGACACATGAGGGTGACCTTCAGGAGCCTGAGGAGCATCCAGCTCAGTAGAGGGTGCCTACTCTAGTCTAGTATTTTTAGTTTTTAATTTGTATCAGATTGTTCCGATTGTTAGTTGAGACTTAGTTATATTTCAGGACTTGTATTTATTTGTATTGAACATCTACTTTGTGTGGTGCGATAACTCTATTTATATTTCAGTTTCTTTCTTTTATCTGATTCCATATCGTGCTCTATCTTCCCTAGACTTGTGATTAAGATATAGAGTTGAGATGTTATATTATACCTCTGTACGGAGATGATATATTTATATCATATTGATGTTAGATGTTAGATGTTAGATGTTATAGACGAACTATACAGCGTTCTACCGCCGACACTGCAGCGTAGGCTGGACGTACCCACGTTCTCGTACCCTTCCTCCGGGTGTGGGTCGTGACACATTTTTATGGTGGCCCATGCAGGTCGATGTCGCAATTAGTACGATCTCGTGATGGTACTCGACTTAGAGTACTAATTACGAGCCTGCGACTAGGACATAGGATCTAGGACATGGTAGGAGTGACTCAATCACATTTTAGAAAAATTTTGATCTTTTGATTACCATGACAACTCTTCTTGCATTTGAATTTAATTGTCCTTCCTTGATTTTCCTTATCATGTGCCATATTGATCTCCTTGTTTCAATCTGTCCTCAGGATGACGATTACTCGCACTCAGGAAGCAGGGTCAAGTATTATTCCAGAGAGGTCCGATCCAGTAGGACCTCCACCTCCGGATACGGGAGTAGCAGTCGAGGGAGCTTCCACCTCAGTTTCTGCCCTTCAGACAGGAGTAGCAGTGACTGTTCCAGGAGGTCTTCCACCTCCAGCTGCAGGACCGTCCATAGTCATTCCTGAGACTCTTCTACCGCCACCTCCGCTACCGACGGATGCACAGCAGATGATGGCCCTTCTACAGCAGGTGATACAGACCCAGAGGGCCCAGGCAGAGGCACAGCAGCATCAGGCTGACGTATTCCACCGCCAGACAGAGGTGCTACGACAGAGTATGGAGAACTCCCACCAGCTGGCGATGATAGCAGTTGAGAGGGTAGTCTCGGGTACAGTTCAGGATGCCGCAGTTCAGCAGCAGAGTCAGAGGAGGTCTGGCACATGTTTAGATTTTAGGAAGATGAACCCGAGGGACTTCAAGGGTACCGAGGGTACCATATATGCTGATGACTGGTTGGAGGACGTCTAGAGGAGCCTGGAGTTAGCAGACGTTCCGAGGGGACTTTGGGTGACGTCTGCGGCTAGCCAGTTCTTTGACATCGCTTTGACGTGGTTTCGGACAGACCCTCAGGTGTCAGTGAGGGGTATATCATGGGGGAACTTCAGACGGCTCTTCATTTAGAAGTTCTACAACGACGTGTCTCTTACAGCTTTGGAGGCCCAGTTCATCAGATTAGTGCAGGAGAACTCGTCGGTGGACGAGTATGCGGCAGAGTTCTTCCGTTTGAGTAGGTTTGCTCCAGACCTGATCCAGAATGAGGGGTATAAGGCCCACAAGTTTAGGAGAGGCCTTATTCATGCAGTTCGCACTCATACTTCCGGACGACACGATGCGACCTTCGAACAGATACTGTTAGAGGCACAGATAGCTGAAGAGGACTTCGACCTCAAGCCGAAGAGGGGCAGTGATGCCTTGGGGGCTAGTTCTAGTACAGGTCCAGCCAAGCGCCCTCACATTCAAGAGAGGCTAGTTCAGCAGCCGTTTCAGGGCCAGGGACATATACTTCACCAGCAGGCACCCAAGCAGCAATAGTACACTACATATAACTTCTGCAAGAGACAAGGTCACGGATGGGGCGACTGTAGGAAGAGGCAGGGCATGTGTTTAATTTGTGGTTCAGGAGAGCATCAGTTAAGGGAGTGTCCCAAGAACTTGACATGATTGTCTCAGACAGTAGCAGGAGCTAGGGCTCCGACAGGGCAGCAGACGGGACCATCGTTGCAGACTCAGCAGTAAAGGTTTATCCAGCATCAGCAGCAGGCCAGGGAAGGCCAGCAGCGGTGAGCTTTCGCCATGGCAGTCGAGGATACACAGGCAGAGGAAGAGCTGATTGCAGGTCCCAATCTTTTCGATTACATTTCCGCAATTGCCTCCTTATAACTGTCTTAAAATTCGATTCTATCCATACTTGGTAGTTGATAAATTTTGTTCAGATGTTTCATTGTGATTTATTTTCTTCTGAGATAAGTCTTATGGACTAGGTTGCCTGGATTATGGGATCTAGAGTCTTCTATTGTCATGTTAGCTAGCATAGTGGGGACATATAGTCGAATTTTGGACGTATTTTTCGGGTGTAGGAATTTAAGGTTTTCGCGGCCAAGCATGCGACAATGCGAAAATTTTAAATACCATGATTCTATAGGTATGTACCATAGTCAAGGACTCTGTGAATATCGTAGCCTTGCTCACTAGCATGACGAAGATTCCGAGTATCATGATTTTGGACAGACGCATATGATTATCGGACTGTATGTTGAGACTGTGATTGTTGGGGGTGTTTGACCAAGAAGGAGTACGACCATTTTAATTTCGAGAACAAAATTTTTCTAAGGAGGGTAGACTTGTAGCACCCA
The DNA here is from genome assembly GCA_029216955.1 of Iris pallida. Lineage (NCBI taxonomy): Eukaryota > Viridiplantae > Streptophyta > Magnoliopsida > Asparagales > Iridaceae > Iris > Iris pallida. The sequence continues at coordinate 43,752,124 of JANAVB010009596.1, forward strand.
GTTTCTAAAATGAGGGTAATTTTGAAATTTTGTAATTATAATGATTTAATAATCATATTTAAACCATGTTATAATTTTTGGTGATTTTTAGTTAATTTAAAACTATTTAAAACCATGACTTGTGATTTCGATGATTGAATAGTGTAACCCTAGAGTTTGGTTAAGCCTAGAGACTAACCATGACCAAGGGAACCTAGTCATGTGATTAGGATGACTAATTACAACTTTTTAGCCTAAGGGTATTTTGGTCATTTTGACAATTTTGTGAAATTATAATTTTGATTAATTAAATATTGTGCTAATCTTTTAGTTAAGCCTTAACCTAGAAGTTTAACCTAACCTAGATTAGTCTTGAGGTTAGAACATTCCTACTAAGTGCCAAGGTTAGTAATATCTAGATATTATTCTAGTAGGATATTTTCCTTAGGATATTTATGAAAAAGAAAGCTTTGAACCACTAGGAAGGCTTAAAATTGGGTAGAATGATCTTAGCCACTCATCTATACCTAAAAAAACCCTAATTCCCTTAGATGACCAGCCATCAAGTGCCCCCTTCCTATAAAGCATCCTTAAGAAGGCCTTTGCCTCTTTTTACAATTTCTTAAAACCCTACTTTGTTCTTCCCTAATCTTCTCCCATAATATCCCAATTGAGCCCAAATTGAGTCAAATCAATTGCATCATCATTCCCAACATTAGAGAAGACTTGTGGGTGCTTCCTAGCGAGCTTTGAGGACGTTTGAACAGTAGCAAATCGAGGAAGACGTCAAATCGAGGCTCTTTACATTGAGTTTGAACACTCAATAGGTAAAACCTATGAAACCCTAATAAATTCCCAATTTCCTTCCATGGATGTATTCATCTAGGTATGCCCTAGCTGTGGGTCAAGTTTGGTAGGAAATGGCATCCATTTTGTGTCAGTATCGGACACGTATCAGTGTCCTTGAATAAGTGTTTGATGAATTGCCTCTAAGGATTAAATATTGTTTAATTTAAATTCTATTTTAATGAGATTATAGCCCTATATGTGTAGGTCATGAAACCCTAACTCTGAGCATACTCCGTGTACCTTTTTGTGTCCAAAATTGGACACAAACATGTGTACGAGGCCACAGTTCACTGTCCTTCTACCTCGTGTCCAGTTCTCACTGGACACGACACGAGATACCACCATTTTTGGTCAGCACCTAGGGGCAATGTCTGACATGCCACCCATAAAGTTTCAGAGGGACTCGTGTCGTATCGTACACGCAATCGCATGAGCAGGCGATTTGTACTGCACTGTACGAGCGTACAAGTACAGTCCAATACGGGCTTCGTGTCCTTCGTGGACACATCGTGATGGTATTTCAGGGACACGTTTGGATAGGACATTACCTGGCGAACCTAGGGACACGAGCACGAGCTCTCTAGTATCGTGTGTCGTGTCCTGGGACACTCGATACATCAGCACGAGGCAGTGCATGCACTGTCCTCTGATGTTGTGTTTGACACATTATCTGACACTTCGTGTCCACTTATGTGGACACGAACACACCCATTTGACACTTTTAAATATGAGAAACACTCCTACGCACATGATTTTGGATTTCATAAGAATTTAGGTTTAAATTTGAGTTCGAAATTGAAATATAACAGTGGGTTATGTATGAACTGATACATGCTGTTGTATTTCGAAATGAGATATGTTTGGAGATTTGAAATTCGATTTTATCCATTATCTAGGTTTCACAGTGGTTTACAAAGGATTGGGTTCATGTTTTGGTTTGGTTTTTTAAATATTTGGATTCGAGTAAACTGTTGTGTTTATTGATTTCATGTTAAAACCTGAAAATTTTCTTTATTATTAAAACCTGTGAACTGGGATTACCAGATATGTATAAACCTGAGAATGAAAATGGCTTTGGGAAAACAACTAAGTTTGGGTTTGATCTTCAAATCTTGGGATTGGGATATGGATTTAGGTTATCTTAACAGTAAACTGATTATAAATGCTATTATATGAACTAGAGATTGGGATTTGATTAATGCATTGCATGCTAAATTTTAAACTGAAACCTGAGTTTTATTGATATCTTTAACCTGAGATTTCAAATCTCAGTTTGAAGGTTCAATATGAGTTGAACTGTTGAAGGAAAAATCTGAGAATTGAGTGTTGGCTTTGTTTTAGAAAACTGAAATTTATGTTAACTGAGATTTGTATCTATCAATGAAACCTGAAAACTTAGAATGGAAATGGGTGTTTGTTCAAGAAAACCGAGATTGGTTTGTTCATAAAACTGAGATTACACTGTTTTAGGCACTTACTTTCTGAAATTCCTAAGATTCATTTCCCCTTTGACATGTTATGTAAAAACTAATTCCTGAGATTTGCACATAGGTTTTATCTATACACTATTAGCTATAAGTCTGAAACACCCTATTAGCTAGCTAGTGTATCACATACATGTACATACCCAACTGAGATGCACTTGGAAATCCTGAGTTTGTTCACTATTTTCTAACAGTGACTCATAGGTTACACACAAACTTATTCCTACCACTGTCTACACATCAACACACACACACCCTCTTACCCACACTTTCACTATATCCCCCTCTATACATATAGCAATGTATATACATAGGCATGATATGTAGATGCATGCATATACAACGTTAACAAAATGACATGAATGAATACAAGTAATGCACACATGTGAATGTGATGTATTGGTATGTTTTATACTTGACTGGTAGGAATGAATACACTTATATAGCTTTGACATATATAGTGTGATGTTGTATGCCATGTATATGTGACACCCTATACACTCTAATGCACATTCACCTATGACACTAAAGCATGTACACACATAATGACCCTATGTGCAAATTGCCTAGTACTTGGATACCTAAATGTATATACAACTTGTGTGTTGATACATGCGTAAGCTTGTGATGATATGTGCTTGCTAGATTAGACTGGTTAGGCTTAGTGAGACTTGCTTGGGTTAGATTTTGACCTAGTTTGACCTAGACAGTTGACCAAGAGTTGACTTTGACCTAGGTTGACTTAGAATCGTGTAGTTTGTATTGTAGATTTCCATTATTTCAATTTGAGTACTTAAATAACCTGTTTTACTCTAAATAGGACTCTGTGACACTAGTTCGGACATCTATTCATATCATTCATACAGGGTGACAGGCGAGTACATTCTTTGATCATTTCATACTTGTTAGAATTTATATTCTTGCTCTAGATTACTTTACATGATGCTGTCACGTTATTATCACGGATTGGTACTATATGGATCTTGTCATGTGTTATCTCCCTCGGAGTGCATCAGATAAAGTGGTCATGTGCTTTTCACGAACATCTTATATTTCATGTACACCGCTTTCATGTATACTCTTGTGCAATCTTGTACTCTCATGATCACGTGAGCAAATATGATAAAATCTCTTGTACATAGTAACATAACTTGACTGGATCCTTGTGTATTGATGGGGAGGGTGAGTAGGAAATGGTTATATGATCAAATCCCATCTTGTACAATCTTGTGATCCTCTTGTGAAATCTTGTACAATCTTGTGAAATCTTTTACATATCCTAAACTGTTTATATAACCATCTCATGCTCTAAATCACATGTTACTTACAGTTCTTACTTATCATGTATATAGATATTTCTAGTTATCAAATCTCTCTCGTTTTCATATATATTTCTTTACAGTCCATGTATCTTACTCTTTGCATGCTTTATATTTCCCAACATGATATGAACTGCATGAGATGTATTGTGCTCGCTCCTGTCCTGACTGGACCTGTTGAAAATATTACAGATGATGAGGGTGACTGCCCTACCTTCTATGGAATACATGATGGTGACCTTCAGGAGCCTGAGGAGCATCTAGCTCAGTAGAGGGTGCCTACTCTAGTCTAGTATTTTTAGTTTTCAGTTTGTATCGGATTGTTCCGATTGTTAGTTGAGACTTAGTTATATTTCTGGACTTGTATTTATTTGTGTGAACATCTACTTTGTGTGGTACAATAACTCTATTTATATTACAGTTTCTTCCTTTTATCTGATTCCATATCGTGCTCTATATTCCCTAGACTTGTGATTAAGATATTGAGTTGAGATGTTATATTATATCTCCATGATGAGATGATATGTTTATATCATATTGATGTTAGATGTTAGATGTTATAAATGAACTATACAGCGTTCTACCGCTGACACTGCGGCGTAGGTTGGACATACCCACGTTCTCGTGCCCTTCCTCAAGGTGTGGGTCGTGACACGAAGAACCCTTCATTTCCTAGGGGAGCTTGCACTCCGTGCATTACAGAAGTCCCGTTCTCGAAATTTATCTAAACAAGGTTCCATAATAGAACGAAATTTAAAAAATCAAGATTGTGATCCTTTCCGTGGTTATTTAAACACACGAACAAGGGATATAATGCAATACAAGGTCGTACTGCGACTCCCAGGTAGATGGAAAGGGTTACGAATGATACCACATTCTAAGAGGGGAAGACTACATAATAGGTATAGGGACCTGTTTGACATAAAATATAAAAGAACAGAACTATTATCGGAGGACCGAACTTTTAATTCACGTTACAAACTCGCTTGTACAAAGAAAGCCTAGGGACGAAAACCTAGGTACAGCAGTCTAAGTACAATTATTTATTTTAGATTCTGGGGGGTGACGATAGAGGCTCGGGAAGGCGACGGCAGCCCTGCCTTACTCCTTGGACGATCGGTATGCAGCCTTGGTTCCTTGTGAAAAGATGGTTGGCGTTGACGAAGAAATGCTCTTCTTACTCCACTGTTGCTCTTCTGGCTTCTCTCTCTCTCTGTGTATTCTTTTCTCTGACTATTGGGGAGTCTCTCTGTATATGCGTATTTTTCTCTCTGAAATTGTGTATTTACAAGGGAATGGCACCTTGCTATTTATAATAGTGGGGTGTGATCATTAGGGTTGCCAATGATTAGCTTTTAGAGATGGCGGCGGTTGAAGATTGGTCAATCTAGGCCATTCATCTTGATTATGATGAATCTGAGCCATTAGGTGTAGATTACACCAAATCCCATGAGCAATTAATGCTGATTGGAATAAATCTTCCTTATACTGATCTTTTGATATCTGCGAATAAATTAGATCTTTTCTTCTGCCACGTGTCCCAGATTATTGGGATTTGACCCAATCTTTAATGGCAGCAAATCTGAAGAATTAATCGGTTTAGGACACGTGTCCTAGGAGCTGCTGGGGGGATCTGGACCGCATGACTAGTGAGCCGCATATGGATGTGTGCCGCATATGAATGTGAGCCGCATATGGTTAAGCCTACGTGTCACGGCTGCGTGGGCAGTGGTCCTCACTAGAGTCCTCTAACCACAGAGGAGTAATCCTTGTGGGCCGTATAGGTATATATCCGCTTGGGCCGTATAGACATGATCCTCTTGAACCGCATGAGAAGTCCTCGCTCGAGCCGCATGAGGCTTTCATGGCCTGAGCCGCATAGGATGGATTCACTCTGAGCCGCATGGGAAGTCCTTTGCTCGAGCCGCATGAGGCTTCTATGGTCTGAGCCGCATAGGATTTATTCTGAGCCGTATGAGAAGCGACCCGCATACGAATGCCCACGTGGCAAGGCCACATGGCATTTTTGTGGCTCTCAGGGGATTTGTGTCAGAGATTTCTTTCCTCTTTCCTAGAGATTCATCATTATGACAGAGTCATAATTACCTGCCTTTGTGTCAGGGCTGTCAACTTTTCAGAGGGGTCAGCCGTCATAGCAATTAATGCAGCATGGATCGGAGGGGAGCACTATCAGGCCACGTGTCCTCTGAGCCGCATGGAATGCCCTTGGCCGCATAGCTCCTTATGCCGCATGATTCCCTGAGCCGCATGAGTTCTCTGAGCCGCATAGGTCTTTTCTGGCCGCATGAATCATTTCCTTTAGTATTTTCCATGCTTCTACAGGACCCCCTTCAAAGTTTTCAATTTATAAAATTGAAATACTTTGAATAAGAAGCATGGCCGTGTTCCTCTAGCCGCATATAGAATTCTGACCGCATAGAAGTCCCGGCCGTATGAATTATTCAGCCGTATAAGTGACTCAGCCGCAGGAGACTATTCAGCCGTATAGCTTCTTGCCACGTCATTATTTGCCACGTACGGCAATCTTTAGCACTTAAATATTGTTGATTTTTTTTAAAGGCCGCTTTTTGGTGCGGGATCCGAGGAGCTTGGCCTTCATTTTCGACGGCTTCTTTTGATAACCGAAGAGTCGGTTTACGTGTATGCACGGGGATCGAAACGCTCCATCTTTGTTAATAAATACGGGTGACTTCAGCCGGAGGGACTTCTTTACCTTCTCTTTCGTTCACTCTTTTTTTTGTCTTCTCTTTCTGATCTTCCTTGTCTTCTCATCGAAGCAATGGCTCCTAAGTCTTCTAAAGTTATTTCTGCCGCCGCGAAGGGCAAGAGGGTGACGTCCTCGTCCGCCGTCGAGCGTGAAGCGCCCGAAATGCCCTCTGACGCTCGTCCGGCCTTCAAGGGTAAGGGTTGCATTTGGATCTTGAGTACCCATGGCTCTGTTGCATATTTATGCACAAGCCTCCTCCCCAGTTGATGGCCGAGCCGCATATGCTGTACGGGCCGTATGACTTTTTTATGCCCGAACCGCATAGACAATGCCCCATGTTTGAACCGCAGAAGAAGGATTTAAAAGACATAAAGTCTCCTCTGAACGGAGCCGCCTATGTTTTTAGCAGGCTGAACCGCATAGCGTTTTGCGCCGTATGAGTTCTCCTGTTAGAACTGTGTGTATTCGTCCAATCCGCATAAGCTATCAAGCTAGAGTCATATGGAACTCCCATCTGATTTGAGCCGCATGAGACTGTATTGACTCGAACCGCATAGGCTTTCTCGACACTGTATTTCTTGAGTCCCAACTGGACTGGAGCCGCATACGACATTATTGACCTGAACCGCATAGGCTGGCGAGAGCTTCTTTGTTCAGTAATTTTTTTTTTAGCAATCTTTTAATCATGTTTCTTCTTTCTCTCTCCTCTCTCTTTTTTTTCAGTGAACCTCCCAACCAACCCAGCAGGAGAGCTTCTTGTGGGTTCAGCTCAGCATGCCGCAAACGTACAGGTTGACGAGTTAATTCGTCGTATAGAGGATCAGCTTCCTACTAATGAGTCTAAGGAGAGAGTGGCTGCTATTAATAAACAAGCTTTCCGCTTTCTTTGTTCAATGATGAATTCGGAGAAGTTGGATGGAGAATTTCTGAAACCGACTTTTCTATTTGGAGACGCCTTTTCCATAAAGAACTCCCGATTGTTGGACGTCTCAGAGCACTGGGATTTTTCTGTAGACGGGGTAGAGATTCATATCCCTGAGATGGAGCGGCATTATCCTCTCTCATGGTTTAACATGGTACCGTGGGGCAGGACTATGGTGGGTTCCCTGACTCCCACCCAACAGGGAATGTTTGTGAGCAAAATTCACTACAACAGACGCACGGGTTTAGTATGTGCGGGCAAGGAATCCATAAGTCGGACTGTGATGGGGCTGCTCCCGGGCACTTTTGTAAACACAACTGGCCCTAATTTTACCTTCACCCTAGCTGATACTTTTCTGAATCAGCTCGCTCACAAGGGGTCTTATCCCGTAGGCAGGTTGTCGCTGCTGAATTGGATCAACCCCATCCCCACATGGACTAATATTACCTCATGGATTTTAAGGACGTATGGGGACTTCCTCCAGGAAATTGATCTCTACTATGCCGTCAGGGGTATCTGCTACGGGTTGCCCATTAACAAGCCCTTGTTTATGGCTCTATTGGAGCTGTATAATCGGCGTACAGGGACTTTTTTTGCCCCTGGAGTAGAGCTGGGGCTTGCTCTTCATGAAATGAACACTGTGTCTAGATTGCCGTAGGGAGGTGAAGCTTTTGAAGTGTATACACCGATGAACGAAGAACTCGAAGCACTAGACCGATGGTTTCCTGGTTTCGTTGCCGTGTACCAAGAACTGTTGTGCCATCACAGCGCCTGCCGTCAGATGGCTATCAAGAAAGTAAATAGTTCAGAAGGGAATGCTCCTCATACCAAGGCCTGGATTTTGTATCTTTTCAAGTTGCATCCTTCCGGTCAAGTTTCGTCTCGAACTCCTCGAACCCCGGAGGAGGTGGAGGATATAAAGTCGAAGGTCAAGAAGTCGAAGTCTACCCGTGACCGGTTTGGGAGTAGCACTGACTCCCTCAGTTATTTCCACTATGGTACCCGGGAGATGTCTGATAAGGCAATCTTAGCTGGGTTCTTGATGGTGTGGCTACGCAACTGTGTAGTCTTGAGCGACGCGGGTTTTATAGAAAGGATCAGCCACCATTTCATTCTTCCTGCTGTAAAATTGGTCTTCAAGGTAAGACTGGCGCTCCTCCCGGCCATGGTGTGTAGCATACACCACGGCCTTCGCGTCTTTTCATCCAAAGTCATTGCTCGCGATGTGTCGATGGACTTTAAACGAATAGAACTACCATACCACTACCTTATGGGGTAGTTATTGATGCACTATCGGTCGTTGATGAGGCCGGGACCTGATGAAAACGTTTCTGTTGATGACGCCTTTCTTTTCCGGTATCGTCATCAGCCTTAGGAACATGATACCATGCCGGCCTGCCGGAGGGCGTTGGCAAGAATTGATGGGCCCAAATTCTTCGTATCTCTCCCTGAGTTCATCCCCGGCGAAGTGAGGAGGGTATATGTTGACGGCGTTGATCCCCCCAACTTTTATCCGAGAAGCTTCTTTGGTTACGCAACATCCGTCCCGCGCACTTGGTGTATCGTTACCGGAATAGAGGATACCTGGAGCCTTATCTGCCCAGTAGATTTTCCCATCAATTCGGGTATAGCCAATTGTTCCTGGATCGCCCTAGCGCTTGCTTGAGCTTCGAGGGCAGTGTGCTCGATGGTGTCCGGGCTTAGCATTATTATAATGCGACCCATACCCGAGCCAGCTTTTCTCTCCCTGATGCCAAGGTGGAGGGTGATATCTTGTATATAGCGGCCCTTTATCATGTTGCGGTGAGCAAACCCCCTGTTTGTTTTGATATAAATAATAGCTAGATTACTGGCACCGGTTTGGCTGAGAAGCCAGAAGGGTCCAAGAAGAGGAAGAGGGGGGCGAACAGGGTTCCTGTACCGGACTCAGAGTCTACTAGGGCGGATGAGGAAGACGACGATCGAGACACTGATGACTCATCTCATTCTTCGGGCGAGGAGGTTGGGAATCACCCCCCTGTCGTGCAGGCGGAAAGGACCGTGGGTCAATCGTATAGTTTGTCTGACGAGGTGGTGGAGGATCAACCATCTGTGGTACCTGGCCCTTCGCGTAAGCGAAGCAAGCGCGTGAATAGCGTCGAGGACCGACCTTATTCCACGAAGCATACTGCGGTAAGACGTCGTCGGCTATTTATTGATGATGAGGACATTGTTCCTGAGGTGATTTAGGCTTTAGCTGTTTTCCTTTTTTTTCTTCTATGTTGTGGCCTAATTATTGTTTCTTTTGCTCTTTATAGGCGTCGGATGAGCTCGCCCCTCAGGACCCAATTATCGAGGCTGATCCGGTCCTATCTCATTTAGTCAGTGGCGTGTGCACCGCTATCATTGCTGCTGGGGTGCTTCCAGTTGCGACCGAGGATTCCCATCGTGCTGGAACCTCAACCCAGGGGGATGGGGGATTTACCGCGCCCGTCCCTGAGACGTCCGAACCCCAACATGATGACTCTGTGGGTGGGGAAACTACGCCGGCTGTGAACGAGCCGTCGTCCTCGTGCTCTTCCCCTGATAATACAGATCGAACCATAGCTCGTGAATAAGCCTATGTCTTCTTGTCATCTTTTCTTCCAGATTATGTCGACTAATGGTTGATTTGGATGTTCAGATCTTAACCCTTCGTTGCCAGTGATTGGTGTTGCTAGATCGCACCCTACCGGAGAGGGCCTGACAGAGCCTCTCTGTGTCGAGGGGCCCTTGTCTGGGTCGAGCTCGGGGTCCCGGGTAGCAGTGCAACTGGAACAAGAGGCGATGCCCCCTGTGTCCTCCTCCGCGAATGTAGTTTCGGGGGTCAACCTTTCCTTCATGCCGAGTATCCAGGCTCTTTGGGCGGCGGAAGAGGAGTTAGCCGCCATCCAAGCATCCTTCCGTACGGAATTTGCTTCCTTGGTGGCGGGTGCAATAACTTCTGAAGCTGCTCCTCCGGTACCGTCTGCCACTCTCCCTCTGACGTCGTCCTCTACGGAGGTCTTAGATGATGCGTTACAGGATGTGGTTGCCAGCTTCCACCGTCATTTGAAGAGAGGGGTCGAGGCAGCAGTGGAAAGGAGGACTCCCTTTACTCTGGCCCGTCGATGCGCCGGAGGCCAGATTGCCATCCTTAAGACACTCCCTGGAGGAGGGGAATTGGCTGCACTTTTGGAGTCGAAGCTATTAGAAGCTGATCGTCTCGTGACTCAGTTTCGTTCGTTACAACAGACTGATTTACCTGCGGCCATTAATCAAGAGCGCAACTTTCTCATTACTGCGGTGGAGAAGGTGATGGCTGCCCGGGAATCGCTTAAACTGGCTATATTGAAGGACCGCCGGGATCTGACTCGATTGCACGACCAATGGAGCCGTCGGACTGAAGATTGCTCAACTCGGGAAGCGGATGCTTTCCGCGGGGTAGCCGATACCCGGGAACATATCCTTGAACTCCAGAGAAAACTGGCTTTCCTAGAGTCAGAGCTTGAGACCGCTCATTTTGAGAAAGAGACTGCTATCCAGGAGGCTGATAAGTACAGTAGGGCTTCTGCTAATCTAGAGCTTGCCCTCAAGAAGATGGAGGACAACTGGCAGGCATATACTCTTCTGAATGATGCAGAGCAGTTATCCCAAGAAGCCGAGCGTCGAGCTAAGCAGAGGCTTGATCGGGGGACTGTCTTAGTGAAAAATTGTCTCTTGGAGTTGTGCATTGCAGAAATGTAGTCAGCTTTTTCTTCTTGTTTTTTTTCTGTTTTCTTTCTTTCTGAAGGGGACATGATCCCGAAAATATGTAATATTTTTTCTTCCTTCAAATAAAGAGTACTTTCAATTCTACCCTTCATTTGTATTGCTTGCTGCGCTTGTGATATTGTGGTGATGTTTACCCCCGTATAGGGGATATATTTATGGACCTGTTACCCATGGCGTACCTTGGTTTTAGGCAGAGGTAACAAGTTTTGATCAGGGTACCTGAAGCAGCCATAGCGAAGTGGTCATGGGTGCTCTTGGTATTGAGAAAAAGGAATGCCGTAGAGCAGCTGGGCTCCTGGGGCCTGATGAGGTGATAGATTTGTGCTGAGAAATTTAGCTGAAGATATTTTGTGGGCCTATTATCCTTGGCGTACCCTGGTTTAGGGCACGGATAGTAGGATGAAGGGGAACCGACATACTTGCTCAGAGGTGACGAGGACATGGCAAGTGGGAAGGTTTTTTTAAACGTAGAGTCTTCCTACTCAGAGGTAATGAGAACATGACAGGAGTGAACTCAACGGAGGATATTGATGGTCAGCAGAGGACATTTATGGACCTATTACCCTTGGCGTACTCCGGTTGTGGGTACAGATAATAGGTCGAAAGGGGGTCATCATACTTACTCAGAGGTAATAAGGACATGGCAAGTATGAAGGTTTCTTCGACGGAGCCTTCCCATTCAGAGGTAATGAGGACATGACATGAGTGGGCTCAATGAAGGAGGGCACATAGAACAACTCAGAGGTAATGAGGACATGGAAGTTCTACGTAGGGGGTGATTTGTTTTTGGCGGAAGTGGAACGGCTCAGAGGTAATGAGGACATGGCCATTTTGGAAGTTTGTGGACCCATTACCTTTGTTGTGCACTGGAAGTGCAGGTATTAGATCATGATGGAGGATCTCTTGTAGGAAGAAAGTTCAGCGGTATGGTTATACATGACTTTTTTTCAAAAGAGTGACCAGGATGTAAGTTCAGGGGTACCGATGGGTACATAACTCGACAATCCATGAATGTTGGAATCAAAGTGTAAGTTCAGAGGTACCAGCAGGTACATGACTTAGAAATTTGGGATATCTTTGTGGAAGAAGGGCATGAGTTCAGTGGTACACGCGGATACATGACTCGAAAATCTGGAATATTGTGCGTGCGAGCTCAGCGGTACCAGCGGGTACGTGACTCGAAAATCTGGAGAATGGTGAGTGTGAGTTCAGCGGTACCAGCGGGTACGTGACTCAGAAATATGGAGAATGGTGAGTGTGAGTACAGCGGTACTAGGGGGTACGTGACTCAATGATCTGGCAAACTATGAGGGTGAGTTCAGTGGTATCAGCGGATACATGACTCAATAATCTAGAAATTTATGGAGCGAGTTCAGTGGCACCAGCGGTTACGTGACTCGAAAATCTGGAAAATATTATTTAAACATAGTATTTCTTCAGGAACTTGCCATTGACGGGCAACATGAGCAAGTCCCCGTTCTGCTTGGCGAGGCGGTAAGCACCGTTGGAGAACACGGCCTCGATGACAAATGGACCTTCCCACTTTGGCTGGAACATGCCGGCGGTCTTGTGAGTCATGGGTGTCCTCGGGGATATCGACGTCTATTGCCCCTGATGGAAGAGTTGTTTGTCCGGGCTCGGTTCTTTGAAACATCGGATTGTTGCGGATATTCGGAGGAGTGCTACCCCCAGTTCCCTCAACCCCCAGCGATGTGGATGATGAATTTTCTATCGCGGTAAATTTCGTCTTTGAACGGGTGTGTTGGAATACACCAGTAGAGGACAACCGTTTAGACGATAGTTTCTTAGCTGTGGTGGTTGATATCTTGGGACTGGAGATGCTTGTCTTTTTCCCTCTTCCTTCGACGGGAACCTTCTGAGCGGAATTGCAGGAGACAACAGGAGGTGCCTCATCTTCTGAGTTTGGGTGCTGTAGCCTTTGGAAGACGGACGGCCGATCTTCCGTCACTGCAGCGTTGTTGCAGCAGCAATTGACGATGATTTGGGTGCAGCGATGTCCAAGCGAGGACTCTTTGCACGCCGACACTCCTTCTCTTTCCTTGCATTTGTGGAGGATCGCCTCCCGCAGGTCAGAGGAACCACTTTGTCTGTTTGCCGCCGGGGGGTGGACTCGAGCGGTTGTATATAACTTCCCATCCGAGGCCCGTATGATAGTCAACGGGATGCCCCGATAGTCAGAGGTTGGGACAGCTGACTGGTCCCGATGAGCCCGTACTGCCCTAGACTTCCTCCTTTTAGCACTTGTGGGTGCGTAATAGGAGGAGTCCAAGTTGGGTACCACAGAGTCTGGCTTATCATCCAGAGAATCATCAGGGTCAGGACCGCATGAGAGAGGGTCGAAGACTGATCGAGAGAAGCGTGAAACGAACGCTATGCGGCTAGAGTTGGGTACCGTGCAGGCTGTCTGCATGCGGTTGTCTTTTGCCATCGGACGAATTATTTTTGTGCGACTAGGAGTCACGACGTACAGGCTGGCCGCATGCGGTTGGCAATTGTGGCCGCATGGGTTTTCTGCAAGCAATTGACTCCCACAGCCGCATGAGTTTCATTCGTGTGGTTGGCAACTGTAGCCGCATAAGCTATGCGGCTGACAGGTATGGCCGCATGAGTTTTCTTCATGCGGCTGGAGGATGTAGCCGCATGAGCTTTCTCTTTGTGGCCGAAGGATGTAGCCGCATGAGCTTTCTCCCTGCGACTGCTAACCTTATGCGGCTCAGATCTCATAGAGTTCCTCTTTGCCCCTGCAAGTCCAGCATCATAGTATTTTCTTCTGTCGGACTTGGGAACAGCAGAGTTGTCTACGATCTGAAGTGGGGCCGCAAGGGAATCTTGCTCGCCGTCTTGAACAACAGAGGGTGTCTCTGCAAGAGCTTCAGCAGGAACAAAGGATCGGGGTCTCCACTCCTTACGGGCCTTCTTTGTACGGGCTCGCTTCTGGACAGGGTCAGTACTCTTGTCGGAGAGCATCTCTTCGAACGCCTGTTGGTCGAACCGGGCGACCATCTTTTGTTGAGTGGAGCCAAGCTTGGCTGCATCCGATTGCGTCACCAACTCCTCAGCCGTGGAGAAGTTTGTCTCCAGCAGAGTCGCCATCGTGTTTGCCATGAAATATAAAAGAACAGAACAATTATCGGAGGATCGAACTTTTACTTCACGTTACAAACTCGCTTGTACAAAAAAAGCCTAGGGACGAAAACCTAGGTACAGCAGTCTAACTACAATTGTTTATTTTAGATTCTGGGGGGGTGACGATAGAGGCTCGGAAAGGCGACGGCAGCCCTGCCTTACTCCTTGGACGATCGATATGCAGCCTTGGTTCCTTATGAAAAGATGGTTGGCGTTGACGAAGAAATGCTCTTCTTACTCCTCTGTTGCTCTTCTGGCTTCTCTTTCTCTCTCTCTGTGTATTCTTTTCTCTGACTATTGGGGAGTCTCTCTGTATATGCGTATTTTTCTCTCTGAAATTGTGTATTTACAAGGGAATGGCACCTTGCTATTTATAATAGTGGGGTGTGATCATTAGGGTTGCCATGATTAGCTTTTAGAGATGGCGGCGGTTGGGGATTGGTCAATCTAGGCCATTCAACTTGATTATGATGAATCTGGGCCATTAGGTGTAGATTACACCAAATCCCATGAGCAATTAATGCTGATTGGAATAAATCTTCCTTATACTGATCTTCTGATATCTGCGAATAAATTAGATCTATTCTTCTGCCACGTGTCCTAGATTATTGGGATTTGACCCAATCTTTAATGGCAGCAAATCTGAGGAATTAATCGGTTTAGGACACGTGTCCTAGGAGCTGCTGGAGGGATCTGGACCGCATGACTAGTGAGCCACATATGGATGTGAGCCGCATATGAATGTGAGCCGCATATGGTTAAGCCCACGTGTCAGGGCTGCGTGGGCAGTTGTCCTCACTGGAGTCTTCTAACCACAGTGGAGTAATCCTTGTGGGCCGTATAGGTATATATCCGCTTGGGCCGCATAGACATGATCCTCTTGAACCGCATGAGAAGTCCTCGCTCGAGCCGTATGAGGCTTTCATGGCCTGAGCCGCAAAGCATGGATTCACTCTGAGCCGCATGGGAAGTCCTTTGCTCGAGCCGCATGAGGCTTCTATGGTCTGAGCCCTATAGGATTTATTCTGAGCCGTATGAGAACCGAGCCGCATACGAATGCCCACGTGGCAAGGCCACATGGCATTTTTGTGGCTCTCAGGGGATTTGTGTCAGAGATTTCTTTCCTTTTCCCTAGAGATTCATCATTATGACAGAGTCATAATTACCTGCCTTTGTGTCAGGGCTGTCAGCTTTTCAGAGGGGTCAGCCGTCATAGCAATTAATGTAGCATGGATCGGAGGGGGGCACTATCAGGCCACGTGTCCTCTGAGCCGCATGGAATGCCCTGGGCCGCATAGCTCCTTATGCCGCATGATTTCCTGAGCCGCATGAGTTCTCTGAGTCGCATGGGTCTTTTCTGGCCGCATGAATCATTTTCTTTAGTATTTTCCATGCTTCTACAGGACCTATTTCAAATAGTTTGGTGTTTATAGTCCAAAACTGGTGGTTTGTATGGATGGGTTTTACTGGTCCTTAATGGGTTCCTGATTGGACATCAATCGTTGGTTGGATGAACCGCGGATTTCAGTCTCTATTGACTGGTCAAGATCCCAATGATTATACTACTTCTACTAGGTTAGGGTAACCTTGAATAGGTTTCCAGCCCCGTGGTTGAGCTAGTTGCCAGTCAGGTTGGTTAGCTTGGTTCCTAAAACCCAAAAATGCACCTTCTGTGACTTTTATGTTTAAGTAGCACGAGAAGACACAATTGAGTGGTACACTGGGGTCATGTGTGTAGTAGGCTTCGAGTAGATCACAACCATATATTGGGTTGAAAGGTTCGAGTCAAGGTTGAGTCTCTAATTGTAGTCGAAAAGTTTACGGGTATTATGGTAAGGGTTATAGCTAGTCTTTTTGACTTAAAAGTCGTACCATAAAAATAGAGTACAAAGGGACGTGTTTGAGTGGGACATGATATACCTAGTTGAAGGTGGACTCGTCTAGATCTTGCATACGAAATTTGTTGGAAGGTAACAACTGGTCTCGTGCTCTGAAAATTAATGACACGGTCGGGGACACAAAATGATCTAAATGGAAAGTGGGAGTCCATGAGACACTAATTATCATCCTAATGAAAATTATTCTAATCAAGCGGTAATCCTCGTATATCCTAAATTTTTGAAGGCTACAGTCTACCCACCTTAGAAGTTAGGACCTGGTCTTAGGAATAATGAGGTTAGAAGAATTCTAAGGTCCGGATATTGTACATCGACCCTGTGTAATAAAGAATAAGGTACGGCGTAACGGAATACCGTCGATATAAGTCAAGTCAAGGATCGTTCCTCAATAAATAGAAAAACGAGCGTGTACATTGACACATGGTCAATAAAATAGAATGATATACTCGTCCACAGTATACAAGAGTTGTCGATGGGGTAACCAACTCTAAGGCACATCATATGAAAAGAATTCTGATAACTGAGTCGTGCATTCTCTATTGGTGTCAAACCTGCCAGACCATTATCGCAAGGATCCTAGTGGTATGCGCAGTAGTGATCATGCATTGCTATTGACAACTGGTAGATCACAATATGACAGGATATTTAAGCTATGGTATTGGCTAAGCTAGTGACTATGGGGTTCCCATGCTAGTTAGGTCTTTAATAGTAAAATTTACATAACTAGGGTAATATTTGTTGGAAACCAATCTCGGAATGAGTGCCTACCATAGTCACGATCAATGATTGTCCTTACCCTTGTCTATTCATCTCATGTCTAAACTGTGGGCTTTGGTCGAGGAACGATTGAGTCAAGGCATATGGATTTCTAGTTAAGGCAATATTCAAGAAAATATTTAGGGACTCACAATGAATTATTTCTTGAGAATAGATAGTCTCCTGGGTTGGCATTTCGACTAAGGGTAAAACCCTAATCATTCTTAAATTCAGATGGCTAGAAGGTCTCAATAGTAGTTTGAGGGTCGAGGGGAGAATGAGTAACTCAATCATATGACTGGCCGATGGTAGCTACACTTACGTATACAACTATCATATCCATGGGGGATACTTTGTACCTCTCTACCAATTACGAGCTTTCGTCTTTCCAAATCAGTGAAAGACAAAAACAATAAAGAGTTCAAGAAAGCTGTCACTGAATACAATTTCATGATTCAAAGGCGAATCTATAATTCAAGAGAAATTGTCAATGCAGTCGCGGATGAGATCCTACAGACATCTACATCTCAATCCACGTAGGCTAATCAGAGGAAGAGCGAACCGAGTGCACTACGGTTGATCAGACTGTAATACATCGATTCTGATTAGACAATATGTTAGTAGGCGTCCCCAATAACATATGTCTTGAATCAAGCTCGATAAAAGAGTAAGCTTGCAAAACTAGGCTGTAATAGCAGCATTGGTCAAGATAGTCAAAAAATACAAGTATGCAAGATTTTTGAAAGAAGGCACAAGTAGTTCGAGTTTTGTGAGAATCAAACGTCACCTGGTGTTCTTGCTTATACGGTCATCCTACTATCTTCTTATTCATAAGGCCTTGGTCAACCAATGGGTTATGGACCTCTAAATTCCATCTTTCAGGTAAACCTATTAGTGTCAGTCAATTATCTCGTCAATAGATCACAAGGACCACGAAATGCTAGGTCTGGAGACATGCTACCCGACCTACAGAACTTTCACTAGTATTGGTTTTGGATCTTAGGGGACATACAGGGCATTTTCCTATCCTCTATAGTATTCTAACTTGTAATCATGTCTGAAGTCATTTCACCAAAAATTATGCCTCGTCCGTATACCCGGACGGTGGTAAACTCTTGGTTCCGTGTGATATGTTATCAGATACTCTACCTTATCTCGACACCAGGGTAACTACGATCAAAGAGGACCACTAGCCATAGTTTTAGCAATATTCCATAACCTATATTCTCTTAAAATACTTTCAACTCTAGGGGTCGTGCCTCGCCAGTACGCTGCTGGCTGCAGGGAATCCATAGTCTCCATTATTCAAATAAATGGCGATAGTGCGTTGTTGTCCTACCATTATGAGTTAACTAACATTCATTTAACTATATCTGTAAAAATTTCTGAGCTTCTAGAGATTCAAACAAGTCGACTATGAAATAAAGCATATGTATCTATCAGTCATAATCCTTAGAATAAAAGATGAACAGGGAGGAAATAACTGAAGACAAAGAAATACAAATATTCTAATATCTATTCAATGTGTATTCAAACATTGAGGAAAAACTTTGAACCGAAACTAACTCGAGGTCCGTATATGGATAATCTAATCAGAAATTTTATAAAATAATAATCCTTAGGCCAAAGTAGGAACTAAAGAGGAAATTCGGACTAAGATATGAGGATGATATCTAAGGGGCAAGGAATTGAACAATTTATCAAGGTTGGATAATTAATGAAGCCCTGTCTCACCAACCAGTGCAGATACCGATGTTTATAAACAAGTTTATGAACGCTTCAATACTGTATCCCCAGGTCAACCCTAGGCTTCTAGGGTGGATGACTCCTCACAACAAAAATTGGTTTCAACTTAGTTCTTGGATCATGAAGAACTTTGAAGTAGAACTAAAAGTCATTGGATTGTTTGAAGCGGTAGCCTCTCCAAGTCAAGGCATACCTATAAACAATAATCTGTTCTTAGCTTTGATGGAGTTGTATATCAGCTCGACAGGAACTTTTGCAACCCCAATTGGCGAAATGGGTTTTGCACTTTATGAGATGCAATTCATCTCCAAGCTACCAATGGGGGAAGTTCCATATGAAGAGTACGTTTCCTCCAACCGAAAACTAGCAGAGATCAGCAAGAAAAATCCTCGCTTAGTCGAGGTATACCAAGAGCTGATGTGCTACTATTTGACCTGCACCAATATGTATGAAAGTGGATCAAATTTGGCATACATCAATAAATGGACAACATATCTATTCTACCATAAGAATAGAATATCCAAGGAGGATAAGGAGAGATTCCAGGATAACAAGGCTCAAACCATCAACCCTTGTTCAATAATTCTTGCTGATTTGATAAATAATTGGATGATCACATATAAGTTCCCGGATAAGTATTTGACCACCAAGGCTGGAGAATTCCCTGCAGGGACTGAAACGTTGAGCTTTTTGAAGCATGGTAGTCGAAAGCTCTCAAATGAAGCCTTGCTAGCGGGCTTTCTTTTCCTGTGGCTGCGAAGATGGATCGTACCAGGGACTGGTACAGTCGACAGAATCCATCAAAACGTACTGTGGCCAGCAGTACGTTTCGTATTCAAGGCCAGACTCAGCCTATTACCGGCAATGGTGTGTCGGATAAATGCAGGTTTGCGAGCATTTGGTGAAGAACTGATCAATAATTGTAAAACCCCTAAATTTTTACTATTTTTTAAAAAATAAATTTGATACTGATTTTTTTATTTTTTTGTATATTGTACATCGCATAGTTGCATTGTACGTCGCGCGCAAAATTTTGTTTTTCGTAATTGCTCGACGAGTACGAATATTTTCGAGCGTCCATATTTTTGAAAAACATTTTTCTATTTTTATAGTTTCGAAATAATATAGATAATAATTATTTTTAGCTATCATACCAAAATTTTCAAGTTTATGATTTTAATTATAAAAAGCCTTTCATTTATACAGATATAATAATAAATAATTTTCGTATAAAATGGTATATTAGAAAAGTATATTTATGTAAATATTATTTGGGCATATATATATATTTTGTAATTATTTATTTTTTTATTTTTTTAAATAATAATGTAATTTTCAAAATTATTATTGTTAGTATTTTTGGAAAGTATATTTTGAAATTATTGTGCCAATTTAAATCTTGATTTGATTTTATGGATTTATTTAAATAGTTAAATTAATATCTATATTTGAAATTTGATTGATTTTAAACTAAAGGATGGAATTTAATTAGATTTAAATTGGATTTGAATTTGGATTTGATTGGTTTTAAATTTATTAGCAACAAATTATCTAATTGGGTTTAAATAAATCCTAATACTTATCCAACTGGGAATTCCCACCTCCTATATAAGGAGAGGTACTCATCCATAAAATTTTTACCATCCATAAAATTCTCCACCACCGACATTATTACGTGTATCGTGTCCGTGTCTCCATCTTTTCCACTATTTCCTCCATTAAAATTATATTTCCATCTTCTTCTTGTCCCCACACGGACACATGTCATCATCCTTCCCCACCACCAAGCCCTAAACCTAAAACCTAATTCCTAGCAAACCCAAACCCTGAAACCTGCCACCCATGTTTCTAGCCATCCTCTTCGACGTTGCGACCGACCCAAAATCCATGTTGCCTCTGCTACTATCGGGTCACCCGACGCCTGCATGGCCACCTCGTTTCGGCCATTCCGACACAACCTGACCCCTGACCGTCAACCGCCAACCAACCCGACCTCCATACCATGGCCAACCAGCCACCGTCACCTCCGGCACACACCGTCTACCCGAACCCCTGTTGGCCAAGAACCTGGCCAACACCACCAATCCTGGCCACCCGAGCAACCGCACCACCACCATCCCCGACGCCACCAGAACCAGCCCGCCGTCCTCGTCACCACCAAATTCACCACCGGCCATCACACCAGCCTCGCAACAACCTGACCCCTGACCACCACCACCGCCAGTTCGACCGCCACCACCACTCCAGTCCTTCTCCGCCCTGCCCCATCGACCATCACCAGAACCACCAACAGTCCCAGCCAAACCTCCATCTCTTCTCCGCTGACCCGTCAGTCCACGACCACCCAAGCCACGAACACCACCGGCCGACCGCGACCAAAATCCCAAACAAAATCACCAATTAAATAAAAAGACCACCGCCACCCGCACTCACCTCCGCCACGCCTCGGCCACACGCCGGAGTTCCCACCGCCTCTCCCAGCGTGCCACGCCATGTCACCCCTTTTTCCTCCGACCTCCTCTGCTCTTATCCTCCGTTCTCTGCTCGTGCCTCCGCCCACCATCCCGTCGAGCCACCGTCCTTAACTCAGTCGCAGGCGAGCGCCGCCTCGCCGGTGAACGGCCGGGTCCAACCACCTCGTTCAACGTATATCCACCTTCGGCCGCGCCTATAGGTACAGATCGGCAAGCCCGCGGCAGATCTCTCCAGATCTGGCAGGCCAAAATAAACTACCGCGCACGAAAAGCTTCCGCCATACGTAACGCCCGACGAGCTCTACGAGCCTCCATGCGAAAGCCCTTTCCCGAGATCCCTCCGGCTTCCCGCTCTCTCCCTCTCTCCGACGAAGTAGCCATCGCCGGCGACTCCGCTCCGATCGCCGCTCCCTCGATCTTCCCTTCCCTTTTTTTCCTCTTCTCACTCTCTCTCTCCTCCTTTCTATAAAAGGAACAATAACCGATTCTTTTTGCTATTGTTTTTTTAATTGTTATTATTATTATTTTTGTATTCTATTGTTGTTTTATTATTATAATTATTATTTTTATTATCATTACTATTATTATTATTATCATCATTTTAAATTTACTATTACTAGTTTTATTATTACTATTATAAATAGTATGCATATTTCATATATTTTGGATATTAAATTATTTGTTGGTATAAATTATTAGAAGTCTTATTTTATCATCATGTTTCTTTTATGATATTCGATCTAAATTTTACCGTAATATTTTATCTAAATTTTAGTTGCCTAAAATAAAATTCTTAATATTTTCCAAACATTTTATTTATATATTTTCACTGATAAAATATGGTTTCCTACAGAGAAATTATATTTTTACAAACTTGGAGTTTTTAGCCAAAAACAAAATTTCTTGATTATAAGTATTTTTCTATAATTATTTTGACTCATAAAAACTAGTTTTCAAGTATTACAAATACTTTCAAAAATTATATATATTATTCTACTAAATTCCTTCGATTTTTCTCCAGCCCGTGACTAAGCCCTTCGTTCCTAATCTCTTGGAAAATTCTAAACTATATTATGTCAAACCTAACTAAGTTGACCGTTCTGGACCCGATGGAATACTCATGTCGTCAACGGAGGCCCCTTTGCGTAGTTGTTGCACCGAAGTCGAAGTTCGTGCCACATTGATCATTGCAGCACACTAGGCGTTCTACCAGGCAAGACACCTTGACATTTGCTGTTTATTTATTTTAGCTCATATTTCATGCATTATTTATTATTTTCTTATGCAAAATAAACTGTGATACATGGCATAACCTGTTAGAACTTACTTTTCATTTATATTTCCTGCTGTGTATTAGTTTTCTTACACATTAAACCTTGATTTAAGGGACCACCTTTGTGTGTTGCATTCATTGGCCTTGACACATTGTACCACGAAGTTATGTGTCGCATGTAGAACACGGACATGCGTGACTGGCTGGCCACCGGTGCGTATAAGCCGTGCGATAGGAATAACCGCTAATAGAGATTGCATGCTTAGTTTGACTTAGCGGTTATAGAGGTTTACTGTTGTGGATACAACATAGTAGGTGTTGGGCGGGGAGGACAATTCCTTAGCGTATGGGCTTCGATGCACTTTCTCTTGTGATCCGGAAGCTCCGCTAGAGATACGGGGTTGATGATCCATGATTACTGACGGCAAGTGGCGTTCTGCGGAACGTTATGCTCTTACTGATTGGGCCTCTGGTGCCCCAAGGGGGGACTACGCCGATCCTATTTAGCCAAGGCCCATGCGTAGGAAGGATTGTTCTTAACTATATTTCACTTAGAACGGTTAGGCACATTTATCCGTTAGGTACGAGTACTTTTGGTTTGGGTACTTGTATCTGACCGTGGCTTGGAACAATGACTTGTCGCAGATTAGTTCGTCACATCTTGTCCTTGTTTGGTTGTAGGTGTGACTTACTACTTCGATGAGAAGGTATTGAACCTTGTTGGGGTTCGGATACCATATTGAATTCTTAGCATGGAAAGATACGTCACCGTGAATTAGTTTACCATCTTCTGTCCTTGTTTGGTTGGGGGCGATGGTAAGCTAGTTCAATAGGTGTGTATTAGACCATGTTATAATTCAATTGACTTATTTATTTGAGCAATATTTATTCAGTTTATATGGCATGATATTATATATCTTGTTATGTCCCTCTGAGGACCTGGTTATTTCTCCAGGTGTGTGCTCTTATCTTTCGCAGGTATTCCAGCCGTGGACATGATCATCTCTATTTTTTCGAGGATGATTGCACTTTGATCATCTTTGCTTCGCTCGCCAAAATCATTCTTTTGTATATCATGTATTTCTTTTCATAGTTGATAGTGGATTTGTCTTCGCCCAACTACATGTACCAATGACAATTCATAGTTGATTATATGATATCTTTTATTCTTTTATTTTGTGCGGATGAGATTAGTTATGGTTCTACTGCATTTTACAGCTTACGTATATTTATTATACGGCTGGCATGTCTACGCTCCTAGTCCTACGTATTTTGGGACTGGGGCATTACATGCTTTTGTGGTGGTCCATGCAGGTCAAGATAAATTGTTTGGTTACTTTACCGTACCAAGCAAGCCTGCGTATAGGATTAGAAGTCTAGGATCTCATCCACATACTTGAACTCATTCCTCGGTTCCATATTCGAACTACCGTTTGACTCGTCGATTGCATCTTGCTTGATTCCTTCCATCAAAAATTCTTATCTTTCCTTCGTGCATGCTAAAGGTTAGACATGTGACCCTACTAGTTAGACGTGTTCCCTTGTCCCAAAACACCATTAGTTTAATTTTTAAGTTTGGTAGAATGCCTTATGACCTAGCAATCCCTTTGTCCTTGTGACCTATATTAGCAAGTTTACTTATATTCTAGAATTTAAAGGACCCTAACCCATCTAGTCAACCAAGGGCTTGGACAAGAAGACTATAGAACGACTGTATAAAGACCATCATATGACATGACTTATATCCTTTAGAAGTTCGAACCAATTTCTACTTTCTTCCAATCTTAGACTCTCGTGCCTATAATTTCACTATATTGACTAATATTGCTACTATAATCTAGATTTGCAAGTTCATTGATTTATCGAGCTTGTTCTCGACATATGTTATTGGAAGAGCTCCCACTAACATATTGTCTAATCAGAACCGGTGCATGATGGTCTGATCAACCGAGTGCACTCTGGTTCGCCTTTTTCATATATCAATCTACGTGGATGTGATGTAGTTAAACTTACCCCTTTAGAATTCCATCCACTACTGCCTTGACAATTCCTATGAAATGATTCGGTCGTCTTTGAACCACGTGTTCGTATTCGATAATATCGCCTTTGAACTCCTTATTGCTTTCGCCTTCACCTATTTTAGAAGGACGAAGGCGTTGTACTAGAACTTCCTCTAGCCTAGCTACCGATTATGACCATTATCACTCGGTATTGCTATATCTTCATAAACTACTCGTCCTTCTTCTCGACCCTATCATGACCTTCTAATCGCTTAATTTAAATGTGTACCTAATAACTCTCTTAATCGTGCCCCCAACCTACCCTCAAGGAACCATGTCTTTAAGTTCTCAAAATTATTTCTCTTGATACCGCACTATTCCTTATCGCATGTTAATTTGATTAAACGTTAACCATAATCATTTTTTCCTTCTGGCATTAGTTTTTGTCATTATTTGAAACATCGATTTTTCTATTGCATGTTTGCATTGAACGTCGTTTCTTTGTCTCGTCTAGTGACTTGATCGTATTCATTACCGATATACCCCTTGTGTCTTCTCAACCCCCCTACTTTTTAATTTCGAGGACGAAATTTTTTTAAGTTGGATAGGATGTAAAACCCCTAAATTTCTACTATTTTTTAAAAAATAAATTTGATACTGATTTTTTTTGTATAATGCATATCGCGTAGTTGCATTGTACGTCGCGCACAAAATTTTATTTTTCGTAATTGCTCGACGAGTGCGAATATGTGCTAGCGTACATATTTTTGAAAAATATTTTTCTATTTTTATAGTTTCGAAATAATATAGATAATAATTATTTTTAGCTATCGTACCAAAATTTTCAAGTTTATGATTTTAATTATGAAAAGCCTTTCATTTATACAGATATAATAATAAATAATTTTCCTATAAAATGGTATATTAGAAAAGTATATTTATGTAAATATTAAATAATAATAAATAATAATAAATAATAATAAATAATCTTCGTAAGAAAACTTGCGGTTTTTCCAATAGTGGATTCAACTGGTAGCAAGAGTTCTACCGACTGGATTAGTCCTCAACAGAGGGATACCAGTATACATCGCTGTCTTTGCGTTTGCTCTCTTAACTTTGCCTTTACATTATTTCAGTTGTGATTAATATTCTGTGATTGTGCTGCTAACATTTTTATTTAGCATTATTCCGCTGCCAACTCTATTCACCCCCCCTCTAGAGTATTACGCTTTACTATTTCGTTCCTACAATTTGTATCAGAGCGGGTGTTACAGGTAAAGCAAAGGTAACAGTGTAATTATTTATTCATTTTAATTAACTGTTATATAGATCACAGCACAACACATGGCAACTGTAAAATTCACAAGTGAAGGCCAAGCCACAAACAGACCCCCACTGTTTGATGGTACAAATTATACATATTGGAAAACACGGATGAGTTTCTTCTTGAAATCTCTTGATTTTGATTTATGGTCCATTGTTCTTGATGGCTATCAAAAGCCACCTCGTATAAATATTGATAGAGTTTTAGTTGAAAAACCCCATAGCAGATATACAGAGGAAGAAAAAAAGGGCCAGTCTTGACGCACGTGCCATTAATGCTCTCTTTTGTGCTTTAGACAGAACTGAATTTAACAGGGTGTCTATCTGCACAACGGCTAATGAAGTATGGAAGCTACTCGAAGTCACACATGAAGGCACGACTCAAGTCAAGGAATCTAAAGTCAGCAGACTTACTCAAGAGTACGAGGCGTTCAAAATGAAGCCCAACGAAACAGTTACACAAATGTTCGAGAGATTCTTGGATATTGTAAATCCTTTGTCCTTCCTAGGCAAAGATTACAGTAACCATGAAAAGATTCGCAAACTCCTGCGTGCTCTCACCAAGAACTGGATTCCAAAGGCTACTGCAATCATTGAAGGGAACGACCTCACAACTATGTCCCTCAAAGTACTCATGGGTAAGCTACTCACTCATGAACTGGAGCTACAATATTTTAAAGAGCCTGCACGAAAGGAGAAGACTATCGCCCTCAAGGCTCAGCACAGAAAAGCTGCTGAAGATGATTCAGACAGCAGTAGATCTGACGCTGAAGATCAAGCACTCCTAGCAAAGAAGTTCAAAAGATTCATGAGACATGAGAAGAGAGTCAAAGAGAACAACAGCAACAACTGGTACCAAGAAGATGCTGTATGTTATGGCTGCAAGAAGAAGGGACACATGAAGAAAGATTGTCCCACAAACTCATCATCGAGCAAGAAGAACAACATGTATGAAAAAGGGAACCTGAAAAGATCAACATCTCGAAAATATGCCAACACCAGCATACGGCATGAGAGTGAAGCCAGCGACTCAGAAGACGAACACTCAGAGGACGCTACAAATGTATGCTTCATGGCAACCGATCAGGTACCTACTGAACCGGTAGAAACTTATGATGACTTCACCTTTGAGCAATTAGGAGATGCCTTCAGTGACCTGATGACTGATTACAGGAAACTGCATAGTAAGTATCAGACCTCTAAGAAGGTACTCAAAGAGTACAAAGGTGAAATAGGTAGACTTACCGACCTACTAGCTGAGGTTAGAAATAATGTTAGTGAGTCTGGTGAGCTTTCTTCAATAAAGCTCTTATTACACGAGACTACCAAGTCATCTGAAGAGAAAGACAAAATTATTGACCAACTCAAGGAAGAACTTTCTATAGAGAAAAAAAGTCTTCAATGTGCACAAATCAGAATGGAATCACTTACTTCTGATTATACTAAGTTGTATGACACTTCCAAAAGATTGGAAATTAAGTTAGGAAAATAGCCTGAGCCTGCTGCTTCCTATCCTAACACGTGTCACTTACAGAGAAATCGAAACATTTCCAAGCCAAACACTGTCAGACCTAACCCTATTAAACCTTTACCCCAAAAGGTTAAGCCCAAACAAGATTATAGGTATGCTTTCTTCTATACTAGAAAACCCAAACCTACCAACCATGCACACCACTCAGCTTTCAACACTCGACATACACAATGTCATTATTGTGGCCTCATTGGTCATATATCATCTGCATGTAGAATGAGAAAGCTTGTAGATTTAAATGTTTATGCTTGGATACCTAAAGCTAAGAATTCAGGACCCTACAAGAAATGGGTACCAAAGGTTTCATCTGTAAACTGTTTTGTAGGTGGAACATCCTTCACATGCTAGAAGCAAATGGATCCTCGACAGCGGTTGCTTACGGCATATGACCGGTGACGCTACCCAATTTGCAACACTGTCGAAGAAAAAGAAGGAAGGCTATGTCTCCTTCGGTAATAACTTGAAAGGGTATATTATTGGTATCGGTGATGTTGGTAAGTCTCCCTATCCTGTAATTAAGGATGTCTGTCTGGTTACCGAGTTGAAACATAACCTACTCAGCATAAGTCATCTAGCTGATCATGGTTATGGCATCAACTTTGGCAAAGACAAATGTACTATAGTTGATAGCTCAACTGGTTGTACTATCTTTGAAGGTATCAGGGAAGACAATATATATGTTTTCTATTTGTTAGAAGAAACTAACATTTCAGGTAGATGCTTAATGGCCAAGAGTGATGAGAGTCATCTGTGGCATATGAGACTCGGTCACGCTAATATGGATACAATATCAAGATTATCCACAAAGAAGCTAGTACACGGTTTACCGGACATTACATTCAAGAAGGATTCGGTATGCAGTCAATGTGAAAGGAACAAAGCTACCAGATCCACTTTCAAGTCAGTAAATGCAGTATGTACTACTAGACCTCTACAATTGCTTCATATGGACTTATTTGGTCCTAGCAGAGTTGTTAGCCTCGGAGGTAAACTGTATGCTTTCGTAATTGTAGATAATTTCTCTAGATACACGTGGGTATATTTCTTGACATGCAAGAATGATGCATTATCCGAATTTGTCGCCTTTTGCAAGAAAGTACAGAATGAAAAAGGTTACATGATCACTCGCATAGGAAGCGATCATGGTGGCGAATTCGAGAATGCTGATTTTGAGCAATTTTGTGACACACATGGTTTTATTCACGAGTTCTCCTGCCCTAGGACTCCACAACAAAATGGAGTTGTGGAACGTAAGAACAGAACTCTAACCGAAATGGCCAGAGTGATGTTAAACCAGTTTAGTCTACCCAAATATTTCTGGGTTGAAGCTGTCAACACAGCTTGCTTTATTCTCAATAGAGTTCTAATTCGACCCAAATCGAAGAAGACTCCATTTGAGTTATGGTTTGATAGAATTCCTTCAGTTTCATACTTTAGAATTTTTGGTTGTAAATATTTTATTCTTAACACAAAAGATAATTTGGGAAAATTTGATGAAAAGGCCGATGAAGGTATATTTTTAGGTTATGCGGCCAAGAGCAAAGGATACAGAGTCTTCAACAAACGTACCATGATCATCGAAGAGTCAATCAATGTCACCTTTGATGAATTAAATCAAATGACGATTGATGACAATGACGAAGATACATCTGTACCAAGCTCAACTCCAGCTGATTCTCAACCAAGCTCTGCACTAGCTGAACCTCCTAGAGAAGATCCAGGAACCAGCTACCTTCAGAATGAAGCGAAAAGGTTAAAATTTACAGCTAATCATCCAAAGGATTTGGTAATTGGTGATATTACCAAGGGAGTAAGTACTCGTACATCCTGTAGAGATATTGTTTCTAGTGTTGCATTTATTTCACAGCTAGAACCCAAAACTATTGATGAAGCATGTAGTGATAGTTTTTGGATAGATGCTATGCAAGAGAAATTAAACCAATTTGAACGGAATCAAGTTTGGGAACTTGTTCCCAGGCCTGTTGATCATCCGGTCATTGGCACCCGTTGGGTATTCCGAAACAAACTTAATGAGAATGGTTTAGTGACTCGTAATAAGGCTCGACTCGTAGCTCAAGGATACAATCAAGAAGAAGGTATCGACTACGATGAGACTTATGCCCTAGTTGCGAGATTAGAATCTATTCGCATGTTATGTGCATTTGCATATTTTCATGATTTCAAACTTTTTCAAATGGATGTGAAGAGTGCTTTTTTAAATGGATTTATAAAAGAAGAAGTTTTTGTAGCACAACCTCCAGGTTTCACGGATTTCAAAAACCCAGATCATGTTTTCAAGTTGAAGAAAACTCTATACGGTTTAAAACAAGCCCCTCGTGCTTGGTATGATCGTCTAAGCTCTTTTCTACTTGACAACGATTTTTCAAAAGGAAAGGTTGACACTACACTGTTTATTAAATCTTTTAATGGCAAGTTGCTTTTAATTCAAATCTATGTTGATGATATTATATTTGGATCTACTGATGAATCTCTATGTCAAGAATTTTCTAAGTGTATGCAGAATGAGTTTGAAATGAGCATGATGGGAGAGCTAAAATTCTTTCTCGGATTGCAAATCAAACAAACTGATAATGGGACATTCATAAATCAAGCCAAGTACACAAAAGACTTGCTAAAGAAGTTCGATCTGGACAATGTCAAACCTATTGGAACTCCGATGGCAACTTCAACAAAGCTTGATTCAGATGAACAAGGCAAGCCAGTCGACACACGTAAGTATCGAGGTATGATTGGTAGTTTACTTTATTTAACTGCTAGTCGTCCAGATATAATGTTTAGTGTTTGCCTGTGTGCACGTTTTCAAGCTAACCCAAAGGAATCACATCTGTCCGCAGTTAAGCGTATCTTCCGATACCTTAAAGGCACTTCTTCTGTTGGCTTGTGGTATCCCAAAACTAAGTCCTTTGACCTTATTGGTTATTCGGATGCAGATTTTGCTGGATGCAAAGTTGATAGAAAAAGTACAAGTGGCATATGTCATTTCTTAGGCAAAGCTTTAGTCTCTTGGTTTAGTAAAAAGCAAAATTCTGTAGCCCTATTAACAACAGAGGCTGAGTACATCGCCGCAGGACGTTGTTGCGCTCAGATTTTATGGATGAAACAAACCCTAGAAGACTATGATTTATTTTACACACATATTCCCATTTTCTGTGATAACACGAGTGTAGAAGCATGGAAAATATTAGAATAGAAGCATAGATAGCCCATGCGGCTTTGGGTAGCAAGCCTATGCGGCTTATAACTGGAGTTGCCCCATGCGGCCCGAAAGAAGACCCTCAGACTCATGCGGTTCGGGCATATATGCGGTTCAGCAGGAACATGCGGCTCAATTGACGCCACGTGTGATCCCCCCACAGCTGGCTACGGGAGTAATGGCCTCATTTAATGCTCTGACACGACTCGACGGCTGCGACATCTCTGACATAAAGCGTCATAATGGCTCTGCCATAATGACAGACTCCTCGGGGAAAGAAGACAATCTCTGACCCGATCTGTCAGAAATCCTAGATTGCCACGTATTAAAAGTCTCATGCGGCTCGGGTAGAGAACAGCTTCATGCGGCTCAGCGAGGAATTACTCTAATATGATTAACAGGAATCCGCCATATGCGGTCCACCCATTAGCCCGGTCTATGCGGCTCAATACCATGTTAACTCAGGCGGACCAAAGAAACTATGCATATGCGGCTCATGGAGGGTTCGTCCCCTGCGGCTCGCAGAGACTACGCATATGCGGCTCATGGAAAGTTCGTCCCCTGCGGCTCGATGAGGCATTGACTCATGCGGCTCATGAAGAGTATCTCTCTGCGGTTCAAGTGTTGGCCATCCTATGCGGCCCTGGCAGGACCTTCAATTAAAACACGTGGCATTGAAGATTCAACCGAATCCCAATAAGAATATTTAACACCATTATCATAATTGTCGAGATCATGGCATATCATTTATCATCAAGCCAATAGGACACGTGGCGAGCAATCAAATATTGGCATAATCAATCACGAGGATTTAAAGCAGTCAGCATTAACTGCTCATGAGATTTGGTGCTATCAGCATTAATGGCCGAGATTCATTATGATCAGGATCAAGGGCTCAGATAGAATGAAGGAAGCGCCGACATTCCAAACAGATAATCATCAGCAAACCCTAATGATCACACCCCACTCCTATAAATAGCCAGCATCCTCCCCATAAAAAAAAAGGAAGAGAAGAAGAGAGAGAGAGAGGTCGGCAAGAAAAAGAATAAAAAAATAAGAAGATAGAGATCTACACAGAGAGAGCTCCCCCCTTTTCTTCTTGATACTCACAGAGAGAGAGAAGCCAGGAGAGCCACCCGAGGAGAGTAAGAAGAGCCTTTCTTCATCAACGCCAAGCAGATCTTCCCCGAGCCAAGGCTGCATACTGATCGTCCAAGGAGTAAGGCAGAGCGGCCGTCGCTTTCCCGAGCCTCTATCGTCACCCCCCAGAATCAAAAATAAACAATCGTACTTAGTCTGCTGTACCTAGGTTTTCGTCCCTAGGCTTTCTTTGTACGAGCGAGTTTGTATTGTGAGTCTAAGTTCAGTCCTCCGATAATTGTTCTGTTCTTTTACAATCAATGGCAAACACGATGGCGACTCTGCTGGGGACTAACTTCTCCACGGCTGAGGAGTTGGTGACGCAATCAGATGCAGCCAAACTTGGCTCCACACAAAAGAAGATGGTCGTCCGCTTCGACCAACAGGCGTTCGAAGAGATGCTCTCTGAAGGCAGCGCTGGCCCGGCTCAGAAGCGCACCCGCACCACGAAGGCTCGCAAAGAATGGAGACCGAAGTCATTTGCTCCTCCTCAAGCCCTCGATGGGATGCCCTCTGTTGCTATAGACGGCGAGAAGGATTCTCCTGCAGTCCCACTTCAGGTCGTAGACAACTCTGCTGTCCCCAAGTTCGGTAGAAGAAAACATTATGATGCTGGACTTGCAGGGACAAAGAGGGACTCTACGCGGACCAAACCGCAGAAGAATATTAGCCGCAAGGAGAAAGCCCATGCGGCTACATCCGCCAACCGCATGAAGAAAACTCATGCGGCTACTTCTGTCAGCCGCATAACTTATGCGACTACAGTTCCCGACAGCATGGATGAGACTCATGCGGCCAGTAAAGTCAATCGTTTGCAGAAAACCCATGCGGCCACAGATGCCAACCGCATGCGGCCAGCCTGCACGGTCGTGACCCCTAGCCGCATAAGAACTCGTCCGACGACAGGAGACAACCGCATGCAGACAGCCTACACGGTTTCCGCTCCCAGCCGCATAGCATCTGCTCCATGCTCCTCTCGATCAATTTTCGACCGTCTCTCGTACGATCCGAACCCTGATGACTCTCTGGATGATAAGCCAGACTCTATGATGTTCAACTTGGACTCTTCCTATTATGCATCCATGAGTGCTAGAAAGAAGAAGTCTAGGGCAGCGCGGGCTCATCAAGCCCAAACAGCTGCCCCAACCTCTGACTATCAGGGCGTCCCGCTGATTATCACACGGGCCTCTGATGGGAAGTTGTACAGAACTGCTCAAGTCCAATCCCCGACGGTGAACGGACAGAGTGGTTCCTCTGACCTGCGTGAGGCGATCCTCCACAAGCGCAAGGAAAGAAAAGGGGCCTCGGCGTGCAAAGAATCCTCATATAGACGTCACTGCACCCAGGTCATCGTTAACTGCTGCTGCAACAACGCGGCAGTGACGGAAGATCGCCCGTCCGTCTTCCACAGACTACAGCACCCGAACTCAGAAGATGAGGCACCTCCTGTTGTCTCCTGCAATTCCGCTCAGAAGGTCCCCGCCGAGGGGAGAGGGAAGAAGACAAGCATCTCCAGTCCAAAGATATCAGCCACTACAGCTAAGAAGTTGTCGGCTAAACGGTTACCCTCCACCGGAGTATACCAACACACCCGTTCGAAGACAAAATCTGCTGCAACAGGAGACTCATCGTCCCCGACCCTGGGGGTCGTAGGAGCTGGGGGTAGTACTCCTCCGAACGTCCACAATAATTCAATTTTTTAAGGAGACGAACCCCGAGAAACAACCCTCCCATCGGGTACAACAGATGCTGATGTCCCCGAGGACATCCATGATTCTCTAGACGAAGCAAGCTCCGAAGCTGGGGGTAGTGTTCCTTCCGAATCCGAACCTGAAGAGAACATCCCCACATATCCAGATGATTTCTCGACGCAGGGGTACGACTCGGAGGGTACATCCTCCACCACTCCCTCCGTCACTCCTCATGTGAAGACGGTATTCATGACAGACAGCAATCAAGGCGGTTCCAGCGATCGCCAGCGCATCGACACGCTGGAGGCCATATTGCATGCCTTGGTCAAGTCTGTAGACGAGATCAAAGCGGCACTTCCTACTCTGCAGGGAGTGACACCTGGCCAGACAAGCACGGGTCCCGCAATCAACGTAGATTCAAATTCAGCGGCGCCAAACCAGGGCAATAATCCTCCCGAGATAACGGCCCCTACCGCGACAGATGAGGCCCGAGAAGTAAGAAGAGAGGTTCAGGAGCTCCGAGCAATGTTCCACGCCCGAGAAAACTCTCAAGACCTCAGAATACGACAACCATACCCAGCTGAATGGAGGGATGTGCCCTTTCCCCCAAGATATAAGCCGTTCAATATCAACCCATATGATGGTAAGACTTCAGCAAGCCGGTACATCACTTACTTTGAGGTCACTACCGACCATCTCCCCCATGAGGATGCCATCCTCACTCGGTTATTCATTGGGGCACTGGAAGGAGTCGCCTTTGATTGGTACCACAACCTGCCAGATAATTGCATCCACTCCTTCACTGGCTTCAAGCGCTTGTTCTTGGAGAGGTTCTATGAGGTAGGGCAGGACGTCACGATGTCTACCCTCATGGACGTCGTCCAAGGAGAGAAAGAGCTGACAAGGAATTACATTGAGCGGTTTCGTCAAACCGCAATGAAGTTAACATCTGGCAACCCGGACTCTTCCTTGATTAAAATTTGCCAAAAGAGACTACTCCCAACAATTAGTCTCTGGATGGGCGAAAGTCAATTCAAGGACTGGAAGGCCTTTATCATCAGCGCTACAAGTGCCGAGGAACGATTGAAGAAAGCTCGCCAACTGGGGTTGCATATCTCAGAGGGAGAGAACAAGGGGAAGCGTCCCAACGCCAGCAACGACAATGGGGGTAGCCCCTCCAACCGAGACAACAAAGGCAAGCAGGCCATGGTGACCGATACAGCCCAGAAGCCCGAGCAACAGCCAGCGGACAAACAATGGCCTCAAATCACTTATTCTTTCGAAGACGGCCACGTCAAGCCTATCTTGGACATGCTTATACAAGGAGATAGAATTCAGCTTCCTCCACCAAGGCGAGAACCTCGGCCTGCTGATTTGGAAAATCCGAAGTTCTGCCATTACCACCGCTACGTCCACCATGCTACACACGACTGCTACCAACTGAAACGCTATATCCAGAACCTCATCGATTCAAACGCTCTGGCTATCGACTTCGAGGAGGTAACCGTAGCAGCCAACATGGTGTTTGTACAATTCGGTAATTTCCCTCCAACAGAGACTCAAGACGGTGTCATGTCCATCCCTCTGGCAACAATGGAAATCACTAACCTTCTGCCTGCCCGTGATCAAACTCCCGGCCTAATACCCCTCACCACATCACGAGGGGAGATCATGTGGGTCCATCCGGACCTAGTCCATAAGGTGACTCAACCCACTTTATCCTCTAAAAAGAAAAGTGGAAAGGTCAGATCATACCGCACCGCCTCGGTAGAGGAGGGGGAAGTCTCAGCCGTCACTACCCGATCTGGAGCACAAGCCCAACCAGTGGCCGAGAATCCGACTAATGATCAGCAGCCCACAAACGCTGATACTCCGGGACCGGCTCAGCCTTCGACGACCGACAAGCCTAGGCCGAAGGAGACTCGCTTCGACAAATCTCTCCGAAAGGAGACACCTCAGGGGCTGGAGAGGCCCTATAACTTCGACATCTTGGCGCAATTGGCTAACACACCGGCCAAATTGTCCTTATACGAACTCCTGAGACTCTCAAAAGATGTCCGCACAGCTCTAAGTAAGGCGCTCCAAAATGCCGACGCATACTTGGCTCAGGTCAACCTCACGGGAGATAATCAGCCTACAGATCTCCAAGATAGTGCGTGTACGGGTGTAATGCCCAATATCGTATTCTCTCCGTAGGATATGCTCATCAAAACTAACCTGTACGATCGCCCATTGTACTACACTGGATACATCGGCGACGTAAAGGTAGACCGAATGCACATTGACCCCGGGTCCTCCATAAGCATCATCCCGAAGGGTCTGCTACATCATCTTCGCATTCCAATGCATCGCCTGACGCCTACAAGCACTGCCATTAGCGGTTTCAATTCGGGCAGGAGCTACACAATAGGGAAGATTCGCTTGAAATGTCAGATTGGCGATCTCCAATCAGAAGTCACCTGCTACGTCATAGATGCCGACACTTCTTACAATACCCTTCTGGGGCGGCCTTGGATACACGATTACATGATCGTGCCTTCCACGCTACACCAGTGCTTCAAATATGTCGATAAGCACGGCTTCGTGAGGACAGAATTTGCTGATATCGATCCCTTCAAGGGGGTCGAATCTTATTACTCAGACTCCTGTCTTTACAAAAAATCAAAGAAGAATCTGATCGAAGAGGAGGTGCAAGCTCACACCAAGACGACCACAAGATCAGAAGAACCCCTGACAATCCATCTCCAGGCTCGCAAACCGGGCAGTTCTGCACCTCTTACGGCTACTCTGCGTAAGGACGCAATCAGTCTCTCGGCACAGGAAGAGCAGCTGAGAATCCGGCTGCCAAGGTCCGGCCAAGTGCTGAGACCCACAACAGGGCCACTTACTATCAGACTGCCGAGAGTCATTCAACCCCAAACGGAGAAACTCAATCCCTCCGATGGGCCACTGACAATACGCCTTCCCAAGAAAGGTCATCATCCCGATACAAGGTCTGACACTTCTAGCGAACCAGCTACCCCTCGCTCCACATCGAGTGCCAGACTGGGGGTTGCTAGTCTACCGACAACCCCACGCTCCGCTCCGTCAGTTGAACCTCTGAAGATCAAGCTGACAAGGACGCCCTCTCAATCTTCATTCACACAGGGGGTAGCCGAAGAGGAACCAGAGCTAGCCAAGTATGTGGTTGCCCACACTGATGTTCCCTCCGCAGATGATGTAATCCCCCTAGAAAAGATACCTTACTTCATCAATAAAGGGTTATCTTTGAACTACACCGAGCTCAATAAGCTATGTACAATGTATGCTATGGAACACGGTATAGGCACTCACCTACACACACAGGTGACAAATATGTACACCGCTATCCAACTTACTCCAGTAGAAGACGCTTACCGAATAATCGAAGGAGGGGACCACCCAATCATCTTCGGCCGGACGAACAACCCGCATCCCCTCGCCATGGAAGAAGTCGACTTCGGGTCAGCTAACGGAAGACTGCCTCTGTATCTCTATAGCCCTCAATCTAAATATCTCATGCAGAAACAGGGGTATGATCTAGAGACAACGCCAGGACTGAACTACGGCACTGGACGACGATTACCTTTGAAGACGCCAGCCCCGGCGGGCAAACCACGGAACTACTATAACAAAACCCGATGCGGTTTAGGGTATGTAACGCCAACTACGACCCCTGAAAGCTCAGATAAAGAATGCGACTGGCAGTCACACTCAACCGGGTCACCAACTTCCGACTCAGACACAAGCATTGGGGACGTATTCAGACAAGTCCTATCAGTCAACATGGCATTTGCCGACGCTTACGAAGAAGACGAGGACATTCCTGAAATTCTCGAGCTTGAGCCGTGGGCCCAACAGTTAGACGCACAATAGGAAAAGCGGTTCGAGCTAAGAGAACCTCCTACGGAGGACGAAGTTATGCAGGTCAACCTCGGCACCGAATCCTTTCCGAAGCCGATCTTCGTCAGTAAAAGCCTAACAGACAAGGAACGAGAATCACTGCTGGAACTCATCCGAGAATACATTGACGTATTTGCATGGAGTTACGAAGACATGCCGGGATTAGATCCCGACATTGCTCTCCATAAACTCAATATACGGCCGGATGCAAAGCCAGTCAAGCAGCAGCAACGACGCTTCCGCCCGGGCGTCATGGACGCGATCGAAGCCGAAGTCAACAAACTGATAGCCAGCGGCTTCATCCGTGAGGAGCAACACCCTGACTGGGTCGCCAATATAGTCCCGGTCCTTAAGAAGAACGGGAAGATCCGAATCTGCATCGACTTCCGTAATCTAAATGAGACATGTTCGAAAGACGAATTTCCCCTCCCGATCACGGACATCATGATTGACAACACATGCGGCTTCGAACGTATGTCATTCATGGATGGATTCTTGGGATACAATCAAATCAAGATGTCCCCCGACGATGAGAAGCACACGTCATTTAGAACACCGATCGGCACATACTGCTACACAGTCATGCCTTTCGGTCTGAAGAATGCTGGCGCTACATATTAGCGGGCTATGAGTATCATTTTCAGAGAACATTTGCACAAAACAGTAGAATGCTACGTCGACGACATCGCTGTCAACAGTCGTCGCAAGGAGGATCATCTGCAAGATCTAAAGACGGTATTCGACCTGATGCGAGCCCACAACCTAAAGATGAACCCTACAAAGTCATTTTTGGGCGTATCCAGCGGGAAGTTCTTAGGTTTCATCATCACTGCACGGGGTATCCATGTAGACCCTGAGAAAACCAAGGCAATAATGGAGATGGGTCTCCCAAAAAATCTTCGCGAACTCAGAGGCCTCCAAGGGAGGCTAGCCTATATCAGAAGGTTCATTTCCAATCTCTCCGGACGATGCCGGCCGTTCACACACCTCATGAAGAAGGGAGTCTCATTCGCATGGGACGAAGAATGCCAACGCGCTTTCGACGACATCAAAGAATATTTGTCAAATCCTCCAGTCCTGGTGGCCCCGGTCCCTGGAAAACCATTCTTGCTCTATGTACGAGCAATGGAACACTCCCTCGGTGCCCTGCTGGCACAAAATAACGACGCAGGACACGAACAGGCCATATACTACCTCAGCCGAATGATGGTCGGGCCCGAACACCGATACACTGCCGTGGAGAAAGAATACCTCGCCTTGGTGTTCGCTATTCAAAAGACGCGGCACTATGTTACAGGACAAACCATACATGTGATCTCACGGGTAAATCCCCTCAGAGTCCTCATGACTAAACCAGGGGCGCTCAGCTCTCGCCTCGCTACCTGGGCAATACTGCTATCCCCATATCATATGATCTTCGTCCCACAGAAGGCTGTCAAGGGTCAAGCCCTAGCAGACTTTTTGGCAGCCCACCCAGGATCGGAGTCATCCAGAATCTATGAAGAGATCTCAGACGAGGTCGCCGATTCGAATACAGCCACTCACGATAACATATGGCGAATGTTCTTCGATGGCGCCTCAAGAACCGGACCCAAGGGAAATATCGTCGTGGGGGTCGGAGTGGTATTGATCTCTCCTACCGGGCTAGTGATCAATCGCGCCTACTCTCTCACGGAACCCTGTTCCAACAATGTGGCCGAGTACAACGCTTTGGTCATTGGCCTCCAACTCGCAAAGGAGCTGGGTGTAGAACATCTCGAAGCATACGGCGATTCACAATTAATCGTCAATCAGATTCGGGGGTCGTACGAAGTCCGCCATGAAGACATGATCCCCTACCACCAAATAGCAATCAACATTATCTCCTCTTTCGAGGGATTCTTCATCGAACACGTCCCCAGACTTCAAAATATCGAAGCCGATGCCCTAGCAGGCCTTGCCGCTTCCTTAGCAGTGCCGAACCAAGCGCATCACTCGGTTGAAGTGATAGGCCACGAACTGGTCTGTCCCAAGAACAATATTCAATTCGTGGCGAGCTATTCCGTCCAGACGGTCGACAAAACACCAGACTGGAGACAGCCGTTCATTGACTTCGTCGTATACGACATCCTTCCGGAGAACCCAAAGGAAGCCACCTCCATCAGACGGCGTTCTCTCAGATTCTTCTACGACACAGAGACAAAAATGCTGTACCGACGATCCTACGACGGATTACTACTCCGGTGCTTGTCAAATGTAGAAGCCAAAGAAGCTGTACTAGAAGCTCACGATGGTGTCTGTGGGGCCCATCAGCCTGGCCCTAAGCTACAGGACCGCCTTCGCCGTATGGGCTACTACTGGCCCACGATGGTGGCAGACGCAATAAACTATGCCAGAAAATGTAAGGCTTGCCAAGTCCACGCAGACTTCATTCACCAACCCTCCGAGTTTCTACATCCAACGGTGGCATCCTGGCCATTCGAAGCATGGGGAATGGATATCATTGGCCCAATCACCCCACCTTCCTCCCGAGGATATTGCTTCATACTTGCGATCACCGATTACTTCTCCAAATGGTCGGAAGCCGTCCCACTCACAGAAGTTAAGACTTCAAACGTGATCAGCTTCCTTAAGCATCACGTTATCTACCGCTTCGGACTACCGCGGAGGATCATCCATGATAATGGTCCACAGTTTATAAGCCATGCATTCTACCGATTCTGCGATAAGCACCACATTCAGAATGTCGCTTCGACACCATATAACCCAGCAGCAAACGGGTTGGCAGAGGCATTCAATAAAATAATCATCAAACTCCTCAAGAAGTTTGTCTCCTCCAACAAACGCGACTGGAACGAGAAGCTCGGCGAATGCTTATGGGCTTATCGCACCACAGTTCGAACAGCTACTGGGAATACACCATTCTCTTTAGTATACGGAAGTGAGGCAGTCCTCCCACTGGAAACTCAGATTCCCTCACTCCGCGTCGCTCTAACTTATCAATTGACAACGGATGATAACTATCGACGTCGATTACAAGAGTTGGAGGCCTTAGACGAAAAGCGCCTACTAGCCCAGCAAAGGATCGAGCTATACCAAGCACGTATCTCAGGAGCCTTCAACAAGAAGGTCAAAATCAGAACATTCCAAGTGGACGATCTCGTTCTGGCAGTTCGGAGACCAATGGTCATGACTCACAAAACCGCAGGCAAGTTCCAGCCAAAATGGGAAGGTCCATTTGTCATCGAGACCGTGTTCTCCAACGGCGCCTACCGCCTCGCCAAGCAGAATGGGGACTTGCTTATGTTGCCCGTCAACGGCAAGTTTCAGAAGAAATACTATGTTTAGACAACATTCTCCAAATTATCGAGTCATGTACCCTCTTAGTACCCCTGAACTCGCACCCACCATTTTCCAAATTATCAAGTCATGTATCCATTGATACCACTGAACCCACATCCACAACATTTTAGATTACCGAGCCATGCACCCGCTGGTGCCACCGAACTCTCATTTCCTCAATATTCTAGAAAATCCAAATTATGTACTTACATTCCGGTTACTCTCTCAGATAGTAAGTCACGTATAATCATACCTCTGAACTTTCTTTCTGAAAAAGATCCTCCCTCATGATCCACTACCCGTGCTCCCAGTGCACAAAAAGGGTAATCGATCCACTAATCTCCGAAATGACCATGTCCTCATTACCTCTGAGTCGTTTTCACTTCCACCAAAAACAAACCGCCCCCTCGCATAGAACTTCCATGTCCTCCTACCTCTGAGTAATTCTATGCACCCCTCCTTCATTGGGCCCACTCCTGCCATGTCCTCATTACCTCTGAGTGGGAAGGCTCCGTCGAAGAAATCACCATATTTGCCATGTCCACATTACCTCTGAGCAAGTATGTTGGTTCCCTTTCAACCTATTGTCTGTACCCACAACCGGGGTGCGACAAGGATAATAGGTCCACAAATGTCCTCTGTTGACCACAAATGTCCTCTGTTGACCACAAATGTCCTCTGTTGACCACAAACGTCCTCTGTTGACCATAAATGTCCTCTGTTGACCACAAACGTCCTCTGTTGACCACTATTGATTATAGAAAAGTCTTCTGTGAAGTCTCCCCCTACCATGTTCTCATTACCTCTGAGTAGGAAGATTCTACGGTAAAACCCTCATGTTTGCTACGCCCTCGTAACCTCGGAGCAAATATGACTGGCTTCCTTCCAACTTGTTATCCGTACCTAAAACCAAGGTACGCCTAGGGTAACAGGTCCACAAATATCCCTTGCTAAGCTTCTTGGCATAAATCCACCATCTTACCATGCCCCGGGAGCCCAGCTGCTCTACGGCATTCCTTTCCCCAGTACCGAGAACATCCATGACCATTTTGTCATGGTTGTCCCGGACATCCTGATCAAACTTGTTATCCGTACCTAAAACCAAGGTACGCCTAGGATAACGGGTCCACAAATAACCCCTCAGCAAGTCCGATTCCATGAACGCCGATACAAGAAAGAAAAGATGAGTTGAAACATGCTCATTTATCCAAAAATCAAAGGGCTACATCATTGGGGATCACATCCCTTCCAAATAAAAATATACACATGTGAAAAAAAAAGAAGAAGCAGGAGAAGACAGAGGGCGGATCACTGTTCCGGGGCACATAACACCGCGAGGCGGTCCTTTATCAAGGCGACCGACCGCTCAAACCTCTGTTTGGCTCGACGCTCAGCTTCCTGGTTCAACACCGCCGGGTCCTCCAGATGAACATGGGCCTGCCAGTTGTCCTCGAACTTCTTAAAAGATCGCTCCAGGTTGGCAGAAGTTCGGGAAATCCGCTCGGCCTCCCGAGCAATCGACTCCTGTTCTGCATGAGCAGCCTCCCGCTCTGACTCTAAGAAGGCTAACTCCTCCTGGAGCGCGAGAATCCGCTCCTTCGTGTCAGCTATTCCACGAGAGGCAGACTCTTCCCGGGCCCTACAAGCCTGACTCCGACGACCCAACCGGTCATAGGAGGCAGAAAACTTGTCAAGATCTCCCTGCACAGCCGGCCCGACAGTTTCTCGAGCGAGCTTGATCCTGTCCCGAGCCGCAACCAGGAAGCCCCGCTCTCGTTCGATCACGGCAGGTAAACCAGCCTGCCGTACTGCCAGCAGTTGGGTCACAAGCTGGTCAGCCTCTGTCAGCTTAGGCTCCAGGAACGCTGCTAACCCCAGCCCGCCAGGAAGACCCTTCAGAGTGTCAATTTGACCCCGAGCTCCCCGTAGAGACAGAGAAAAAGGGACCCCCCGGTCCACGGCAGCATTTACACCCCTCCCTAAGTGGCGATAAAAGCTGTCAACCACATCCTGCGTCACCTCGTCCAGAGCCTCCGAGGAAACCGGTGTCAGCGGGAGTGTGGCTGGTAGCACGGAAGAAGACGCGACGGAGTCTGCCGCTCCTGCCACCAGAGAAACTAAATCTGCACGGAAAGACGCTTGAAAAGCGGCCAACTCCTCTTCAGCAGCCCGCAGGATTTGGATGCTCGACAAGGTCGAGAAGTCGACTTCCGGAGCCGTGTCAACAGCGGAAGACGAGGCGGAAACCATTGCCAACTCCCTCCCCGTCTGCCCGGAGACGGCAGGAGGCTCTTCAACATGAGAGGGAGGAGAAGAAACATTCCTTTCGTCCGAATAATGGCCAACCGAACTCTCCCTGGGAACATCCGCGACGGGAGGTAAAAGGTCAGGACCTGTAGGGCCAAGGCAACCATGAATCGACTTGACCCGAAGGATATGTTGATATAGCGAATAAGCCCCCTCGGTAGTCAATATGTGGCTCAGCTTACCAGTAAAAGAATGTGGAGGCTGAGGTTTGCCTACAGCCATTACAACCTCTTCACCAACAGCCTCCGAGTCAGGAATAAAAGACTCATCTGCCCTTGCATCCTCGGAAGGGGATGCACCGAGGATGGTGTTATCTCGTTGAAATTCAGAAATCCCGTCACCCCGGGCTGGAGCCTCAGCAGCTTGGGAGTCCTTAGTCGCCGCTGAGAGAGCCCCCGCAGAGAGGACCGCGGCACACATGTCGCCAATCCAAACGGCAAGGGCCGGATCAACTACTGGGGCAGCGGATGGTCCAGAAGAGCCTGGTTCGTCAGACACCTATAAAAAGAAATGACCAAGTCATGTCCCCGAGAGAAAAGAAGACTACAATAAAGATAGAACTCCGGCCTAGACTTACCTCC
This sequence comes from Iris pallida, assembly GCA_029216955.1. Classification (NCBI taxonomy): domain Eukaryota; kingdom Viridiplantae; phylum Streptophyta; class Magnoliopsida; order Asparagales; family Iridaceae; genus Iris; species Iris pallida. Next base: position 43,795,499 of record JANAVB010009596.1, read on the forward strand.
GGAACATCGTCTACACCCTCACCTTTCTCCGTAATAAGCAGCCGACGGGGACCGACAGCCACTCTCTTTACAGAAAAAGTTATTTCTCCGCCGGTAGGCTCATGTCTGCCTCGCTTACGCGAAGGACCAGGCATGGCGGGCGATAGATCTACCCGTACCTCCTCCGACGTAGACGGTAACGGGTCAACTGCTTCGTCAAATACGGCCGACGGTTGTTCCATCGCCATCTCAGCAGCCATAACTGGAGGCTGACCCGCCATTATCCCATCACCCGAAGAAAAGGAGTCTTCGCTGTCCCGGTCATTATTTTCCTCAATTGTGTCAAAGGATTCGGAATCGGGCGAGGGAACCCTATTCGCCCTTTTCTTCTTTGCTCTCGACGTCATGGCCTTCTCCGCTAGGCGAGTGCCCACAATGAAGCTAGTCCTCAAGTCAAAATCGAGGGGAGAAGGATTCGCCGTGACATGATACAGGGCTGCCATATGCAGGATTTCCTCCATCACATTTACGGCAGGGACCAAGAAGCTAGTCCGAGTATGATAGGTGTCATAGTAGCTCCATGCTCTGATACCGTCAAGAATGCTGCCTTCAAATCCCAGGTGAGAACTGGGGCGCCCGAGGAACAGCTGACCATACCCAAATTGACGGGCAAACCTACTAGGCAAGTAGGGCTCCAAATATACAGTGGTACGATTCCGGTAAACTAGATGCGCCGGGCGAATGTTGCGCAGCCAAAAATGCACCTTTTCAGGCAGGAAATGAGGAGGTCCGACCCCATCAACATGAACACTCCTCACCTCTTGATCAGTGAAATGAGGAACAGATACGAAGAAATTGTACCCATCCACCCTCGCCAATATCCTCCGACACGTCGGCATGGTACTACATTCCCAAGGCTGGTGGTGATACTTGAAAAGAAACGCGTCATCACCTGTAACGCCTTCTCCCGTCCCGGGTCTCATCAAGGATTGATAATGCAGCAATAGCCATCCCAGTAAGTAATGGTAAGGCAATTCTATACGTTCAAAATCTATTGCCACGTCACGAGCAATGACCTTGGACAAGAAGGCACGAAGACCATGTTGAATACTACACACCATAGCAGGAAGGAGGGCCAGCCTGACCCCAAAGGCCAACTTCACAGCAGGAAGAATGAAATGGCGACTGATCCTCTCAATAGAGCCTGCCCCTCCTGAGACCACGCAATTGCGCAGCCATACCATTAAAAATCCGGCCAAGAGTGCCTTCTCGGACAACCGTCGGGTGCCATAACGAAAGTAGCTAAAGGAGTCAATCTGGCTCCCGAACCTGTCACTGTGAGACCTCGACCTCCGGGCAGTCGACATCAAGACCTCCACTTTTTTAGGAGTTAAACGATCTCGGGAAGTAACTCGGCCAGCCGCGCTAAATTTGAAAAGGTATGCAACCCAAGATTTAGTATGGGGAGAGTCCCCCTCCGAGCTATCATTTTTTGGATAGTCGTCCGGTGACAGGTGCTATGATGGCATAATAATTCTTGATACACGGTGACGAAACCGGGGAATCGTTGATCCAAATTTTGGAGCTCCTCATTCGTCGGCGTATACACTTCGAAGGGTTCATCCCCCCAGGGGAGCTTGGAGACAGCATACATCTCGTGAAGAGCAAGCCCTAATTCTCCAACAGGGGTAAAAAAGGTCCCCGTTCGATGATTGTACATCTCCAGAAGGGCCATGAACAGTGGCTTATTAACGGGCAATCCGTGGCTGGTACCCCGTATAGCTTCATAAAGGTTGACTCCCCGCAAAAACTCTTCATACTTTCGTAGGATCCATGAAGACAGATTAGCCCACGGAGGAATGGGGTGTACCCAGCTCGGCAGGACCAACCTACCAATAGGATAGGACCCTTTGCAAGCTAGCTGACTCAGGAAGGTATCAGCCTGGAAGAATGAAAAATTAGGACCCGGGGTGTTGAGGAAGGTACCTGGAACTAACCCCATCACGGACCGACTGGCTGGATCTTTGACTGCGCGCACTGACCTAGTGGCTCTGTTATAACGGATATTACCAACAAACATCCCCGGTCTGGTTGGGGTGAGGGTATCCGGCATCTGCCTATCCAGAACGATCATATTGAACCACTCAAAAGGGAAATGGCGCTTCATAATAGGGATGTGAATCGGCATCCCATCCAGGTCAAAATCCCAACTCTCTGAAACATCCAACACTCGGGAGTTTTCTACAACCAACGCATCCCCAAAGAGGAAGACCGATTTCAGATACTTCCCGTCAGACTGTCCAGAGCTTATCATATCAACAAGGAATTGAAAGGATTGAACCTTGATGACAATTAGCCGTTCTAAAGGTTCATCAACAAGTATCTATTCGGACACTTGACGAACTAAGTCATCCCGATGAACGCCCGAGGCTAACTGACGCGAGCCTACCATAAGTTCTCCAGCAGGATTCACGGGCAGAGTCACTGAAGACAGGCAAAAGAAACAAGGTCAGAAGACAAATAAAGAAGACAGAAGTATTAGAAAAGATTACTGAAGTCTATGCGGCTAAGGTTGCCACAGCCTCATGCGGCTCATCAGCAGATAGGTCCATGCGGCTCTGCGCGTCATAGCCCCATGCGGCTCTGAATTAACCAAATCCGTACAACTCAGATTCAGAAGGGTTTATAAATTCATACGGCTAAGCCCGACTCATATAAACCACTGCGGCTACAAACCATCAAGTTCATGCGGTTCAAAAGTGAGCAACGCTTATGCGGCCCAAGTCGAAAACACACATGCGGTACTGATCGAATATGACAAACTCATACGGCCATAATGGGCGAAGTGCCTATGCGGCCACATCGATACATCTCATATATGTGGCTTATGCATAAAGTATGCAACAGAGCCATAGCAGCAGTTAGGGTTTTTTGGAGTGACCCCCTTACCAGCGATGGGCGGGTGAACATCAGGATGGACAACGCCTACAGCAGCCGACGGAGGAACGACCACATTCGTCACTGCAGTCGCCACCGTAGCAACTGCCTTGCCCTTCGCGGCCTTCGATGCAGCAGATCTCTTAGGAGCCATGGTCGATAGATGAAGGAGGACGACGAAGAGCAAAACTGACAACAGAGAATTCAAGCAAAGAAAGGAGATAAAGAAATCCCCAAGAGCTGAAAGACTCCTATTTATAGGCGATCCATGAAGTAGAAAGACGCCTCGGATTACGCGCCGCCTCCAAAAATAAAGGCGAGAACGCTTCGGTCAAAGCAAAAACCGACCCTTGGGATCCTCCCCCAAAAGACGGCGTTAAATCAAATCGAAAGCAATTAATGAAGATTTGCTCACGAGGTCAGGACGCGTGGCAAAGGGCCTATGCGGCCAGAAGGAGCTATGCGGCCGAGATGCTAATGCGGCCAGGAAGCTCAGGTAAACAGAACATCCTATGCGGCATAAACGGGGCCATGCTTCTTATTCAAAGTGTTTCAATTTTACAAATTGAAAACTTTGAAGGGGGTCCTGTAGAAGCATGGAAAATATTAGAATAGAAGCATAGATAGCCCATGCGGCTTTGGGTAGCAAGCCTATGCGGCTCATAATTGGAGTTGCCCCATGCGGCCCGAAAGACGACCCTCAGACTCATGCGGTTCGGGCATATATGCGGTTCAGCAGGAACATGCGGCTCAATTGACGCCACGTGTGATCCCCCCACAGCTGGCTACGGGAGTAATGGCCTCATTTAATGCTCTGACACGACTCGACGGCTGCGACGTCTCTGACATAAAGCGTCATAATGGCTCTGCCATAATGACAGACTCCTCGGGGAAAGAAGACAATCTCTGACCCGATCTGTCAGAAATCCTAGATTGCCACGTAGCAAAAGTCTCATGCGGCTCGGGTAGAGAACAGCTTCATGCGGCTCAGCGAGGAATTACTCTAATATGATTAACAGGAATCCGCCATATGCGGTCCACCTATTAGCCCGGTCTATGCGGCTCAATACCATGTTAACTCAGGCGGCTCAAAGAAACTATGCATATGCGGCTCATGGAGGGTTCGTCCCCTGCGGCTCGCAGAGACTACGCATATGCGGCTCATGGAAAGTTCGTCCCCTGCGGCTCGATGAGGCATTGACTCATGTGGCTCATGAAGAGTATCTCTCTGCGGTTCAAGTGTTGGCCATCCTATGCGGCCCTGGCAGGACCGTCAATTAAAACACGTGGCATTGAAGATTCAACCGAATCCCAATAAGAATATTTGACACCATTATCATAATTGCCGAGATCAGGGCATATCATTTATCATCAAGCCAATAGGACACGTGGCGAGCAATCAAATATTGGCATAATCAATCACGAAGATTTAAAGCAGTCAGCATTAACTGCTCATGAGATTTGGTGCTATCAGCATTAATGGCCGAGATTCATTATGATCAGGATCAAGGGCTCAGATAGAATGAAGGAAGCGCCGACATTCCAAACAGATAATCATCAGCAAACCCTAATGATCACACCCCACTCCTATAAATAGCCAGCATCCTTCCCATAAAAAAAAGGAAGAGAAGAAGAGAGAGAGAGAGGTCGGTAACAAAAAGAATAAAAAAATAAGAAGAGAGAGATCTACACAGAGAGAGCTCCCCCCTTTTCTTCTTGATACTCACAGAGAGAGAGAAGCCAGGAGAGCCACCCGAGGAGAGTAAGAAGAGCCTTTCTTCGTCAACGCCAAGCAGATCTTCCCCGAGCCAAGGCTGTATACTGATCGTCCAAGGAGTAAGGCAGAGCGGCCGTCGCTTTCCCGAGCCTCTATCGTCACCCCCCAGAATCAAAAATAAACAATCGTACTTAGTCTGCTGTACCTAGGTTTTCGTCCCTAGGCTTTCTTTGTACGAGCGAGTTTGTATTGTGAGTCTAAGTTCAGTCCTCCCATAATTGTTCTGTTCTTTTACAATCATTGGCAAACAACGAGCACTATTAATTTGACTAAGAATCCAGTATGTCACTCTCGTACTAAACATATCGAGATTAGACATCATTTTCTTATTGATCATCATCAAAATGGAGATATAAACCTTGTGTACATAGATACTGAAAATCAATTAGCTAACATCTTCACTAAACCTCTAGCGGAAGATCGTTTCAATTATTTACGTCGAGAATTAGGAATTTTGGACGTCAATAATATTAATTGATTCTGTTTTATGATTATATCTCAATACGCAAAAACTGTGTTAGAGACAAGCCAATAAAGAGTCTGTCTGTCACCACAACTACGGTTGAAGCGAAGCGGTATTTAAGAGTTCCCCGGTGAACCTCCGCCAGCTGGGACAGTACTCCTATAGCTAATCTGAGACAGTTGCTGTGTAACGACATTTAATTCATAAAATATTATTAATTATGTTATTTGAAGGCTAAAATAACTAATCTTTGAATTAAATATTTGAAATGAGACAATAAAAAAGAAGTGGCTTAAATCAACTTTGAAGAACCCTAGGCGAATTCGGCCAGAGCTCTGACCTAATTCGGCCCGAGTTCGGTTGAGGGTATCTGTGTATATATTCAGAACCCGAGAGCTTCTTCTCTTTCATTGCTTCCAAACCAATTCAAACAGCAGCAGCAGCCGACCCGAGCCCTCAAACCCTAGTTCTTCACCAATCTTTTCCTTCCAATCTACTTGGTGAAATCTCTCCAAAATTTGGAATCGTACGGAGATCGACATTCTCTACAACATATCCTGATTTCGTGAGGTATAACTCCCTCTTTCTCCATCTTTCAATTTGTGCTCTTTATTTCAATGGCACCTAAATTTAATCCTTTTATGAGGAAGAAGAAGACCACTCCTAGTGAGGAAGGGTCGTCTTCGAATCCACACACGGATTCACTCTTTTTGCCGATCCAAACGAGCGACAGCGCTTTCGATGGGTTTTTTTTCAAACCCTCGATCAAGCTCTATTATGGTACGGTGATTTTTCCACCCGATCCATATACGACGGCGCTCCGATCAAATGGACAGTATTTCCCGATCATCGTCACTTATTTGAGGCATTAGGGTTACACTTATTTGTTAAACTGTGCTTCCCGATAGCTACTAATGCCATTCGTTTATTCTATTGCAATCTCATAGTAAACACTTTTGTCATGAGCACACGTGTTGGAGGCATCGACATCGAGTTCGATGATGCCCTCCTAGCGAAGATTCTTGGTATTCCCAATGATGGTGAACCGCTAGTAGACATCACGGAATTCGATTTTCCCGAAGGCATGACACTCACTAGTTTCAAAGCGGAACTCTGTGCTCCTGACAGAGTACGCTCTGGAAAGTTCAAGGCTAACAACCTGAACTTGTTCAACTACGAATTGCATCGCATCATCTACTCTACTATCCTTTCCAAATCTACTTCCAAAGATGATGTGACCTCACTTGAGCTATCCGCCATGTACCATATTCTTAAGGGGATTCCTTTTTCCACCCCTAAGACTATCATTCAGATGATGGGACGATGTCGTACAAGAGATCGAAATCTTTCTTACGCGATGATTCTCCCTCGTATCTTTCAGCGATTCGAGATCGATCTATCGACTTGTACTCAGGACTCTGAGCCCAAGTTTCTTCAGCTATCTCGTCGCAGCCGGACTGCTTCAGCTCCACCTACTGCTCCTCCTACTGCACCTCCTCCACCACCTCATCAGTATGCCTTGACATTTGAGGGCATACATCAGCACTTATCTGCTTTGCACATCTCGTTGACGGACATGGCTCGCGAGCGTGAGTTCTGCGACGTCACCCGTTACCAGGCGATGGCAAACTCCGTGGCCGATCTGTGTTTTGCCCAGACTGGTCACTCTGCCGCCTCCATCCCTCGAGATCCAGCTTTTTCGGGTTACCGATTTGAGGATGAGGCTGTCCATACCTACTTCCAGCCAGGTAACGCCTATGATTGGTATCGTACACCTCGTGACTACGTTGGTGAGTTCTATGCTGGCGCCCCTACTCATCCTTCTGGCGCTGGTACTTCTGGTGCTGGTCCTTCCGGTCATGCTGGCCGAGCTGCTGATGATGATGATGACGAGGATAGTGATGAGGAGATGTGATTTGATTTTTTAGTGACATTCTATTGTATACTTGGAAATGCTCCAACATTCCAAGTTTTTTATTAGTTTTTCTTTTTATCAGTACTTTTGATATTTATCAGGACTTTGTAGTATGCTTTCAGTACTTTTATCTTCATGGACATGTTTATGGTGTTTCAGTTATGGTATTTCAGTTTATTTCAGCACTTTGTTTTAGCACTATCTCTTTATACTGCTTCTTCATTACAAACTGCCTGTAAAATAGCATGCCTGAGATTTCTTTTCTGTTTTTGAAACAATAGCATGCTTGCAATGATATCTCTCTAATTTTTATGCCTTATCTCTTTTATATGTTTTCTCACTATTTGTTCCTTATGCATTAAATTGCGGGGGAGCCTTCTGCATTAAATGCGGGGGAGCCTTCTCTTGTGCAATTATTTTGCTAAGTGACAAAGGGGGAGAAAATTAAAGATCTAACATTTTTTTGAGTTAAATACAGGACATGAACAATTTCTACTTTTTGATATTTTTTAGCAAGCTTAATGTTATATCATTCATAGTTTGTTAATTATCAAAATGGGGGAGATTGTTGGCCCATTGGTCATATGGTCAACCTGATTTTAATAATTGATCAAACTCTGTCTGGATATACAAAGCTAGTTGGGACATCTCGGTTTCTTGGACATAAGCAAGATTGGCTATCCACTCCGTTCAAGACTGAAGATCTGTTTGCCTACTCGAGTCTGTATTTCCTATGCAATGTAATTTTCATTTTATTTGAGTCTAGGAATATGTTGTACACCGAGTCGTACTGGCAAATAGGCTATCCCCAAAATAGTTCAAAATATTTTTTAAAATGACCTATCAAAATGTTTACAAAAAGATTTTCAAAAAGGTTTTCAAAAATCACCAAAAAGCTTTTTCAAAACCCTAACTAAACCCTGACTTAACCCTGACTGAACTCGGACCGAGTTCGGCCAGAGTTCGGTTGGTGGCCGTTGTGATTTTGAATCTTTGGAACTTGGTCATCCTGCAGTTGCGGATTTGACCGAGATTTGCTCAAAGAGTTCTGCCCGAATTCTGCCCGAATTCTGACAGAAGTCTGCCTTTGGAACTCCTATAAATAGATAAGGATTTCGATCATTTCAACTCACTCATTCACTTTCAATCTTCTCTCTATCTAAAGCTTTCAGTCTTCCAAAGAGTTTTCTAGAGCTTTCAATTTCAGATCCCAAGCCAGTTACAATCCTCTAGTCAATTTGCCAGTGCGGTACGGTCTAGAAGTTTCTGAGAGATTGTAATCAGAAGGCTTGATTGAAGAATACCTCTTCATATTTGAAGTTGGACGAGTTCTTCGTATCAAAGCTCGCGTTGTAGAAGTTGCAAGTTCTTCGTAAGAAAACTTGCGGTTTTTCCAATAGTGGATTCAACTGGTAGCAAGAGTTCTACCGACTGGATTAGTCCTCAACAGAGGGATACCAGTATACATCGCTGTCTTTGCGTTTGCTCTCTTAACTTTGCCTTTACATTATTTCAGTTGTGATTAATATTCTGTGATTGTGCTGCTAACATTTTTATTTAGCATTATTCCGCTGCCAACTCTATTCACCCCTCCTCTAGAGTATTATGCTTTACTATTTCGTTCCTACAATATTCACCTTCGGTCGCGCCTATAGGTACAGATCGGCAAGCCCGCGGCGATCTCTCCATATCTGGCTGGCCGAAACAAGCCACCGCGCGCGGGAAGCTTCCGCCGTACCTAACACCCGGCGAGCTCTGCGAGCCTCCATGCGAAAGCCCTTTCCCGAGCCCCCTCTGGCTTCCCGCTCTCTCCCTCTCTCCGCCGGAGTAGCCATCGCCGGCGACTCCGCTCCGATCGCCGCTCCCTCGATCTTCCCTTCCCCTTTTTTTCTCTTCTCACTCTCTCTCTCTCCTCCTTTCTATAAAAGGAACAGTAACCGATTCTTTTTGCTATTGTTTTTTTATTTTTTATTATTTTTTTATTCTATTGTTGTTTTATTATTATAATTATTATTTTTATTATCATTACTATTATTATTATTATCATTATTTTAAATTTACTGTTACTAGTTTTATTATTACTATTATAAACAGCATGTATATTTCATATATTTTGGATATTAAATTATTTGTAGGTATAAATTATTAGAAGTCTTATTTTATCATCATGTTTCTTTTATGATATTCGATCTAAATTTTACCGTAATATTTTATCTAAATTTTAGTTGCCTAAAATAAAATTCATAATATTTTCCAAACATTTTATTTATATATTTTCACGGATAAAATATGGTTTCCTACATAGAAATTATATTTTTACAAACTTGGAGTTTTTAGCCAAAAACAAAATTTTTTGATTATAAGTATTTTTCTATAATTATTTTAACTCATAAAAACTAGTTTTCAAGTATTACAAATACCTTCAAAAATTATATATATTATTCTTCCAAATTCCTTCGATTTTTCTCCAGCCCGTGACTAAGCCCTTTGTTCCTAATCTCTTGGCAAATTCTAAACTATATTATGTCAAACCTAACTAAGTTGACCGTTCTGGACCCGATGGAATACTCGTGTCGTCAACAGAGGCCCCTTTGCGTAGTTGTTGCACAGAAGTCGAAGTTCGTGCCACATTGATCATCGCAGCACACCAGGCGTTCTACCAGGAAAGACACCTTGCCATATGCTGTTTATTTATTTTAGCTCATATTTCATGCATTATTTATTATTTTTTTATGCAAAATAAACTGTGATACATGGCATAACCTGTTAGAACTTACTGTTCATTTATATTTTCTGTTATGTATTAGTTTTCTTACACATTAAACCTAGATTTAAGGGACCACCTTTGTGTGTTGCATTCATTGGCCTTGACACGTTGTACCACGAAGTTGTGTGTCGTATGTAGAACACGAACATGCGTGATTGGCTGGCCACCGGTGCGTATAAGCCGTGCGATAGGAATAACCGCTAATAGAGGTTGCATGCTTAGTTTGACTTAGCGATTATAGAGGTTTACTGTTGTGTATACAACATAGTAGGCATTGGGCGGGGAGGACAATTCCTTAGCGTATGGGCTTCGATGCACTTTTTCTTGTGACCCGAAAGCTCTGCTGGAGATACGGGGTTGATGACCCATGATTACTGACGGCCACTGGCGTTCTGCAGAATGTTATGCTCTTACTGATTGCTACAACAGAAAGCAAAAATCCTTTTGAGGAGCCTCGAAACATTACATCTTCTTCAGTTCAACCTGGAGAAGGGTCTTCAGTACCCCCAACCAGCAGCAGCAATAGAAGTTACAGGAGTCCTATCCCCCGGACGTCCTAGTACTTTATTACATCTAACTTCGCCACAAAAGGTGAAAGTTGTTGAAGACTCTGCCACCACTCATACTAATGATCCGGAACCCATCCCCTCGGATGAACCAGCTCTCGAATTAGATGATGATGACTGGGATCTGGATTATGACGCACTCTTGTCGCATCCTGCACTTACTCCAGGTAAAGATAAATTACACAAAATTTATACAAAAATATGTATTATAATTTTGTATATTGACTATTTTGTTTAATCTTTATAGGTATCATTATTGTGGCAAAGCCCATTGCTCCTCCACCTCCTCAAAAGTCTATTAATGACGAGATAGTAGAATCTGAAGAAGGAAGTTCTTCTTCAAAAGAAGATTCTCTTTCTAAGGAAGGTTCTCCATCTATGGAGATTCAACAAGAGCTTGCAGGAGAGGCATATCAGGAATTGCCTTCTCTTACCGAAGAAAGAGAAAAAGAACTAGCAGCAGAAGAAGAAGAAGCAGTTGCAGACGAAGAGCCAGCAGTACTCAGAGAACAGATAGCTGAGGTCGTAGATATAGCGGCAACATCAATTACTGTAGCTAATCTTGACCAGATTACTGGGACAGTTGTGTTCGAGTCTGAACCGAACATAGGAGACAGCACCTCCTTAATACCATCCCTTACCACCGAAACTCATCCTCCGGAGGTAGCAAAAAACGTTGCTGAAGATACAGTCCCAAAACTCCCTAGAAATCAATTGGCTATGGTAACGACAACAGATATATCGTTAACTCAGCTTGCTACCACAGCAACAACAGCATCTGTCTCCGGTTTTCAAGAAAAGAGGCTGGTAGATATCGCTGATACACCAAGCTCCAATGCTGACATGAATCTTTTGGTAGAGATTCATACTGAAACTTTTTACAAAACTTTGGCAGCTTTGATCAAAATGGTTTTGGAGAAAGGCCTCAGTTATGACAGCTTGAAAAGTGCGATTGCTACTACCATAGACAATATCGCGATGTTCAATGATACTGAGAGGGCATCAGCTTTATAGAAGATAGTCCAGGGACTTGAACAACCCATCAAAGGATATTTAAGGTTGTCAAGTGGTACTATAGAAAGCCTCGTCCAATCCGAGTATGATGCTCTCACTAATGAGTACACAACTCGAGAAACCATATTTAAAGAATCTCTCCAAAATTATAGCAATAAGGTTGCTATAGAAAGGACCTTCTTGAGAGAAACTAAATCCTTGTTGGAGCAACATCAACAAGCCTATGACTCAATGAATATCAAAATTTATCAACAAAATGATAGAATTTGTGAAGTCGAGGCTGAGCTGGCTCGATTAAAGGAGGAACAAAACCGGACGACGGCAGATATAGATCAATATTTGCGGCAAAGCTCTACTTTGAAAGAACGAATCTTTGGTTCTGAATCTAACATTAAAACCCTTGAAGAAGCCAAAGACAAAATAATAGCTGCTTTTGCTGAACTCTCCCACCTCTGCACTGCGGAAGCTCGAAGATCAATAGTATACACAACTATAGTGGGCTCTTGTGAAAAACGTCTGGCAGAGTTACAGAAAATGATTGAAGATCTGTCTGCTCCACCTTAGAATATTTTTTAATTAATAAAAAATTTATATTCTGTATTTTCTTTCTTTTGCTAATGTAATATTTTAAACCATGCAATGAATGAAATATTTATCAAATAATTGTGAGATAGAAAACAATTATCAGAAGTAATATGTACATGATAAGTCTTCAAAACTCGACAAAGTAGATTATATCTATCCAGAGGTAATATGGACATGATAGATAATAAATCTTTTTTCTTTTTATAGTGTACAATACTATCAGAGGTAATATGAACATGATAGATCATAATAACTCAAAGTAAATAGATTAATATCTATTCAGAGGTAATTGGGACATGATAGATAATAATGTCTCAAAGAAATAGATTAATATCTATTCAGAGGTAATATGAACATGATAGATAATATATCTTTTTATTTTCAAAATCAGCTGGGGAGAAAGAAAGAAAATCAAAATTCTCTTTTAGGAGAATAAATAATCAGCTTAACCAAACCTTGGTAGCTGGGGAATGAAGAAGACATTCAAACATAGTATTTCTTCAAGAATTTACCATTAATTGGCATCATGAGCAAATCTCCATTAGGTTTAGACAACCTATAAGCACCATTAGAAAATACGGTTTTGACTACATAAGGACCTTCCCATTTAGCTTGGACTTGCCTTTACTCTTATGAGTCATAACATAGGTCTTCGGACAGCTAGAACTAGCTCTCCTACTTTAAATACCCTTTCTTTAACTTTACGATTAAAAGCTCGAGATATGCGAGCTTGATACAGCTCAATGTGCTGTTGTGCTTGAAGACGCTTCTCATCCAAACCTTCACGTTCTTGGAGTCTTAAACGGTTATTATTTTTTGTAGTTAGCTTATTAGCAATGGCTATTCTAAGAGATGGTATTTGGATCTCCAGTGGAAGAACAGCTTCACATCCGTATACCAATGAAAATGGTGTAAAACCGGTTGGAGTTTTGACTGTTGTTCGATAAGCCCATAAACATTTTCCAAGTTTCTCGTTCCAATCATGTTTATTAGAAGTAACGAACTTTTTGAGAAGTTTAATAATTATTTTGTTGAAAGCTTCTGCTAAACCATTAGCAGCTGGATTGTAAGCTGTAGAAGATAAGTTCTGAATCCGATTCTTGTCACAAAATCGATAAAAAGCCTGATTGTCAAATTATGGTCCGTTATCATGGATTATCCTTCGGGGAATCTCAAAACAATAAATGACATGATGTTTGATGAAGTTAACCACATTAGACATTTTTTACTTCAACAAGTGGAACTGCTTCTGCCCATTTAGAAAAATAATCAGTTATAACCAGGATAAACCGATATCCTTTGACAGAAGGGGGATTAATTGGACCAGTAATATCCATACCCCAAGCTTTGAAAGGCCAAGAAGCTGCTGTAGGATATAAAAATTCAGAGGGTTGATGAATTAAATCAGCATGAATCTGGCATGCTTTACACCTTCTGGCATAATCCACAGCATCTGCTATCATAGAAGGCCAATAATAACCCATTCTTCGAATACGGCCCTATAACTTTGGACCTGGTTGATGTGCACCACAAACTCCATCATGAGCTTCATGAAGTGTTTGCTTAGCTTTGCTCTCCGAGAGACAATGCAGTAAAAGCCTGTCATAAGAACGACGATACAACATGTGCATAGAAGTATCATAGTAAAATCGAAATGGTCGTCTTTTAATTGATGCAACTTTCTTTGGATCTTTAGGTAAAATTCCATAAACCGCATAATCAATAAATGGACTTCTCAAATCCTTTTGCTGAGAACTTTATTCGGTAGCATAACTTTGTTCAATGTGTAAATTATTCTTCATACAGAATAGGTCTCGATCCAAAAAGTGATGGTATTTTGTCTTCTGATTGGAACTGCTAAATCTGCAGCTAAACTAGCAAGAGCATCAGCTTCCAAATTTTGAGAACGCGGTACGAATTCAATAAAGAACCCTTTGAATGAAAGAGCTAATTCGATTACCACTTGATGATAGGGAATGAGGTCAGGATTTCTGACTTCATATGTCCCTCTGACCTGATTGATAATCAGTTGAGAATCTCTATATGCTTCCAAGAACTCAATATCCAATTGTCTTGCTACTTGAAGACCAATTAGCAAAGCGTTATATTCTGCCACATTATTGGAATATGGTTCATTGAGGGAATAAGTATGATATATACCCATTTTATCAGAAGAAACCAAGACAATGCCTACTCCAGAGATAATATTGCCTTTAGGTCCAACTGGTGATGCTCCATCAAAGTATAGTTGCCAAATGTTATCCCTCAAAGTCAAGTTGCAATCTACGACTTCATCTGGAATGTCGTCATATAGCTTAGAAGTTTCAGGTATAGAGTGAGCTGCTAAGAAGTCAGCTAACGCTTGACCCTTTACTGATTTTTGAGGTATGTAAACCATATCATAGGGAGTAAGCAACATTACCCAGGTAGCTAATCGGGAGTTAAGAATACTCGGCTTTTTCATTAATACCCGAATAGGATTTATTCTGTATATGACATGAATAGTCTGTCCCGATACATAATGTCGTGTCTTTTGAATGGCAAAAACCAAGACTAGACATTCTTTTTCCATAGGAGTATACCTGTGTTCAGCTCCAACCGTCATTCGACTGAGATAATAAATTACCTGTTCATGACCCTTATCACTTTTCTGTGCAAGAAGAGCACTAAGAGAATGATCTAATGCTCGAACATACAGCAAAAATGGTCATCCCACTACTGGGGGCACTAAAATAGGTAGATTTGTAAGGTATTGCTTGATATCATTGAATGCTTTTTGACATGCTTTATGCCAAACAAATGACACACCCTTCTTCAGCAAACGAGAGAAAGGTTGACATCTCCCAGAAAGATTTGATATAAATCTTCTGATATAAGCAATGCGACCTTGAAAGCCACGAAGCTCTTTCAGATTACGTGGAGGACGCATTTCAAGGATTGCTTTAACTTTATCAGGATCAACATGGATACCTTGAAAAGTAATGACAAATCCTAAAAATTTGCCACTAGAAACCCCTAAGAAAGATTTAGTGGGGTTCATCTTTAATTGATGTCGACGCATCAACTCGAACATTGTCTTCAAATCTTGAATGTGATCATCCTTTACTCGACTTTTGACAGCGATATCATCCACGTAACATTCAACTGTTTTTCGCAGATGTTCTTGAAAGATATTGCTCATGGCCCGTTGATATGTAGCCCCGACATTTTTCAGACCAAAAGACATAACCGTGTAGCAATAAACTCCAAGGGGTGTACGGAAAGCAGTTTGTTTTTCATTTTCTAGATGCATCTTAATTTGGTTGTATCCTGAAAATTTGTCCATGAAGGACATACGTTCAAAACCATATGTATTGTCTATCATGACATCAGTGATAGGAAGTAAAAATTTGTCTTTTGGACAAGCTGTATTGAGATCCCGAAAATCTATACAAACTCGAACTTTTCCATTCTTCTTCATGACAGGAACAATATTGGCAACCCAAACTGGGTGTTGTTCTTTACAGACAAAGCTACATGTAATCAGTTTTTTAACTTCTGCTTCAATTACATCCATCATATCTGGTCGAAAATGCTGTTGCTGTTATTTTACAGGTTTGGTATTAGGAAGAATATTGAGTTTATGGGTAGCTACTTTAGGATCCAAACCTGGCATATCCTCATAGCTCTATACAAAGATATCAATATATTCTTTTATCAGCTTTATCAAATCTTCTTTTTCATCTTCAGAAAGATTTTTGCTGATAAATATTGGCTTTGACGTAGTCTCGTCTCCAACATCAATTTGGATGATTTCATCTTCTGTGGGTGGCTGTCACTGCTCAAACCGAAGTTCCCACTGAGTATCCATTTGTTCTGCCCAAGGGTCATTTTTAAATGATTCAAACTCATCATCTGTTTGAACCATATTAACTGAAAAGACATGTTTAGATTCAACATACTGGACTCCTTCAAAATCTGAGGATTGTGAAGAACTGGAAGAAAATTCTTCTTCCATATCTTTCTTAAACATGTGGGATGTGTCGTATCCCAAACCATGACGGGTTCGTTGATAAAATAGATCACCACATAATGGTAACCGTCTACCTTTGCCCTGATTGTGACCTGACATGGTTTTCAAGTTATATCCCATATTTTGGATAATCTTACGGGATTGTTGACTATATCTGTCAATTCTGATTTTTCCTTTATCTTTCTCTTCGAGATTATCTGTCAGGATAACAGGAATATTCCTAGCCAAACCAAACACAATTGGACGCTTGTTTTTCTTAGTAGACGGGATCACAAAATAAGATTCTTCGTGACGTCTATAAATTACACAAGCTTGTGATGATGAGGCAACATGTAGTAAATAAGGAGAAGATATTAGGAACCTCTGAGCATAAGGTCCAACATCGACATGAGGAAAAGAATTTTCTTTATGGTTAATATATAAGGTTTTCTCTATATTTATGTCAGTTTTATGTTGATGACTTTGATTATCGACAGATAAAGTCATTCTTTCAATAAATTTGACAGCCATATACTCCAAAAGGAAATCTTTATTAAAATGAGAAAATACAGATTGATCAATATTTACATCATTGACAAACTGATTACAACCCCTTGGATTAATCATTAACGGACCGTTATCCGTCTTAGGCGTCGACTTGCTCAGGTTGATAACTAGTGGCTCTGAATCAGTTGGACAAGAAATATGTCCTTTAATATTGATCATGAGAGGCTGACAACTAGTGCTGGCTTGAACTCGACTTTTGACTGAAATTCTCACAGATTCATCAGACATAGCTTGAGTTCTTCCTTTGACTTTAATCACCAAAGGTTCATCATTGACAAGTTGGGGTCGAATCTTACTCTTAACCTTAATCTTCAAAGGTTGATCTTCTGAAGGTAATTGGTCCTCTGAAGGCAATTGGTCTTCTAAAGGCAATCGATCTTCAGCCATGTCAGATATTTCCTTCGCATGCTCATATTTATAGAGTATTGAATCAGAGAAATAAGCTTCAACACCTTTAAAAGTATTAATATCTGCAAATTCAGTCTTTACAATCCCCTGAAAATCCACATACTTGAAGCATTGGTGGAGAGTCGAAGGCACAATATTATGTTCATGTATCCATGGTCTTCCAAGTAGGATATTCTAAGATACGTCTGAATTGATAACATAGAAGGTTGCCATGGTTCGAAGATCACCTATTTGAATCTTCAGACAAATTTTCCCCAATGGTTTACTCCTTCCAGAATTGAAACCAACAATTGTCGTACTAGTGTAAGTCAACTCACTAGTAGGAATCCTTAATGTTCGTAGCATACTCTAAAGAATAATACTGATGGAAGACCCAGGATCATGTAAATTCTGTCAATTTTAGTAGAGTCAATATACCCTGTATAACACAAAGGCATGTCATGTCGATTATGCTTCAACAGCATATCCTCTTATGTGAAAGTAATGTTAGGAATTGATTCCATCACACTGTGACATTAGGGACACGACACTGGTGTATTGTCAGGACTTTTGAGATGAGCTAAGCATGAATCTGCTTGTAGCAAAGCTTCACTCAAAGCTTCTTGACTTTCTTTAGAGAGACGAAGTAACTCAAAGATAGAAAGTCTAGCCGGAGTATTGGCTAACTGGGCTAGTATATCAAATTTATAGGGTTTTATCAACCCTTAATTTGAACCAGACTTCAGCGGGATGTCTAAACGTACTGCCTTCTGTTTTCTTTTTTCAACCACTAGTAGTTTAGAAGGTCTTGCTTTTGCAGGAATAGCAGATGACTGAGTCGGCAGTGTTTCAGCAGCATCATCCGCTTCTTTCAAAGTTCCCTCGTAATCTTTGTGGAAGTCCTTTTCGGATCTTATACCAGCAAAAGCCTCTTCTTCAGACTTAGGAGAATGGAGTACCATATTACAGGATTTAGTCCTCTTTCCCTTAGTCTTCATTTTATGGATATTTTTATGAGGAACCTCAAATCCCAATCCGACGGAGGATTTTTGACCTTGAATTTGTAACAGAACTCGCATACCTTTACCATGGTTCAAACCTTTCGCTTTTTGAAAGTCATAGTCCATCTTTTTCATGAGATAAACCGATTGTTAACTATACATGTGAGTGGATAGCAGACTTTCAACGAATGGTCTAATAGATGAAGAAGGAACAGAGACCCCTGTAGTCGCAAGGGTGGAAGCTTTCGGTGCAGGAGGTAAAATCCCAATCGGAGCTTTCTCATAGGTAGCAAAAACTTGTTGTGCCCTGTACAAAGGGATACTATTCATGGCTAACCATTGCTGATGAGTAAGCTTTAGTTTGGTAGGATGAGCGAAACTCGGAGGGCATATGTTCAGACCCCTTAGACTATCTTCAAAAGGGATGTCAACCCACAGATGATCAGAATCATCATGATCTGGGGTAACAACATGAGAAATCATATTGCAAGTTTTGACTTTTTGACCTTTCTTGGATTTTAAAATTTTACTTTTATGTTCCATATCAGGTACTATGTCAGGATGTACCTACATGATTTTACCATTTTTCAAGGTGAGAGGCAATAATCCTTTACCTTGATCTCTAGCTGGTGGAAGATTCACAATCTTCATTGTTGCCTTCGAAATTGGGACAATTCTATCAGGAACTTGCTGTGGAGGAAAACCTCTAAATTGAAGAGAAATCACGTTAGTTGTGACTGTATGCTCATCATTAGTTAAAGCAATAGCTTTAGCATTTATCAACTCTTGAATCTTCTTCTTCAAGACATAGCAAGCCTTAGTAGGATGATTTATGTATCTATGATAGATACAATACTTGGGATTATCAGTCAAATCCACCTCATTAGGTCATTTTGGATCTGGAATCTGGAGTTTACCACTCTTTATGAGATATTGAAATATCCCAGGAATATCACTATCGTCAAAAGAGTACTCTTCTTTTGGCTTAGAAGACTCTAGATTACTTGGTGTAGTTTTTGATTTTGAGAGGTTCACCACCAGGGTTTCCTTTCTTTTTCCATTGCGATTACCAGAATTGTTACCTGAAGAGGCTTTTTTTCCTTTATCTTCTGAGGTGAAGATCATCCCATGTTCACGAGCCAATCTACCATTGGTCTCAGCTGAAACTGCTGCTATAATAAATGAGGTCCAATCTGTGAATTGAGAGCCTATAAAAATAGCAATGGTTGGTCACAAATTTATTTTGCATGTATCAATTAATGCTGAATCTGGCATACCAGGAGGCATTTTCAAAGTAGCCTGTCGAAAATGTTCAATAAACGTCCGAGTATCCTCTTTCTCCTTTTGTTTAATCTTTATTAAGGAAGACATATTCATGTCCATCCCTCCTTCATAGAAACGGGAGAAAAATATTGCTTTGGATTTGTCAAAAGACGATATACAATTATCGGGTAGACTGTGATACCAATCATATGCAGTACCCGTCAAACACCCAATGAAGACTCAGGTGAGAAGAGCATCATTCTTCTGTAGATGCACATTCATAATATCAAAATAATTAATATATTGACTTGGAGAAGCCTTTCCATCGAATAATACCATAGATTGTGGCTTGAATTTAGGAGGAAAGGGTACATCATTCCAGTAGGGAGGATAAGGTTTCTTGATCCCCAACTTCTGGAGCTGATCTTTGTGCTTAAGAACCTCAAACTGTGCTTTTAACTCCCGAACTGCTTGAATAGCTTCACTAGTTTGAGGGAGTATATTTGATTAAATGGTGGTTGGATGTACCGCAGCCCCTACTAGAGGTGATACATCTTCTGGAATGAGAGGGTCAGGAGATGTAGAGTTTTGATTGATAATAGGCTCTTGACTCAAATTATTCAAGGGTATGTCAACCCCTTGACTATCTTGAGTTTGCGCAGCTACCTGTACCGGTGTTATCACTGCCGATTAGACTGTTTGCTAATTTGTTATTATCTAATGCATATTTTGCATCATTGTAAGTATATCCTTTAGCGATTGTTCCACCGCAGAAAGACGATGTTCTATATGAGAAGTAGACATCTCCGGTTCTTCTCCGATAGCAAAGGATTCAACTTCTCTTGAACTTACAGAAGGATTGGTCTAAAGATATGAATCAACGCTATCGGTCTCTGACTCCAAATATTGGGTACCTCCAGCCTCTGAATCTGAAGAATGCATATTTAAAGATTGTCGACTTCTTGACCGAGTATGTTGATATACTCCTTCAAAAGAGTCAAGGATTCGGTTGAACCGTTGTTGACCTGGAGTCTGGGATGAATTGCGTCTTGAACGTCGTCCTTTATTGATATGAGATGCCATATTGACTGATGCATAGGACAACTCATGTTCTTGGTCATCAATTTGTTGCTGAGGTATGTTGTAGCTTAATCGGTCGAAAA
Source organism: Iris pallida (assembly GCA_029216955.1). Classification (NCBI taxonomy): domain Eukaryota; kingdom Viridiplantae; phylum Streptophyta; class Magnoliopsida; order Asparagales; family Iridaceae; genus Iris; species Iris pallida. The sequence continues at coordinate 43,815,874 of JANAVB010009596.1, forward strand.
CTGACCGTTTAGTAGCAGAACAGCAACATTTGATCACAATTTGGTGATACTCACAATGATAGTTTTGTTGAGGGAGTGTCACAGGAGATTTTCTATTTTTACGCTTTTGTACAAGTAACTCGCGTAAATTAGAAGAATTAGAAGGTAATATTTTCTTTTTTACATTTGGGATAGAGAAATGTTTAGTCCCCTGTGTAAAAAGAAGATTATTAGCTTCATTGGTAGAAGAAAGTTGTGTATTTTTACGCGCCTGAAGTTGTGTGTGTAAATCTGGAGTTGATTTTTGTGCACTGAGAAAACCATCAGCATTGTGCGTAATCCTAAGATTAGGCACTTTGCGTAAATCTGCACTAGAGGATTGTTGGCGTAAAATAGAAGTTTTGCTAAAATTTCTATTTTTCTTGGATAAACCAAAGGAATTCTCCACCATAATAGTAACAGAGGACTTGTTTTTACGCTGTACGCGTGTAGGCAAGTTCAATTTAGATGCAAAAGCACCATTATGAACTTTATCTACCATATCTCCGACAGGAGATTTGCCTTTACGCGTATGGCGCAAAACAAGAACATCTGCCATGTCACAGACGGGAGATTTGCCTTTATGCGTAGAGCGCAAGACATGATTGTCTACCACGTCACAGATGGAAGACTGAATTTTACGCACAGGGCACAACACTGAAGTAGAAACTGCCTCGTCACAGACGGGAGCTCCAACAACTGGAGTTGAAAGAATTCCCTTGCCTTCAGAGATAATGGAGAGATCAGAGGGTGCTTTGGACTTAGGAATCCAAACTTTGTGCACCTTTCGTGATTTTTGAACATTTGAGCAGCGAGCACTACCCCCATTTCGAAGAAATTCTTTATAAGTAGTCTGGCCGAATTGAACGACCAGAGTCTTCTTCGTCGATCCAATCGACACATCGTCGTATTGAGCAATTGCCTTCTCGTCAGAGAAGAAACTCATCCCCAGCAGAGTCGCCATTTTGTTTCACTTAACAGAATGCCCTTAAGGCTTTTGAAAGAAAACAAAAAAAAGTGTACAAAAGTACAAGTAAATTCTGGAAAGTGTTGCTATGGAAGTCTGATCTGAGGACAATTATTTTTTTCCTTGGACCACACGATGATAATGAAGAAAACTGCTTAGAAATGAACAACTGGAAGAACTAAGTCACCAGAAAGGTATCGACACAATTGGCACTAATGGCACAGTCGAATGCTTTCCTGCTTTGCTTCACTCTGTTCTTGAGAAAAAGTTGAAGAGAAATACTCTGGAAAATCACTTTGCTCTGAAAGTATCTGGTCTCCAAAAAGCTTGTACCTCTTTCTTAAAAAAGAAATCCTTATATAGACTTGTCTTTTGTGCGTAAAAAGCATCAATATTGGGTCTCTATACAGGCTATTAGGATAATTGTCACCCATGTACAGAAATTGTATTTTACGCATGTTGACACGTGTACCATAATCTAATAAAATAAGGAGAGCACGTACACACATTCTTCGAGAAGTGTGTAATGAAGGCCACGTCAGAAAACCACGTTCCCACATAATTAGGACAAACTGTGCGTAAAAGATGTTCTTAAACATATCCGAGCGTATAATAGCTCAAAGTAAGATTCCTGCGTAAAGGCTCAAATAAACTCTACGCACGCAAAAAGAGTAGCTGAGATAGCCTTGAGCATAAAAGCTCAAATAACTCTTATGCGTAAAGTGGAAGCGGTTCCTCAAGCGTAAAGCAGCTCATTGGCACGCTAAACAACAAAACTTCTTGGCTTCTGTGCAATCATTTGTCAGAAAATCAAATTTGTCAGAACAGAATCTTTGTGCATTTAATACAGTATGGACAGCTCATTCCTCGCGTAAACAGCATGGACAGCTCATTCTTCGCATAAAATCTGAATTTAAGACTTGTGTAGAGTTTTGAGTTTGACCCAAGTTTGACCTTTGCGTAAAGTCTAATCTGGAACTCTGTCTTTGCGTAAATATCTCAACTTCTTTGACTTGGTCTTTAAAATTTATTTACGCTTCTACACTAGCACTTCTCGAGCTGGTCCTTTTGGACATGGTGCTGATGATGATCGTGCCGACGATGATGAGGACTTGATCTAGACATTACTGTACTTGTCTAGATGTTATCTTATTTAGACTTTGTCTATGACTTTATTCTTGGAAATGTTCCTACATTCCAAGATATTATTATTTCATTATATTCGCTTCTATGATTGTTTGAGATGCTGAGTTGATGTTATCAAACTTATTATTATTATGTATTTTTATTTCAGTGTTTATCGTCTCTTTTTTGGTATGCATTTATGCTTAGCATTAATTTTTTTAGCTACTGCTTCATTCATAAACTTTCTTTATTATCTTTATATTATCTTTGCGTTTCTTCAACGTTTGTTTCTTATGCATGAATTATGGAGGAGCTTATCTCTTTGCAATTATTTTGCTAAGTGACAACGGGGGAGAAACGGATCTAACATATTTTTTACGTTAACTTTTACCAATAGGAGACAGTACCAAACGAACAAAAACATTCTGATATTTTTGTCAAATCAAGATCAAGATGTTATATCAGTCAAGGTTTGTCAATTATCAAAATGGGAAAGATTGTTGGCCCATTGGTCTCGGTCGAACCAAATTTTAATAATTGATCTAACCTTGTCTCGATATAAGGGCTACTTGGACGAACTACTAGAACTTGTGTCTGCTATCGTTCAAGACTTAGAGCTGTGTTTATCATTTCGTTTGTATTTTCAATTATCAATTATCAATGTATTTTTCATATTTTATTGAGTCTAGGAATACAATGTAAACCGAGTTGTACTGGCAAATAGGCTACCCAGAACTACTTTCAAAATATCCATTTATTTTAAAAACTAGCCCAAAATCAAAAGCCCAAACTACTTCCTAACTGCTTGAACATTCAAAAGCCAAAAACCTGAGTTACAAACCCAAAATTCATCCATTCTGAACTAACAGAACTTTGGGCAAATTCGGCCCGAGTTCAGTTGGTGGAACGTTGCTTTTTAAACTCAGTCTTTCCGCAGTTACGGATGCAATGGCTATCTGCCGAGATTCTCTCAAAGAATTCTATCCGAATTTTATTCGAATTCTACCCGAATTCTTCCTTTGGAAATTTTATAAATAGAGAAGAATTTATATTATTTCAACACACCAATCACTACACCAAAACAAGGAATTTCTAACACACATTTTTTTTAATTACTAACGGTTTTAGGCCGTTACTAATTACCAACGGTAAAAAACTGTTAAAAACTCAAAAAATCGTTGGTATAAATAGAAAAAATTAAAATTTGATATTAATAACCCATAATATTTATTTTACAACACTTAAAACTGTTAGGAAATTTAATAAAAATAAAATTATGTATCATGTGCCTATCACATGACATAGAAAGTTTTATATAGAGAAATGCTCTTTCAATTTCCCATTTTCCATCCTAAGCCCTTCCAGGAGGCCTAGAGAGCACCCCATCCTTCTCTGCTCCTCTCTTCTGCCTTGACGACGAACCCGAGCCCTAGAGAGCTCCCCTTCGTTCTCTCTTCTACACTGTCTTAACGAAAAAGTTGAGCCCTAGAGAGATCCCTTCGTTCTTTTCTTCTCTCCATTGCCCCGACGATGTCCGACGAAGGCGACTGGTATTTACTCTCTCTCCTCCCTTCGTTCTCTCCTCGACGATGATGGTGACCGGAGGCTGATACACATCGGCATCAGCATCTGCACTATGTCTGTTTATAAATATGCTTATTATCACTTGATAATTCATGGAATATTAATTTTCTTATTTGTTGGTTTCAAAATTATTTGTCCATTTTTTTCTTGACCTAGTTGTAGCATATTGTGTTGATATGATCTTTTTGATGCTTAAATAAATGGAATAGGGTTTTACTGACACAGGTACGCTTGGCATCTTTGAGGAAAAGACCTCAAGGTATGAAGCTTTGGTAATTGAATATACTAGGACACTTTTTTTTTATTGTAACTACAGGCATAACTAAATTAGTAGTGTTTGTTTGCTAACCGAAAAGGAGTTTTTTTCCTGCATATTTACTAGGTTTTACTGACACGGGCAGTACGCTCACTAAGCATAGAAAGAATTAGTCAATAGACGAGTAAGTGCTTCTCGATCTTCTGTAAGCTTGTAAATTTTTTAGGTTTTCTTTCTTTTTTATAATTTAGTACGAAACTGTGTTTGATGTTTTATTAATGCTCAAAGATTAAATGAATAGTGTCTGTGTAACTATACATTTGTACACTGGAAATCTTGACTTTGTTTTTCTCTGCTCGTCTTGGAATCATGTCCTTAATATATGTGGGATTGGCATGGATAGTGTTAGCTAATATTTGGCTTATTTTATATTAAATACAGTCAGTTCTAATGATTAGTTTGAACTTGCTACTTGTTGATGTACCATTATAATGCTAGGTGTTTTTGGATATGGAGTTATTAATGATTAAGTAACCGAGTACTTTGTTGCTTAATATGTTTATATTGTATAGTTGATTGAACACAAATTACAAGTGGCAGCATAATTGCCATTATTTTTTTGGAGAACTATGGTCATAACCTTAGATAAAAGGTTCATGAGTTTAGATTTTGTTGGAGAAGGTGGAAATAAAACCTCCATCCTTCATGCACTGTGAACTATATGGATGGTGCTAGCAGAAGGTTGGCAGTTTATATGCTGGAATTGTAAACAATGACCTTTTCTTCGGAGGAATTTGTGGAAGTTAAAAAAGTTGTTGTCTTCACTTCTGAGTTCTAGTCATACTTTCTAAAATTCTAAGGTATAGAAGCATTTGTCCTAGTATGTTGCTTATGCCATGGGATATCCCACTGTACTTCATTTCCTCAAAGTCTACCATCTAGATTGTTAGTATACATTTTTATCTTATTTTTTCTTATCTATATTGATTCATGCTTCACCTCCATTTACATAATAATAATTTAAACGACTGAGAACGACCAAGTTGTTTCAATCTATATGGCTTCCGAAAGAGTAACCAATAAGGAACTTGCTGCGAAGAATGACAAACTAGCTCCATCTAGTTTTTGAGCTGTCCAATTTTTGTCACTATTTTGACCACATTGATGATACCTTGATCATCATTCATGCTGATGCCTCTACCAAATATGTAACTGACTTCATCGAGAATACATAACTTCTCTTATGTCCCAGTACACACCTGTGCCAAAATCACTAATCTCAAAATCCTACAGAACTTTTGCAATTGAGAGCAAATCCAACCATTTCACTAAAAATATATCTATGAACTTAGGACAAGCACAATAAAGATTTCTTTGACGACTTCTAAAAGATTTCAAGGATATGATGATATATGAGGAACACAATATCATGCCATTTAAAGAAGGCCTTGGCCTCTCCAGGTGAAGTGTTTCTGTATTGATATGGAAATAATTTGTTTCTGTCTTATGATAGTAGATGCTATATTTATAGTGTAGGTTCTTATTAGTAAATTTGTAAGGAAATCACAATAGAGTAGCATTTGCTGCACATGTCGATGGGGTTCTAAATGTCAGTTGTATCTACCTTGCTTGCATAAAGAACATAAACATACCTCTCCAAAATATTCATTTTGTTGTAAACAATTAATAATCTTCTCTTAATCTAAGATTATATTCTATTAATTTTGTATGAATCTTTAGGCGTGCATAAGGAACATTTTTCATGATGCTAAATTAACATATTTATTTATTTGCTATGTGATAGACTTTTCGCAACAACCTCAACAAGGTATGCCTTCTGTCTATGGACTATAAGTTTTTCTTTGTGAGGATGAACTGAAACATTAGAGGATCTTTTCATTTGTTTTTATCTTCTATGGATAATATGTTTCTTGAAATTGTTTCTTTTATATTAGTGATGATAGTGGATTGTAGTCGAAAAATTTTAAAGCGAGCTTTTGCAACTTTAATGCTTTTAATCAAGTTGTGGACATGTTTAAGTCGTATTGCCATCTCCATCTTCCACAAACATCCCTTAATTTTCTTTGACATGGAAATTTTCTTCCATGTTTCTGCTTTTTAATGATTGATATATTTACACATTTTTAATTGTTGATTAATATCCTTGTATTTTAGATATCCCTTAATTTAAATTGAGTTCATATTTCATACTTTTTGGTACTTGTTTGTGTTGATTGATCCATTAACTTCTGAGAATGACAAAAGATTGTGGTTAATCCTTTGTGTCCTGTTTGTGTCACTAAAGTGTAAAAAGTGTCATGTTTGTGTGTATTAACTTCTGAATGAAATGTAAAAAGTGGGATAAATATTATGGCTGCCTTTGGCTGTGTAGCACTGGGAGCTGTGTCAAGAAATTTTCTGGTGTCAAGAGTCTGATACATAAACTTTGGCTTCCTTTTATTGCAAGTTGATGAACCAATGTGAAAAATGTACAAATATATCATAACATTAACCTTCCTGTTCTGCCAAGGAAATAATGCCATGACAAGACTACAATTGAAGTCATAGGGGAAAAAAGAAGTACACTCATGCTAATAGTGTGCCAATTCAGTAGAAAAGTTACCAAGTTCTCTCTTTGAACTTGGAAATTTTGCTTAACGAGATCAATTCCTATGCAAATAAAACAATCGATGACACCGACATCTTCTATTTTTCCTTTCGAGAGAAATGATACTGTACACACAGAAACTAATGTTTCGGAACTTACATATGGTTTGCTCTTCAACAGCTTACCAGAAAGTCTAAAATCTTCTTAGACACCAGTGAAAGGAGAAGCAACCCTTCAAAAATATTATGGCTCATAAATTAACATTTTCCACATTAGAAGCATAATTGCATCATGATTTTGTAAATAAAGGAAAGTAGAATTGCTGGAAAACAAAGGAAAGTAGAGATTTGTATAGTTTCCCTGCTAGTGCCAGTAGGAAAGTAGTTTTTCCTACTAGATGAACAATTGGTCTGAAAATTCAGGAATTAGGATGAGCTATGAATCCATATATGTTCATGATCAACAATCTGTCAAAACTTAGGCAATGTAAAATATGTTAAAAACAATCCAAGCTTCCTATTGAGCAGAAGCAAGTAAACGTATAGAAAATATATAATTTAGAACTAAACTAAAATCCTAAAGATCAAACCAAAACCAATGGGATTTTGATGAATGATGGTTTAATGCATGTCTTGCATTGCATACTTATAATAGAACATACTTGTTCAAAATAGAAACCAACCTACACAACAAAACATGATGAAATCCTTGATCCTTATGATTCTACTGTCATCTACTAGTTGACCTCTATAAAACAACTACAACCTGCTGATTGGGTTCATAATGTCTTGACAATGTCCCATTAGCCAATTATTTTTGTAGTCATATGAATGTCGAATGCTTGTATATATAGCATACTTTTAGATAATACTATAACACATCAATTTGAAACTTCTCTATCAGAATCGAAGGATTGTTAGTTGTTACTATCCCATATAGCCGACAAACCTATATCAGGATTTTGGTATATGCCGGCCAAGCTGCCCTTATAGAAAAGGCAAAAAAATCCTTGTTTCTCGAAGTAGTTAAATCATTATGGCCAATCATATTGTATTTCCCTACCGTATTTGTACTACATAAAGAAAAGGGGTTTACGTTACCTTAATCGAACTCTTAAATAATGCAAAGTAATATTTGTTCATGAACATATTAAGGACCTTACTTTTCAAACCAAATATGTGTTTCTGAATTATTTTTCATTATTGTTGTCAGCCATGATCACCTTAAATATAAATACGCATATTAAGTACCTTAATTCTTTTGTGGTTACATCAAAAGCTAGGCAAAGTAATATATATTTGTTCATGAACATATTAAGTACCTTAATTTTCAGACCAAATATACGTTTCTGAATCTTTTGCATTATTGTTGTCAGTCATGATCGACATGCAGGTTTATCATCCAAAGCTTTGCAAAGTACCTTAATTCTATTGTGATTATATCCAAAGTTAGGCAAAGTAATCTTTTATATTCGAAGCTAGACTGCAGTCTAGGCTGTAGTTTATATTGATCATGAATGCAGCCTCACTCCTTCGTATAGCCAAAGCCTAGAATCTGGGCTTCGGGGGCCACTTGCTTCTTCTATTTGAACAGGCAATGTCCAAATTTATGAGTGCAAGGTGATCTCGTAACTAGCTTTTGTCTTCTGATCCTTATGGTTACTGTCACATATTTTAGACAATTCCTTTAGGGTGTTCACTTTCTTCTTGCTTCATAAACCTGCTACTTGAATTCCACATGGAAGTTGTCAATGAATTTCATTAGGATGTTCAGTTTGTTCTTGCTTCATAATCCTGGTACTTGAATTCCATATGGAAGTTGTCTAAATAAAAGTTGTCCAAAGGTTCAGTTTCCTGTGTGCTTTTCTGCTACTTATACGGATCCAAATAGAAGTTGCCTATGAATTAAGAATGTCTCAGAACCTGTTTACTTGAATACCGACAGTTCCTTTAGGATGTCTCAAAACTTGCTTCTTAATTTGTTTTGAAAGTTGGTACTCAGTTTTGAATTCCTTATGTGAAGACATATCAATCAGAATATTTACTCCTATATTTAAAATGTAGCCTTAGCCTTAGCGATATCTCTTTCGATATATTATTATTGTGTCTTATATAATTAGACTGAATCTTACTTGTAATTATGGAAATGCAGACACAAATTGAAGCGGCAGAAGAGAGGCAAAAAGTACAAACAGGTCTTAATGGTAGCGATGGTATCGTAAGCTTGGAAGACTTTGAAAATGATCCTATTGCTGAAGTCTTATGTGACACCAAGGACTGAAGTTGCCTCCAACACAGAGCATACTCCAGTTGATCCAAAGAATTTGTAGTTTTTTTTGTACTTTTGACATAATTGTTCTAACTGTATTAAACTTTATGTTGTTTGGATTTCTTTAATGTTTGAATGCTTTCACGAAATTATATTTTTTATGGATAAATAGTGTTTCCTTGAAATGATATGTACTTATTTGATGTTGTATAATATCATTGGTAGTATGGAATTTGAATTACAGGTTTAGGGCAATAAAAACATATCTTGACGGTAATGACTTATTTTCGGTTATGGCTTGTTTCGTAACGGTTTACCAACTTTTTTTACCATTAGAAACTTAAATTTACCAACACTTTCCTACCATTAGGCAATTTTATTTGCCAACATTTATTAGTGGTAGAAAATTTAATTTGCCAACATTTTTTCACCGTTAGGGAATATAATTTACCAACATTTTTTTACTATTAGGAAATATAATTTACCAACGGTTTTTAACTATTACAAAATTTATTTTCCTAACGGTATTTTATCGTTAGGAAAGTCTATTTCCCAACGGTTTTTTACGTTAGGGAAAAATTTCCTAACGGTTAAATACCGTTACGATTTGCATTAGGAAATTTTCCCACATCATAGTTCCAACGGCAAAAAAGTGTTAGGAAATTTTTTCCTAACACTCATAGTCGTTAGAAAACGACTGTTTTCGTGTAGTGAATTCACTTTCTTATATCTTCTCTCTAAGCTTACTACGTTCTTCCAAAACCTGATAACTTTTATTTTCAAATCCTAAGCCAGTTAAAATCCTCTAGTCAATTTGCCAGTACGATACGGTCTATAAGTTCAGAGTGATTGTAATCAAGAGGCTTAAAAAGAAGTAAGACACTTCACAATTGAAGTTGGTCGAGTGCTTCGGATCAAAGCTCGCATTTGTAGAAGTTGTAAGGACTTCGTATAAAAACTTATAGTTTTCTATAGTGGATTTCAACCGGAAGCTAGAGTTCTCTCGACTGGATTAGTCCTCACAAGAGGGAGACCAGTATCCATCGCCGTGTTTGCGTTTGCTCTATGCCTTTTACTTTTATATTTTTATATATGTGATATATTTCTGTGATCTTGCTACTAACATTTTTTAATAGCTAATATTCAACTGCCTACTCTATTCACCCCTCCTATAGAGTATATTGCTTTACATTTCGATCCTACAACCTTAGCTTTGGAATCAGACCTAGCTTTGGATTTTAACCTAAACTATTCTTTTATTCTAGGTCTCTTTAGAACTTGACAGTAAGTAAGTTCTCCTTGTAAATGGGTAAGATCTTTGGTAGTATCAGACCAAGAAGGAGAAAGTTTATCTATCAAGCATGTTATTTTATGCTCAATAGAGAAGAATGTACATTTGGCCTAAATATGCATAAGATATTTTTGAAATTCATAGATTTAGTCATTCATAGGTTTATTATCTACCTTGACATATATGTTGAATGTGGAAGAATTGAATCTTTCAATTCCAGCATCATCACAACCATGTTCGTCTTCCAAAGCATTCTGGAGTTCTTTAGCGCTTTTGTATTCAAAAAATATGTCATAAAAAGACTCAGATAAAGCACTTAAGATTCTACGAAAACAATGGTAGTCTATTTCCTTAGGGCTTAGGTTTGGAGGAAGAGGAGGACTTGGTTACTTCTATGTCATAGTCAGTATCATCCGAATCATTTGTAATAGACATGGACCCATCATAGCATAGATCAATCCTAAGGTGGTAAGCCAAAACTTCATCTGGCTCTACCACCTTTTGAAGTAAATGCCATTGAACTTAGAAGGTTTAGCACTGAAGGTCTCTTTCTTGATAGTCATAATTTTTAAAAATCTGCATAAATTTATATTTATTCAATAAAGATGAATATTGTTCAAGAATAATAGTTTGATGATCTTCATAATCAACCTTTAACATTTTAGTCTTTTCAAGTTTTGATAAGCTTGGATTAGTAGGGGCTGGCTTCCAGCTAGCGGAAGTCCACAGGGGACAATTAAGTACCGTGTCACTTAGTACTATTTACGCCTGGTTGATAGAAGGACCATTTCGACTTGTACCCAAATAAATCTCTACTTTTATACTACTATAATAAGTCATATTAGCGACGCAATTAGCGACGTTTTATTAAAACGTCGCTAACGTTTAAGAAATTAGCGATGTATTCTATAAACGTCGCAATACGTCACTATTATCGACGATCGACGACATTTTGCGACTTTTTTGTGTATAAGAAAACATACGCCACGGATAAGTCGGCGAACGTCGCTAATATCACTAATATTAGCGACATTTATCGACGTAACTACTGTAACGTTGCTAATTTCACTAATATTAGCGACGTTTACTGACGTATAGGTGTGACGTCGCTAAAATGAAAATATAGGACTTTCAGTTTTCATTTCCCCTGTTGTTTTTCGAACGAAATTTTCCCAAACGAAAGCGCGCTTCCCCTCGACGACCCTCCCCCCTCGACAACCCTCCCCCCTCGGCCCCCGACCCTCCGCGACCCCGCTCGGCGACCCTGCTCCCACCGGCGACCCCACTCACCCTCATCTCCAGCTCCCCACCAGCGACCCCCTGCCCCCTCGACGACCCGCTCCTCCGGCTCCGACTAGGTAAACCCTAACCTAAATGTTAGTCCTGATCATGACTGATACGATTCTTACATTATTTCTATATTGGTGATATTAAACATATATATGTATATATATGTATTTATATAAATAGGCTATATAATTGAATGTTGTATGTTGTTTGGGAGTTTGGGTGAGTTCTAAGTTAGGGTTTGCTTTTGAGTTTGATTCCCAGGTTGAGTTTGTGAGTCTCTGAGTTAGCTTGGATTGTAGTTCAGTTCAGTTTGTGGGTTTACATACCAGTTTGGGATAAGTTTGGGTTTACAGTTTCATATATATAGTATATGTAGGTATTGTTTACTGTCATATATAGGATGATGTATATGTAGGTATTTTCTCATGCGTGTGTTGTCTAAGTGCAGTGAGTTCAGATTTCATGTTATGTGTGGGTTAGCATATGCATTGATACATATGGATGTTTGCCTTGGTTTAGTTTTCTGAGATAGGTTCAGTTGAGTTACGTATATAAGTAGGCTTGCATATATGAGAGGGTATGTTGGGATATGAGTTATACTATATTTATGAGAGGATATATATATATATATATATATATATATATATATATATATATGTATATATATATATATATATATATATATGTTATTGTATATATATGGTATACATATGTGCTTGACCTAGTGTACCTTAGCTTATACCCTGAGATATCTATAGGATTACCTAGAAATGAACCCAATAGGCTAATTGAACTTGTGGACTAGAGTTTGACCAAAAACCTGGCTAGTAAGTCTACTACCGATATCGCCGATACCAATACTCATAGGAATAGTCCGATACCGATTCCCATACCTATATGTTGTTGCTCAAGCAGTTTATAGCTACAAATGCGTAAGTGCAACATGAAAATCTCATCTGTTAAATATGTTACCTAAGAGCATCATTAGTAAGGGCAATTCATTACTGCAGTGTATAGAGTATCCTAGAAGTGTAGGTATGATTGGTATATCTTATTACATAAAGTGTATAGAGTATCCTTTCGGTCTATAAGAGTTACTTCACTCATTTTGTCAAGACAAGTAAACTTTTTAAATGTTGACGGTATATATACCGTCAACATTTGGTTTTGCCTTGTAGCTACAGGTTGTTGCCTGTATTTTGCCTTATAACTTAGCCTTTGGCCTGTGCTTGAGCAGTGTGGACTTCCAGGTTAGGGTGTTAGTTCATGATTAGCATTATTTAGATATTAGTTTTAGTTAAAGGGTTAGTTTAGATTAGGATATTAGTTTATGTTAGAAGGAATATAAGAGTTAGTAGATGTTAAAGTAGGATATTAATTTATTAGTTAGGATAGATAGTTTGAGTTAGGATACTGCTCAAGCACAGGCCAAAGGGTCGATATTGGATATTAATTTAAAAAGTTTTACCTTTCTTGACAAACTGGGTGAAGTAACTCTTGTAGACCCAAAGGGTCGATATTGGACAGTTGAGATGAGTATTAGAATCGGTATCGGACTAGTATCGGCTGTATGTACTTAGTGTCGTGTAGAGTTGGTGTGGACTCCACGGAAGTTACGCATTACACGACACATAATGTTGTTGATGTAGAATTATTCGAAGAGGAAGACGAAGGCGAAGATGAAAGTGAAGATGAGGAGGAAGATGAGGTCGAGGAAGATGAACAAGATGATTATTCTGAAGATGATTGAGAGAGACGTACTTTTATTTTTTTTATTATGTAGAGTTGGTTATTATCTAGTCTTGGTTATTATTTGAATGTATTATCTGGACTTAGATGTTTCTTGTAAAATATACTATCTGGACTTAGATGTTTCTTATAAAATGTATCATCATATGTTGTCTTGGTTATTATCTTGTCTTTGTTGCACTTTCATATTTCTAGTCTCTATTATTTGTTATCTTTGTTGTATCTCATCATATGTTGTTATCAGGCATGACAGGTCGTCGCGGATCGTTCCGCATTTCCCGACATGGGGCACGGGGTACTGATACTGGCAGAGGATAGGGTACTCCTTCGGTACCTACTGGTGGTAGTGTTAAAGGACGGGGTTCTTCTTCGGAACCTCCTACGGGTACCAGCTCTGGATCTTCGTCGCCCAGTACTCCTGTGTATCGGACAGTAGCTCCGCCTGCCACGATGCTACGTGGCATATCTCCTGGGACGAGTAGTTCCAGGCCTGAGACTGCTCCCGAGAGTAGCGTTCCTCCTGCTGATACGATGATGGAGGCAGATGAGGAGATGGAGGAGGCTGCAACGACGGCAGACCAGTATCAGGCAGATGATACCTGCGCACCTCCGGAGGAGACGAGGACGGAGATCTGGGCTGACGGTACAAAGTAAGTATTTTGGTTTATCAATTTTTTCTGTGTTTATCATAAATTAACTTTTTACTAATATAATATGTCTGTATAGATATCGTCCTCCGTTGGTACAGAGACGCCTAGGCCAGCTCCTGAGACAAAATTATGGGGGTCCTTGGATAAACTACTCGGATGCTCCGGACGATAGGAAGGCCTACTGGTTTACGCGATTCAAGGTTAAAATAGATTTTCTTTTAACATGAATCATTTGATTTATGCATATTATATATTACTGAAAAATATTTGGTTTGCTTACTCTTCTAGGATATGTTTTTCTATACACCGCACCGGGCTGAGCTGATCGAGGGGATGTTTCCTGTTGTCGCTGCTAAGCTGATCCGCGATGCTATCAATGATCAGAAGGCTCATGATCGTGCCGAAAAATCGATCCAAGGTTGGATCATCCCAGATTAGTGGGATGCGATGAAGGCTCGATTCAACAAGCCAAGGTACAAGGAAAAGTTCGAGAAGGCCAAGGCAGCTAGGCAGCATGCCTCGAAGTGGTGTGGTGGGTCGATTCTGATGACGGAACATTTCCGTCGTCTGGTATATATTTTTCTTTCAGAAATATTATTTTAATGCAAATCCGATAAATTATTACTAAGATAATATATTTAATTACAGGTAAGGAAGGTCGGTAACGTCGACATGGTGACCGTCTTCCTGGCCACCCATCGGAAGGGCGAAGGCCTTATTGACGAGAGGGCCCAGCTTGCCTATGTAAGTATTACAATACTATTTGTTAATTATAATACTTCGTGTTAATTTTAATATAACTTAGTAAATATGCATGCAAATAAATATTCATGTAGTTAGTAATAATAAGTAATTAATTAGAAATTAGAAATCATAGAGTACTATCCATACTTTCTAGGCCCAGTATCAGAGGCTTCGGGACCGGGCGACTGCTAGTGCACCTACTGCAGGAGAGGCCGGTACTTCCTCGCAGCCCACTCAAGCTCCGTCGGCGGACGAGCTGTGGATGACCGCCGCTGGTGGCCTCCGTAGTGGTACGTACTACGGTACGGGATCCTATGGTGCCCTAGTTGCGAGCAATTCCTCTAGGGCATCCCCCGCTAGTGTGCATGGTCCACAGCCGTCCTAGGAGTTTGCCCGAGTCCACCAGATGATGGAGTCTCTTCGGGATGAGCTGCTACGACGGATTCAGGACTAGTCTTAGCACCAGTCGGATGAGCCTGCGCTTATAGCACGATTGGATGCGCTCGACCACAGCATTATGGAGCTCTGGCATATGACTGAACAGACAGAGCGGAGCGTCACCGATCTTAGAGCGTCGACGGAGCGCAGCATATTGGATCTGCAGGCATCACAGATGACCATGGGCGAGAGGCTAAGATTGGTGCAGGATTCGGTGGCTGATAGCAGTGATAGAATGTTATCTACCATGGATTCATACCACCAGCGATTTGCAGCATTGGAGTGTTATCATCCTTTGGGTGCGCCTTCATCGTCGTCGACTCCGTCGGCACCACTGTCTTCTTCATCGACACCGACTCCACCGACGTCACTACCTCCTTCATCGGTGTCGATTTTACAGGAGGACTTTGAGCTTTTCTTAGCCCTTCGTCGTGGCGTGCCCCCTCCTGCTCCAGATCCCCAGTAGTCTGAGTTAGGACTGTTTGTATTGAGTGTTTGAGTACTTATTTTTCTTTGTATTTGTTTGTGACACTTATTTGTTTGTAACACTTGTTTGTTGGATGCACAGATACATTGGTAATTGGTTGTGTAGACCCATGATTCTGTGGAGAAAATGATTCTGTGGAGAAAATGATTCTGTTGGTTGCATATATTGTGTTTTAGATTAAACTGCAGGGAGAAAATGATTCTGTGGAGAAAACTGCATACTGCAATTTTTTCAAATTTAGTGACGTCTACCGACGCTTTCTGACGGCACTTTGCGTCGGTAGACGTCGCTAAACAGGTATATATTGCCAGGCTACCGACGTATACCGACGTCTGTTTCGTCAGTATGCGTCGGTAAATGTCGCTATACGTCTGTAAATATCCCAGGATTTTACCTTATTTTCCCAGGATATACCGACGTATAGCGACATCACAAAACGTCGGTACTATATACCGACGCATAGTGACATCAAAAACATCGGTAATTTTCCCAGGGAATACCGACGTATAGCGACATCATAAACGTTGCTATTTCATCGACGAAACGATGGTAAACGTCGGTATATTACCGACGTATCCTTGCGTCGGTAAACGTCGGTGTTGGTGGCGATCAGCGACATCTTTCCAAACACCGACTAAGGTTTCCGTGACAAGAGGAAGACGTCGCTAAATACGTTGCTAAACTGGTTTAGCGACGTCTTTAGGCGTTTTAGCGACGTCTTTAGGCATCGCTAAAATGACTTATTCTGGTAGTGTTAAAACTTTAGGATTAAAGAAATTTGCAAGATAAATAAACTAATTTTCCTTTAATGTAGTTAGCTAAATTGAGTTCTACTCTTACTAGAATTTGTATTTTATAACAACAACATAGTTTGATAAAAGAAACAAATATATTTATGTATGGCATCAAAATGAATATAGATATATGTGACTGCAAATGAATTAATTGTATTCAAACAAAGATTATGGCAGCAAACAAGTTTGTTAACAAGTAAGTTGATGTCAAACCAAATATTGTTTTGTATTTTCTAAAGTAATTAGCAGCAAATAAAATATGGCAACAAGTAAAAAAATGATATGCTACAATAATTAAAAGATGATGGCAACAAGTATAAAACAATATTCTGCTAAAGTATAATGTTGCCACAGTACAATGTTTATAAAAAGATAATGTTGCTACAGAATAATGTTTATCAGAAGATGTTTAACAAGTATATATTTTATTTGTTTTGAAATAAATATTTGAAGAGTTTACTAGCGGTTGTAACAAAGTGCAGTAAGTATTCAAAAAGATAAAAAGTAGAGTGATTTAGACTTGTTCTGCAAAAAATACAAATAGTAGATATTGAGTATGAGATGTACAACAATGATTTTATCAATAATCGTTCTTATACAAAAATAGAGTGATAATCTGTTAATTAGAACAGATACTTGTCACGCCCCAGAACCAGAATACTGGAGAGTGGAGGACAGACACAGCCAGCTACGTACATTGAGGTGCAATCCATCTCGCAATACGGTTACGGCTGTCTAGATGCATGAAGGTTTATCTACAAGCCAACAGTCTCTTATGGTCAAGAGCAAGCCTAGCATCTCAATCTCAAGTAAGCAAGTAAATGTTACAAGATATTAGATCATCAAACATACCAAGTAAGGCATCCCAAACCTTACATATTCAGATAATCATGAAGCTAGTCGTACAAAATACGAGACTAACAAGAGTTAAGTCATACATGATCAACCCTTAGATTTGTCAATCATGTTACAGCCCTTAGGCAAACAGAAATTTAGTTTCAACACGAGCTAACACTTTCTCGACGGCTAACGCCTCAAAAGAATAATTTACAATAGAGTGGGAGAGCAAAATAAGAAACACACTCGTTGCCAGAATTACGTCTGGTGTTCACCATCTGACTGGAAGACAGGTAGATTCTTAGGTGCTACTCCAAAATCTGGCCATACAAAACCAGCTGGGTGAGACCCCAGAAAGACACTACTAAAATACAACGTTTTAGCGACGTCCCTATCCGTCGCTAATTGGAGTTACCGACGGATTACCGACGGATACTGGCTGAAAAAATTCGTCGGGAATAACCTTGTCGCTAAAACAAATCTGTCGCTACTCCGTCGCTCAGTGACTACTTAGCGACGGATTACCGTTGGCTACATCAAAATAGTTAGCAACGGCTAGCCGACTGTTTTCCGTCAACTCTGACAGTTTAAAATTTTAATATAGTAACGTTTAGCGACAGAAATATCCGTCGCTAAATTGTTGTAAATATGTCGGTAAAAGAGTATCGGAAAGTTTCTGATATGTAATATTCGTCGCTAATCCGTTGCCATTCCGTCGCTATGCCCAAATTCCAAAACCAGGTCGACGGATAATCCGTCGGTAATCCATCGCTACCTCGTCGGATTAGAGGCGTTATAGCGACGGATAATCCGTCGCCATGCTTCTGGATATCTTCCATATATATTTTCAGAACCTGAGCGACGGGTAATCCGTCGCCATTCCGTCGCTCAATGTTTTTCCAGAACCAGGCCGACGGATAATCCATCGGCAATCCATCGCTAAACTGTAATTCGTACAAGTAGCAACGGATTATCCGTCGCTATCTTGTCCCGAGTCCGTCGCTAACTGCAATTCATACAGATAGCGACGGATTATCCGTCGCTATCTTGTCGCTAGTCCATCGCTAAGTGCAATAATTTTGAAACAAAATTGCAGGAAACAGACAATTCCATATACGTACAGCATATCCAGCATCCACCATACACAAATATGACATATCCAACATCCACCATCCACCATACACAAATATGACATATCCAACACAATATCCAACACATTAATAATAACCAACAAAATATTCAATACAATAACCAACAAAATATTCCAGACAATATCCAACACAATATCCCAACATACATACGACAAAATATCCAAACATGAACAAAATATCCAAAATATACACATATCCAAATGTCCAAATGTCCAAATGTCCAAAAACATAAGCAAAATTACTGAGAAGGAGGAGGTGGATCGTCTCGTCCACCGCTTCCGTTCTGCGTATATAATGCTCCACCATGTTTGCCGGCACTTGGGATAAGACATGGTCTGGAAGCGAGCGTAGCTGCTCTGACGACATCATGTCAAGGATCGCCACGATAGCAGCATCCGGTACCAGACGGGCCTCGGAAGAGCGGTCAAAAAAAAGCCATCCGGTGGAAGAAGGACCAGGTCGATCCGAAGCATCGGCAGCAGCAGTAGATGGACCGGCACCAGACAGACCAGGAGCAGAAGAAGGATGCGGATAGTGCCCCAGCACTAACGCCCGCAAATCCGATACCGCCGTGGCGAGAGTCGCAAGCTGCGTCCTCACATCGTCTGCGAAGGGCACGGGAGGAGGCGGAGGCGGTAGATATCTCGGAGTCGACGCCTGCAACGACTCCGCCATGGAACCTAGGCGCCCTTTCCTAAAGCCGCCGGCGATTCTATGAACACGTCATCATAGCGAGCGGCCATAGAGGAGGGCGTCTGGGTGGGCGTCGTTTCGCCGACATCCTTGGCAGGGGGCTCAATCCGACGGAGTGCCTCACGATACGCAGCCTATCCAATGAATGTGTTTATATTATAAGTTTTTCTAAGTTATAATCTAAATCCTATGTTTCCCTAAGTTATAGTCTGAATCCTAAGTTTACCTAATTAAGTTAACAATAATTATATTTCTAACATAAATCTCATAAACGTAAGTACTTACATCAGTCTCCTGGGCCCTCGCGTCGACGAAGCTCCCGTCCTTCCGCCTCTTGTGCGTATGCACGAATACTTCGTGAGCGTGACCGCCTCCGCCTCTCTCCCCTCCCTTCACTTTCCGTTGGGCCTGCATACGTAGAATTTAATTAACTTCGTATATTAATAGTACCAAATTAAATAGTAGAATAAATTTGCGGTATCTCACCAATTCTGTACGCATCAATGCGTGGGGCCTTGATCCTCCCGTATGCAGACCCGCGGCATGTCTATTCGCCATGGCTTTCTCTGATTTCTCCTTGTATTGAGGAGTATCCATCTTCTCCAATATCTCCTCATAGTACTCTGTCCGGATCCAGTCCTTCTTCGTATGTGTCGTACGAAGGTCGTACACCGCATCTCGTATCTTCTTTCCGACGACGGCTTTGTAGGTCCTACAGATCGCCTCCTCGCGGTGGGGGGGCCACCAGAACGTCCTCTGACATATAAATTCAAATATCACATAATTAAAAAATTAATGAATTAAAGAATAATTAATAATTAACTAAAAGATATTACCCTCATCTCGTCGAACCAGACGTACTGCCTGTCCTGAGGCACCTCAGAAAAATTGAGATAGGGGCAATGGTAGTTATCCCGGATAATGCGCCATAGAATCCGGGCAACATCCCATGAAAAAAATCTATAAAGAAGCGACGACTGGATTACTGACTTAAATAAATGAAACAAATTTAATAAATTAACTTAAATTTACTTACGATTCACCCGCGGGCCATATCTCTCGTCGGAACTCGCCTATCGGCCTCTCTGGTGGCGTTGGAGGATCCGAGGGTCCGTGCATGTACTCCCCAGTAACAGAATGAAACTGAATCCGGGGTACTCTGGGGCCTACCGTGCAGTAACTGCTGGGTCCGCTGCTACATCTGCTGATGCATTCGCTGGTGCATCCGGTGGCGGAACAGATCGCTAGCGAATTGAGTTGCAGGCCTCGACGAAGATGACGGTGACACCGAGGTAGATTGACGGCGGAAAGAGTTTGTGCTCGGGCTCTCCAGGTCGGGATCGGAGGTCACATCCGGGGGAGACGGATGGCGACCACAACCGCTACCACCCCGACTATGGCCAGCACCACCAGCACGAGTGCTCGCAACCATGCCCTGTAAATAGAACAGATAAACATAATTAATAATATAGAGGTATAAATGAATATAAAACTAAACTAAAATATATATACCAGCAGCAGGGCGACGAGTGCCGGCCAGACGAGTAGGACTAGGAGTGCCATCTGCAAAAAAAAAATCATACAATAAGTAGATGATCGAATGACAAAAACATGAACTGAAATAAGAATACAGAAGTTTAATTTAAACTGAATCGTCCTCGTCCTCGGCCTCGGCCTCGACAAAAACATGAACTGAAATATACTGATATTTAATCATCGTCACCGTCCTCGTCCTCGTCCTCGACCTCGTCTTCATTCTCATCATCATCCTCATCGTCGACTTCATCTGTATCCTCATCCTCATCCTCATCAAGTTCTTCTTCTTTCTCTTCTTCTTCTTTTTCTTCTTCAGTCTCAATACTTGGGACAAGACGCCTCTTTCTCCCCTGGTTGACATCTAAGTCTTGTATATCAACCTCTTCCTCCCTTCTATTTTCCTCAGCAAGAGGTATATCAACCTCTAATTCAACATCCATGGTATCCGACTGTTGTCCCGAGTATTGGGACTTTTCGATCTCGTCCTCTTGGTATGCTGGGTCTCCAATGTTGAATGTATTTCTAGATTTAATCTTGCATACTGTCCACCAGTCAAATCGATCTCTACGACGCCTTGGGTAGCTTGTATAGTAGACTTGAACAGCCTGACTTGATATCGCAAACGTGTCGGACCCCTCTATACCTCCTGCGATGATTTATATCGACGAATCCAAATTGCTTATCGATTCTCCCACCGATATTTGGTATCGTATCGAACCACTCACATTTGAATATCATAATATGCATATCATATGGGGCACTATTTTGTAAATCTACAATATCCCGAAGCACTCCATAATAGTCAAAGTCTGGCTCGTCGTCATAGATGGTGCCTCTTATGCAAACACCAGAATCCTTAGTACTGAAGTTGTCATTGACAAATTCGGCATTTATAACATGCTGAGTTGCCTTAAACTTGAAGCCATTAACGACATAGCCTGGCCAAGTCTTCGCATGCTTCTTCGGTCCCAATGCCAAATAACGAATGTTCTCATTTATGAGTGTTGTTTCAGGCAATAAAACCTATAAACAAATAATGATAATTTAAATGTTTTACTTGCATATATTTTAATGGTAGTCGCATAACATATTATCTCAGTTACTTATGTATTTTCGAAACCAGGTCGGAAAGGTACAATCAACCTCACTTTGAAGTCCCTCATCAGTAATATCAGGTGTCCTTATTTTGACTTCATCTCTAAATACATTGTTAGAGAGAATAAAAATAAGTGTAGTCACTTACTTCACCAAATTGGAGATTATAACGAGGTGTAGTCACTTACTTCTCCAAATCTCTCACTTCTTGTATGTCATAATTTAACAAGACATATCGGTGTGCGGCATCATACTCATCGTCAGTCAATCACTGTTTCTTACTAGCCCCAATAGGCTTGCCCCTTAAATTGAATATACCTTCATCCTTAACATCTTCGTCATTCCTTTGAGGTCTATTTCGATTTGTCTCGACATGAGTATCGAAATAAATGGAGCAGAAGTTTGACACCTCCTCGATAAGATATGTTTCGCATATCGAAGCCTCTATATAAGCCTTGTTGCCAACTTTCTTCTTTAGATGGTGTAGGTACCTAGAAAGACAAATTATCTTGAGAATTAACAATGAATTATAAAATTCTACTTACATTATATCGATTTTTATTTACCTTTCAAAGGGGTACATCCATCGATAATGAACAGATGCACCGACACGGACTTCGTATGGTAGATGAATCGGTAGATGCTCTATGATATCGAAAAAGCCCGTAGAAATATTTTCTCTAACTTACAAATTGTTAAGATAATCTTCTCCTCAAGTTGTACCATATGTTGCACCGTAAACTTAGTTGAACAGATATCCCTGAAGAATGTAGACAGCTCGGCCAACGGAACCCATACAGCAGAAGGTAACAATTCTCTCAAAGCAATGGGCAATAATCTTTCCATAAACACGTGGCAGTTGTGACTCTTCATTCTTGTTAGCTTGCGTTCATTGAGATCAACGCATCTAGACAAATTCAAAAATAGCCGTCGAAAAATCTTAAAGTAGATATCCACTTGCAGATTAATAATCTATCTTCCTTGCTCAATGTATATGGCGCTATAGGCTTAGTTAATTGTCCACCAGCTCCCCTTTCTATCAAGTTTAGATCATGACGTTTGCATATCTCGGCCATGTCTTGTCTTTCTTTTGGATTGTCCTTCGTCCTTCCTTTAATATCCATGACGGTATTGAAGACGTTATCGAACACATTCTTTTCAATATGGATGACATCAAGATTATGTCTTATAAGATTATCTTTCCAATAAGGCAAGTTCCAGAAAATACTCCATTTGGTCCAGTTATGGATTTGTCTGAACCCCTCGACACGATTGTTCGATGGATCTTCCATTGCAGTGGGCAATTCCTTTACAACTTCCCAAATATCGTATACCGACAATCTGGCAGGAGGATGAAAAAATTCTTGTTTTCCAGATCTGAACGCGTCCTTGTTCTTTTGCCAATTATGGCTCACGGGCAGAAATTTACGGTGACAGTCAAAGAAAGAAGTTTTTCCTCCATGCCTAAGGCGAAACGCCTTACTATTTTCCATACATATCGGACAAGACATATTGCCGTGCGTACTCCATCCCGATAGTATACCGTATACTGAAAAATTATTGAATGTCCATATGAGTGAAGCTCTCATATGAAAGTTCTATTTCCTAGAAATATCATACGTCGTGATGCCGATCTCCCACAGCTGTTTCAGCTTATCCACCTACGGCTGTAAATATATATCGATATTCTTCGTCGAATTTTTGGGACCGGATATGATAGTTGTCAAGAACATATAAGGAGTCTTCATACACATCCATGGTGGAAGATTGTAAGGGATAAGAATGACCGGCCAGCATGAGTATTGAGATCCCGACTGTCCGAAAGGGGCGAAGCTATCAGAACATAGCGCAAGGCGTACATTTCTAGGCTATACAGCAAAATCTGGATGACACAAATTAAAATATTTCCATGCCTCTCCATCCGAAGGATGTGACAATTCTCCTTCGTCCTTTATGTGTTTTTCGTTGTGCCGCGTCATGTGTTCTGCTGTATTCAGAGACATATACATCCTCTGCAAGCGCTTCATGATTGACAAGTAATGCATATACTTGTAAGGACGTCGTTTTCTAGTTGACTTTCCTTTTCCCTGCATTGGCTTGTAACGATCCGCATTGCAGAAGCTGCAACTTTCTGATAGCAATTCTCTTTGTAGTACAACATGCATCCGTTACGACAACAATCTATCTTCTTGTACCCCAGTTCCAGTTGTCGGACCATCATCTTTGACTTGTAGAAGTTTTTTGGGAGCTCTTTTGATTCCTTCGGTAACACCTCCTTGATTAGTTGTGTGATCCGATCATAGCAAGCTTGTGGCAAGTTAAAATCAGACTTTATGTTCAGCAACCGCATCGTCATTGATAGTACGGAATGAGTCTCACAACCAGGATATAGAGGAGTATCTGCGTCCTGAAATATATCATAGAACTCCTTCGCCTCAGGATTAGGATCCTCCGGATCAAAATGAAGCCCTGTCGCATCATACACCATATCTCGTGCAAGGTTCTGCACATCTCCATAATCAACAGAGCATCCGTCGTCTTCGAGGACATCCATTGCAGCATTATCATCAAAAGCATAAGTAGCAGCTTCCGCAGCCTGTCTTTCCGAATATAATTTACCTTGCGATGACCACAGACCGTAATCACGTACGAAATCCTTACGGGTCAAATAATCTCTCACAGTCACCACTTCTTCGTAATATCTATTGTAACAATTAACACATGGACACTTGATTTTGTTACCGTCCATGTACTGAGCTTTGCTCATGGCATACTTAAAAAATACTTCCACGCCTGCCTGAAAATCGTCACTCACACCAATTCTGCTCTCGTATTGCCGTTTGTACATCCATGTACGATCAACAAAGTAATGATTAATCCTCGATTTAGATGTGAAAATCTGTATCGTAAGACAAACTAAACATAAGAATAGCCCGATACCGATACTCATATAGGATTAGGGTTAGGGTTAGGGTTAGGCTCCGATGCCGATACTCATAGGGATAGTCCGATACCGATACCGGGACATGCCAAACTGTATCGGTACCGGACAGTATCGGATCGGTATCGGTCAATATCGGATATCGGTCAGTATCGGAGCGGGACATGCCAAACTGTACCGGTATCGGCAGTATCGGATCGGTATCGGCCGATACTTTAAACCATCCTCATAAGAATAGTTTGATACTCCGATCGGTATCGGTATCGGCCGATACTTTAATAAATTATTAATATTAATAACTTACTAATAGCTATTTATTTTTCGATACCAAAAAATCCGATACTCCGATCCGAAACCACCGATATTACCGATACCCCCGATGCCGATACTCATAGGGATAGTCCGATATCGATACCGGGACATGCCAAACTGTATCGATATCGTACAGTATCGGATCATTATCGGTCAGTATCGGGTATCGGTCAGTATCGGAGCGGGATATGCCAAACTGTACCGGTATCGGCAGTATCGGATCGGTATCGGTCGATACTTTAAACCATCCTCATAAGAATAGTCCGATACTCCGATCGGTATCGGTATCGGCCGATACTTTAATAAATTATTAATATTAATAATTTATTCATAGCTATTTGTTTTTCGATACCAAAAAATCCGATACTCCGATTCGAAACCACCGATATTACCGATACCCCCGATCCGATACTCATAGGAATGGTCCGATACCGATTTCGATACTGATTCTGATACCCCCTCCCCCGATCCAATACTCATAGGATTGGTCCGATCCGAAACCACCTATACCCGCTCCCCCAATTCGAAACCACCGATACTCATAGGAATGGTCCGATCCGAAACTACCGATACCCTCCCACCCCCTTCCCTACCCCGTCGGACAGCAAACCACCCTCCCCCTCCCCCAACCCCCCGACAGCCCACCCCCGACAGCAAACCCCCACCCCCCTCCCACCCTCGACAACAAACACCCACCCCCTCCCCCTCACCCTCCGACAGCAAACCCTACCCTTTCCCCTGCCCCGTACCCAACACCATCCATCCCTCACCCCTCCCTCCCTCCCCCCCACCGCCGGCCCCCGCGAC
This sequence comes from Iris pallida, assembly GCA_029216955.1. NCBI lineage: Eukaryota > Viridiplantae > Streptophyta > Magnoliopsida > Asparagales > Iridaceae > Iris > Iris pallida. The sequence continues at coordinate 43,841,515 of JANAVB010009596.1, forward strand.
AGCCGACCCCCCACCCAAAATCCTAACCCTGCCCCGAAACACTAAACCCTACCCTGCCCTCCGCCCTCAACACCCTCCCCCCCCCCGCCCCCACTCCCTCCCCCCATCCCGTCGGCGCCCCCAGCGACAGCCGACCCCCCTAACCCGTAACCCAACTAAACAGAGAGATAGATAGGGGGAGAGAGATAGCATACCTGAGAGAGAGACCCGTCGGAGAGAGCTTCGCTGGAGAGAGAGACCCGTTGGAGAGAGCTCGCCGCCGGAGAGAGAGAGAGAGAGGGGAGAAGAGAGAGAGAGTTTTTTGGGGAAAATGAAAAATTGCCCCCGTCGGTTCAATTTAAGTTAGGTTACAGTATTTAGCGACGGACTATCGATGGATATATTCGTCGCTAGGTAGTCGCTAACTACCCACTAGATTACCGACGGAACGTCCGTCGCTAGTTAGACGCTAATTTATCACGCTATTTTTTCATATTTTGCCGCCATAATGTGCGACATATTAGCGACGGAGATCAATCCGTCGCTAAATTTTTGTCAAATTAGCGACGGATGTGCGACTGATTTTGACACACAAAAAATATAAAAATTATACATTGCTTTCTGACCGTAGTCCGTCACAAGGTTGTCTCTAATCCGTCGCTATTAGCGACAGATAAGATCCGTCGCTAATAGTCCGTCGCCAAATTGATGTATTTTAGTAGTAAGAGCAAGTGCCACAAGGAAGGCTCCACTAAGGAACTAAAACCAGCATATTAGAACATAGAGACATAAATAATAACAATAATACATGAGTTAGAAAATAGGATGATAAATGATAAGATAACTAAGAAGCTATTCTAGAAACCAAGTTACAACCCATAAACCAAACAAGGACCGGGGTTGTAACCCTTCACCTGAACAGAACTTAGTCTTTAACCATTTATCGACAAGAGTAAGCCATAAATAATAATGCACTGAAGTAACCATATACTGGTAATGTCTTGACAAGACTAGTTACTAGCAAGAGTACGACTTGATACTTTAACTAACTAAGGTTATCACAAGCCTAGTTACTAGCAAGATGTAATGAGATGTTCCCACAGTCACAAGTCCTGCAGCTATCCAGGTTATCCAAGCGAGGTGATTTATTAGAGATACAAGAATTATTAGGTGACTTAGAGTGGAACACATGACAGTGTGCTTTAGTATTCAAGAAGTGCCCCGTATGACAGTGGGCTGGAAATATGTCCTACTCGTCGGCAGGCTACAAGTCCCTCAGGTGTGGCCGGAATAACGGGATCGCCTGTAACTGGAAAAATCTCTGTATATTAACTACTTGATCAATCTAGTCATTTAACCTAGTCAGATTCATTATTAATCCCTGACCGTGGTAACCAGGAATCCATATCCTAGACATGATGCAAGACGAGACAGGTAACTTGTACAGGCACAATTAAGAAAATAAATTTCGGTATCAAGATAAGAGTTACTTAGCAAGTCAGGGTAGTTGTCGCAACAGCGTTTCAAGATTATACATGTCATGTCAGGTTACTGGTCATGTCAAGAGTACTTGTCGGGAGTGCGCCTCGACGGACCACTATCAAGTTTATATATGTCATATCAAGTTCATTTGTTAGTCAAGAGTGCGCCTCAACGGGCCACTATCAAGTCATGTCGAGACGGGGTCATGTTATTATGTTCAAGTCAAGTTCAAGCTTATCAAGTCGAGTCGTCGCAATTTAGGCCAAGTACATAAAAACATGCAAAGAAGATCAAGTACATTCATGGGTGATTGGAACTATCAATCACATGTAAACTCTAATTAAAGTGAGACAAGAAGATTCTTGAAGCCAAGACAAAGATCTATAACTTTCATGTTTTGAGTTTTACAAGATTCTAGCTCCAAAATAACTTAAACAGAGAAAAACAGTACAGTAGAGCAAATCAAGCGCATGGTCAACTCTGGGCAATTCTGGCGCATGAAAATTTTGGGCAATTCTGGCGCATGGAAATTCCTACAAATCTGCGTATGAAAAATTCCTGCACATTCATGCATGGGAATTTCTGCACATCCGCGCATGAGAATTTTTTGCACATCCGTGCATGGAAATTCTTGCACATCCGTGCATGGAAAACTCACGTTGCGTCTTCAGTACATGCGCGTAGAGCAACTACGCGCATGACACAGTCGGAGTGAAAGGATGCGTTGTCGGGACTTATCACGACCCGCACCCGCTTTTCAGATACGAGCTCGTGAGCAAGCCATCTACGTATCGAGCGGACTCCAGCCCGACTCGAGTACGTATAAGCTTTCAAGGTCATGGGTATCATGTCTAATCTAAACTGTATCTCAATCCACAAGAATCAAATAAAACAAGAATGGACAATTATGGGTCATGGTCTGCAGCCCATTAGCATATTGTTCGATTAGACTCCAAGAATGATATGAGTTTATAAATAAGCAGAATGTATCATGGTACTGAATATAAAGTACGAGAGGATAATAAAGAAATATCACAAGCAAATACCTGTATCATGCATCACAATCCTCTACCATCCCGCTCTACTAACTAACTCCATGCAGTCGCTAAACCTGAAGAGATCATCAAGTCCACTCAGAGGACTAGCAAGATAAATAATATACAAGCCAACATATAACAGTACAAATATACAAAGAAGTAAGAACAATCAAGGATATGCAACGAGACAAAGTGAACCAAGATACAAGATCTAAACACAAGGATCCTAAGACACTGCATGCCATACTAGAAATGGCTAATAGGTCAAGGCTATAGACTGCAGTCAAGGCAAGTACTCACAATCTATAGTGTCTCAATTGTAGTCAAGGCAAGTACTCACAACCAAGACGGTAGCCAATCCTAGTATAAAAATCCTATAGATCGTAGTCAAGGTAAGTACTCACAATCTATAGAATGTCAAAGTCAAGTCCAATTCAAGTCATGTCAAGTCAAGTCAAGTTATAATCAAGTCGACAGAATCGTGGTGTAGGACTAGACGACTCTATCAAGGAATACATATGAAACTAACACAGTGTAACAGATAGAAATATCATAACAGAAGGGAACGAGAATGTGCAGACAACTAGAAACATGTAAAGTAAAACTATAACAGAATGAGTGTACTAGACATGGAATAAAGCAATCACGAATGTAAGAAAAAGAACAGCAGCGAGATAATAAACATGCATATAAATTATATTGTACAAGCTGGCAAGGTATACTTGCCTGGGGGTTGCACGGAGAACCAACAATGTATCGCCAATCAACAAGTCAGAAAGTCCAAGTCATCCCAACTGTCTTCGAAAGCTAAAATAAATATTACCAACGTTCTCAGAATAGTCAAATTAGCTAGGATTACCAGTCCTTAAGTGCAATTCTAGACACAGGAGCAAAACGGTAATTTCGGACAAAAACGATGTCCGTCGTTGGACCCGCTTTGCACCAAAAATTGTGCCAGGGTCAATGGTCTCTAAAGTTGTCAAACTACATGTCTACGGATCCGGTTTGATGATACGAACCCAACGGTATATCCAATTTTGGATACCGAAGGACCGTGCACAAAATCGCCCGTTGAGTCGGACCGTGGGGCCCGCGAAACGGCGATCCAATCAACTGTCTCAGAATTGGACCAAACTTGGCATGCAAGACCAGAAAAATGATATGGTCCTGTTGGCGTAAGTTTTGTCTCGATCTGATGAGCGTGCACAAAGTAATTGAAAAACTTGCACAGAGGCCGATACGATAAATTTCGACGGATACGCATCAAATTCGTCGCGCACACGCGATCAAATTGAATTCCGTCAAAGCCCACACGACCATAAAGCCGATACATACCTTTCGATGCCTTCGGTTCGCGACCACGTCTCCCGGATTGGCGGGATGCACGTCGTGTGGATGAGTTTTTCAATATTTCTACTATTTTAAAAATAGGTTTTTGTCGAAGTTTGGAATCTGATTTTTTGACGCTTAGTCAATGAAATCGAGTTCTGTAAATTAGGTTGTAGAGGCCTATATGTTGGCTAGGACTGTCTTTGATTAGTTTTCGAAGTTCCCTAATGTAAAGTTCAGAAAGTGTCGGTCAAGTTGGATTGTTAGAATCATCCTTACTATTCTGAAATAGTAGTTTTCGGTCGGATTTATCTCAATTTTTTGAGAGATTCATCTTCCATCTATAAATTCTACTAGTTGGGGATTTGAGTAGGTTATGTAGGCTTCCTACCATATTTTGCGGAATCGAAAAACATCATAGGAGTGCGAAGAAAACGATTAACGAAGTATACCTGCTGCTGTCGCTGCCCTGCTTCTGTGCTCTGTTCACAGCGCTTGCACGCGCGTTTTCGGCGAACGTCGCCGTTGAACTCCGACGTGCAGGCGTCGGGGGCGGTCGTCCGGCGGCAGGGGAGGCCCTGGGTGGTTGCATGGTACAGCTAGGATTTTAGTTTGCGTTTGTTTCCTCTCGGCCTCTCCCTCGATATATATACTCGAATTCTCTATTTAAGGAGTCGAGGGTGTTCTGCAGTTGAAGTGGACTTTTGGGTCCACTGTTCACCCGGGTTGGGCTGGGGAAGGTCTCGGCCTGGGCTGGCCTGGCTTGGGCTGGGCCGGCCTGGCTTGGGCTTGGGGTTTTATTAATTTGTTTTTGTTTTTCTTATTCTTATTTCCTTTTTCTTTTCCATTTCTATATTAGCAAATACTTATGTATATATATATTTATATATACAAATATATGTATACATATATACATACATATATATACACCTACATACTTATATTTATATACATTTATACATACATACACACATATATTTATATACTTGTATACATACACCCATGTATAATGTATAATATATAGATTTATATATACATACACATGCACATATACCTATATATATATATATATATATATATATATATATATATATATATATATATATATATATATATATATATATATTTATATATATATATATATATATATATATATATATATATATATATATATATATATATACGCATATACATATATATAAATTTCTATATATGTACATATATATATTCACAAACATATAACAAAATAATATCTATATACGCACATATATATCTATATATACATATATATCTATATATCTATATATATACATGTATATACATATATTTTGTTATATATTCACAAACATATAACAAAATAATATCTATATACGCACATATATATCTATATATATACATATATATATATATATATATATATATATATATATATATATATATATATATATATATATATATATATATTCACACATATATAAAAAAAAATATATTCACACATATATAACCAAATAATAATAATATTTAATAATAACCTCAATAATATAATAATGATAATAATAATAATCCTAATAACACTGAAATTAAACCAATAATATATCGCGCTGAACTCATCAACCACCCCATTTATTTGGCTCCAAAAATTCATACAATATTCTAAACGCTATTTAATATTAATAATACCTATAATTTACATATAATAAATATTTAGAAAATATTTGCCAATTCCTAGAATATATACAAAATATTTGCATTTACCAAACATGTCTACAAGGTCGTATTTGGTCCTACTACATGCCTACATGGGCTTGGATTTGGTTCGACCCAGTTCGGACTAACTTGGTTCAACCGGGTTCCTGCAAAGTCAATAAATCTAATAATAATTAATTAAACTTATTTATAATGGTCAACCTATAACTTGGTCTCATTTTCCTAGTTAGGACACTCCTATGGCACGGCATTCCCCTACCATTGCTAAATACTAGTCAAAGTACGCCACTGCACTATCCGTGCCATGATTTCTAGTCGTCTGGTACTTCAAAACTCCATCATGACTAAAGTTACCTAACGTAATAATTAACTAAAAATTATTTATAAAAATCTAAAATCACTATTAAAATCAAATAAATAGTAAAAAATATTTTAAAAAATTTACGGAAAAGGGAAGCTACAGGACTTCATAGTGCATAGCCTCTCGGTGTATGGCCTCCCGGGCTCATGGGATTTTCGGCGCATGGGGTTCGTCGTCCCCAAACAGCAAGTTCAGCTATGGAAGTTCCAAAAACTCGCCATGACCATAACTTACTCATCCGAAGTCAAAATCAAGCGAAATAAAAGTCAAAACTGTACGAAATCAAATTCTCTACAACATAGAACCATTAGTTTTTGGAAATATCAAGTTTTTAGAAATCAAAACCAAGAAAAACAAGAAAAAGCTTAAGACTTAGATCTACAAAATGTAACCATCAAAATCGAAAAATTTTGGTTCTAAAGATGAATATAATCATGTAGAGAAGAAAATGGAACAATAAAAGGGAGATCCATCATGAAGCAAGATTGCACTTGCTTAAGGGTTCTTGGTGGGTGGGAAGAGTTATGAGCAAGAAGAAGAAATAAATAAATAAATAAGAAGAGTTGTGAAGAAAGCGAAAGGGGTTGACTTATATAGGAAGTTCACCATGATGAACCGACTCAAACCAAACCAAGCCACCATGAACCAAAATAAACCAAGTCAAGCCAAGATTAATCCAAGACTAGGCTAAACAAGACAAGTCCAAATACGGGTCACCTGACAATGCCAGAAATCCGTATACGCATGCTGAAAATATGTATAACGAAAAACGGGAGTGACAATACTTCTTTCCTCCTCTTTTTTTTACTTGTAAAGAGAATACAAAACAAAATTTGTCACAAAGTATTAAAATTAGATTTTATCTAAAGGACATGTACAACAATGATATCAGTTTAAACAATGGTCTGATAGAATCTAAAACTAACTCTTAGAATGTCGAAAATATTTGTCTTTTTTCAAAATAATCTGTGAACAAATAAAAATAAATTGTTATCGGTCTCTGGGGAGGTCGCACACGTAGCACTGCCCAAAGATTTAATTTAGGTCTATGTGCAGACTTTGTCCGAATGCTCTTAGTGGTAAAAATTTTACTCTGCCGGTATCTCCTCATCGCACACAACTCGGAAAGAGCGACCGTGACTTAGCTCTGCCCAGAACAAGGAATAGACGAAAAGAAGGAAGTTTTGGTGAGAGTTTTCTTAGATTTGTTTCAAGTGTACCAGAAGGAAGAGAAAAGCCACAATATATAGAGCTTTCAAACCTTTTGCCAATTGACGGTATTCAATAGATATTAAATCAGACGTTACAGAGTAAAATAAACATGCGATTAAAGAAATAAATGTTTACAAATTTAATGTGACAAACGTTAGGAATTTTAAATGAAAGAAACATTTACAATTTTAATAGTTTACAAACAGTTAGGCAATTAAAGAGGAGCAAAAAGATTTTTATGATCTCAGTTCAAACCCGAAGAGAAAATTGGATCGACATTCGGCACCCGCAGATATGGGCACGTGCCCGCACCCGTTACGCACGTCGAACCGAACCGAATCGAGCCGGGCCGGACGGCGGTGGCGGCGGGCGCGCATGTGGCCCATAGGACTACCCACACAAGACTTCAATGAAGCAAAATGGAGTAAATGTATATATGTACTATTCATGGGAACTCCCAACCGATGTGGGACTATTCAATGGGAACATAAACTTTTGCTATTGTGTGTGAGCACAAACATACACACACAGCCAACACTATCTTCTATACACACCAACAATTATATATATATACACTCCAGCCAACATCCAAAAGTTAATAGACAACGAATTGGAATTAAGAAGCTAATAAACCTGGCTTTAAATAGCCATAAAATACATTATCGTTTGCAAAATAAATGTCCAATTAATGAAAAATTCAGGGTCTTAAATGCCAGCAAATCGGAGTAATGAAGGGTTTGGTTTTTTTTTTTTTTCCAAAACAAACATACAACATGTTCAGCACGATCTATTCGAGCGAATTAGAGCCGTCCAAACCAGCTCCCGTAACCATGAGCTCTGATACCGCTTGTTGGATTCGCGATGTGACTCGAATCGGAGTTGGCTCATGAGATGCGATATTGGACTGGTCCCATATGCCTTAAAAGAAAATTTTGATATAAAACTTAAACCAATTCCAATTATCTAGGACTCATGATTCCATTTTCTACCCGATGTGGATCTAAATTAATTACCAACTCCATTATCACCTCCGTGTGAAGACTCAACAAAAAACAAAATACAATCCAATATTGTCTTCCACTTCCTTTTCCTGCCAAGACTAGAGATAAGTACAGTAATATCTACAAAGGAATAAAAATAAAAAGAGCAAGATATTACTTATTTTTCCCATATATATAATTATTACTCCTAATTAAAGCCTTAACTATTGATGAAAATCTAACTGTAGAGGTCGACTAGTCAGCCTCGATCCCGCAGAGCACCGATCGACCGACAGCTCGATCGTAGGCCTAGCCTCTTGACCAGCCCGTACGTTCCCCCCGCTTCGCCTATAGATTTGATCTTGTTCTCGATAGTCGATCCTCTTCAGCTTCACTCTCCCCCTCCCGCTCCCCATTGCGCGCTCTCTCTCTCTCTCTCTCTCTAATATCAAGAAGAAGACGAAGAAGAGAGAAAGTGACATATGAAGAAGTAAAAGAGAGAGAGAGAGGAAAGGTTTTGTACAGTGGAGAGAGAGAGAGAGAGAGAGAGAGAGGGGTTCCTATTTATAGTAAAGGCAGCTGGCACACTTTTTCCCTCTCTTGCTCATAAGAGAGAGGGTTTTATTTATAGTAAAGGCAGCTGGCACACTTTTTCCCTCTCTTGCTCATAAGAGAGAGGGTTTTATTTATAGTAAAGGCAGCTGGCACACTTTTTCCCTCTCTTGCTCATAAGCTTAGTACGTACCTTTCCCTTTTCTCTCTCCTGCTTTCGTCGCCTTGTTATAATTGAGCTCAGTTTATTATAAGGGTGTCCGCATGCGGGATCCTGTCACTCTTGCAGTACAGTGCCTTTTTTTTTTTCCTCTTTTTTTTACATCTTATATGTGTTATGGTTCCAAATGGTTCAAACATGTTTCAGTTAATAGCCTATATAACTTGTTTGTGGCTTTCGTTTTTCTCATTTATTTCCAAAACTAGCATATTAACTTTGTTTGGTTGATGTGGGTGCTTTTCTCTGATGGTAAGTTTTTTTTGGGTTATATAGTTTTCGGATCTCGTATAATATTGAAAATTTACGTTTATACTTCCATATTGTCTAGAAGAGGATTTGAGTCTCATCTTAACAGTTGATTTGGACTGACTGTCCAAAATGGATACCTAAACGCAAATTTTGAATATTATAAGTAACCCTAAAACTAAACGAAAATATGTGAGAGTTGTGCGACTTGAATTATTTATATAGGTTTTTCATGACCAATTGAAAATAAGACTTGTGACACTCTTTTATCCTGATCTCAGCAGCCACGCAACCCACCAATACTCCTAAGTTGCAAGCATTCTGTTGGGGTCCACTCGTGATTCAAGGAGTTTGGACGACAGTCTGGACTTCACAAAAGGACATAATTGGGAGTTATGTTGAAAACTGACCGAGTTCGGTACTCCAATCGAAGTTGGTCCGAACTCTGCTAATTTCTCACACAACTTGTTGGCTTAACCCAACCGAATTCGGTCTGAATTTGGTTCAGGTAGGTCCATTGACGAATCAACACAATGTTGGCCCCAAATCCGCATCAAATATTGTTGTAATCAGCTTTGGACGTCCAGGATTGATGTTGGACTATTGTAGGATTTTCAATGACCTAAAATAGGGTTTCTCAACCAATATATGTGTGATAAGGGAGGTGGCACAAGAAGTATCACAAGAAGCACAATACGAGACATTCATGGTGCTTGTACACAGGAGATCTAAGAGAAAGTATGAACTTTGCTCTTAGGACTCGTCGTTTGAGACAACAGGAAGAGGAGATCTGTTTGGAGAATCGTCTATCTCGTTCATAGAGATCGCTACGGGGTAGGATGAGTTATTTCAGTTGTAATCTCTTTCTTTCTTCTTGAGTTCGATAAAGGGGTTGAACCTTTGGGCAAAATGTTCAACACTTTGTATTCAGTCTTGTATCTTTCATAAAGTTATAAAAATTGGGATCCGTCCAAGTGACATAGTCATCGAGCCATATATTGTGTTTGATTGTTTTGGTGCTGTTAGAAATTAGTTTGCTATTTTTAGGTTGGTTGACATAGCTTTCGCAACCGCACTTTCGTGAACTATAATTGGTATCAGAGCTCATAGGTTCTCGAGAGGGAAGGTGCAACCATGCTTACAGAGCAGATGAACACATGTATAGTCACCCTCACAGGAGAAAACTAGGTAATTTTGAAGCCAATGATGGAGTATCTACTCCGTTGGAGGGCAACAACGCCAAAGAATCAGACAAGTCTGCAGATGACTGAAGGTGATTAGATCGCAAGGTCATTGAATTCTTCTGCCAATGGCTTAACAATTATGTGTTTCATCACATGTCCATTGAGAGTTCTATAAAAGAGTCATGAAAAAGTTGTATTTGTTGTACGAATGAAAGACGGCTGGCAACAAGACATTTTTTATTCGTCAACTTGAAGTACACTGAGGGTGCCTCGGTGGCACAACAACTGAAAAACGACGTTCAGGGTATCATCAATTAGTTGTCGATGATGAACAAGGTGATTGACGATGTGCTTCAAACTCTATTGGTTTTGAGTTCTCTGTAAAAAGTTGAAAGACGTCGGTGAGCTACTTCGCACCTGATGGTTGTCATGTTGGAGACAGTCTAATATAGCTTGTTGAATGAGGAGGTCCAGTATAAGCAGATGGAATGGTCGCAAGAGTCCGCTCTGGTTGCTTCTTACCAAAAGGAAAGGCCCAAGTCACAGACGAGGACACATAGAAGTTCTCAAGATCTTACGAGTGTGGACCATATGGAGGGTTGCTATCATTGTCGCAAACAACATATTTTAACGGGACTGCGAGAAAGTAAAATATAAAAATAATAAGGTAGGGATGATCAAAAGGATTTCACAGCTATGGGAGATCTCATCATCTCAGCAACCGATGCAGAGGAACCTTGTTGCATTTGTCATGACATTGACTGGATCTTGGATACGGGAACGTCGCATCATGCTACTTCACAGAGGAGGATCTTCATGTCATATCGAAGTGGTAGTTTGGACATATGAAGGTGGGCGGTAAGGGGACAACTACGATTGTGGGCATTGGGAACGCACATTTGACAACAGAGCTTGGAGAGATGCTTATTCTTAAGAGGTTTGGCATGTTCCAAGATTGCACTACAACTTGGTATTAGTAGGAAACGTAACATAAGATGCCTTCCATAATATGTTTGGGACAAAGATTGGAAGCTTACGAAGGACTTTCAATTACTGGCTCGAGAAGATATATGTTGTGGTATGTACAGGCTCAAGTCGCTGAGGTGTACAGGGAGGCCACAGACATCGGATGAAGGCTCGAGGGATATATGACAGGAGTTTGTGGATCATCAAAAACTTGCTGAAGAGGGTCTTTAAAATGATTTAAAGGATATGAAGAATTCGGTTTGTCGAGACAAAGCGACGAATGGTAATGAGTCAATGATTGAGGGTTTCTAAAATGAGGATAATTTTGAACTTTTATAAAATTTGTTACTTTAGTTATTAAATAATGAATTTAAATTATGTTAATGATAAATTGGTAAAAGTTTGATTATTTTAATATTATTTAATTTGATGCATTGTGTTAGTATGAATAGTTAGTGAAACCATATAACTACTTTGACTAGAGGCTAACCATGACCATAGAACCTAGCTAGTGGACTTAGACTTGATTAGTTGGGTTCTAATTATGTTAGAATAGCATGAATAGGCTAGAATTGACTTAGAATGACAAACCACTTTGGGCCTTTTCTCAAAAAGGACCTCTAAATGACAATAGGAAGACTTGTAGCAAATGCAACTTGACCAAATCCTAGCCCACACCATCATGGCCGGCCATAACAGCCCTACCCCCCTATATAGATCAACATTAGCCCCCTTTTTTCCTCTTTCATTGAAACCCTAACCCTAGTTTTGATGTTCTTTCCCAAATTTCTCCCATTCCTCAAATCAACTCCAAATTCATCCAAACCAATTGCAAACTCTTCCCATTGAAGAGAGATCTCTATTGGCTAGCTAAGAAGGATTTGGAGCAATTTGGCTATTGGAACTTGGTGGAAGATCTATTCTAGGAATTTTTATTGGGATTCCAACTCCCAATTGGTAAAAGCCTCTAAACCTATTAAATTTTTGTTTTCTTATTGTAGATGCATTCATTTAGGGTCCCCCTATCATTAGGTAGAGTTTGCTTCGAAACTACTGTTCAGGCCAAAACTCAGGGTGCAGTGTCCTCGTGTCCAAAAACACCCACCAAATCACATTAAATTCAACTCAGTCTAGTACATATATAATCCACAGCATATTAGCATCAAAAAAATATAATTATTTCAGAAATTGGAGATTAAAATATTCTACGGGGCATTTCATCGAACACTTGAGATATGTATACGATACTCTTGCGATACGCACCTAGGGGCTCTGTTCTCCACTATTACATATTTGATTCACTACCTAATCACTATTTTGGGTTGGTCTAGTGACTAACATTAGGTCCTAGGCTTGGGGCTTCGAGCCATGGCCAATTCGAGCCTTGGCATGTTCTACAAGTTCTACACTACGCAGTCGAGTACCTTACTGCACACACCACTCACTGCTGTCTTGCCTTCATTGTTTTGTTCACTGCACTTGGCCACATATTCTGTACCCAGACACCATCATTACACACATTAGAGCATACAACACTACCTATACTATGTCTTGCATAACCAATGTTCAGCTCTGTGGCCTTTGGACAGTAGAGTTACCACTTAATGTTCTGCCACACCTGTGTGCTCACTGTCCAAATATTAGAATGCATGAATACACTCCTTAGTACATTACATGTACACACCCTATCACAAACACACTTGCATACACACATTTCAATCATAATATCCTTCTCTGTTGCTTGATAACCTTCACTGACTACAGTACATCAAATTAACCTCCTGCACATCTACCTTACCTAATGCAAATTGCATTCTGATACACCCACCTTGTTCTACTATTTAGCATGTTGTACACACACTGCCTTCTGACCCCCAAATGCATTCACCTACTGCATTCAATACACACCATTAACATTACACTACTGTTTGCATATACATTGTTCTTCACATTACACCAATTGTCCATGGCACATCACATTCAAAGTCATTGTATATCCTTCACTGCTATGCGAACTAGTTCACATACATACATTATATTACATTTAGATACCTTGCATTTCACATCACTTATCTGCACATTACATTAGATGTCTGCATTTCCCTGCATATAGATGTCTGCACTTCACTTCAAGATGTCTGCACTTCACTAAGCATTGCATATCCTGCCTTCATTGTATTTGCATCTGCCACACAGATCACTGCACTCCTTTCTGATACTTGGTTGGTATCGGACTTCCCAATCTAACCATGGGTCCACACTTCTCCTCCAATCTAGCATGTTGCATATATTATGTCCAATTGCATTTGGGCTTAACCTATGGTTTTAATCACTCGATTCCTCATATACAAATCCTGCATTTTACTTTACTACATTATTGTATATCCTTTCTTGATGCACTGTGTCATGACATACTCATCACTCCAATACACTCCATTCATTCACTTACCTAGACTGTACTTCACTGAACATGTCCTGCATACCTCCATCCATATCAATTCATTTCCTGCATGCAAATCCATCTTTATGTTCTGCATATCTTGAGGGCAGCATCAGAGATAACTCAAGTTTACCATGGCACTTGTTCAGAGATTCATATTGCTCTGTCAAGCCATATCTTTGTGTTCACTCATGATCTACCATTAGGAACATAACATTCCTGCATTCACCCTCTGCCTGCATATTCATTTATTCCTTGGCACATTCTATTTCTCATATAGTGTAAAAGAACCCTGGTTCAGTTCTGCATCTTCTCTTACTTGGTTAAGTTAGATAATTGAATAAATTGACCATTAGAGTTATGGATGTCCTGCATTCACTCAAGAGTGTTAGTTAATGTTCCATCTTCTGTCACAACTGATCCATTTGTGTGAATTCCAATTTGCATTGTTCAGATCATATCCTTGTATTTTGGGTGTTCGTTCATTGTAATTAAGTAGCAGACCCTTGATATGTTTCAATACATGCATTGTTCCTCATTCATAATGGTTCAGTTTAAGGGCATGTTGTAGTCCAGTTAGGCATTGTCCTCCTAATTGAGTTGACCTGTGCAGCCAGTCCAAGCATTATTTATGTCCATCCCATTAGATGTTTAGTCCAGCACATATCATGCTCTGCTCTTTCTTGTAGATTTACCCTCTTATATAGGTTCATTCATTACCTATATATTCTACCCACACCCAGTTATGTTTCAACCCTTGAATTAAAATACTAAATCTTTTATGTACCTTCAGTCCAGCATTCATTTCTTGTTTCAGTTATACATAGGAACACATCTGTCCAAACTTATTTCACCATGATTCCGTCCCCCCTAGATGTCCATTCTCCTCTTTTCGTTGTAGCAGTTAAGGTTAAGCTTCTTGTACTTAAACATTCAATCCCTCCTTAACCTTTTGTTCAGTTAGTTTACTATTTAGTTTAGTTCAATTATTTGAATGGGAGAGTAGGACTCTATCTAATACTCAGCGTCTAACTTTCTTGGTTCAGTTCTATTGCATAACCAGTCCAGTCCCTTTTGGAAAGAGGCCTAGAGGTGGAGAGTTCACATATGGGAAATGCATACATGAGTGTGTGTGTGTTATCTTAAAGTGTGGGTAATGTTCTTTATAGTTTATGTGATTTGGGATACCTCGGTATATGTGGGTTATGTTGATATATATATATATATATATATATATATATATATATATATTTTATATATATATATATATATATATATATATATGGCTATTGGGTCAGCTGGGACACTATGGCCAAGCCCACAGTCGAGGGAGGCCTAGGCTTTGATCGGATGTCACACATTGTCGACGCCTTCTCGATGAAGTTGTGGTGGAAGCTCCGTACCAGTAGGAACTTGTGGAATTGCTTCATAAAAGCCAGATATTTTAAACATATCCACCCGTCCAACGCAATATCGAACTGCCAATCCTTTGCGACTTGGCGTCGGATCTTGCACGGCCGCCACTTTGCCGAACCGGTTATTCGTCTGCAGTTGGGATCTGGCGAATCTCATCTGTTCTGCGAACGATGGGCCGGAGACAATCTTCTCCCTCGCCCACCTGCTGCTCCAGGCAACAACAAGATTAGGAAGATCTTAGGCAGTAACGTAGACTGGAACTGGAATAAGGTACGAGACTGGATTGGAGCAGAGGATGATTTGCTTAGAAGTTTGTAGATCTCGGACGAGCCAGACAGACTGTATTGGTCGCCTCTAACGGTGCTTTCACGACGGCCACCGCCAGAAGCCTCGTCCGCGGAATGGGCTCTCTCTCTCCAACTTTGGGTCTTCTATGGCACACCTGCATCCCTAAGAAATGGTCTTTCCTTATTTGGAGAGCCTTTTGCCGAAAAATCTCCACCGACGACAACCTCAATATCATCGGCTTCAGTCTGGCATCGGTATGTCATTGCTGCAAGGAGAAGCAGCAGGAAACAATAGACCACATTCTTCGCCACGGAGATTTAGCAAGCAAGACTTGGGCCTCACTATCCCAAAAATGCAGTCAATCCATCATTGACGGGGGCTTCAACGATCTCCTGGCCCACTAGGCTAATACCTCCCACGGCCATCAGATCGTTGCAGCCGCCATTATGTGGGTCATATGAAAGAATAGGAACAAAGCCAGATACGAGGGGTACCAATACTCGGCCGACCAACTGATCGGGGAAACTCTCTGTCAAGCCTCCAAAGTCAGCAAACTTTGCAACCACGGTCACCAGGATTTTTAGGCATCGATACTCTTCGAAAGTGTGGGAGAGTGACCGGCCGCTTTCTCCTTGTGCTTTTTTCTTTCCTCTCTCCCTTCTTTGTTTTGGCACTTACTTGTAAAGACTTCGGCATTTTGCGCCTTTTATGAATAAAGCGGGAGAGAACGTTCTCTTTAATATATATATTATATATATATATATATATATATATATATATATATATATATATATATATATATATATATATATATACATGAGAGGTTAGATTATACCTTACATATGTATTTACATATAGGTATTGGGAATATTTGAGATATGGGTACTATATTGGTATATGTTCTGTGGTTAGACATGGTTGTAGGAAGAGTAGTGTTGATGTAGTGTATGTCATAGTATGCATAGATGATGTTTATGATATGAGTCTTGGTTATAGTATAGTTAGAGTTTGGGATTAGTAAATATAGGATTTTGGTGTCCAAACCTAGACTAGACTAGTTAAGACCAAATTGACCCAATAGTCTAAAATTGACCAATGTCGACTTATTGGCCTTATTTGACTAGACAGTTGACCAAACCCTAGATTTTGACTTAGTTGACTAAGTGGGTTGACCAGAGTTGAGCAAGAGTTGACTTTGACCTAGAGAGGCCTACTATCATGTAGGTTGTATTGAATAACTCAATTATTCAATGTTGAACACATTATAACATGTATTTCTCTAAAGAGGACTCTGATACTCCAGTTCCGACATCTATTCACATCTGTTGCTCAGGTTATCAGGCAAGTACATTCTCTGTTAGTTTTCATTCATGATAGTATCTTTATTGCATGCTTTAGACTACTTTACTTTATGCTGACACATTGTTATCACGGACCAGTACTCTATGGATCTTGTCATGCGATGTTATCCCCTCAGCGGATACATCGAGTATTTCATGTTCATATACTTTACCATGTGCATCGTGTACTCCTTGTATTCGTATTATTTATGTACAAATCATGTGCTCTCATGTACTCTTGTGTGCTCACATGTGCTTATTGTGCAAAACTAACCATCGTGTACGTAACATAATTTGGTCGGATCATTGTGTATTGATCGGTGTGGGGGAGTAGAAGTGGTCATATGATTAAACCCCTTAGTGTAACTTGTGTACATGTCCATTATACCCTCACGTATAATGGAGACTCTGTAAAATACATCGTGTACATACCTAAACCAATCACATAATCATCTTGTGCTCTAAAACACTTATATTATTATAGTTTATAGTTTTTTTATTATATTTCATTATCTCAGTTTACTTATCTATATCTCCTGTATTTCTGTATTTTTTTACAGCACGTCATGCATTTTATTCTACTGTTAACTCTATATTTCCTACCATGTTTTGGAACTACTTTCAGAGATATGTGCTCGTTTCCATCCTGACAGAATAACGTTAAATTTTTTACAGATAACTTGGAGGATTCCAACTAGCCTAGAGGAGACACCAGTAGAGCTTGGAGTAGATTGTTAGGTTCTTGTCTAGTTGTAGTTTTCAGTTATTTCATGTGACGTACTTATTTTATTCTGTGTGTGTGTAGTGATAATAATACTTAAACTTCTTCCAATCTGGTTTTGTATTAAACTTTGTGATCCTTCTATCTATCTATCTATCTCATTTTGTGCTGATATCCATCTTAGTTATTTTTGTGATTGAGTTGTATCCTTCTGAGATTGTCCTCCGTTGGGAGATTATATTTATATTAGACTGGTTCATTGATTGTGTTGGTTGATTGAGACCTAGGACAGCGTTATATCGTCGATACTACGACGTAGGCTGGACGTACCCACGGTCTTGTACCATTTCACTGGGTGCGGGTTGTGACACATTTTTAGTGATGGTCCATATAGGTCGAGATTCGCATGTGCGATGTCGTGGTAGCGCAACGACTTAGTTGTTCTACCACGAGCCTGCGATAGAATATAGGAAGTAAGGTACTAGAATGAGCGGATACTCAATCACAGTTAGAAATTTCTTGAGAGATTCCTGGGACGACCCTTGAGAATCTTATTTTAAACTTCAATTTGAAATCCCTTCCTCTTGTTTCTATTTGCCCTTGCTCCTTGTTATGAATTTATTTTTATGGATTGTTGTTGATTTTGAATTTTCTATCGAGATGAATTTTATGGCCTGAGTTACGGTATCTTGTGATAACATATGTTGACAAAAATAATAGGGAAGGTAAAACGTCTACTTGGTTATGGAACCTGGAGTTTATCGCAGCCATATTAGCTGGCATGGCGAAAACGTAGAGACCTGACTTCGGATGTACATATCTTGTTTATGACATTTGGAATTTCTCCCAACTATACTAGTCGGTATAGCAAAAATTCTAGACGACATGATTATAGAGATGCATACCCCAGTTATGGAATCTACCGTTTATCGCTGCCTTGCTTACTGGCATGGCGAGGATTCTGAGTATCATAATTTTGGGCAGACGCATATGATTATCAGATTGTATCTTGAGAAGGTTCTTAAAGTATCACTTCTACCATTTTGCTTCTGTTAAATAGATTTTTTCCATCATCAATTATCTTAGGAGTAGGGATATTTTTAGTTCTTATAGAGCTTATTTCATATGTAGTACTTTCATAGTGTGCTGGTTTGATGGCTTGTAGAGTGTCTGTATCCACTACCAAAATATGTCAAATTAGCGACGAAATTAGCGGCTCCAGTTAAAAATGTCGCTATGTTTTGTGTATTTAGCGACGTATGAAAATGACGTCGCTGAACGTCACTATCAGCGACGTTTAGCGACTAATAGTGACTAGAATTGTAGTTTGGAAAGAACAAGTCGCTATTTAGTCGCAAAACGTCGCCGATTTATTATATTCAGCGACGTTTTGCGACATCTAATCATGTACGTCGCTATCCTATTACTAAACATCGACGTCTAGCAACATCTCTCTCGGACGTCGCTAAAAATATTCATATAGGGTTCTGGGAACCTGATCGATTTCATTTTAATTCGCCTAAATTTTTGATCTCCCGCCTCGAGCCCCAAATCTCTCTCCCCCTCCCCCTCTCGTCTCCGGCGACCGCTCCCCTCGATGAGCTCCTCCCCTCCGCGAGGCCTCCCCCGGGCGACCCCTTCCTCCGGCCCCTTCCCCCTCGTCCCCTGCCCCGGCGACCCCCCCTCCGGCCCCTTCTCTCTCAGACCTCGTCGTCGCCCCCTCCGTCCGGCCCCTTCCCCCTCGTCCCCTGCTCCGCTCCGACGACCCCAATCCGACCCCGTCCAGGTATACCTAACCCTAACACTATCTCCCACTGACACGACACAGACACACTGACACACTCACTGACACGACACCGACACACTCACTGACACGATACTGACAACTGGAACACGACACACAGACACGTATACATATGTATACTCGTTGAAGAAAACTCTTATATATATGTATACATGTATACATGAAACTCTTATACATATGTATACAATATATGCATATGTATACTCATTGATGGTTCCTTTATATACATATATACATATGTATACAATCTCAGGAAAAACTCTTATATAACTATAACTATAGCTATATCTATCAATCTACATATATACATATCTATACAATCTCAGGAAAAACTAAACTAAACATACATAGGTATACTCATTGAAGAAAACTGAGATTTCACAATGGAACTTGGGTTTTGATACATGAAACGAGATGATGGTTCCTTTAGTTAGCTTGCTTATGTTACAATTATATTCTCTGTGAATATCGATCTTACCAGATGGCACCCATGACCCGAGCAGCGGCACATCGTTTGAGGAAAACACAGATTACTGAGGTGGCTCCTCCTACTGTTAAGGAGGAAGTGGCACCGGTAGCTAGTGAGACTGGGAGTTCCATTCATCCAGTACCTGCAGTAGAATGGCGCTTTCCCGCCGTCGATCCCACTTTTTCGAAGATGTTGCATGATGGTATCATTGAGCGTATGCGTGAGTTGTGTGGTCGTCATTAGTGTAGTTTTATGGATATATTTTGTGTTGGACTATTAGTACTTATTACCAGCTGTACTTGTTTTATGGAGATGAGTTTATGGACTTAATTATGGACTTATTACCAGCTGTACTTGTTTTATGAAGATTAATTATGGAGATTAATTATGGACTTATTACCACTTGTTTTATGGAGATTAATTAGGCTAAGTCTTCTGTGTGGTCAATTCTGATACACTATGGTTATATGGTTATGTCATGTGATACACTATTACCACTTGTTGTATCATGATTACTTGGGATTCTATTTCAATGTTTAGGATATGTCATGATTAATGCGCCTATTACTTTTACAAGTGTTTCAACGAGTGCATGTATCTATCTTACAGAATTATCCTCAATTAGATATGGATCTAAATTATTATCTACGGAATCATTCTTGGATGTACAACCGTCATTCTGATGACATGTGCAGTGTACAGAATGAATTTATAGAGGGTGTACAGCAGTTCCTGCAGTTTGCCAAGGCGTTCCCTCAGTACATGGACGGTACCAAAATTAAGTGTCCGTGTGTGAGATGTCGCAACTTGAAATATCATCCAGAAGTTGAAGTCACGTATCATTTATACTCGAAGGGTTTCACGCCGAATTACTGTCAGTGGAGCGCGCACGGAGAACTTATGTCTTTAGCATCGGAGTATGAGCCTTATGTCGATGTCCACAACCACGCTGCTTACGACGATGGATTGGTGAACATAGTTTTTGACGTGGCGGGGCCTAGTTTCGATCCGGACAATCATGATGCACCTGAGGAGGCACCGAACGCCGATGCTGCAAAGTTCATGGAGTTGCTGGAGAATGCAAGGACTCTATTATATCCTGGTTGTGAGGATCATTCACCGTTGTAGGTGGTACAAGATTATTGAGCATCAAGTCCGATTTTACTATGTCGCAAGATTTCTACGAGTTATGGAGTTGATTATAGAAATATTGCCTGAGGGTGCTAAGTTGCCTAAAGACTTTTACCAGTCTAAGAGGATGGTGAGATCGCTCTGGATGGGATACGAGAAAATCGATGCATGTTGTAACGGGTGCATGTTGTACTACAAAGACGACAAGGATGAAGACGCCTGCAGATTTTTGGTGCTGATCGCTACAAGGGCAGTGGTAGAGGAAAGTCTGTTGGTGAAAGGAAGCCTACCGATTCGATGCACTACTTGCCGTTGATGTCGCGGTTGTAGCGGTTGTTTAGGGTGAAGGAAACTGCAAAAAACATGAGTTGGCATAAGCGAGAACAGACTGAAGAAGTGTTGGATCACCCATCTGATGGAGAAGCATGGAAGCTCTTTGATCAAGAGTATCCAGATTTTGCTTCTGATCCGCGTAATGTCAGATTGGTTCTCTGATCCGACGGTTTTACCCCATTCGGACTTTCGGGATCCCAGTATTCGTGTTGGCCTGTGATTGTCACTCCGTACAATCTACCGCCTTGGATGTGCATGAAGACTCCGTATATATTCCTCACCGTTATTATCCGGTCCGAACAATCTGAAAAGGAATATCGATGTGTATTTACAGCCATTGATTGATGAGTTGAATCAGCTGTAGGAAGTAGGTTCCAATACGTACGATGTATCTAAAAAACAAAATTTTCAGATACGGGCAGCACTTATGTGGACCATCAACGACTTTTCGACCTATGGTATGTTATCTGGATGGAGCACGTATGGTCGTCTTTCATGTCCGTATTGCATGGACTGCACTAAGGCTTTCCATTTAAAACACGAAGGCAAACCGTGCTTCTTCGATTGTCATCGACAATTCCTGCCGAAGGATCATCCGTACCGGGGGAACATGAATGCTTTTCATGCTGGCATTGTGGAGAAGGCTAATCCTCCGCCAAGGTGGCCCGGATACACGATATGGGAAGAGGTAAAAGATTTACCGAGAGCTATTGAAGAGCCTGCTAAGGGCTACAAGTGTGACGGATTTGGTCGTACTCATAAGTGGACGAAGAGGAGTATATTCTGGGATCTGTCATATTGGAGCACCAATCTGATTAGACATAACCTTGATGTCATGCATATCGAGAAGAATGTGTTTGACAACATAATTAATACTGTAATGGAAGTAAAGGGGAAGACGAAAGACAATCCAAAGGCTAGATTGGACATGGAAGAAATATGTAGACGTCCTGTATTGCATTTGATAGAGGAGGGAAATGGGAAGTTGAAGCAGCCTAAGGCAATTTTCTCACTGGAGAAGGACGATAAAGTGAGACTTTGTAGGTGGATTCAAGGTATGAAATTTCCAGACGGGAATGTTTCGAACTTGAGAAGATGCGTCGACCTCAAGGAGAACAAACTGGCAGGTATGAAGAGCCATGATTGTCACATATTCATGGAGAGGTTAATTCTGATTGCATTTTAGGAATTTTTATCCCAGGTTGTTTGGGATCTATTGACCGAGCTTAGCATATTCTTCAGAGATCTTTGTTCTACTAAGTTGCTCGTCGATCGTCTAGAAAAGCAGGAGAACGATATTATGGTAACACTGTGCAAGCTCGAGAAGGTATTTCCACCTGAATTCTTTGACTCCATGGAGCATTTGCCAATTTATCTTTCCTACGAGGCACGTGTTGGTGGGCCCGTCGGTTATCGGTGGATGTACCCGTTTGAGCGGCATTTGAACCACCTAAAGAGGAAGGTGAAAAATAAGGCTCGGGTCGAGGGTTCTATTTGTGAAGCCTATATTCTCGAGGAGATTACAAACTTCTGCTCGACATATTTCAAACCTCATGTTGCTATGAATAGAACGAGGGCTCCGAGAAACGACGACGGATATCGAAAATCTAAAGATGGAATACTGAAAGTATTCAATGCATCCGGAAAGCCTTCGGGGAAAATAAAGAAGAGATATTTGAATGACGGGGCTGCTCAGTTATATATATTACTCAATTGCAACGAGGATGAAGTGGAGAAGCTAGAGGGGTAAGTAATTAATGATGAGTTTACGTTATCTCAATGTAATAGTATAAGCTAATATTATTGTACTAGTCGACGGTTGCTTTGTTGTTTTTCAGCACATATAATGATGAGTTGAGGTCGGTTAGACCCTATCTAACAGACGAAGCATTAGAACAAGAAATGAGACGTCATTTTCCTTCTTGGTCGAGCGAATATATAAGTAACTCGGTAATTACTGGCCTCTTCTAATGCAACTGCGCAATAAATAACTTACTATCTCTTCTTTGGTATTCAGGTCGATCGTCTAATTTCACCAGAGATTGAATTAATTAGAACTCTTACCAAGGAAGCAATTACTTTTGTTAAAATATGGCCAAGTTACTGTGTCAATGACTTTAGCTTCAAGTCGACAAATGCTCCGATCAGAGACAGCTTCCTGGATCTTGATTCTACGAAAAATAGTTGTTTGTGTATCAAATCTTCGAACTACAAAGATATCGATCCCGGAAATGATTTCTTTGGCATCTTGCGAGAGATTGTGGAGTTGACATATAATTATGGTAGAGAAGCAGCAAAGATCGTATTGTTCAAGTGTGAATGGTTCAATCCGATTGAAAATCAAGGTTAGAAAATTGACAAGCATGGTCTTGTGGATATAAACTACAAGCGTAGATATCAAGGCTACAAACCATTTGTCCTATCAACTCAGGCTCAGCTCCTGTACTTCACAGCTTATCCGAGATGGGAAGCAACAAAGTCTGACTAGTGGGCAGTATGCAAGGCTAAAGCTAGAGATACTTTTGATGTTGACGAAAAAGCTTATCAGGAGGACGAGCTACCTCTGGTAACCAATATTGTTGATGTGGACTCCACGGAAGTTACACAGTATACAACTAATGTAGAAGATGTAGAATTATCCGAAGAGAAAGGCAAAGATGAAACTGAAGATGAGGAGGAGGAAGAGGAAGATGAGGTCGAGGAAGATGAACAAGATGAATATTCTGAAGATGATTGAGTGAGATGTATTTTCATTTTTTAGATGTTTCTTTTAGAATGTACTATCTGGACTTAGATGTTTCTTGTAGAATGTACTATTTTATCTTAGATGTTTCTTATAGAATATACTATCTGGACTTAGATGTTTCTTGTAAAATGTATCATCATATGTTGTCTTGGTTATTATCTTGTTTTTGTTGTACTTTTATATTTCCTCGTAGCCCGCTCCAGCTCCGTCGGAGGACTTTCATTTGTGGATTATTTGTTTGTGTAGACTTTCATTATTGGTGGATTCATGTGGATATTGGTTGTATACTTTGGATATTCGTTTACCGACTTTGGATATTTTATTGTTCGTTGTGTTGGTATCTCATCATATATTGGTTGTAGACTTTTACTCTTGTTTGCGTTGATACATATGTATATTGTGATATACCGGTGTTGAGTGTTCCACCGAAGGGGTCGGCGAACCCAGGAAGAAAATGTGCTTGTAGTTTTTTTTGTTATTTATTGAACTGCAGGTAGAACATGTGATTCTGTGGACATTCTGTATTTTATTTACTTTTATTTTTTTGTAATTTAGCGACGTTTATCGACGTTTAGCGATGCAGCTAAACGTCGGTAAACGTCGGTACATCACCAGGTATACCGACGTTTACCGACATTTAGCGTCCCAGTATTTTCTTCGTCTACAAAGTCGGTGAACGTCGGTAAAAACTAGACATACGTCGCTAACTGTTGCAGGAGTCACCGACGTTGACCGACGTTTGAGACGTCGCCATATTTTCGACAGGCCGATGGTGAACATCGGTCACTTACCGACGTTTAATGACGTCGGTAAGCGTCGGTAAGGGCGACGATTACCGACGTTTTGCCTGTTAGCGACATGGCTTTCTGTGACTACAGGAAAACGTCGCTAAATACGTCGGTAAACAGTTGTAGCGATATTTTTTTGTCATTTTAGCGACATTTTTTGGCATCGCTAATATGACTTATTCTGGTAGTGATCCTAGAGATGATAGTTTAGCTATGGTATTAGAATAGTAATCCATTGTAGTTAATTCTCTGTTGTTTATAATAATCACCGATTTTCATATTATGTATGAAGTTAGTCTGCCTTACAGCCTTGATGATTTATTGTTTTCCTTATCCTTTCCAGTATGGCACCCATGATCAGAGCCCGTCCCCTGAGCGTAGTTGCAGTTTCGGATATGACTGAGAGCGTGCTTCCACTCCTGCCATTGAGGATATGGTAGCAGCCT
Organism: Iris pallida; assembly: GCA_029216955.1. Taxonomy (NCBI): domain Eukaryota; kingdom Viridiplantae; phylum Streptophyta; class Magnoliopsida; order Asparagales; family Iridaceae; genus Iris; species Iris pallida. The sequence continues at coordinate 43,866,692 of JANAVB010009596.1, forward strand.
CACCAAAGTGTTTTTTTCGATCTCCTGCCATTCAAGAGAGAGCTGCAGTTTCGCCTGAGACTGACTGTCTTTTTATGCCTTCTGGAGTGGTACCCCATACCATATTCTCGGGAGGTTTGGCCCCTGATGGAGCTTAAATACTTGGACTTCTCCGGGATGTTTTGGAGACACAAAGAGTTCAAGCCGAGATCCTGAGGGAACAAAGCCAGAGGATTAAACATATATGGGACTTAGTGCATCCAGGAGGAGAGCCTAGTTCCAAGAGAGTGAGGAGCAGTATCTAGTTCCACCCAGAGCTTCGGAAGTATCCAGACCTGCAGCCTAGGCCATCCTTTCTAGTTCAGATACCTGTTCAGCAGAGGCCAGTTAAGCGAGTGCCTACTTGTGCTTACTGTATGAAGCTTGGGTATGTGTGGGACGACTGTAGGAAGAGGAAAAAGTTGTGCCTATTCTGTGGGTCAGCTGCACATGTGATGCGAGACTGTCCTACTACACCTGCCCTAGTCAAGGCCCCGCCTCCAGGAGGGAGTACCAACCACCAGACCTAATTGGAGGTGAGTATTTGACCTAGACCTTAGCATGTCTTTTGAGATGATTTGATGCACCCTACCATTGTTTGTATGATTTGATGCCTTGTGATTACCTTGTGCTGTAGTATGGTTAGTATAGCTAGATGAGACCCTAGACTGATATTGCATGCCATGATCTCGTATATTATTCTTCAAATTGTATGATTTAGATAATGTTTTCTTAGACCATGATTGTTGGGGGCATGACTTTAAGAGGAGTACGACCAACCTAAATTTCGAGAACAAAATTTTTCTAAGGGGAAAGAATTGTAACTACCACTTTTCTAAAATGAAGGTAATTTTGAACTTTTGTAAAATTTGTTATTTTAGTTATTAAATAATGGATTTAAATCATGTTAATAATAAATTGGTAAAAGTTTGATTATTTTAATATTATTTAATTTGATGCATTGTGTTAGTATTAATAGTTAGTGAAACCTTAGAACTACTTTGACTAGAGGCTAACCATAACCATAGAACCTAGCTAGTGGACTTAGACTTGATTAGTTGGGTTCTAATTATGTTAGAATAGCATGAATAGGATAGAATTGACTTAGAATGACAAACCACTTTGGGCCTTTTCTCAAAAAGGGCCTCTAAATGACAATAGAAAGACTTGTAGCTAATGCAACTTGACCAAACCCTAGCCCACACCATCATGGCCGGCCATAACAGCCCCAACCCCCTATATAGATCAACATTACCCCCCTTCTTTTCTCTATTATTGAAACCCTAAACCTAGTTTTGGTGTTCTTTCCCAAATTTCCTCCATTCCTTAAATCAACTCCAAATTCATCCAAACCAATTGCAAACTCTTTCCATTGAAGAGAGGAGGTCTCTACTGGCTAGCTAGGAATGATTTGGAATAATTTGGCTATTGTAACTTGGTGGGAGATCTATTCTAGGGATTTTTATTGGGATTTCAACTCCCAATTGGTAAGAGTCTCTAAACCTATTAAAATTTTGATTTCTTGTTGTAGATGCATTCATTTAGGGTACCCCTCTCATTAGGTAGTGTTTGGTTCGAATTCGAATCTATTTAGAGTGCGTATCGTAAGAGTATCGTATACGTATCTCAAGTATTCAATGAAATGTCCCATAAGATATTTTAATCTCCAATTTCTGAAATAGTTACATTTTTGTGATGCTAATATACGGTGGATTATATATGTACTAGATTGAGTTGAATTCGATATGATTTGGTAGGTGTTTTTAGACACGGGGACACTGCACTCTACATTTTGGCCTAAACAGTAGCTCCCCTGCTATTAGGGGCTCTGTTCTCCACTGTTACACATTTGATTCACTACCTAATCACTATTTTGGGTTGGTCTAGTGACTATAATTAGGTCCTAGTCTTGGGGCTTCGAGCCATGGCCAATTCGAGCCTTGGCATGTTCTGCAAGTTCAACACTGTGCAGTCGAGCACCTTACTGCACACACCACTCACTACTGTCTTGCCTTCACTGTTTTGTTTACTGCACATGGCTACATATTCTGTATCCTGACACCATCATTACACATATTAGAGCATACAACACTACCTATACTATGTCTTGTATAACCAATGTTCAGCTCTGTGGCCAATGGACAGTAGAGTCACCACTTAATGTTCTGCCACACCTGTGTGCTCACTGTCCAGATATTATAATGCATGAATACACTCCTTAGTACATTACCTATACACACCCTATCACAAACACACTTGCATACACACATTTCATTCATAATATCCTTCACTGTTACTTGATAACCTTCACTGACTACAGTACATCAAATTAACCTCCTGCACATCTACCTTACCTAATGCAAATTGCATTCTGATACACCCACCTTGTTCTGCTGTTTAGCATGCTGCACACACATTGCCTTCTGAACTCCAAATGCTTTCACCTAATGCATTCATTACACACCATTCATATTATACTATTGTTTCCATATACACTGTTCTTCCTATTACACCAACTGTCCATGGCACATCACATTCAAATTCATTACATAACCTTTACTGTTATGCGAACTGGTTCACATACATACATTATATTACATTTAGATACCTTGCATTTCATATCACTTATCTGCATATTACGTTAGATGTCTACATTTTTCTGCATATAGATGTCTGTACTTCACTTCAAGATGTCTGCACTTTACTAAGCATTGTATATCCTGCCTTTATTGTACTTGCATCTGCCACACAGATCACTGCACTCCTGTCTGATACTTGGTTGGTATCAGACTTCCTAATCTAACCATGGGTCCACACTTCTCCTCTAATCTAGCATGTTGCATATATCATGTCCAGTTGCATTTGGGCTTAACCTATGGTTTTAATCACTCAATTCCTCATATACAATCCTGCATTTTACTTCACTGCATTATTGCATATCTTTCTTGATGCACTGTGTCATGACATACTCAACACTCCAATACACTCCATTCATTCACTTACCTAGACTGCACTTCACTGAACATGTCCTGCATACCTTCATTCACATTAATTCATTCCCTGCATGCATATCCATCTTTATGTTCTGCATATCTTGAGGGCAGCATCAGAGATAACTAAAGTTTACCATGGCACTTGTTCAGAGATTCACATTGCTCTGTCAAGTCATATCCTTGTGTTCACTCATGATCTACCATTAGGAATATAGCATTCTTGCATTCACCCTCTGCCTGCACGTTCATTTGTTCCCTGGCACATTCCATTTCTCACATAGTGTAAAAGAACCCAGGTGCAGTTCTACATCTTCTCTTACTTGGTTAAGTTAGATAATTGAATACATTGACCATTAGAGTTGTGGATGTCCTGCATTCACTCAAAAGTGTTAGCTAATGTTCCATCTTCTGTCACAATTGATCCATTTGTGTGAATTCCAGTTTGCATTGTTCAGATCATATCCTTGTATTTTGGGTGTTCGTTTGCTATAATTAAGTAGAAGACCCTTGTTACGTTTCAATAGATGCATTGTTCCTTATTCATAATGGTTCAGTTTAAGGGCATCTTGCAGTCCACTTAGGCATTGTCCTCCTAATTGAGTTGACCTGTGCAGCTAATCCAAGCATTATTCATGTCCAACCAATTAGATGTTTAGTCTAGCCCATATCATGCTCTGCTCTTTCTTATAGATTTACCCTCTTATATAGGTTCATTCATTAGCTATATATTCTACCCGCACCCAGTTAAGGTTCAGCCCTTGAATTAAAACACTAAATCCTTCATGCACCTTCAGTCCAAATTTAGCTTTAGCCACTATAATGTATTATGTCCTACATTCATTCCTTATTTCAGTTATACATAGGAATACATCTGTCCAAAATTATTTCACCATGATTCAGTCCCCCTAGATGTCCATTCTCCCCTTTCCTTTGTAGCAGTTAAGGTTAAGCTTCCTGTAGTTAAACACTCAATCCCTCCTTAACCTTTTGTTTAGTTAGTTTAGTATTTAGTTCAGTTCAATTATTTGAATGGGAGAGCAGGACTCTATCTATTACTTAGCCTCTAACTTTCTTGGTTCTGTTCAATTGCATGACCAGTCCAGTCCCTTTTGGACAGAGGCCTAGAGGTGGAGAGTTCACATGTGGGAAATGCATACATGAGTGTGTGTGTGTTATCTTAAAGTATGGGTAATGTTACTTATAGTATATGTGATTTGGGATACCTTGGTATATGTGGGTTATATATATATATATATATATATATATATATATATATATATATATATATATATATATATTGAAGAATGGGGAAGAAGAATCTGAAGCAGCAGCGCGGCCTCTGCCTGTCGGAGGAGCCCCCTCTGCTCGTTGTTCCCCCCCCATTTCCCCATGTGGCCGGGTGGTTCGTCTGGTCGACCGGCCCCCTCGGCCTGACCGCTTATCCGGGCCTTTTCCTCCCTCTTGGAGCCCCCTTCCTCCCACATCATCCCCGCCACCCCGGTCGGCCGGGGTCCGCCTGGCCGGGTGTCTTCCAGCAGAGCGGCTTCCTCCCTCTCTTTCCCTTCCTTCCCCAACCCCTTCGGCGTCGCCGCCCCCCGCGCCACCGGGCGAGGCATCAGGCGCCCACTCCTTCTCCGGCAGTCCCCCCGGAGGCTCCCCCGACCTCCCTCGACCCTCAGTCGGGGCCGAGACTAGCTCCGCCAGGCCCTCAGCCGGGGTCGAGCCAAGCCCCGCCAGGCCCTCCCCCTTCCCGGCGTCTTCCCCTCTCGCCGCTCCTCTTTCGTGGCCGGCGCCTCCCCCGCTCGCCACTCCCGTCGTTCCTCCTCTCGCGGTGGCACCCCCCTTCGACGGCGGCCACTTTTCTCTCTGTACAGTGGCCGGCGCCATCACTCCCCCCAGCTCCCGTCAGCCATGGTGTGCCATTTGCTTTTCCAGCTCAGCCGGAGCCCCCCCCCCCCCGTAGGCTTCGGTGGCCGCCCCCACTCCGGTCATCGCGCAGCGGTCCTCTGCCTCCCCGGAGCCGAACGTAGACGCGCCATACGCTCCCCGCGTACATTCCCCCGCCCCGTTCTCCGATGGGCAAGGAGTCCACCCCCACCCTTCGCCCCTCGCATCCGCCTCGGACCCCAGTGGGCGCCTCCCCCTACTTCTGTACTGTTTCCTCCTCCGGCGACTACTGAGGCCCTCGTCAACCTCCGGTTTGAGCCCCTTCGGCGCTCCCTCCGCCGTGAAAAGGAGGTCAAATCCTCTCGCCGACGGCAGGCCCCTCTCATTCGCCCGGAGTCGTCGTAGCCTTCGATAGCCTCCGGTGCTTCCTCTTCCCTCCCCGGACAGTGCCCGGCCACCCGGCCTCCTTCGCCGGAGCCCCTGGCACGGGGCTGTGCTTCCCTCCCGGGTCAACCCCTCCCCTCCGGGCTGGCCAACCCCGTCGGTATCCCCTATCCGACCTCTTCCTCCCAACGGGCAGTGCGCCCACCTCGGGCAGCGCGCACACCTCGCGCTGTGCGCCACATCGGGCTGTGTGCCTCCCCCCTCGGGCAGCGCAACAGCCCCCCTAGGTCCCAGTACCCCACACCATTTCGTGTTTTCGAATTTTGTAATTCGAAATTTTTTGAATTCCAGTTTACGGTTTTTTTAAAAATAAAAATCTTTGTCAATGACGGTTTGCCTTAGGATCTCTATTTAGGATTCCACCCTCATTTTGTAGGAACTTGGGCTATCTTCCGGTTCCAACCTATCAACTTCAGTTTCAATGAAGGCTTTAGCCATTGTTATATATATATATATATATATATATATATATATATATATATATGTGTGTGTGTGTGTGTGTGTGTGTGTGTGTGTGTGGCTATTACATACATATATATATATATATATATATATATATATATATATATATATATATATATATATATATATATATATATATATATATATATATATCTGTGTGTATGTGTGTGTGTATGTGTGTGTGTGTGTGTGTGTGTGTGTGTGTGTGTGTGTGTGTGTGGCTATTACATAAGAGGTTAGAGTATACCTTACATATGTAGTCACATATAGGTATTGGGAATATTTGATATAGGTATTATATAGGTATACTAGTCATAACCCGTGCCCATAGGGCATGGTTCATTTAAGGTATTCCCCCTCAAAATCTTGGACCCCTAATTTTATACGAACAATAATAATTATGAGGCCCCCATCAAAATATTAAATCTCAACCACTGCTGTATGTGAATTTTCTTTGGATTCCCCATAAAATCCCACTCTCAATAATGCTCATCCATAACCATTATGAGTGCAAACCCCACTCTTTGGATTCCCCATAAAACCCCACTCTCAATAATGCTCATTCCCTATAAAACCCCACTCTCAATAATGCTCATCCACAACCATTATGAGTGCAAACCCCACTATTTGGATTCCCCATAAAACCCCATAACTGTTGATTCACCAAGATTAAATCCCAACCACTCTTTATCTTGGCACAGTCAGCCCTAGGATTCAAAAACCTTTGTGTTTTGTATAATAGATGTTCTATGGTTAGACATGGTTGTAGGAAGAGTAGTGTTGATGTTGAGTATGTCATGGTATACATAAATAATGTTTAGGATATGAGTCTTGGTTATAGTATAGTTAGAGTTTGGGATTAGTAAATATAGGATTTCGGTATCCAAACCTAGACTAGACTAGTTAAGACCAAACTGACCCAATAGTCTAAAATTGACCAATGTTTACTTATTGACCTTGTTTGACTAGACAATTGACCAAACCCTAGATTTTGACTTAGTTGACTAAAAGGGTTGACCAGATTTGACCAAGAGTTGACTTTGACCTAGAGAGGCCTAGTATCATGTAGGTTGCATCTTATAACTCAATTATTCAATGATGAACACATTATAACCTGTATTTCTCTAAATATGACTCTGTTACTCCAGTTCCGACATCTATTCACATCTGTTGCTTAGGTTATCAGGCGAGTACATTCTCTGTTAGTTTTTATTTATGATAGCATCTATATTGCCTGCTTTAGACTACTTTACTTGATGCTGACACATTGTTATCACGGACCAGTACTCCATGATCTTGTCATGCGATGTTATCCCCTCAGCGGATACATCGAGTATTTCATGTTCATGTACTTTATCATGTGTATCGTGTACTCCTTGTATTCATGTTATTCGTGTGCAAATCATGTGCTCTCATGTACTCTCGTGTGCTCACATGTGCTTATTGTGCAAAACTAACCATCGTGTAGTGAACATAACTTGGTTGGATCCTGTGTATTGATCGGGGCGGGGGAGTTGAAGTGGTCATGTGATTAAACCCTTTAGTGTAACTCGTGTACATGTCCATTATACCCTCACGTATAATGGAGACTCTGTAGAATACATCGTGTACAAACCTAAACCAATCACATAATCATCTTGTTCTCTAAAACACTTATATTTATTATAGTTCATAGTTTCATTGTTATATTTCATGATCTCAGTTTACTTATCCATATCTTCTGTATTCCTGTATTTTTTTACAACACGTCATGTATTTTATTCTACTGTTAGCTCTATATTTTCTTCCATGTTTTGGAACTACTTTCAGAGATATGTTCTCGTTTCCGTCCTGACAGGATAATGTTAAAAATTTTACAGATAAATTGGAGGATTCCAGCTAGCATAGAGGAGACACCAGTAAAGCTTGGAGTAGATTGTTAGGTTCTTGTCTAGTTGCAGTTTTAGGTTATTTCATGAGATGTACTTTCATTCTCTGTGTGTGTAGTGATGATAACACTTAAACATCTTCAAATCGGGTTTTGTATTAAACTTTGTGATCCTATTATCTATCTCATTTCATGTTGATATCCATCTTAGTTATTTTTGTGATTGAGTTGTTTCCTTCTGAGATTATCCTCCGTTGGGAGAGTATATTTATATTAGACTGGTTCATTGACTGTGTTAGTTGATTGAGACCTAGGACAGTGTTCTACCGCCGATACTGCGGCGTAGACTGGACGTACCCCCATCTCGTTCCCTTTCACTGGGTGCGGGTCGTGACAGAATATATTAGGCTTAACCAACAGAATTCGATTTGGTTCAATTAGTAAATCAGCATAGTATGGGCCCCAAATTTGTTTCAAATATTGTTGTGATCAGATTTGGACGTCCAGGATTAATTCTGGACTATTTCAGGATTTTCTATGACCTAAAGTAGGATTTCTCCATATATATATATGTGTTGAGGGAGACGACACAAGAAGTATCACAAGAAGCAAGTACATGAGATTCAGAGGGCTTGTCTACATGAGATCTAAGAGAGAGTCTGTATTTTACTCTTATGGCTCGTCGTACTAGACAACAGAAAGATGAGATCTATTCGGGAAATCATCTACCTCATGCAGAGAGATCATTATAGGGTAGGGTGAGTAATTTTAGTTATAGCCCCTTTCTTTATTCTTGAGTTCGGTGAGGTAGTTGAACCTTTAGGCAAATGGTTCAATAAATTTGTATTCAGTCTTGCATCATACATAAAGTTGTAAAGATTGCAATTTATCTAGGTAACACAGTCAATGAATCATATACTGTGTTTGATCTATCTTGGAGCTATTAGATGTTGGTTCGTTATCTTTAGGTGGGTTGTCATCGCTTCCGCGATTGTGCTTTCGCGAACAATAGACACTATTCCAAGAGCAACTTCGTATAGGCGGGAGTACTAGGCCAAGTTCGAACATAAATGTAAGGTGACTCGTACAAAGATTATAAAATTTAGTAGGCGGTTCATGCGAAGTTTGTGTCATTATAAGGATCGTCGGGAGGCCAGGTGCCAAGACTGTAGAATTGCGCAAAGAACTTAGGACAAAGACATTCATTCTCAAGAAGGTTATCGCCAGCTATGGAACTTTGAGTAGAGAGGAACCGAAGGTGAAGTAATCAAGAAAATTATGGAGTATTAATGGAGCAATACGTCCAAGCCGAGTCAAAACCTGCTACTAAGGCAAATTATGAGGGAGGGAAGAAAATGAGTAGAAATAAAGTCCAACAAAGTACAAGCAACAAACGAAGCCTCTAACAAAGAGAGCACCCTCATGTTATGTGTGTGTGGAGGGAACCAATGCTTTGCTAAAGATTGTAAGAACAAGGGCAATCAGATAAACATGGTCAACGACGAGGAGGCCGAGAATGAGGATCCAAGGATAGAGGCTCAGATGGGTGCTCTATGCTTGCTTAATGCCTTGAAGAGAAAGCCCTCTGTGACCAAGACCCCAAGTCAAAGGCTCATGTACGATGATGTGAAGATCAATAACAAGAACACGAGGGCAATGTCGAGTTCTCTACATAACCCTGGAATATGGAGGTCCAATACTTGGGTCTAGTGTTAGAGAATAACACGAGCTAGATGGAGCTTGCTATCATGATTCGTTCCCAAATATTTTGTACGTATGTGGCCAAGTCTAGCCTACGCTGTAGTGTCGACGGTATTACATTGTATATACTTCCATAATCAATATGAATATAAATCTTCGATCAAACATGGGTATAACTAAACCATCACATCTAACACATATCAATTTCACATATAAAATATAATCCACCAATAAGATCATATAACAATCATATAACTTCATATACAATTTAACTCATTCAAAATATCTATGCAGAAGAAAAGGAATAAGAAACTGAATATATTCATATTGTCCAAATGGAACCATATGTCCAAACTAAGAAAAATAATAACAATGTAAAGTCTCTAAAATTCCAAGTCCATATATAAGAACTATCAAGAAAAAACATGCTAAATAGAATAAACTAACTAAGCTAATATGCCTCCATTTTGAATGAGTTCCACATCATCTACAAACTCACCTATCTTACCTTCCAAAGGCCTGTAATGTGTAGGGCATTGGTCTTCCACTAAAGTTATCAACGTAAATGTTTGTAGTTAGGAGTGAACAAAGTAAACATGAAAGAAAATATGCAAACACTAAAACTATCATGTGACTCGAGAAGAGTTCATGGTACAACAATAAGTAGTAACAAAAGTGCATAGAAATGGGCGGTAATAACAGAGACGTGAATATCATGTATCAACTAGAGTATCTAGAAACAAGTACTATGTATAACAATGTCATTTAGAATCCATTGTTCGGTATATAGGCTACGAAGGGCTAATCCGGCACCTCAGTGTGTGATCACACCAGACGGCTATTATGTGAGTAGGATTAACAAATATGTATACGAGTAACAATTCATAACCTAAGTGAATTTTCCCAATTCCAATTACTAAACAGTTCTAATAAAGTACATGCAAGTAAATGAGTAACAAGTAAAAACAAGTAAATGAGTAGGTCAGGCATAACTGGTAGTACAAAACTATAAAGCAGATATTGGTGTACTTGTGTCAAGATCAACAAGAATATATAGTCGCCAAGGACAAATGAAAATAGAAAAGATAATGGAAATAGAACATGCATGCTAGTAGTAATGTAGGGTGTAAACGTTCAGGTAAACTTACCTTCTCCTTCGTTTTGGAATGTACTGACAACTGTTAGAAGATTGTGATTCACTACCCTTAATGTAACCATATCATACATCATAAAAACAAACAACAATCAATATATATAACAAATCAAAGTTGATCTACAGTACTACATTTTCTAGCTTAAACCTACTTTTGGGTATTCTAGATTATATTTTTAATTTTAGAAAATTCTTAAACTACTAAAATATTCTAAAAAATTCTAAGAAAATAGGATTATGTTCCCAAAAAAACCCCATGTCATACCCAATTCTTTCTAGCACCTAATTCTCACAAAATATAGGTCACTATAATTTCCTAAAAATTAATTCATTCAAACATGACAATAGGTAATGGAAGGGTGATTTCTCCCAAAAATCTAACCCGTTGAAGCTAAATTCTGGTCAGAGTTAAACTATATATCTATTAATGGTTAAATTTTTTTATACAAAGTCAATGCACCAATTTCGAGTTATGATCATTCAAATTTGAGTAATTTCTGAATAGATCAAAACGTTTATAACGTCTATTTTGCAAAATTCATAAGTAATTCGACAAAAATAATTTAGTATTTCATTTCTAGATTTAATCAATCATAGATGTTAGGTTTACTATAAAATTTATTTTTTTCGAAAATTAATAATTGAACTAAGAGTTATGGTTGTAAAACCAGAGGTATATACTGCTGAAAATGCATCTGATTAGGTGAATTTCTTCAGGGGTCAAATATGGTCTATTTTTGACTTAGTATACTTTTGGAAGCTAAGCTGAATGAGAACATATCCAAAAAAATTTAGATTGAAATTTGGCTATTTGCTTCATCAAAATTGCCTCAAAATTTGTAAGTCCCCTCCTAGGTTCGGTAGAAAAATAATCCCACTATAGTATTTCTAAAATGCAAACCTAAAAACCATAATTTCTATATAGAAAATTTTATTTGAATGGAAAACCAGGATTAATCCTGGCCATCCATCCAACAGTCAGGAGTTACGGGTGCAAGGGGTTGTGACGTCGATGAAAGCACCCTAGGGGACTGAAAAGGGTATAACTAATAATTAAGCACAATAATGAATGCTAATAGATAATTAAAAACATGCTCTAGAAAGAGGCAAGAATACCAATACTTGATGTATCCTTGTATCCTTCGTAAGGTACTCAAGTCTCGGAACTCTCTTCGGCTTAATCCAATATTATTACAAATAGTTACACATGCGAGTTCTGATCGGAAGGCCTTACCGACTTCTTACAAACGAGTTTTGATCTGAAAGCATGCCAACTTATACACAAGCTTTGATACGAATACTTGAAGACTTTGATCTCTTACAAGAAAATGTTTTGATCTTCTTACAACAATTTGAAGATCGAACTTTACAACTCAATAAAACTCAATCTCAAAAAGATTGGCAAATGAAAGCTCTTGTATATGTGGAGAGATTTCGGAGTAATAGATAAAAAGATTAAGGCTCCAAGAAGTAGGAATGAAACTTGGCAACTTTACTTTATTTAGGAATACAAAAATAGCCCAAACAATATTTTACATGTGTTATACCACCGGTACATTGCTTCCACAACAACATTTATAAAATGACTAGTTTTGTAGCCATTGCATCAGTTATTACTGCGTATCAGTTACCCAGACGATATATTGCCGACATGCTACGGTATACCGTTGGTATTCTGCGGTACCATCGGTATACCATTTGTGGTCACAAATATGATCACATAACCTACTGTGACAAACTACTCACTCTTCGGTATACCGCGAACAAAATACCGGTATGATACCACAGTTTTATAACTTGGATAGTTGGCTAGGTTTTTGGTTTATTTTTTATTTTATCTTTTACTATTAATTTACAAATAATCCTAGAGACTAAAAAATAAAAAAAGATTGCACTAGGCACAATGTCTTAATAGTTTAGCTCCTCTTTGTTTGAGTGGTGGCTTTTTCCTTGATGGTAGTGTCCAAATCTAAGCAAATCTAAAAATCAAAAAACCCTTGATAGCAGTTGTCCAAAGCTAAATGGATCCCTCGAGTGCATGGCCCCTTAGATGTCGTGGGTGGTTCAAAAAAAATTCATGCTAGCATGTCTTTCTTTCATCATAATTTTTTTTAATGCGTATGACCTCGATATATCTAATTTATTGCTTTTCTACAAATACATGTTGGATGAATGAAATAATACACATAGTAGCAAGTATCATATCATTAATGTATATTAGAGCTATGCCAAGTTTAAGTATAAATACCATAGTAATAGCATGATCATTAGTGATTTTATAATATTAAACTTAATTGATTAACTATAATCAGGAAGTCAATATAATCATTTGGCTAACATCTGATAGGTGGGCCACCCCATTGTTGGCTGGAGAGCGGACTGGTTGACAAGTGGGGTCGGATCCTCCTAGCGGTCAGTTGTGCAGGTGCAAGCCTCGCTAGCACGTGTTAACCCCTCCCCTACCGCAGCTTAGGGTGACATCGGGTCCCCCTATGTAGGTACGAGTATTAAGGCCCTAGCAGGTGTAGTTTTTATTTTAAATTTTCTTTATTTCCTTTTCCTAAAACCTATTTTATAAATCATTTCTAGATTAAATAAATACAACTAAATCCAAAATATATAAAAAAATATGTGTAAGTCTAGAATGATGTTCTAGCCCTACTATAAAAATTTATGGTACAAATACCTACTTAATATTTTCTAAAAATTCCTAGAGCCTTGAATTAAATATTAAAATTAATTAATTTTTAAATATTCCTAATTAATTTTAGAAAATTCTAAAAACTACCAAATATTTCTTCTAAGCTATTCTACAAAATTTAACGTCTATTTAACCCATGTTACCCACTATTGTACTCTAAAGTCATAATTTGCTAATTTAGGAATTTTCGGTAGCAAATGCTACTATTACCTCTTAAGGGCTTGCCCCATAAGGGGGTGGCCAAAGGAGTAAATATAAGGTGGAAGATTATAGGGGAGTCGCTAGCCTCATGGTCGTACCACTCCACAAATACAAGATGATCTTCATCATGGATTTCCTTGTTTCGGTAAAGACGACACTGATGTTATACTTGAGTGTGTTCGACATCATAGTAAAGGGTTCACCAAGTAGAAAGATCTCTCCTCCATCCAACTTAATAAGGGTGTCAAGCACGGAGAGATAATATACTTAGCAGTCCTCTACATGAATGAGGTATTCGTAACATATTAGTGACGTCTTGATGAAGTTCAATGATGTCATGCCGCAAGCTTCTAAAAAGGCTACTTCCATGGTGGAATATATTAGACCATAATGTCGAGTTGGATACAGAGGTGAAACCTCCCACACTGGAACCATAATGCATGGCCCCATTTGAGCTAGATGGGTTAAAAAAGCAACTTAAGGAGCTACTTGATGCAAGATTCTTCTGAGTGTCTAAGGCATTATTTGGTACACCAGTGTTGTTTCATAAGAAGAAGGGAAGTCTTCGTTTGTGCATTAACTATCATACACTAAACAAGGTGGTCGTCAAGAACAAATATCATATCCTATTGGTGGAAGACCTGTTCAACTAGTTGGGTGGAGCAGGTACTTCGCCAAGTTGGATCTATTCTTGGGATATTATCAGGTAAAGATTTCTATATAGGACAAGGCCAAGATAACGTGTGCCATGAGGTATAGATCTTATTAATTTAGTTATGCCTTTTTGTCAAACAAATGCTCCCGTGACATTCTTTTACTTTGATGAACAAGATCTCACATCCCTACTTGGATCATTTCATTATGGTACGCTATCGTATACTCGAACACATTAGAAGAGCATGTTGAAGGTGAAGGTCCAGGCCATATAAAAGTTGGAGACTCCTACTAGGCCTACATAACTATAATTATTTATGGACCTGGTGAACTAATTTCGGCAGTCATTTAAGGATACTCTGCCATAGATGCATCACTTACAGACTTGTTGTGAAAGAATCAGGCATGAAGTTGGACATCCAAGTACAATGAGGCATTTAATAAACTAAAGAAGGACATGGTAGAGAAACCATTCCTATCTTTATAAATTTGTATATCGGCACATCCAACTTTGCCATCGATGGGATATTGGCACATGATGGACACTCCATTTTTGAGAGCCTCAAGTTGAATGAAACCAAGCAACAATATTCATCTAAGAGAAGTAGTGAAAATAGATTTGTAAATGTTGCAACGATATCTCCTTCCAACTAAGTTCTTGGTGATTATGGACGATGTTGCCACAAAGCTACTTTCCAAAAGGCATAAGAATTTGTCCTTGATGTAGACAAGGTAGCATGACTTCTAGGCCGAGTCTAACATGGCATTGAGATACAAGCCAGGAAAGGAGAATCATGTAACAGACGCACTCAATAAAATGACACAGTTAGCGATGGTGTGCTTGCTAAGAAATGTCCTTGAGTATGTCAAGATAGGCATGGCCGAGGGCCCGATAGCACAATATCTGGTAAAGTTCGCTCGAGAAGGATAGACCAACGTGTTATGGCTGAAGGACGAGATTCTCCACACAAAGGGAAATAAGGTATTCTTGCCAAAATGGGTTGGCCTGCACAAAACGCTACTTAATGAGTCGAATAAAATGAAGTGGTCTAGACATCTGGGTCAGAAGGGATCACTCGCGTTGTAGACGAAAGCCTATTATTGGCCTCGTATGAAAGAAAACGTGGAGGATTTTATGCAGATTTGTCTTGTGTGTAAGGTGGATCGTTAATGATCCGAGGGCCTTCTCGATTCTCTTCCCATGTTAAGTAAACCTTAGGATACATCTCGACAGGTTTCGTCTCTACATCACCTAATGTGGGGACTGATTCTCCAAGTATGAGACATTTATTATTGCATTATTCGACTATACGTAGAGGAGGTCACATGATTATTTATTTCCCACTTAGTGAAGTATTGGGGTATTCTAAAGAGAAGCATCAGTGATCAAGACCCGCACTATATTAGGGAAGTTTTGGACGAAGGTATTCAAGATTTTGGGGACGAATATACACTTCTCACTAGTTTTCACTCGCAGAAAAACTAGCAGACTGAGCACGTTGATTCCCCTTTGGAGCAGTACTTGGGTGGTACTTTATAAGTACCAACCAACATGGTTGGGTGCATCACTTAGACATTGTCCAATTATGTTACAATATGCAAAGGAGTGAGTTGTCTCACAGTAGCCCGTTCGAGTTGATGATGGGTCAACAATCACTCACCCTGCATACGCTGGGTACGTGGATATCGAGCAAAATATTCCCACAACTCACTTGTTTGCAACAAACTTCAAGGACATGGTGGACATTGCTAAGGCATTCTTGGAGAAAGCCGCACATGTAACCCCCTTTAAACCTAATTTCTATATTATATGAATTCATAATTTTTCTATTATATTTTTTCTGGAGTTTTCTCAAATTTAAATCATGAATTTTTAAATTTTCTTTAACTAATTATTCAAAATATATTTTATAATTTTAATAAGCCATAAGCTTTGGGTTTACATGTTTATTTTTGTATTTCTAGACTATTGGATCATGTAGTAATTATGAAGCTTTTAAATGTATATAAATTTCTTTTGGCTTGAAATTTTTTGGGCAAAATTTGTACATTTGGACTTTTTATTTATATATGGGCTTCATCCTTTAAATATATTTTCTATATAAATTACTTCTGGGCCGGATTTAAATTATACATGAAAATATTTTTGGTCTTGTTATTAGATTTATATTTTAAATATAATATAAATGGATCATTTAGACTTGATTTAATTATTAATTAATTTTTCCATGAAGGAACTTTCTAGAAGTTTCTCTCACATGCTTGGGAGCATGCCTTCACCTATATATAGTGGGCTATTCTCATTCCTCAACCATTCCATTTTGTTCCATTAAAGTGTCCGTGCACCGTGTCCACGTCCATAAATTTTCATTCCCTTGTTATATTCACACTTCCAAATTTTAGTATCCGACAAACCGGACACCCAACCAAAATTCTATGTCCGTATCGATGCGCTGACACAGACAACTCTGACCATTTTCAACCACCCCGATTTTACATCTCCACCACCAGCAGGCCACGACAACCATCGTCTACGCCTGTCGGGGCCCAAATCCGACGCCACCTAGCCAGATCCAACGTCTATCCTGACCACCGCGACCCCTACTTCCAACTACTCACTACCGCGCTCCTCCCTGGGCTCCTCCACCTCACAACCCAGCCAACCGACCATCTGTCACCATGTTCTACCTACTCACCGGTGTCACTACTACTCGAGTCAACCCCACCGCCATCTGCAACAGCCAAATCGGCTAGATCCAGCCATTGCCTCTACTGCCAATACGACCACTACCTCCCTCTTCCCATCATAGCTTGACCAACTTTTTCCCTTTGCCACCACTATTGTTGTCTTTCGGACTGCCTCGCAGCTATGCTCACCACCACCATTGGACCACATCCACGACTATCACCATCACCGGGTGACCTCATTGTCAACAACTTCACCCGACTCAGCTATTCGCCACCGGAATCCCACTGGCGCTACTCTGTCCTCGTCACTCTTGGTCGGCCAGACTCCTCTATCCCTTCTAATGTGTCGTCTCCTACAAACTCGATCTCGAAGGGGACGTGGCCACTGACCCTGTTCTCCTCCGGCTAGACCGCCACCAACACCATTATCATCCCACCACCACCTCTGCTGTGAATCACCATCACTACAACCACCTCTGCTGTGACTCATCATCATCTTTAGGGCTTTATTCTCATTATTATTATTATTGGGCTCAAGTCCTATATGTCTTAATGGGCTTGGCTCTACAATTATTTTTAAATTAGCTTTGGAGGCCCTAAATATGTTATTATAGTATTTTTCCATCTATCTTAAAATATAGTTTTGACCAAAGATTATATTTAACAAAATTAGGAGTTTAAAGCCCTAAAATAATTTTCTAATTTTTCAAATATTATCTAAAAAATATTTTGATTAATAAAATAGTGTTTCCAAATATTACAACTAATTTAGTTATATATATATATATTTACTTATGTCATTTTCTTCAAATCACAATCAAGACTAATCTAGTCGTTTCCTATTCTTTAATCATGGACTTCTATTTCGATCTCAATAATCGTGCCGAACTCGGATTTTGGACTTCTATATATCTAATTAGGCTATTTGGACTATTCTGGACTCAATGGAATGAAATGTTTTATCATTTGGGACAACCATATGAAGTATAACATCTATATCTATTCTGTGTCAATACGTTTGTGTCGCGCATGTCAACTACAACTAAATTAAGGCAAGTACATGCAGTGATTTAATTTTATTTCCTGATATTGTCTCTGTTTTATGATTTAGATATTCTTATCATATTCATCTCACATTTACTACATGTGATTAGTATTTTACGGATTCTATTCATGACATACATGATTCGTGATCTTCGTGCATCGTGTTTATTATGTTTATCGTATTCGTGATTCATGCATCTTATATGTAGTGACTTGAATCCATGAATACTACTTGAATCCATCGTGTTTATTATGTTTATCTTATTCGTGATTCGTGCATCTTATTTGAAAACACCTAGAGGATAGGGTTGTTAAGTATAGTTTTACTATATAGTCTTTTATCACAATTACTTGTTTCTTCTCATATTCATTGCTATTGCCTATTTCTATTTACTACAGGTTTATCCTTACAGTCTTACTTGTTTATCATGCCTCACATATTCTAACTCTTGTTATATAGTCACTATCATGTTATGAAATGTCTATCATTGTTTGTACTTAATCCAATCCTGACTGGATAACCATATTTTTAGGAGATGTTATGCCCCACATTCTTAGACTTCATGATGATGCTAACCGAGATTGATCTCGATGTACCATTGACCGTGAGTTGACCTCTGGAGAGCTCTAGGCCAATATTCTCTATTTATATTTATGTTTTGTTTTATCAGATTTGTCTCCGATACATTCTTGGTATGTATAATCGTTATAGATTTTGGATGGTTTAGGGTTATGGTTTTCTTTCCTTATCCATTTCTTTCTAGCATTATATGATTGAGTACATATTGATATTGCGGGATTTAGAATGTTAAGATATTCTCTACTGAGGACTAGACAGCTTACTACGTCGATGCTGTGGTGTAGGCTGGGCGTGCCTCACGCACCCGTACCCGAACATGCGGGTGCGGGTTGTGACACATTTTTATGGTGGCCCATGTAGGTCAGACTTCATAAATAGTGCGATGTCGTGGTAGTACCTAGGTTAGTCGTACTGTTGCGAGCCTGCAAGAGGATATAATTGATGGATTAAAGAATGAAGAGTACTCTATCACATATTAGAATCTTTTCATAGTTTCCAGGGATGATCCTTGAGAATCATATTTTGAACTCTATATAAACCTATTTTCACTTGCTTTTGTTCACCCAAACTTTTTAATACCTATTCGTTGTCGAACCCAAATTTTGATTTGAGATTAGTTATATGGACTCTATGAGGAACAAAGAAGTGGAGTTGAAACTTATAACCATTTGGGTTTAGAAAAAAAATGATTAGTCGTTCTAATACCTGGAGGTTGATAATTTATTTTAAGGTAATATTCATGAAACTTCAAATTTGGACCAAGATAGTACATCGGAGTTGAGGATCTAATGAAATAGGTTTGAGTAATAAACGGAAAGTGACAATTGAATTCAAAAAAAACAAGACATTGATTGCATAATCAGGCAAGGAATAATTCATAAGTGAGGAGTATTATTTATGAAAGATTGGGAGAACGATATTGTGGACGTGTGAAAAATAAAATATTAAAGAGAAATTTTATATAATTTTAGGGTGCAAAAAGCCATTGAGAAGGATGTGAAATTTCATTTTTCCTGCTTAAGTAGTTAAAAAAATGGCATGAGATACGATTATTCCACAAGAAATGAAATTCGAATTATGAAGACAATTAAGACAAAATTTAGTTGAGGGTTTAGAATAATAAATTTGCAAGATTAATGGCTGGTATTGGATTATGAATACTTCGATGATGATATGAGTTCGTTGCTAAAATGATGTTCTAGCTCCATACAGTTGGGTGCGTGGAAGCGTTTGCCAACCCACATAATCAGAACCAACCCCAGCCTAACGGACACCAAGCATGGATAAAGACAAGTATATGGTGGTGACTATGTCACCTGGACAAATTCCAACCTTTATAACTCAGGTAAAATTACAAGATTGACAAAAACTTATGTTGAACCCTTTGCCCTAATAGGTTCAATCCCCTCACCACTCTCAAGAAGAAAAAACAGAATATTACAATTGAGATCACTCACCAACCTATAGCAATCTCCCTAACCGAGGTTGACGACTCCTCGATTAGATCTTCTTCTTCCTTCTGTCTTGGATGACGAAGTCCTAAGAGCAAAGCACGAACTTTCTCTTAGATTTTCTATGGACGAGCACCCCAAATCTCCACTTTTGTGCTGTATTTTGTACCTCGACCCTCACCCCATATATATAGGATAGAAAATCATATTTCAGGACATAATAGAATTTCCTAAATAGAAATAAAATAGGAATCCTATTATTCCTAAAATATTCCATCAATATCCTATTTTATATCATAATAGAATTTCCTAAAATCAGAATCCTATTATATCTAAAATAGCACAACACTAATTATGGACATCCAAATCTAATCAAATATTTTACTAGATTTTGATTCCACAAATATGTTGTTATCAAATCCAGACTGGACTCCAACAATCTCCCCCTCAAGTATTATAAGAGGGTATTAAACTTATGGGTCCTCAACTGGACTCCATGCATGTCGTCCCACGACAGAATACCTGCTCCTCCATACCACTGATCTCTGATCCCCTGAGTTGCATTGCATCTTTTTTCGTCTCCAACTCCTCGACCGTTACGTCGATACTAGCTGCCATTCATAGCACCTCCTGCACCATTGGGATTCTGTCGACATCAGTGATACGACCAATACCGAAGTACCTGATGATCAGCCTCATCATGAGTCTTGGCTGCCTATCCCCGACTTACGTCTTCCACCGGAACGTGTTACCATTCCGACGAGCTTCTTCAACCTTGGCTGGCCCAATCAAGCAGACAGTACGGTTCCTCCGAGATTCAAACTCCTGAACCAGACCACCTTCTTGTCTGACAGTGAAGCTCCCCCATATACATAGATCCTCGAGCAGAATATCACGTACTGTGCACACCATCGATGACCCACAGCTCCCCTTGTACTATGTGAATGGTGATGCCCCCGCCTTTGATTAAGTTTATTGCAAACCTTGATCTTCTCTCTAGATTCGAACTACAGAAACCAATGTCACTCCATGAAGCTTTGGTAAACCATCCGTAGCTAAAACCAGATCCATTTTGCAACCCCCACCTGAAGATCGACCAGCTGTCATAGGACCGACAGACTGACCTTAATCTTTGACACACCACCATTCGTCGCTTTGTCTCGACGAACCGAATCCTTCGTAACCTTCAAAACATTTCGAAGTCCCTCTTCAGCAAGTTTTCGACGATCCACCTCCTGTCGAACACTTCTCGAGCCTCCATCCGGTGTCTGTGGCCTGCCAGTACAGCTCAGCGGCTTGAGCCTGTATATGCCACAGCACAAATCTTCCTGAGCCAGCTGTTGGAAACCCTTCGCAAGCATCTAATCTCTGTCCCCAAACAAACTACGACAACCATCATCTGCCAGCCTTCCTACCAAAACCAAGTTGTGGCACAAACTCGATACATGTCGTAAACCCTTGAGAACGAGCTTCTCACCAAACTCCATCGTCAAGTGCACATCACCGATGCCTACAACTGCAGTCGTCCCCTTGTCGTCTATCTTCACACATCAAAATCTACCGCCACGGTATGACATGAAGATCCTTCTATGCGGAGTGTCATGATATGACGCTCCCGTGTCCATGACCCAGTCGCCATTATGACACATGACATAAGGTTCCTCTACATCGGTCGATGCGATGATGATATCTCCAAATGTCGTGAGACCGTCCTGATCGTCCTTGTTTTTTGTCCTATTAGCTTTAAGCTTCATGTAGTTCCTCTTGATATGACCCCTTTCGTTATATGATAGAAGCCCACCTTGTTGTCCACAATCACAAGATTTTGAGAACTCTTCCCTGTCCTCGCATGTGACTTGAGTCTTTCCTTCCCGTGGAAGTCACCGAAGCGAACTCCTGCGACGATTCCACTTGTCTGCACCCTACCTCCTCATTCAATAAGATACTTTTGACTGCCACTATCATGATAAATCTATCTGGTTCGGAGTAGCTCACGGATACCACCAACATCTTCTAGCTTTTCGGTAGAGAACTCAAAAGCAGTAGGGCCTGAAGCTCATCATCAATCACCAAGTTCATTACAGACAACTGATTGATGATACCTTGAACCTCGTTCAGATGTTAAGCCTCCGAGGAACCTTCGGTGTACTTCGAGTTGACGAGTTGGCAAATAAGAAATTCTTTGTTGCCAGTCGTCTTCCTTTCGTACAGCAAATGGAGCTTCTCCCATAGTGCTTTTGCTGAACTCTCCATGGACTCGTGGTGAGACATCGAGTCATCCAGCCTTTGGCGGATGAATCCAACGGCCTACTGATCTAGTCGTTTCTATTCTTCAGCAACTTTGTCTGATGGCTTTGCACTATCGTCCTCCAACGGACCATGCAAGTCCTTGCACCAGAGTAGATGATCCATCCTTGGCTTCCAAATTGCCCAGTTTCCCCCTGTGAGGGTGATCATATAGTGTTTATCTACACCGTAGACATGGTTGCCAAAACTCCCAAAGCTTTGATACCAATTATTGGGTGCACGGAAGTATTTGCCAACCCACCTGATCAAAACCAACTCTCGTCTAACGGACACCAAGCACAGATAAAGACAAGTATATGGCAGTGACTATGTCACCTGGACAAATCTCAACCTTTATACTCAGATGAAATTATAAGATTGACAAAAACTTATGCTGAACCCTAATAGGTTCAACTCCCTCACCACTCTCAAGAAGAAAAACAGAAGATTACAATTGAGATCACTTACCAACCTGTAGCAATCTTCCTGACCGAAGATAACAACTCCTCGATTATCTCTCCTTCTTCTTTCTGTCTTAGATGGCGAAGTCCTGAGAGTAAAGCACAGACTTTCTCTTAGATTTTTTGTGGATAAGCATCCCGAATCTCCAATTTTGTGCTGTATTTTGTGCCTCCACCCTCACCCCATATATATAGGATGAGAAAAAATCATATTTTAGGTCATAATAGGATTTTCTAAATAGAAATAAAATAGGAATCCTATTATAACTAAAGTATTTCATCAATATCATATTTTAGATCATAATAGGATTTCCTAAAATAATAATCCTATTAAATCTAAAATAGCACAACACTAATTATGGACATCCAAATCTAATCAAATCAAATATTTAACTAGATTTGAATTCCACATATATGTTGTTACCAAATCCAGACTGGACTCCAACACACACAAGGTTGGTGCAAATGGTTCAAAAAGATATTTTTGGAAAGATTGAGCCTTAAGGAAATATTGATTAATTTTGGGAAAAAAGGATTTCAAACTAGCCAAGACATACCAGAGAAAGCAAAACGTTGAGATGGAATTTTAATTCAATAGAAGGAATACGTATTGGAGATTTATAAATTTGGCGGGTATGGATTTAAGGCAATAATAATATTTTATTACGCAAAGGTTAATCATAAAGATGTTGCTTAAATAGGATAAAGGATGATTTTTGAACAAAAATTCTTATGATCTCTAGAGTTAAACATTATTTTGATTGAAATATGACATTAGAAGACTCTAACTAATCTAGTAATGGAGATGTATGAATGTTTTGAAATTCTAAAATAGTTAATGTGGATGGGCAGAAACGACTACTGTATTGTGGATTGTGTATTGGGTAACAACTTGATAAAGATTTCTAAATGAGAAAGATTAAGCATCAAATTCAACGATAGTTGATAATTAGTGGCGTGGAGTCATGAAGATGATATATTGAGTAAGAGTTTGATTATTAAAACAAAAGTAAACGCCTTGGAGGGTAGAAATTTTGAATCAGCTGATTATTGGCACATGCAAAAAAGGGAAGGACAACGACTTCATTATGACTAAGTTAGCATGTGCAAATTCTTATTACCATTTTTTTCTCTCTTGATAGATCTATATTACTTGCATCCACCAAATTTTATCTAAAACCTGTTAGCTACGCTTTGAATTCTCTTGAATTTTCGTCTCTTTACCTTTGGAAAATGGCCGAGAAAAGTATAATATTCAATGAATTTGTTATCATGTGATAATCTTAGTCGAATTATGGTATCTTGGACATTAAGAAGTAGTCGAAGAAAGATAGAATTAGGTATGAAAACAAAATTAAGAGGCTATGAGTATCATTAATGGTTAAATATAAATAATCATTTCAAGTATGGATTGTTCAAAAAAAATAATAAAGGTGGATTATACATTAAATTGTGAGAGTTATAAATTTTTTGGAGTTGTATTCTTAGAAAGCGATGAGAATATTCAAGGACGATTTGATTTTGAGAGAGTTTAGATAAGTTAAAATTTCAAGCTCTTGATATTTCATTATTGAATTAAGGCTAAAACACTTACTTGAGAAATAAAAATATATGAAATAGAGATTATAAATGCATGAGGTGGTGATACAAAAATTGAATAAAGGATTAGTAGAAGAATGACTAAAGAACTGGTACAACACAAAATTTTTGGAATTTTGGAATTCAAAGAACCAATACTACCAAGTGTGGAACTCTCAATTCTAAGGAAATACCTATTGAGTGATGGCTATGGGAAGGTTAAATTTTTAATAATAGAGGAATAAATTTTATAATGGTATAATTCGAGGCGTATGGATTTGAACCATGATAAAGGTTTTTATAGATGGATTTCAGATTCAACTCAAAACAAGGTGGTGGAATTTAAATTTTATGACTAAGTTTGATAATGGATTATAGGAACGAGAAAAGTAAAAGATTGGGGATTATAAACATGAGAATGATTGAGGAGTAGAACCCTTGAAATAATGGTAGACATACCTTATGCTAGTTGCAAAAGAGTGAGATGATTGCCTTTTATTTTCCCTCTGCAAAATCTATCTTTTAATTTTTCTATTCTTGTAAGAGTGATTTGATTTTCCCATCTTTAAAATCATCCCTAGATTTTCAATAATACTAAATTTTGATCCTATTTGATCGTGACTATATGATTTTGATTATCTTCTCTATTGTTCCAAAATTTTGACTTTTGATCATACCTAAATAAATTTAGTTCGAATCGTGCCCATGTTTTGATTATAATCTTAATCATTACTAGATTATATCATTATCATGACTCTATTCTTGAACATACCAAAATATTAAATTTTGGTCATGCCTAGATGATTTTATATACCTTGGTGACTCTGATTCCAATGATAGTGACTATATTTTGATATTATCCTTAATCGTGCCTAAGTTTTGATTTTCAACCATGTCTATATGACTTTGAATCTAATTTTTCTCGGGCCTAGATTTTGTTTCTATCATTCTATTTGATCATAGCTCAACAATTTTAATTCTATTAGTCGTGACTAGATCGTGTCTAAATGACTTGAATTTTTATTCTTGATCATGTCTATATGATTTTGTGCATAGTTCAATTTTATCCTTGATCGTGCCAATATGACTAGTCGTGTGTAAAAGATTTTGAATTGATTATTCTTGATTGTGCCAAAACATAGCATTTTATGTGATCGTGCTAAGAGATTTTGACTATGCTCTCAATTACGTTTGAATCTTCTGCTGACCATGCCAATCTTAAATTTTGAGGATGAAATTTCCTTAAGGAGAGTAGATTTTTAACCCCCTTTAAACTTAATTTCTATATTTTATGAATATATAATTTTTCCATTACACTTTTTTCTTGAATATTCTCAAATTTAAATCATAAATTTTTAAATTTTCTTTAACCAATTATTCAAAATATATTTTATAATTTAATAAGCCATAAGCTTTGGGATTACGTGATTAATTTTCTACTTCCTAAACTATTGGATTATGTAGTAATTATGAAGCTTTTAAATGTATATAAATTTCTTTTGGGCTTCAAATAGTTTTGGACAAATTTTGTATATTTGGACTTTTTATTTATATATGAGCTTCAGCCCATCAAATATATTTTCTACATAAATTATTTTTGGGCCAGATTTAAATTGCACATACTATTTTGGGCTTGTTATTAGATTTATATTTTAAATATAATATAAATGTATTATTTAGACTTGATTTAATTATTGATTAATTTTTTCAGGAAGAAACTTTCTAGAAGTTTCCCTCACATGCTTGGGAGCATGCCTTCACCTACATATAGTGGGCTATTCCTATTTCTCAACCATTCCATTATATTCCATCAAGTGTTCGTGTCGCGTCTGCGTGTCCATCCATTTCATTCCATCATTACATTTACACTTTCCAATTTTCGTATCTGACAAATCGGACACCCAACCAAAATTCTATGTCCGCGTCGACACGCCGACACGGACAGCTCCGACCATTTTCTGACCACCCTGACTTCACATCTCCACCGCCAGCAGGCCACGACAACTACGCCTTTCAGGGCCCAATCCATCGCCTACCAGCCAGATCCAGCGCCCATCCCACAACTGCGACCCCTACTTCCAACTTCTCGCCACTGCGCTCCTTTCCAAGCTTCTCCACCTCGCAGCCGGGCTAGCTGACCATCTGTCACCATGCTCGCCCCCCTAACCAATGTCAACCACTCGAGCCATCCCCACCGCCATCATCAACGGCCAAACCAGTCAGATCCAGCCATTGCCAACACGGCCACCATCTTCCTCTTTCCATCACAGCTCCGGCCACCCTTTTCCCCTTGCCACCACTATCGTCGCCTCCCGGATTGCATCGTAGCTCCGCTCACCACCACTACTGGATCACATCCATGACCATCACCATCACCGGGTAACCTCACCCCCACCAACTTCACCTAGCTCAGCCATCCACCACTGAAATTCCACCGGCGTTGCTCTGCCCTCGTCACCCTCGGCCGGCCTTACTCCTCCATCTCCACAATGTGTCGTCTCCTCCTGCCTAATCTCAAAGGGGACAAGGCCGTTGACCCCTATCTTCCTCCGGCAAAACCACCACCAACACCATCATCATCCCACCACCACCTCTGTTGTGAATCACCATCACCACAACCACCCAGAACTTTGCCATTCCCAATTTCCGACCATGCCAGCCCCGACCGCTAAAAAATATTAGTAAACCCTATTTTTAGATTTTTAATTTAATTTATTTTAATTAATTGTGTTTGAAAATATATTTTCTTTTATAAAGGAAACTATAAAATATTTTTGAATGACAAGAGATTTGTCAAATTATTTTTAAGATTTGAGTTTATAAAATATATTTTAAATAATTTTGATAATATTAAATATTATTTTGAATTATTATTGTAATCAAATATTATATTTAGATTTAATTAATTTAGTTTTGAAACTAATGACTATTATCTTTGACTAATAAAAAAATTGCTAAATTATTGAGACCCAAAGTCTAAATATCCCTTATTTTTATAAGATTTGGGTTTATGCAAATATACGTTAAATTTTATTTGATAATATAAGATATTATTTTAAATTGTTATTATAATCAATTATGGATTGAGATTTGCTCCATATAGTTTTGAGATGGGTTTGATTTGAATTTAATTGGAATATATATATTCATTAGATTCTTGACCCTTTCAAAGTAGGAAATTATGAGTCAATCTTCATCTATATAAGGAGTTCTTATTCTTGTCCCAAAATCAAAACCCTTCCAATCTAATCATAATTAAGTATTACTACCCATTCTATATACCTATTGAACCTATGCCATCTCTCATATTTTGTTTCCAAAATTCCTCTCTCTTTTCCGCCAAAATAGCCAAAAATTCTTCATAAATTCACCCTCTTTTTTAGAAGCTATAGCAACTTCGCGAAGTCGTTGCGACCAACTCCGGACTCTATTTCACCTCAAGTTTTTTATAGAACCGTATCAATGTTAGCTTCCCAAATCTATAATTTATTTCTGTAATTATGAACATAAATTTCTGG
This sequence comes from Iris pallida, assembly GCA_029216955.1. NCBI lineage: Eukaryota > Viridiplantae > Streptophyta > Magnoliopsida > Asparagales > Iridaceae > Iris > Iris pallida. The sequence continues at coordinate 43,894,379 of JANAVB010009596.1, forward strand.
AAAATTGTTTGAGTACCAGTTGTCCAAAAATTGACATGTCACACTATTTTCAAGATTTCGGGAGATCCCGAACACAATTTTGTGATCCGTTTGATGTTTTGGAAAGCTGACACATAGATATGTAGCATATTTTCTAAAAATTAATAAAATAGTTTAATATTTTGTTTAATTTGTAGAACATATAGATGACCGATGATTCATCGAATTATTAGCAGTTAGCCATAATTACAACAACTTCCAACCAAATCGAGATTGTGTCGCACACGTCAACTCCAAACTAATCGGGGCAAGTGTACTGTTGCTTTATATTCTTAATGCATTATAGTGCCACTCTTAATTGTATTTTTATTTACTATCCTGTTGAGACACGATTGTGACAAGATAGGATTTGTTGTATCATTGCTCTTTATAGTTGTGTTAGTTTGCCGGGACGAAAAATGCTAAGTAGGTATGTAAAAAACCCCCACTAAACGTTAATATGGATAGCTAAGTCATACAACTCACGTATGGGTTAGCCGTACCTTATAAATGTAGATGGCCATCGATTTGATGTGTCATATTAGCCCAGTCGTTCACATGTCGAAAGTTATTTCAAATGCATTGCCGATTTTTCTTGTACATGTTCATTTCTAGTTGTCTTGTTTATACATATTCTTGCTAGTGATTTCTTGTATATGTATATTATTTCTAGTTCATAGACATGTTTCCTTTATTTTCAACTGCATCCCCACTTGTTTTGTCTAGCTTATTTTGTATTAGGTTACATTATTGCAATATGGTTGTACTTTGCTCCTTTTCTAACTGGATCGTTGCAGGTGACTTGGCATGCTTCCTACTTTTGCGCTAAAGAATATACAAGAGAGATAGAGATCTTGGAGGCCAACCTTAGATTCTAGATAGATTAGATACTTCTGGTATTTAATTATTTAGCAGATTTATTCCCGTATGTCATTTTGATGTATAATTGGATTTGTAATTAAATAATCATTTTGAATGAGCAATTAGACATAATTTTTTATATTTGAGATTGAGATTGAGAAGCATACTATCGCCGATGTTGTGGTGTAGGCTGGACTTGGCTACGTACTCGTATCCTAAAAAGCGGGTGCGGTTAGTGACAAGTTATTTGGTGGCCCTTGCAGGTCAATTTTTGCAAAATTGTGTGAACTCATGGTAGTACCAACATTAGTCATACTACTACGAGCCTGCGACTAGAAAGTGCTCATTCACAATTAGGATTGATTTAGTTTTTAAGGGAATGGCTAGGTTTAAGTAGATAGAATGAATCCCTTATTCAATTTGACTGTTAGGTAGTTAAGGTTGTACCACTACAAGAAAATGCATCATCTGCGACATAAGCAATATGTAGCGCAAAGATGGATTTATGTCGCCAAAGCTTTTCTGCGACATATCTCACTGTGTCGCACACGTGTCGCCGTAGCCTTGTCTGGGAAAGTATTTAGCGACACGAACATAGCATGTCGCAGAAAGTGTCCACTTTTGGCGACATGTCATACCTTTTTTATAAAAATAACTTTTGGCGACATCTTTCTTCTGTGTCGCAGAAAGGTCATATATTGGCAACATAACATATGTCGCAGAAAGGTTACACATTGGCTTCACAATTTAATGTCGCAAAAGCTAATGTTGCCAAATATAAGAACACTTCCAGCTACACAAGTTGATGTCGCAGAATCTAATGTAGCCAAATATAAAAACACTTCCGACTACACAATTTGATGTCACAAAAGGTAATTTATAATTTTATATTAATTTATCATAAGAAATAATAAATTTTCCCCGCATATATGTTAAACATAGATATAAACCTTACTTCGAAAGTAAGGTATGAACATTGAAATTTGCATTTATAAAACTTGAAATTAAAAAGCAACAAGTTGTCATACACAACATGATATCCAATTTAATATCTTCAAACATCTCTTCATAAAATAATCCAATAATATAAAAAAATTGGCAACTTCAAGTAACATATTCAAGAAAAATCGTATTGTATTCCACAAATGCACTGCATTCCGGCTAGACCACTATAATGTAAACAAAAATACATGAATTCAATCTATTCCCCAAAAATTAGCCAACAATAGTTTATCTTTTCATTGCATACATTAGTTTATCCAAAATAATGATATATCTCCTTATAAGATCACATTCCCAAAAAAGTTTCTTGTCCATGTGATCCTGCAAAAAAAAAAAAAATTGTAAGTAAAACAAAATATATGCTAAAAGAATGACAAGTATCTATGAAGACTAAAAAAACATATGAACACATATATATTGTATTTTATTTCACACAAAAAAAACTTAGTAAAGAAAATATTTACATTAGTCACTCCTAGAATGTTGTTTACAATAAAACCATATTAAGTAAACAGTAGAGAGAATGTGTTGAAGTTCCTAGTGCTCGATTGGCTTTTAGTGAACTTATTTAATCAGTTTTTCAATAGACATTTATAAATGGGGTTTAAAGTTTCAAATTGGTGTCTAGTGTACAGGTTTAAATTAGAATGTTGCACCAATGGATTGATATGCATATTAGTGTGCTAGTGTACTTATGTGTGTAGAATTGGCTTGAAGGCCAAAGAAATAGGGAGATATAGGGTCTCCTTGTCAAATTGGTGTCTAGTGTACATAACTGAGTTGATCAAATAGGGAAATACCTAATAGGGAGATACAGAAATTTTTCTTTGATAATGTCTTGTCAAATAGGGAGATACAAATATTGGAACAAAATGCAATTGGAACAAATACAAGTAATTATTCTTAAAAGTAGAGTTACTGGAGCATAATGTAATTGCAATAAAATGCATAATATTATTTGAAAACAAACCAAAAAAATGATGAAACGTCTAAAAAAATATAGACAAAACTTAAATATATACTGTTAAAGGCTTTTTTATTGATTACATAAGTTCCCCTGGAGGTAAAGGCTTTGTTATTGATGCTGTTGTATTCCCCTGGAGGTCAAAAGTCCCTTTTCATGAGCTCAAATCTGGATTCATGCATCCATATATATCTTTTATTTACAAATTTTATAAATCCACTTAAAATGCAGCAAAGGGATATAAAAGGGGGAAACTACAATGAACTGGGAAGAAAGATAATCAAAAAGGGTGTAAGGAGTTATCAGTAACAGAGGGATATAAAAAGGGGAAGCTACATTGAATCTGGATTCATGCATCCATTAGGGTCTTAACTAGACAATCCCATACTTGATGTCAAAGGGCATTAAATCTATTCCTACTACCAGTATATCAGGGTTTACATTTCAGTGAAGAGGTGGTTCACACTCTCTCCGTTTCTTCTCTAAAATTCTCAAAGCGGTCTAATATCAAAGAAGTTTCATTCCGCTTCAAAAATGGTGCTGGTTTTGCATTCTGGTAGCGGAAACAAAAATGCATTGAAGGGACTAATTGAGTAGGGTCCAGGTTGAACTTGTTAAGAATTTCAAGATGGGGGTATCTAATAAAACTCCCAAGTTTCTTAAGATGAATCCTCTAGGAAAGATTCCTGTACTAGAGACTCCTGATGGTCCTATTTTTGAAAGTAATGTCATAGCGCGATACATTACTCGATTGAAGGATGACAATCCACTCTATGGCTCGTCATTGATTGACTATGGTCAAATTGAGCAATGGATTGACTTTGCATCAGCGGAGATTGATCCAAATCTTGCAAGGTGATTAATTAGTACCGTGTCAATCATTTAAGTATCAGGTGGCTTTGCTTTATTGATTTGTGATGTCTATTTTTAATAGCCCCCTCATTCGGGAGATGTGCTATAGAGAATGTCTTCTTCAATGCCTGATTTCTTTTGAAGGTTCATTTTGTAACAGGGTTCTCTGGTAGATGAGATGCGTGTCCTTTATTTAAAGCTTATATATATATATATATATATATATATATATATATATATATATATATATATATATATATATATATATATATTTGTGTGTCCTTTATATATATATTTAAAGCTTATATATATATATATATATATATATATATATATATATATATATATATATATATATAAAATATATATATATATATATATATATATATATATATATATATATATATATATATATATATATATATATATATATATATCAGTAATAGTATGTGTCATCCAGCATCCTCAAGGATGAAAGCGACAAGTCCTAAATATATATATATATATATATATATATATATATATATATATATATATATATATATATATATATATATATATATATATATATATATATATATATATATATATATATATATATATATATATATTCCTAAATATATATATATATATATATATATATATATATATATATATATATATATATATATATATTAGGAATATATATATATATATATATATATATATATATATATATATATATATATATATATATATATATATATATATATATATAAATAAATAAATAAATAAATATATATATATATATATATATATATATATATATATATATATATATATATATATATATATATATATATATATATATATATATATATATATATATATCAGTAATAGTATGTGTCATCCAGCATCCTCAAGGATGAAAGCGACAAGTCCTAAAATCTATATATGCAGGTTGATCATAGATACACGAATGATGAATATATGCATGTATCATCTATATAAGCAGGTCATCATTTTCTTCGTATATCAAAACTCAATCAAATGTAGCTATGTTAATCTAGCATATGAACATAGGTAAACTACTATATAAGCATCTATATAAGCATTGTGTTGATATACATATCCTAAAACTCATCAAATGCAGGTATCCTCAGGTATCATCTATAATAGCATCGTGTTGATATACATATACTCATCAAAACTCATCAAATGCAGGTATTATCTATATAAGCATTGTGCTGATATACATATCCTAAAATCTAGCATAAGAAGAGCAAAGGAATAAGAGAAGATGAAAGAAACAAGTTGTGCATATCATGTTTGTTCTTTCTGTTTCTCTAATAGCAACGAGTTATCATATGAAGGGGAATGAGGGTGCAGGTACATCATAAGCTCATATCAACACTGGCTATACTAGAATACCACTTTTATACCTTAGATATCCTCACATATACTTGGTAATTTAATATAAAAGAGGCACATATATACTACAAATAACCCTGTATAAATGCCCAATACTCAAGCAGAGTATCCTCTATGATACATAGAGGCCCATACACTATGCGGTGCACAAATACTCAGGAAACATCACATAGAGGCCTATAATTTCAAAGGGTGTTGCAAATGATAACCAAATACCGCTCAAATCATGATCAATATATGTGAACAATAAAATCAGTTCAGGGGCGGCCACATGAATCCCTGATTCACCATCCAGCTCCATTATACAGGCCACATCTATAGTTAAAGTAACATGATGCATAATTAGATAATTTGCATGTTTACGTCGGTATTACAAATCATAAACTATGCTATGTATCTATTTTATTGTCAGGTTTTGCTTTTCCACCTAACATCAGTTATTTTAATTAAACTAGAACCTGATGAAAAGTGTAGTAGTATAGTTCAGTTAATTTGTATTTTATTAAAGCAACTCCTTGCAGTCGGTAGACGTAAGGTAGAGACATTAGTAGGTCAGGAAATAGAATCTTTCCATAACAAGCATAGGCATAGCTACCAAATTGAAGTTTCTGAAAAATTATAGCTAGTTTTCTTTCATGCTCTAAAGAATCTAAACTGAAGTAAATATCAGAATAGAAATACAAAGATATTCAATAGTTTTATGTAATAGAAGATATATCATGTACAGTAAAAGAAAATTACCAATGCTATCTTTGATAAATGAGAGGAAAATGCAAATAATTGAATCTACCATAAGAAACATTTGCCAAGGTTCATAACTATGTGAGAACCTCCATTTACCAAATTGGTTTACCACAATTTGATATTCATGTAACAATTAGAAGAGAAGACAAATACTGTTGGTTAAAACACCAAATAATAAAGAAATATTATCATTAAATACGCACCATTCTTCTCCCAGTCGATTCCACACCTTGCACAGTGAACCATGTCAAATGAGAGGTATGGGAAGGGCAAGTGTTTTGTTGCAAATGAGCCAATCATAGCAGGAAGGCCTCTCTCAAGCGTGAGTTGAACTTGACTACCTGAAGCCTCATAGTCTGCTATGCACATAGTTAGAAGCTGTTTTGAGAAGAGATGTGCTCCAAAGCTACCAAAGCCACACCCTATATCAAGGACAAGCCTGACCTGCATTTTATGATTGAAAACAAATCAACAGCAATATCTTCATAGATACTACAACAAATAATTGGGTGCTTTCAGAAGAAATAATCTTAAGTTTTAGGTAAAAACTAAGAATTACAAAAGGATAATGTTGAAAAGGGGAAGTGGGCCATTCTTTTTAGAGATTCAATAAACTCACAGGAAAAAGTAGATTTAATGTCTACGACATCAAGATGAAAAAATCCGAAATGCATAATAAGGTAATTATACATAATCAGTAATTCTTTTGTAAAGGGAACATAGTGATGTGACATGAGTGAAACCATCAAGTAAGTGAACTAACCAATGAGGTTTAGATACCTGAGAATAGGAAATATAATACAATAAAGAGATACACAACAAACCTTGTTTCATCAATTTGGAGCCAGCCAAGGAATTCTAGAGATAATATGATCAGTAAATACCTCTATTAGCTGTTAACAAAAGTATGTGACAAAATAGCAATTAACTAACAAGAGTTAATACTTACATTAATACAAAAGCAAATTTTCAGTAGCAAGATTTTAGTTATCCAGTTACTCTGCTGAAGCGACTAGTAATGGCATAACTAAGACATAGCGTTGCCTTGTAAGGGACAAAAGGCCCATACACTATGCGGTATCATCTATATAAGCATTGTGCTGATATACATATCCTAAAATCTAGCATAAGAAGAGCAAAGGAATAAGAGAAGATGAAAGAAACAAGTTGTGCATATCATGTTTGTTCTTTCTGTTTCTCTAATAGCAACGAGTTATCATATGAAGGGGAATGAGGGTGCAGGTACATCATAAGAGCATATCAACACTGGCTATACTAGAATACCACTTTTATACCTTAGATATCCTCACATATACTTGGTAACTTAATCTAAAAGAGGCACATATATACTACAAATAACCCTGTATAAATGCCCAATACTCAAGCAGAATATCCTCTATGATACATAGAGGCCCATACACAATGCGGTGCACAAATACTCAGGAAACATCACATATGATATACATATACTCATCAAAACTCATCAAATGCAGGTATCCTCAGGTATCATCTATATAAGCATTGTGCTGATATACATATCCTAAAATCTAGCATAAGAAGAGCAAAGGAATAAGAGAAGATGAAAGAAACAAGTTGTGCATATCATGTTTGTTATTTCTGTTTCTCTAATAGCAACGAGTTATCATATGAAGGGGAATGAGGGTGCAGGTACATCATAAGCTCATATCAACACTGGCTATACTAGAATACCACTTTTATACCTTAGATATCCTCACATATACTTGGTAACTTAATCTAAAAGAGGCACATATATACTACAAATAACCCTGTATAAATACCCAATACTCAAGCAGAATATCCTCTATGATACATAGAGGCCCATACACTATGCGGTGCACACATACTTTTGGCTGAAACACACTCACTCACTAATGACATCAATATGGTATCTCATGATACCAACACCCCCATGCCCTATGATATTCAATGGTACACATAAACATACATGAATCCTACACACTCTAGAGAAGAGAAGGAACTCATATTAAAAATTCATATGTCAAAATTAATTACCTGCACCACTGGCTAGTGACTCCATAGGACTGGGCACGTGCAATTGAAGGTTATTGGACCCCTCGGTCGTGGTTTCTGCAGGTGTGGGAACAAGACGGGATGATTTACGAGTGGGACCATTGTATACGACCTAAAAATACAAAATACATAGATATTAAGGCATTGTTAGTAACATATTTTAACCACAACATATCATTCGATGATCATATATATGTTTATTACCTTTTTAATTTGAGGATTAGAAGGCCCATTACTATCACCATCGCTGCTAGACGAACTAAGCAAATCATCACACTCGGCCGGCCGATACTCATCATTATCTCTATCACTCACATTTCTTTTACTATTCTTAGCCAAACTTGTTTGGGTAACCTTCTCAAATGGAGTTAACAAATTTGAAGCGTGAAGCAAACCCAAAGCCTCAAATTTCCTTTGGTTACTATCAATATTTTCAACTCTTTGCTTCTCATATGCTGACGTCATCCGGGCTGCTTGTCCGGGTCTTAAATATGTCTTGTTCTTTGATTTTTCCATCTAAGGCAATAAAGAAACAAAGAAAATCATCCTTGAGACATGTACATATTCTCATTAAATCACCTATTTGGAACAAAAAAATTCAGTTTGAAAAATATGACATGATTAGACATAATAATGTACCATGATTAGCCACTTCTATGGTGTCTGACCTTGATTTTTAGGGTAGGAACTAGGAAGATCAGAGAGAATGCCTCAAGCCTATGTACAAGGTTTCCTATAGTTCAATCATTTTCCCAATCTTATTGTTCCTAAAATATACAACTAGCTTATTGCTTTTACTTTTGTTAACATTCTTGTTCTTTAGAATATTATGATAAAGTAGTAGATATCCCGACTTTACCTTCTTCTCATTCTTCTTCATACAGACTTTCACATTCACAGGTTATCAGCCTCATCAAATTTCTACCAGTAAGGGGACATGATGATTGTTTCCCAAACACATAGAAATCGAAATATGGGGCTTATTAAAAACAATTAGTACAGAAGAAAGGGCGCCCTTAAGATCTTTGTGTCAATTTAGAACCATTTGCCACCATCCCATTCCAAGAATTAAACAATGCAAGACCACAAATTAATAGTCCTAACAAACAAACCAACCAAAAATATAAGGAAAATGTCATTCATGACAGCAAACAGAAAATGAAAAGGAAAATAAAGCCAAAAAATATACAAAAAAATTTCTAGAAAATCCAAGTGTCTGACCTGATAAATATAAAAATACATTTATCGAAAATGAAAAGAAAAATAAATCCAAAAAATCATACCAAGATAGACATACATAAATCTGTAAACTAAACCCTAGTATGTTAACTAACATAATATCCCAAATAAAACCCTAAAAAAATCGATCAAGAGAGAAAAACCCTAATAAAATCAAACCCTAACAAAATATAGAAACAGAGATAATCATTTTCCTATGTAAACATATAATAAATGCCAATCATATCCTCAAATTTTAACAAAATTAACCTACTAAGAATATTAGGGAAGAAGCTCACCACCAAAGAGAAGAATTTTGAACCTCAATGAAGGAGGGAAGTAAGAGCCACGGGAGAGGAAAATCCTAGGCTGCACGAGAGAGAGAGCGAGAGGAAACCAAGAGCTGCGGGAGAGACGAAACCAGGAGTAGCCGCGGGAGAGAGAGAACCCTAGAGAGAGAGAACACAATGATTTGGGGGGTTTTTATTTGAGGGTTTTGTTTGATAGCTTTTTTTAGGTTATTATTTAATTAAAAATTGTAAAAATGTATTCCCTACATAGCTATATGTCGCCAAAAATACATTACCTTTCTGCGACAAGTGAATGGCTGTCGCCAAACATATATTCAACTTTCTGCGACATGTAGATGTCGCGATATGTAGAAAAATTTTGGCGGGACTGGTTTTATGTTTCCCTCTCGTAAATTTTATGTGGATTTTGCGACATACTAAAATTCATGTTGCCAATACATGTAAAAAATAGCTTTTGGAGACATAATAGACCCTGTGTCGCTAAAACATGTTGCTAAAAATGCAATTTCTTGTAGTGTACATAGGCCATGTGATTTAGGTACAGATTTATTGAATAGTTTGAAGAATTTTCATAGAAAGATATACTATTGTGTTTTAATATGATGGTAGGATCGAAGGTGGGTAGACTATTCGCTTGGTAAATTAGGTATTCCTAGGATTCAATCCCAAACCTTGAAAATTTGTTCAATTTTTACTTTTTTGCCCTCTCTACACATCATCATATCGTAAAGTCTATATTACTTATTTCTCATTGGCCATAAATACTTATTTTTCCTAAGAGTTAATATTTTATTTCCATCAATTGAGTTTTGAGCCTAACCTGATTCAATTATCCATATATTTATTCCGAATCAGTTTTTGTTGAAATTCAAGATATATAAAATTAAATTTTTTGTTTATCTTGTCTTCGATCATTTTTTTCCTAATCAATCGTTTGATTTTCAAAACTGATACTTTCACTTCAAGTACATGTACTTACACTTTTTCTATCATGATCATCTTGGAACTTGTTTGAATTTCTAGAAGCTCCTTTAAAAATTCTTATGGACAGAGTTTGAAAGAATATTGGGTGACTTATAATGGCAAGGGAGATGCGCGCTGTCGTCATTTATTTGAATTATGGATACTACGGGTTCAATGTAGCCAGCAGCGCACTGACAAGGCATGACCCCTAAGTTGAAGTAATTTCAGGTATGCATAGGTTATCGAATATTATTAAAACTATTTCCAGTTGTCCTATTTTGATCTTTGAGTTATTATGTCAATAATGGATTGATTTGATAGAGTATTCAATACCATATTATTATTTGAGTCATGATACCAAGAGTTTCCTGCAGCCAGATGTACATTAGCGAGGTATGGATTCTCAGTTAAATAACTTCAGATATACCTACGGTTTTCGGATACTATAGATAATATATCCTTTTGGTATATGACTGTTGATTTTCATGGTTCACAAATTCCTGCACTCTTCTTTATTTCTTACCTTTCTATTCTCGAATCGTTATTTGGTTTCCTAGTAATCATTTAAATCTATTTTGATTTCATTCCACTAGATTCATAATCGTATATAGATTTTAATTCTGTGATTGCACCTAAATAATTTTGGTTTAGTAGTTGATTGTGCCGAAACAATTTTGACTTTGTTTGTTCTTAAACGATTTTTGATCGTAACTAGAACATTTTGACTATATTTTTTATCATGCCAAATCGCATCTTTTCTTAGGTTTCGATTCTTTTCGCGATCATGCCTTACTGATTTTGATCGTTAATTGTGTTCATTTTTTTATACTTGATTATATTCTTAGTCTTGCCTAGTCGTACCATCAAAATTTCAAGGACAAAAATTTTGTAAGGTGGATAGATTTGTAACCCATGTTTTCGGATTTTTAATTTTTTGTTTTAATTAATTGTGTTGGAAAATATTTTTTCATTTATAAAGGAACTATAAATATTTTTGAATGACAAAAGATTTCCTAAATTATTTTTAAGATTTGAGTTTATAAAATATGTTTTAAATATTATTTGATAATATTGAATATTATTTAGAATTATTATTGTAATCAAGTATTAGATCTAGATTTGATTAATTTAGTTTCGAAATTAATGACTATTATTTTTGACCAATAAATTTTTTTGCTAAATTATTTTTATAAGATTTGGATTTATGCAAATATGCTTTAAACTTTATATGATAATATGGATATTATTTTAAATTATTATTATGATCCGTTATGGATTGAGATTTTGATCCATATAGTTTTGAGATTGATTTGGTTTGAATTTAATGGAAAGATATATTCATTAGATTCTTGACCCTTACAAATTTGGAAATTATAAGTCAATCTTCATCTATTTAAGGAGTTCTTATTCTTCTCCCGAAACCAAAAGCCTTCCAATCTAATTCTAATTAAGTAATTGCTACCCATTATATATACCTATTGAACCTATGCCGTCTCTCATACTTTGTTTTCCAAAAATTTCCTCTTTTTCGTCCAAAATGGCCAAAAATTCGTCATAAATTTAGCCTCTTTTTTAGAAGCTATAGCAACTTTGCGAAGCCGTTACGACCAACTTCGGACTCCGTTTTACCTCTAGTTTTTTTTAGAACCGTGTCAAGGTTAGTTTCCCAAATATATAATTTATTTTCTACAATTATGAACATGAATTTCTAGAAAATTGTTTGAGTACCAGTTATCCAAAAATTGACATGTCGTACTATTTTCGAGATTTCGGGAGATTTCGATCTCCGTTTTGTGAGCCGTTTGATGTTTTGGAAAGATGACACATAGATATATAGCATACTAATTTTCCAGAAATTAATAAATTAGTTTAATATTTTGTTTAATTTATAGAACACATAGATGATCGGTGATTCACCAAATTAGTAGCGGTTAGCCATAATTACAACAACTTCCAACCAAATTGAGATTGTGTCGCACACGTCAACTCCAAACTAATTGAGGCAAGTACACTATTGCTTATATTCTTAGTACATTATAATGCCACTTTTTATTGTTTTGTTATTTACTATTCCGTTGAGACACGGTTATGACACAATAGGACATGTTGTATCATTGCTTATTGTAGTTGTGTTAGTTTGTCGGGAGGGAAAATACTAAGTAGGTATGTGAACAAACCCCAATGAATGTTAATGTGGATAGCTAAGTCATATAACTCACGTACGGGTTAGCCGTACCTTATAAATGTGGATTATCATCAATATGATGTACCGTATTAGCCAGTCGTTTACATGTCGAAAGGTATTTCAAATGCACTGTCAATTTTACTTGTACATGTTCATTGCTAGTTGTCTTGTTCATACATGTTCTTGCTAGTGGCACTACAACAAAAAACCCTTTTAATGACGGCTAAAAAGCGTCATTAATGACGAACCATGACGCTTTTTTTTTCCACAGCAACCGTTATGAAAACGGGTGTTATAAATGTTTTTTAAAAGCGTCATAAAATAACCGTCATTAATAGTTTCTATAAAAGCGTTATGAATAGTTAATATATAGTGCACAATTCAGGACATTTTGAAAGCGTTATGAATAGATAATCTGTATAAGCTCAATGGAGAACATTTATAACACTCAATATTACTGAACTCATCACATTTATAATGCTTAATACTGCACATTATATATTACTTTCCAAAAACTTCTCAATTCAATTTTAAAACAACCACATTGAACTATATTCACAAGAAAACATCGAAATATTATATCACCATCTTCATTACATTATCTCAAAATAGGGTATCCAAATACATATATTTACAACTACTACTTAAATGGATCCTCAAAACAAGTAATTACTTTGGCTTCAACTTGAGCACATCAAAACTGTCAACATCACGTGTAGCAAATCCCTGAAAAAGGTAAAAACACGGAGACCAGGTCCTCATCATTTGTAAGCACCAAAAAGCTTTTCATCATCTCAAGTACCTTCTCAGCATAAGGAAGAAAAGCCTGCTCCGCAGCAGCTGCTACCGAGCCTATTGCAGACTGCATCAAGTCGAAAAGAAGGGTTGTAATAAAGAAGAAAATAATTCTGCTATAGATTTCTACAGAGAAAGACAAAAGAAGCAGAAGTACCATGCAAGTTTCTTCCAGATTTCGAGGACTAGTTTGGAGTGCAGTAATTAATCTCCCCATCAGGGGATCAAGATAAGGAAGGATCTCTTCTCCCATATCCTCACAGAAGCCAGTGCATAGTATGACTTCTCCTGTGATATATATTACAACCATAAGAATGCAATGGCCTGGAAATAATAGAGATTCTAGTACACACACAAAAAAAGAAGACAAATTACCTTCACTTCATCTGAAACATCTTCAAGGGCATTCAAAATAGAGGGAAGTACACTTTCATAACTAGAAATGATCTCAGGTTGCAGGTGTTCAGCAAATTGACCCAGTGCAAATGAAGCAGCTCCTCTTACACGATCCAGGTGTTCAGCAAATTGACCCAGGTGTTCAGCAAATTTTCCTGTAATATCCCCTCTTCCACGATCAAATTCTTTCTAAGCTCAAAATCAATATCAATTTATTGTATGCGGCACCAACTTCATAGTTGAATGATGTGCCTTTTCATTCATACTTCTATTGAAAATTCGAGATCCACGAGCGTCGAAATGCAGGTTATCGGTGTATAAATATAAGACAATTAGAATCACCCTTGCTGTAACGAATCAAAATCTTTTCAAGAGGGAAAATAACACTAGAGGATCACAGAATACAAATACAAGAAATTAACCACTGACATGCAAAAAAGCACCAAGTTTCTCCATTTGGACAAGATCAGTCTAGTTTTACTCTGTCCAGCTCACCAATTATATCCTCAAACTGTACAAATCATTGTGTGGAATGACATTAACAAACAGTCTACTATGTACATGCAATTCATAAAACCATGTCCCTTATAATGCAAAAGATATTAGAAGGGGTATAGAAATGAGGGATACAAACCTTTAAAATCTGATGCAAGAAATAATCACCATAGCGCTTTACTGTCTTGGATTCGATGACATGTACAATATCCTGCATCCAAGAACAAGTTTCACAAAGTGAATTTAAATCAATGCAGCCGCCCGAAGTTAAAGTTCCACATAACATTATATATTCAGTGAAATGATATATACGTGAAGGAAATATATATATGTAGCAAGTCTCCGAAGGACATGTTCTAGAGAACAGAAGATCCCAGAGGGCCCTTACAAAAAGAATATAACAAAGTCCTATAGCTGTTATGAGATTGTTTGAAGCAATCAAAAGAGATCACTGACCTCACTGATGTAGAAATCCACATCTGCATTGGATATTATCTTTCCAGCATTATCGACTGCATGCATTTTATGCTTATATGTCATCAAGATGGTTCTGCCAGCAATCGAATATTGAAATGGTCATTACAACAACAACAAAAAAAGGTCAATCAGAGTAATTTGGCTTGAAACTTAGAGCAGCAGACAAGAAAACTTTGTATGCAACTCTAAACACCAATTAGATACTCATAATCCAGTTTCCCACTCAGAAACAAGCTAACACCATGATCGGGCTCAAGCTATTTCCCCTGAATGCACTATCCCCATTTCCTTGGAAGCATCGTTACTATTTCCTTTCCGGCTTTTTTCTTCGAGTAGGACACGGCACCAAAACCCCTTGGCGTCGCTCGCGGACACAGCCCCAAAATGTTGCACCGTCTGTTGCATACGATGTTGAAACTCTTCGTCTCGAAAGAGGGGATGCCTCCTCGTTACGCGGCATCAAGTGCTTCGCGTCCGTCGCGCTCTTTGTGCCGACACAGCGCGCAGAAGCCCCAGAAGCTCGTCGACCCCGAGCTCGAACGCGTTGATGTCGCCTCCTTGGTGGCACGGTGATTCCTGATCAGGATCAACGGCAGCGGCGGCGGCGCGACGCCCTTCCACCGCATTTCTTCGATGAGTGACCGGCGGTGCCGGCTCTTCCCGAGGATCCCGATGGCGAAGCGAAATTGAAATCGAAGAAGAAAAAATATAAGCCCTAGAAATCGAAGAAGAAATCCATCAGAAACCCTAGAAATCGACGAAGTATAAACAAAATATAAGCCCTAACCGAAGAGAAATTGGATGAAAAATCAAACCTTTGCGTAGATCTGGAGTTTGGGAGAGAAATTGGAGTCAAACCGAAAAGGAGGGAAAATAAAAAGTGAAAAATTGGGGGAGAAGAGGTTTGAGGAGGAGAGATGCTGCTCCCTTAGAAAATGGATGAGAAATAAATTTTCTCTCTCCCACTTAGCTTTTATACAGTGAAAGAATTACAAGTTTGCCACCGCTCTAAACTATTAATAACGCTTTATTTTATAAACTTTATAAAAAGCCCAGAATTAGCCCAAACCGTCATAGAAAAAAGGTATTTTTCAACTTAATAACGCTTATGTATCAATCGTCATTAAAACTCCTTGTCGAGCGTCATTAAAAGGGATTTTTGTTGTAGTGTGGTTTCTTGTACATGTTTATTATTTCCAATTCATATACATGTTTCCTTTATTTTTTACTGCATCCCTGCTTGTCTTGTCTAGCTTATTTTCTATTATGTTATATTATTACAATAGGGTTGTAGTTTGCTCCTTTCCTGACTAGATCATTGCAGGTGACTTGGCATGCTTCCTACTTTTGTACTAAGGACGATACAAGGGAGATAGAGATCTTGGAGGCCGACCTTAGATTCTAGATAGATTAGATACTTCTGATATTTAATTATTTAACGGATTTGTTCCCAAATGTCATTTTGATGTATAATTGGATTTGTGATTGAATAATTATTGTGAATTAGCAATTAGACATGATTTTGTTGTATTTGAGATTGACATTGAGACCTAGAGAGCGTACTACCACCGATGTTGCGACGTAGGCTGACTTGGCTACGTACTCGTATCCCAAAAATTGGGTGCAAGTCGTGACAACGCCAGCACCGATCGCTGAATCCCTCCTTCCTTCGGGCACGATCGGCTGTACCTCCCCCAGGCGAGGCACTACCTCTCCCGCTTGCGGTGAGCCATTCGATAAGGTGGGTGCCACCATCAACACCCCATATTTATGAACTTCGACGATCGGCTAATCGCCAGCGCGCCGAGCTTCCTCAACAACCATCGTCCTGTCATGCCCGCGTGGATCCGCTGTGCTCCACCGCGATAGCTCGGGTGAGCCGCCCTCGTTTCTCCACCTCTCTCGAAATTTCCTCTCTCCATTACTCTGCTGTCAGTGGAGCAGTTGTAGGCATGGTTTATTAAGTATATATGTTAATATGCATAGATATATAAGTATATAATGGTTAAGGTTTCTTGTTTAGTTTGGGCTTAGCCCATCAACATTCGACCTTGGGGTATAATATTTAGGTTAATGGTTAAATTTTTATTTTTGGTTTGGGCTTAGCCCATCAACATTGGGCCTTGGGTATAAAATTTAGGTATATGTATATTTATATATTATATATATGTATATTTATATAACTTGTATATATTGTCTATAAATGTATATGTATTTGCATTGTTATTATTATTATTATTCTCATTTTTATTATTGGGCTCAAGTCCTATATGTCTTAATGGGCTTGGCTTTACAATTATTTTCAAATTGGGTTTGGAGACCCTAAATATACTATTATAGTATTTCCGTCTATTTTAAAATATAGTTTTGACCTAAGATTATATTTAACAAAATTAGGAGTTTAAAGCACTAAACTGATTTTCTAAGTTTTCAAATATTATCTAAAAAATATTTTGATTAATAAAATAGAATTTCCAAATATTATAAATAATTTAGTTATATGTATTTACTTATGCAATTTTCTTCAAATAATAATCATGACTAATCTAGTTGTTTCCTATTTTTGATCATGGACTTCTATTTCATTCTCAACAATCGTGCCGAACTCAGATTCTGGACTTCTATACATCTAATTGGGCTATTTGGGCTGTTTTGGACTCAGTGGAATGACCTGTTTTATTATTTGGGATCAATATGAAGTATAGAATTTATACCTATTCTGTGTCGACACGTTCGTGTCACGCACGATGACTCCAACTAAACTGAGGCAAGTACATGTAGTAATTTACTTCCATTTCCTGATATTGTCTCTATTTAATGATTTAGATACATTATCGTGTTTATGTCACTCTTACTACACGTGATTAGTGTTCTATGGATTTTATTCATGATATACGTGATTCGTAATCTTCGTCCATCATGTTTATCGTGTTCATGATTCGTGCATCTTATATGTCGTGACATGAATCCATGAATACTAGTTGTTGGACGGGGAAATACCTTAGTAGACGTGTGAAATAACCTATATGTTCTCTGTGTCTAATCTGTGGATAGCAATCACACATCTCATGTGTGATTTACCGTATCGTGTAGATCATAAATCGCACATTCTCGTGTGTGATTTTGTCATGCCCCAGAACCAGAATACTGGAGAGCGGGGGCAGACATAGCCAGCTACGTATAATGAAATGGAAACCACTCCACTATATGGTCACGGCTGTCTAGATATATGAGGGTTTATCTACCAGCCATCAGTCTCTTAGGGTCAATAACAAGCCTAGTGTCTCAATCACAAGCAAGTAAATAGAGTTGCAAAATGTAAGATCACCAAATATACAATAGTAAGGCGTCCCAAACATTACATATCCAGCTGATCATGAAGCTAGTCGTTACAAAATGTGAGGACTAGCAAGAGTTTAGTCATACATGATCAACCCTAGGTTGCCAATCATGTTACAGCCCGTAGGCAGACAGTAAGTAAAAATGTACACGAGCTAACACTTGCTCGGCGGCTAAACGCCTCAAAAGAAATAATTTACAATAGAGTGGGAGAGCCAAAAATAACCCACTCATTGCCAGGATTCCGTGTAGCGGTCACCATGTGGCTGGAGATTCGGTAGATCCTCTGGAGCTGCTCTGGTATCCAGCTGGGTCAGACCCCAGAAAGAGCAAGTGCCACAAAGGAGGCTTCACTTAGGAACTAAAACCAGCAATTAGCACAAGAATACAATTTAAATGAAAGACAGTAATTAAAGAAAATCATGACAGGTGATATACGATGAGATAACCATGGGACTATTCAGATAGCCAGGTTACAACCCGTAAACCAAACAAGGACCGGGGTTGTAACCCTTCGTCTGAACAGAACTTGGAATTCTCACCATTTATCGATAAAATAATACAAGCATTCTAGTCATGCAGTAATCTGGGACAAAATCAGGGCAAGACTAGACAGGTTAGACTCTATCCAATCATTTCATGGCCAAACAAGAACTACGGCTTGATAATTTAACTAACTAGGGTTATCACAAGCCTAGTTACTAGCAAGATGCAATGAGAATCTTCCACAGCCACAAGCCCTGCAGTCCATCCAGGTTACCCGGGTTAAAAGACTTAGAGTTGAATTCAGGTGGGTACATCGTCCAGGAAAACGCATGTACCCTTAGGTAGCTTGAAGGGTGCAACACATGACAGTGTGCTGGAAATGTGCCCTACTCGACCGCAGGCTACAGATCCCAAGGCGTGCCCAGGTAACGGGATTGCCTGTAGCTGGGAGATCTCTTCATGACTAATGTATTAATCTAGTTATTAGCCTTAGCCCATTTCAATAGGTACTCCTGACCATGGTACTCAGGAGTCCCCCCTAAACATGATGCAAGACAGGACTGGATTATTTGTACAAACACAAACGCCCACGGTGTCCAGGGTTAATTATACAGGTCATGTCATGTCAGGTAGCCGTCGCAATAGCTTATCAGATATATCATGCCAGGTTTTCATGTCAAGTGTACTTTGTCAGGAGTGCGCCACGGCGGGCCACTATCATGTCATATTATCATGTCAAGTGTACTGGTCAAGAGTGCGCCACGACGGGCCACTATCATGTCTTGTCATGTTTACTTGTCACACCGTGTCATGTACAACTGTCATTTCAATCATGTCAATCAAATCGTGATTTATCAAGTTCAGGACAAAAGGCATAAGGATATAAAATGGGCATAAAATATCTAATAAAATATCAATACACAGGGCTATAGGAGAGCCATGCGGCTAAGGCATATGCGGCCAGGAATGATCTCATACGGCTGGAAAGAGAACATCCTATGCGGCTAATAGGGTCAGGCGCATGCGGTTGACGGGAAGAAGTCCATACGGCCGGCGGGGTATAGAAGGAGGCGCATGCGGCTTAGTAGAAGCCCATGCGGCTGGGTCAACGTGGCTGCTTATGCGGCTGGGAGTGAAGGGTGCATATACGGCTGGTAATGGACTCAGCCTCATGCGGCCAAGGGTGCTGATGCATATGCGGCTCGGGAGCAAGGCCTTATGCGGCCAGACAGGTTATACGCCTATGCGGCCAGGATATGAAGGGGGTGCATGCGGCTCGGTTAGGAGCTCATGCGGCAAGGTCAGTTCAAGGGCTCATACGGCTAGTAAGGAGTACAAGTTCATGCGGCCAGGAGAGACAAGGGCGCATATGCGGCTAAGTGGGAAAAAGTCCATGCGGCCAAGAATGAGACTCAGCCTATGCGGCTACGAGTCTCATGCGGCCGAACCACTTGTCGCATGAATTGCCATACGGTCAAGTCAAGACTAAGCACAGTTCATCTTCTCCAACTTTCAGAGAGGAAGAACACCATGAACCCACGCTTCCAAGCTCCATAAAATCATCATCCGGAGTCCAAATCCGAACTTCCATAGGTCAAAATAGGGTAGAACGAAATGCTCTACAACATGGAACCATCAAAACATAGAAATAACAAGATTAAGTAAATCAAAACCCAAAAAATCCAAAAATAATATAAATATAGATCTACAAGAATCTAGCCATGGAAAGTGGAAATGCCAAGTACTAAAGTAAGTTAAAATGCTGTAAAGAAGAGAATGGAGCAATAAAATTTGAGTTCCTCCATGAAGCAAGTTGCACTTGCCTAGACCTCTCTCTCCCTCTCTCTGGTAGGTAAGGAAGTAAATGAGGAAGAAGAAGATGATTAATGAAGAGAGAGAAAGAAGAATGGTAATAAATACCAAAGGTGGTGGTAGGTAGGGGGTTCATCCATGGTTCATGATGAACCAAAAACAATCCCAACCGAACCAAGCCAACCCGAACCAAGAATAACCAAGTCATGAAGGAAGAGCTAAGCAAGGGATCATGCAATACAGAATAAAATACGTACACGTATTCCAAAAATACGTAATACGAACCACAGGCATTACAGATTTGCTATATTACCTGAGACGTATACATGTCGAACTTGGTATTTCAAAACACCTAGAGGATGGGGTTGTTTGGTTCAGTTTCATTATCTAGTCTTTTATCATAATTAATTGTTTCTTCTTAAATTTATTTCTATTGACTATTTCTATTTACTACAAGTTTAGCCTTACAGTCTTACTTATTTATCATGCCTCACATATTCTAAATCTTGTTATATAGTGACTATCATGTTATGAAATGTCTATCAGTGTTTGTACTTGCTTCAATCCTGAATGGATAACCATATTTTTAGGAGATGTTATGCCCCACATTCTTGGACTTCATGATGAAGCTAGCCGAGATATATCTCGATTTACCATCGACCGTGAGTTGACCTCTAGAGAGCTCTAGGCCAATATTTTCTATTTATATTTATGTTTTGTTTATCGAATTTGTCTCCGATACATTTTTGGTATGTATAATCATTTATAGATTTTGGATGGTTTAGTATTATGGTTATCTTTCCTTATTCATATCTTCCTAGCATATGTAATTGAGTACATGTTGATATTGTGGGTTTTAGAACGTTAAGATATTCTCTATTGAGGACTAGACAGCTTACTACATTGATGCTGCAGTATAGGCTGGGCGTACCTCATGCACCCGTACCCGAACATGCGGTACGGATCATGACAGCACACAAGATGAAGAAATGGGCCAACAAAAATTGAAAGCCGGTTGAGTACAAGGAAGGGGACTTGGTGATTACCAAGCTTCAATGCAACAGTTCAAGGTGTTCAATAAGGTAAATAATGACTAATTTTCAAGTACAAAGGCCCTTTCTTACTCCTTAAGAAGGCGAAAAAAATTGACTGCAAGCTTGAACTCCCAATAAAACTTAAGATTTATCTTGTCTTCCATGTGAGATGCGTCAAGCTATACCATGCATGCTTAGAGGAACCTCATCGAGGAGTTTTGAACCGACCATGACTATGTTTTTCGACAAAGAAGTGGAAGTTGTACTAGACTCAAGGACAATTCGCTAATGCGGCGTCTTACTTTATGTGGAATACCATATCAAATGGAAAGGAATATCATACACGGAGTCTAATTGTGATCGTATTGACAATCTACATCAGTTCGAGGATAATATCCAAGAGCTTTTCTGTGGACATATGATTAGGATGTCAAGATAATATGTGGGAGAGAATGTTACACAAAGACCAAGACTACTATGTGTACACCCTCAAGACTGTGGTCAAGTTGGCAGGCTCTAAAATCCCCTAAATTATGGTGGAATCCTCTTGACTCTTATGAAACTTTTCTATGTTTCTAGAAGTTTTAGAACCATCTTGCAATATAAATACTTTCCATAATTGTCCTTGTAAATAACTATATTCTAGAAATGAGGTCCAATCGTTATATGGTAGAAGTATGGCATACTCATAGCTATCCATGTAAAATCCTTGAGGCTATATATAAGGGTTCAGAGTCTTATTTACTCATCACAACCACAACTTGTAATTTCTCTTTATATAGTGAAAGTTATTCCTAGTGCCCACTGTTTTGCTCTCCTTCTTATTTATTTTTAGTATCCTAACTTTGTTTTCGAGGGAGGGTTTCTACAGGTCTTCAGGAAGCAAGTTTGTATACCTCACATATTATGGTATTGGCACACTACCAAAATAAAGTATATTAGCGATGCCAAAAAACATCGCTAATATACCAAAATTTGTCGCTAAATTAATTTATCGACGTAACTAGAGACATTTTTTTGATGTCGAATATCCCATGGTCGCTGACAAAAAATGTCGCTATTCGTCATTACAGCAACGTAAATTAGCGACGAAGTAACGTTGCAAATTTTTTTAAAAGTAGCGACCTTTAGCGGCATGGCATCACTAATCAGCGATATCTACTTTCATTGCTAAACATCGCGAATTATTTTGTAATTTGTGACAAAAGTAGCAACATTTTACAACAAAAATGTTGACACGACAAACTTTACCATGTCAGGTTATTAGTGACTTATAGCGAAGTTAGCAATGTCGATGATAAAGGTTAGCAACGTTCTGATACATGATTAGCGACGTAGGGATACGTTGTTGCACGTCACAGAATGTTGCTAAACTGAAAAAATTGAAAAAACAAAAATAGTTTGTACCATGACAATTTATAAAATCTGCCTGCAGTTATCAAATCTACGGTGGGGATCCGGTGAGTCACATTGGAAAGGAGAAAGAGGAGGGCCCGAGGCAGCGGTCGATGGAGGGAGAAGGTGTAGTATCCCGCTTCTGGTCTACTATGTAATACCCATGACTTGCTAACTCAGTCTTGGCTGAGTATTAGGGAAACCTTTTTGTCGGTATCGATTGATCATATAGATGCAATGTAATGAACTCTTCCAACTCATGGATCTGCTTCTATTGAAATGAGTCCTAGTACTTTTGTTGGATGATTTCTTTCGCTGCTTGATTTTGATGAATGTATTTTCATGTTGGTTTTCGATGATTGGTTTTCATTGTTCGCTTTCATCGCATTTCGTGTTCATTATGAATATTGAGAGAAAGAGATCGAAGTATGCTAATCAAATATTGGTGCTGATGTGGAACGCATAGGCGGTGCGTGATCGGTGCGTGAAGTCCCTCCTTCTCTCGAATAAGATTCAATCTTGGAGAGTTGCTTTGATCGGGCTACCATTTATCTCCATGTCCTAATAAAAATGATCTCTAGTCCACTCTTTTATTGCATCCCTCTATTCAATGATACCGAAAATAACAAAAGATAAGAATAAGAAATGAGTCGCATGATTGATCTTATGACTGCTGCTTTATCTATTTTAATATGAATGATTACATGTTTCTTTACAAGAATGCTTATTTGTTAGACATGTATAGAAGAGCTTATACATGTTTAATTGAAAGATAACTGAATGCTACGTGATGACCGAATGAATAAGGAAATGGACGTACCCTTACCTGTTGCACTGCTATGATTTTATCTGATAGAAAGAATAATTCATGCATTAGTCTTGGACAACTTGTGCACAAGGTATAATAGACCTCGTGAACAGGGGGGTATTATGTCTATTAGCGATGAGCTGAACCAAGAGTCCTAGCGACTAATCATGGAAAATGCCCCATAGACTACTATGTAGTTAGGTGCATGCATATGATCATATTTTTGTTGCAAAACCTAACACTGAATAAAGGGATGGAAGGTATGCTTTATAGATATGCAAATTATGCTAATTTTTGTCTGGTACATGGATGGACTGACGACCGTGGATAAGAATCACTATATAATTGATGATCTCTTGTTTATGTTTCTTAATATGAATTGCTTAAATAGAACTGAGACAAGTATAAATATCACTAGTAAATAACTGTCATGTTCACATGTTGATGTAGTGCAGATTTATGTGAGTTCGGCCATAGCCGCTTACTGTACATGGTGTATACTGACCCACATTGCGAGCATTATTTTAGATAGCAAAGTGACGAGGATTTTAAGAGTCACTGGAATCTTGTCCAATCCAGTAGAATATTATTTGATCTTCTTGAAACTTTCTACTTTTAGTTCAGTAAGTTTTATTTTGAAGGTGTAAAGGGACATGATGTATGGGCATTGTGGCTATTTTGCAAAAGAGTTTCTAAAATAATGATGTGGGCCAAGCTATGGCATTTTGAGTCGCAAGCAATGTACTTGTATTCCTATCAAGTTATCAATAAAAGGAAGTATTTATATTTTAATTCTGTGTCAAATATTTAGTTTTCTGCATTTGAATGTTCTGCTTGTGTTGTGTTTTGTTTAGTTTAGTTGTATTGTACATGTATTGGCCTTTTGCAAGCGCAACTTATGGTTGTATGGCATCACGCCCAAGCAAGGAAGAACGGTTCCGCAGAGATCAAAGCGAGGACGAACGATCCTGTGGGATCGGGGCATGCTAGGAGGGACTAGAGCTGCATCGGAGGGTGGAGCGGAGGAGGAGATGAGAAGGGTCGTCGGAGGAGAGGTCGGGTCACCGGGGTCGGGGGGTGAGGAATTTTGGGATCGGGGGGAAATGAGGGGGGGGGGGGGGGACGGGGTTGGAGAATTTTGGGAACAAAATTGCAGCGAAAAATAAAAGTCGAACTGTATACGAAACAATTTAGCGACGTTAGCTTTTAAGGTCGCTAAACATCGCTACTTTTTTAATATTTGAGACGTACACGAGACGACATTGCCGACCGCCATTGTTATTAAAAACATAGCGATGTTCGACGACTTCTCGACGATGTCCTTTTCCATAATACTAATAGTAGTCGATAGACGTCGCGGAATATCGCTAACAGTGATGCATGGCGACGTCAACTTAATACGTCACTACTTTCAATAATATTAGCGACGCATTAGCCCGAAGTCACTAAAAACATCGCTACTTTTGGTAGTGGAAAACATACTAAGTCCATAACTGTTTGATCTGGTTACTTCCATGAGATCATCATGTTCACTAGCTACTGAAATTCCTGAAGGCGGGAAATTTTATAGAGGATTATTAGTGGGACCAGACAAAATATGATTAGATAAGATTTATTTAGTTTTCTTGTTAGAGTTTACTACTTAAATTGTTTAATTTAGATTGAAGTGGATAATAGAATATGTAATCCTTTTGTATTTGAGTTTGTTCATTTAATTATAGAGAAGCCTATAAATTTGGATTTTCTATAAACTTATGAAAATTGATTATAATAGAGAGTCAAATCCAAATTATTTTCTCCATTTTTATTTCTCCTCTACCATTGCTTGTTGTCTTCTACATAAAGTTTTAAGCCATTGTTTTCACCATCATCTTCCTAGTTTTGTTTCACATCCCATGCACTTCTATTTATTTATTTTGCAATTCTATTAGAATATATTGTGATTGGTTATAGTAACTAATTGAACTTAACAAATGTATGAACATATTTAGTTAATTAGTTGTGATACCACCTGTAAATCAGTTGTAAGAAACATCCTTTGATTCATGTAAATATGTGTTATCAAAAAAAAAATTCATGTAAATATGTTTTTTTTCTTGTTATATATGCTTGAATAAACAATTACAAATCTCTCGACTTGAGAGGGAAAAAATTCAATCTCAGTTTTCATATGGTATTAGAGCCACAAACATCCAGTTCCCTTCCGAGAGACATCATCTCCATCATTAGAGACAACCTCTCCATCATGAGCACTAATTCTGGCACAACCGACGACCATTCGATCTAATTCGACACCAAATTTGGCATCAATACTGGTCGATCTAGCCTCGTCGCCTCTCGATCCTGTTGCCTCTATTCCATACAGTTCATCTACAACTGAGGATCAATCTCCAGACTGTCAAATTTTGAACCATAACGTACGTGAGCATGACCAACATGAGTTATCGGAAGGTATTCCACTCCTTATGTCATCCACCACTCTGATAGCCCCTCCACTATATTAGTTTCCCAACTGTTGACATGTGACAATTATGGTCATGAAGACGTGCTATCACAATGGCACTTCATGAAAAAAAAAGTTTCATTGATTGTTCACTTATAAAGCTAATTTTTTTTGAAGAAATCACCAACTAGGAGCGTTGCAAATACTTTTCCAGTTTCATTCTAAACTATATATCACCCGATATTCACCCTCGTGTCTTATATGCTGAAACTGCAACGTAGATATGAACGAATCTTAATCATCATTTCTTCCAATCTAATACACCAATAATCAATCATCTAAAGTAGTCTATTTATGTAATCAAGCAAGATGGACTCAGTGTTGTCTCTGTCACTCCCTGAATTTATGGTAATGCTAAGGCTGTCATCATTCAACATCACTAGGATTATGCTATGGAATTCCTTTAGGGGGCTTCATGATCGATTTTCTGCCATTCGAAGCACAATTTTTTTGATGGTGCCATTTTCTTCAGTCCATCACATCTATAACCTAGGGCGTTAAGAGGAAAAGTAACAGGAGATTAACATCTCCACGGCCTCGGTTGTCGATTTTATAGCTTTCTAGGCATCTATACCATTCTCAAAGTCCTTCAAAAATGCTTGCAACCTTTCTGTGAGCACTACAAAAAGAAGGATAGTATCCTCACCATGTGCTTCCACATTCATATATATATCCAAACAAACAATCTATGACCACATCTACACCAAAATCTTCTTCTGTTGGTCCATAAACTCCTCAATTGACGTTTCTCCAATACTCCTAACTCCTTGCGATTTTGGGCAACGAGGAAGTCGATAGATCATTCTCTCACTTAGTAGGTATAGTTCTTACTTGTTTATCAACTTCTTGGATTATAGATTCAGGCGCCTCTACTCACATATGCTTATCACTATCACATTTTAATTCCTTTTCTGATGCTTATCACTACTCAATTGACGTTTTTCACATTCCATCATTCAAATTCAATTTGTTGTCTATCTCACAATGATACAAATACTCAATTCTATACTACCAAGCCAATTATATGGTACTTAACACCATATGATACTAAATTCATTATAATAAACTACTATATTGCATAGTGACAATCAAATAGAAAATATAATTTCACAATCAAATAGATAATATATATCAAATAGAGAATATATATCTAAATTCATAATAAAATCCCTGTGTGTGTCCATGTGTCAGGGTTAGGGTTGTGTCCTGTGTGTGTGTATGTACTGGTTGTGTCTTGTGTGTGTGTCCTGTGTATGTCCTGGTTGCATCCTTTGTGTGTGTCATGTGTGTGTGTGTGTGTCTTGGTCGTGTCCGTGTCCGTCCGTCTCTGTGTGTATGTGTGTTCGGGTTAGGGTTTATCTGACCAAGGACTTGGGGTTGTCCGGAGAGGAGTAGGGTTGACCGAGGAGGGGGTAGCCGGAGAGGAGGGGGGTTGACTGAGGAGGGGGTTACAGAAAAGAAGGAGGAGCCCGGTTGAGAGGGAAGCCCAGTGGAGAGGGAGCCCGGTGTAGAAGGGAGCAGGAGTGGTGGCCGGAGGGGGAGCCCGTACGATGGCCGTAGGAGAGGGAAGATGCAGCGATGGCTAGATAGGAGGGGCGGCAGAGATGGGAAATTTTCGATTTTGGAATTTTTTTGATTTTGGATAAAAATAATAAGGGGAAGTTGCTTGGGTTTATTAAAATTTTAGCGACTCCGAATACCGACATTGGTAAACGTTGCAAAAATTAAAAAAAAAGGCGAATCAACATGTAAATTATCGCTAAAGGTCGCTAGTCTCAAATAATAGCGACTTCTAGCGGTGTCTGTTTCACTAACACTAACAGTATATGTTAATATTCGGTGCATCATCAGGTCCAAAGTCCATGCGCATCAGCGAGGAAAAGCTTTGGTGCATCATAAGGACAGTCCATGCGCGTCAGCATAAAAGAGCCTAGGCGCATCCTCAGGGTGGTGGTCATACATCCACACCCATGCGCTTCAGCAGAATAGTTTGAAGCGGGCAATAAAGTGTCTGTGCAACTACCAAAGCAGCAGATCACCCACCTGTCAGTTTTAGTCGCACGTCGGTGTCCGTCGTCTCGACAGCAGGGAACTCCTCGACGTTGGCCTCAATGGGCTTCTTGCCCTTGCCTTTGCCTCGGCCGGTACCACTACGGGGAGTCTTGGGGGCCATCTCTCAAAACTTAGAATTTTGTTTGAGAAGAAAAGCTTTTAACGAGGAAGAAGAGAAGAAGAACTTATTTCTCTCTCCACAGACGCCTATTTATAGGCTCAATCCTCGCACGTGAACCGATAAAAGCATGGCGTCAGCATCTCTTCGAGTTTCGTGAAACTAACGGCTGCATATCTTCTTAAAGAGATCATCATTAATCTTTTGGAGTTCGAAGCGTTAACTGATTTTCATTTAAATCAAGGAGGATATACGAGGGCATAGCCATGTACGGAGCGGCCATGTGCCCAGACAGGGCATGTGCCCAAAACATCTACTGCCCATGCTTCTTGGTTCAAAGTATTCCAAAACTTGGCAGAAAGTTTTGAAAACTTTGAAGTGGGTCTTTTAGAAGCATGAAATTTCAGGCGCATCCAAGATCAGAAACTCTTATGCGCTCCAAAGCAGTATGCACCCCCAAACATCATGCGCCAAAGACAGAATGTTGACAAATCAAAAGACAACAAAGAAAAGAGGCACATGAAGATTAGATTTTTTATTTTTTTCACATGAAAGTCTATTACATGTCCAAACTCTTTGTGACAACAAAAAGTCTACTACAAAGAAAAAGCCTAAACTATAGCTAGGCGCATCACTTTGATGTTTCAGCTAGGCGCATCACTTTGATGTCTCAGCATAGGCTCATCACTCCTCCTTATCAGAGCGAATCACTTCCTCGTCAACGCATGAGTGCTTTGGCTAATGAAGCACTTATTGAGCAGAATGTGGGTTGGCAATCAATCCAAACCCGGTGGCTCTTCCAGCATAATAGAAGTCGGGGCACGACGATCCTGATCTTTGGATGCAATAGGCACCCAACGCCATCTCGTAGAAGAATACTGCTACAAGGGGTTCGAACATAAGCTGTTGTGTCTATATCTCTCCTGGCGCATCTCAGTCTTCTGAAGGAGTTCATCGTCAAAGCTTCTTCGAACAAGGAGATCCACAGCCCATATAGTACAATATCTTGCCAAGGAGGAGGATCGGTCGAGTTCATCTTCATTCGAGAAGTTAAGTGAAATGAAAAGCAAACTCTCTCTCACCGCTGCTATTCACAGGCCAGGGCAAATCAAACCCATGCGCCAAGTGGCAATTTCCCAAAGTTAGTGCAATGAACTTGCATTAACGGTGATGAATTTGCCACCTCAAATTCAGCTAAGTCAAAAAATCATCAATTCGAGTCTCAGAAGAATCGACAAAGCTGACCAAAGGAGATGCGCTACATAGCGGATGCGCTCCTCAGCATCATGCGCCCCATATCGATGCGCCTAGTGACGAACGGACAGATGCGTCCATATAAGCTCGTCACTCATCAAGCATTTAATGCTATGTGACAGAACAATCATCACGCTTCCTGAAGAATGAGCAGTTCTCAGCTTTTGTCGAAAACGAAGAGCCGCCGACGTCAGGATCATCATTACTTATTTTATCGATTACAGCTTTGCTCCGCTACGCGACTGACAGATCACCCGCATGCACATCCGCAGCCATGCGCCTAAAGTAATGCATGCGCCTCAAAAGCTATGCACCCAGACTTGCTTTTGACTCCTAAAAGTCATGAGCCAAGTCTCTTCATGTGCCAGATCTTAGGTGCATCCAGACAGATCATCCTGTACCAAATTCGTGATCTTTGATCCATGAACACGCACCACATGTCATTGTCTCAGATCTGCCTATGAATGGGTGCCAACCACCCAAGATCTCAACAACAACCGAATCTTAACAACTGCCACGTGTCAGCTCTACCGCAACTAAATAGTACAATTCAAACAGATTTAGCTCCAGCTCCCTGGCACATCGTCCATACGCCCAAAGATGTCAGCCACGTGGAATCCCTACGTGCAAGTTCTCCATGTGTGCATCGCATATGCACACATAAGAAGATCATTCTGTTGCCTATAAATAGAAGGATCATTTCTTCATTCAACCTCTCCAATCTCCAAGCTCGAAGCCCCACTTATTGAACATTTTTTAACCACTTCAGCATCGAGAGCACTTGCAAGAGTACCAATCCTCTTCAAGTCACTGCTCGTTCTAAAGCATCCCAGACTTTCAAAGAGTTTGAGATCGTCGTCAGATAGTCAACGGAGTCAAAAAATTACCACTCGCTCTATCGCCACGGTTCCCAGACAAAAACAAAAGTGTACTCCTAGGATTACATCTAAATCCTACATTGTACTCTATTCTATTTGTAATTAAATTCAAAGTTCGATCAAACAACTTGTCTTAATGGCAAACAAGCTGGCGACTCTGCAGGAGACCACTTTCTTCTCTAATGAGAAGGTCAGATCGCTGTCTGACGACAACAAGCTCGGATCCTTCCACAAGACGCTTGTGGTATGCCTCAATCAACAGGCGTACGAGGAGTTCATCTCTGAAGGCAGTACAAGTCCTTCGAAGTGGATGCCAAAGCTGAAGAAGACCCGCCAAGTCTGTGTGCGCAAAGGCGATGTGCCTAGCACCACCAATAAAGGGGCTACGCCGCCGCAATCCTCGCTTCCTGCTGACGTTCTCAGCAAATAAGACATTGTCGCTGGTGCAACACATCTGCCAGGGAAGCGCAGTGTTGACTTCAGCTCTTAACCTTCTTCTTTCCAGTTGAAGAAGATACACCGATGGAACTAGGGCGCAGTCAGTCTCCCGCACATGAGCTTTAATGTGCAGGAGAAAACATCTATCGTTGACATAATCACTTGCTGTCATGGCGAGGAAGAATTGGATTCTGAGTACTATGCACCTTTACGGGCTAGTATGAAGAAGTCTAAGGTAACACGGGCTATGCGCCCCAAACGTGCTATGCCAACAGCAAACCAGAAATGCGTGCTGAAAGTCATGCGTGCAGCTGATGGTAAGATGTACAAAGTTGACTCGGGTTCTTTGTCACCAGCAACGAGTCAACTCCTGAAGTCCCCTTCCTACTTGGGTGCATCCCCTGCACATGGAACCAAGCTGGGTGGGGCAAATCTTGCGGCTTCAAACCCATGCGCTCATGTTGGCTGCGCGCATGAAGTGGGTTCATGTCGTGATGCATGTTATTCTTCCACCAATGATCCGGGCGCATTTCATGCGTTGGAACCGGATCAGGGGGCATAACATTCACATAATCACCCCAGCGCTTGGCCCTGCCATGCGCCTGAAGGGGATACAAATGTGAAACTCTCCTTACACGATCTACATAATGTGATCACCCAAAGACGTAGATCGGAAGAGAAGACCTCCATGTACGATGTGCCCCTCGTGGGGCATACTTTTGCTATAGTCACCATCAATTGCTGCTATTATAAAACAACGGTGTACTAGCAAGGCGGTCTGTATTCTAGCGACTGCAACCAGCTGCACCTATCCGATATCGCCTCGGAAAAAGAATGCCAATCGACGATGAGACAGTACGCCCGGTCACCTCGTGCCATGTTGTCTCCAACTCCCATGCATCAGGAAGAAAAATAAACACAACCAACTCCTTGACCTCGGCTGGTCCATCGAAAAGCCGATCGAAGAAAAGAAAAGCAGTAGTCTCACCAACCGGGGTATTACAGAATACTTGGTTGAGAAGGCAGGCTTCAGCAATGATGCAAGCTGGGGCTAATCAGACCCAGACTATCCAAGATAACCCGTCGTTCGAAGATAACGGCATCGACCAAGGAACTGACACGGATGTAGCTGGGGGTAGCCAGTACAATACGTCAGAAGAAGAAGCTCTTAGGTTAAACTTCCCATAAGAAAGCGAGGCTGAAAGTGAGGCATCGACCGATCCATCCACTTCTACCAATGTCATGCACGTCTACATGGCAGGGGGTGGCGACAAAGAAGAAATAAAAGGTTCAGCCCCGGATCTTGTACGGCACATGGATACCTTGGAAGATGGCCTCAAGACCCTCTCCACCACCATGCAATCTTTGACCCCAATGGTGTTTGAGATTCAGAATACTCTGACTTCTCAAAGGGCACCTGCATCTACTAGTCCTAATCCTAGGGCTAATGGAGAGTCAAGTATACCCCCTCAACGGGTATCTTCAGGGACAGATCATCATACTGTACCTCGGTCGTCAGCTCCTTCGGGTCCCAAGCTTCACACTTTACCTCTTTCACCTGCCCCTAGCTTTACGAAGGAGCTGGTTAAGGTGGTGAGAGATTTGCGCGATCGCTTTGAAGCACGAAATAAATAGGAGGAATGCCAGAAGCTTAGGATTCGGCAACCTTATCCTCCCGAATGGAACAAAGTGGTTTATCCCCCCAAATATAAACCACAAACATTGACACCATTTGACGGGCTGTCGATATCTGATCTACTTCCATTCTGTGACGGGACATCTCCTAAAGGAAGATGCCTTGCGTACAAGTTTGTTCGTCGGGGCATTGAAGGGAGTCACCTACGACTTGTACTACAGTCTCCCTGACAACTGCATATCCTCCTTCGACGACTTAATGCATATGTTCCTTGACCGATTCTACGACGGAGGAAAAGATATGACAATGTCGTCTCTGATAGAAGTGGTCCAAAAGCAGAATGAGATCGTTCGAGCTTTCATCGAGCGTTTCCGACAAGCATATTTAAGGTTGCCTCCGGGTATACCAGAACATGTCCTGATAGATTCATGAAGCATAAATATGACGCCTGCGATCAAGCTCTGGCTTGATTCTGCCTAGCCTCTAGATTGGAGTTCGCTAATCATCGATGCCGAAAGTGTCGAGAAGAAGGCACGTGACGTACGGCTTTTGGGGGTTAGTTTTCCTACGTTCGATGACAAAGGAAATACGCTGCCGCCAACAGCAATGGGCACAAACCGAAAGGAAAGCATGCATTGACTGTTTATACCTCAAAAAGTACACAAGGGCCCGCTCAGAAACCACTGCCCGTACTAAGACTAAAGGAGGTTTACTCCTTCAATGACGAAGACACCCTGCAACTCTTCGAGATGCTGAAGCAAAGCGACAAAATCAAGTTGCCTGACCCAAAGCATCCCGACAAGGTTGA
Source organism: Iris pallida (assembly GCA_029216955.1). NCBI lineage: Eukaryota > Viridiplantae > Streptophyta > Magnoliopsida > Asparagales > Iridaceae > Iris > Iris pallida. The sequence continues at coordinate 43,927,683 of JANAVB010009596.1, forward strand.
CAGGGTAGGCGACCCGAGGTACTGTCACTACCATCGATTCGTCGGGCATCCGACTCGAGACTGCTACATCTTGAAGAACTACATACAATGCATGAATAATGTGAACATCCTCTCGCTTAATTATGAGGAGAAGACAGTCTTAGCCAACATGGTGTCTCTCCAGTTCGACACCTTGCCACCTACTAAAGCTCAAGATGGCGTCGTCCCCATCCCAAAGGCAACAATAAAAGTAATCAACCTTCCACCAACTCGTGACAATGTGAGTGGAGTAATACCACTTACGACGTCCCGAGAAAAAATCATGTCGGTCCACCAAGATCTAGCTCCAGAATTGACTCAACCGGAGGTATATCCTACCTCCAAAACCAAAGACAAGAAGATCAAGTCTTGCCGCATAGTTACTTTCTTCCCTGAGGAAGCCCGTCATATTTTGACGCGCTTATAGCAGAACGTCCAACAAGAGGAGGCTTCGGTTGAAGTGACGCCTCTTGTCACTACTACGGCTTCCCAACGGGAGGGTTCATCCCAACTTCCAGCAGTCGACAAACAGAAGCAGAAAGAAGCTCGTTTCGACAGGCCTCTACGAAAAGACAATGTCGTGGGGTTTACTAAACCCCACAACTTTGACATACTGGCACAACTCGCTAGTACTCCGGCTCGATTATCCTTATTTGAGCTCCTCCGACTATCCTAAGATACTCGAGAGGCTCTATGTAAAGCACTGATGGATGCTGAGTCCTTTATCAGCCAGGTCAAGCAGCCTGAAGAAGATCCAACAACATGTCCACACTGCCATACCATAGAGGAAATCATCCCCAACATGACATGCTACTCAAGAACAACCGATATAACAGACCGCTGTATTACATAGGGTACGACGGTGCCATCAAGGTGGATCGGATCCAGATCGACCCAGGGTCTTCTCTTAACATTATCCCTCGGACTCTGTTCGATATTGGGGATCCCGATGCATCGCCTGACTACATCCAACACTACAATCAGCGGCTTCAACGCTAACAAGAGTGAACCACTGGGTAAGATCTGGCTGAAGTGTCATATCGGTGATCTCCAGGCAGAGGTGACTTGCTATGTCGTGGATGCTGACATCAACTATAACATCCTGTTGGGGTGGCCATTGATAAATGAATACATGGTGGTGCCATCTACTCTCCACCAATGCATGAAATACGTGTCCACCAACGGCATAGTCAGGACGGAGTTTGCTGATGACGATCCCTTCAGAGGAATTGAGGCCTTTTTACCGACTCCAATCTGTACAAGTCAATTCATTTGGATGATAAAACCAACGATGCCGATGACGAAGTAGAAGCTGAAGCAGAGCCCGATACTAAAGCATAAATGATGACTGGCGTCCCTCTGAAGGTGCGACACAAGGAGAAACCTCCCCAAGCATCGGCCCCTATCGTAGTTAAGATACGCGGGAAGGCACCAGCATTTCCGATTGAAACAACAACTGAGGCCCCTTTGAAGATACGACTCAAAGGGAGACCTCCCCAAGTGTCAGCTCCTATTGTAGTAAAGCTGCACGAGAAAGCACCAGTCTCCAAGGCGCCAGCTGAGGCACCTCTCAAAATACGACTCAAGGGCAAGCCTCCCCAATTGTCGATACCCCTAGTGGTCAAGCTATGAGGGAAAGCCCCAATATCTTTCTCAGCATATGCCCAAGAGCCAATATGGGTCAAACTCTCGATGAACTCTCTCGAATCGTCCAAGGCTACTCCGGTGCTTACTATCGAAGAATTAGGAGAGTACATATCTGCCAATGTTGACACCCCGTCTCTTGATGAAGTAATTCCCCGGGACAAGATCTCGTATTTTATCAATAAAATGCTATCTTTGAATTATTCTAGTTTTCCATATTGGAATGCCATGTATACTCTAGATAATGCCTTGCAGTCATTACAAACACAAATAACGACTGTAATCATGTAAATTGAGTCATCCTTGTAGAAACATGGAAAATATGGGGTTCATACGGATCACAACTGACCGTATGAGTACTTTGGAACAAATTGATCCGCATAAAGAAGAGCCGCATGACAGACTCAGCATGCCCCCTACGGCCCATCTTCACCAGACTGATTTGGGCCGCAGAAAGAATAGTTACTTATGCGGCCAAGCTGATCAACCCTTCTGATAAAGCTGGCAAACTCTGTCAAAATTGGCAAGACTGACAGCTCTGACAGCTCTGACAACTCTGATACTCTGACAAAAAAGAAGATAAGATGTGATCAGAACAAAATGTCATGTCACCAGACTAGACATGGCCATACGGCCAAAAGGACTATGACCCGAGCCGCATGAACCTTATGCGGCTCAATCTATGCGCTTCATGCGGCCAAGAGTAACTGCAATCTAAGCTGCATGAGCTTTATGCGGCCCAGAATATAGAACCTATGTGGCTCAAAAGTCTCCAAGCTACATGCGGACTAAGGAAGACTGCGACTTAAGCCGCATGAGTCTTATGCAGCCCAGCATGGCCAAACACTGAAAGGCCTATGCGGCACAAAATGACTAAAGCAGATTAATCCTATTTACGATGGGATACGTGGCAGGCTGACCAAGTCTAAATCACCCAGATTTGCTGCAACAATATCTAAACAAGTCACCAGCTGGTGGCCAAAGAGTGGGTCTTTATGTGATATTGTAGCCACGTGGCCACGTGGCCATCTATGCGGCTCAAAACATATATCACTATAAATAGCAGGGTACCACACCCATGCAAAAGGCTGGCAACCTACGAAGGGCAATTTCTTCAAGAGCAAAGATCGTGTCAGATAGTCCAAGGAGTAAGGCAGAGTTGCTACACTTTCCCGAGCCTCTATCGTCATCCCCCAGAATCAAAACTAAATAATTGTACTTAGATTATTTCCTAGGATTTTTTTCTAGGCTTTCTCTTGTACAAGCGAGTTTGCAATCAAGTTCAATTCCTCTGTAATTTTTTGTGCTTTATATTTAATGACAAATACGATGGCGACTCTGCTGGGGAAATCATTCTCTTCTGATGAGAAGTTGGTGACGCAATCTGACGCATCCAAGCTCGGCTCCACGCAATAAATGCTCGTGGTTCGATTTGAACAACGAGCATTCGAAGAAATGCTCTCTGAAGGAAGTGCCATCCCATCGTAGAAGCGAGCCAACCCAAAGAGAACTCACAGGATGTCAAAGCCCAAAACTGTTGCCACCGACCAAGTTCTCGAAGAAGCTCCTTCTGTGGCCAAAGACGGTGATCAAGACTCTCCCGCGGCCTTGCCTCCGACTGCAGAGAACCCCATTATCCCCAAATCCAGCAAAGAAAAATACTACGATGCTTAGTTTTTGGGGGCACAAGGGAAATCCATACGGACGAGGAAGAGGCCGCATAAGAGAGATGGGCAGATGACTCATACGGCATCTGACTCTGGCTGCAGACAGATCGCCCATGCGGCAACCAACTCTGGCCGCAGGCAGATCGCCCATGCGGCAGCTAACTCCGGCCGCAGGCGGATCATCCATGCGGCAGCCAATCCTAGCCAAAGACAGATTATCTCATGTGGCCCTGTCAGAAGCTCTGTGTTCGACCGTCTCTTATGCGGGCTTGACTCTATGCGGCCCATTGAGAATGTGGGATATTCCAATATGGACTCTTCTTATTATGTGCCCTCAGGTGCTAAATTGAAGACATCTAGGGCAGTACGGGTCCAATAGGCCCAGTCAACTGTCCATGTTGCTGACCGTCAGCGGACATCGTTAACTGTTATATGGGTCCCTGATGGAAAGTTGTACAGAACCACCCGCGTCCAGTCCCCCAGGGCTAACAGGCAGGGTGGGTCTCAAAAATCTTCCTCCAACGATCGAGAGGAGTGCTTTTACTAGCCTCAGATCAGGGAGCAAACATGATACCTACGCACCCGTGTGCTCGGAATACCTATAACGCCCCAGTCCCAAAATACGTAGGACTAGGAACGTAGACATGCCAGCTGTACTCATACGAAGTACACTCCAATATATGGAAACCTCGTATGAATACATAAGCTGTAAAATGCAGTAGAACCATAACTAATCTCATCCACACAACATAAAAGAATAGAAGATATCATATAATCAACTATGAAATTGTCTTGATACAATGTGTTGGGCGGAGACAAATCCACTACCAACAAGTAAAGGAAAAATACATGGAAAATGAAATAAGTTTGGCGAGCGAAGCGAAGACGATCCAAGTGCAATCATCCTCGAAGAAATAGCGAGGATCACGGCTAGAGCTAGAACACCTGCGAAAGACAATAGCACAAACCTGGAGAGATAACCAGGTCCTCAGAGGGACGTAACAAGACACATAATATCATGCCATATAAACTGAATAAATATTGCTCAAATAAATAAGTCAATTGAATTATAACATGGTCCAATACACACCTATTGAACGAGCGTACCATCCCTCCAACCAAACAAGGACAGGAGATGGTAAACTAATTCACGACGATGTATCTTTCCATGCTATGAATCCAATATGGTATCCGGACCCCAACAAGGTTCAATACCTTCTCATCGAAGTAGTAAGTCACGCCTACAACCAAACAAGGACAAGATGTGACGAACTAATCCGCGATAAGTTATTGTTCCAAGCCATGGTCAGATACAAGTACCCAAACCAAAATTACTCGTACCTAACGGATAAAGGTGCCTAACCGTTCTAAGTAAAATATAGTTAAGAACAATCCTTTCTACGCATGGGCCCTGGCTAATAGGATCGGCATAGTCCTCCCTTGGGGCACTAGAGGCCCAATCAATAAGAGCGTAACGTTCCGCATAACGTCAGTGGCCGTCAGTAATCATGGGTAAGCTGACCCACGTCTCCTGCGGAGCTCACGGGTTACAAAAGGAAAAGTCCATCGAAGCCCATACGCTAAGGAATTGTCCTTCCCGCCCAATGCCTACTCTGTTGTATCGACAACAGTAAACCTCTATAACCGTTAAGTCAAACTAAGCATGCAACCTCTATTAGCGGTTATTCCTATCGCACGGCTTGTACGTACTGGTGGCCAGCCAATCACGTACGTTCGTGTTCTACATGCGACACATAACTTCGTGGTATAACGTGTTAAGGCCATGAATGTAACACACAAAGGTGGTCCCTTAAATCTAAGTTTAATGTGTAAGAAAAATAATACATAGCAGGAAATATAAATGAACAGTAAGTTCAAACAGGTTACGCCATGTATCATAGTTTATTTTGCATAAAGAAAATAAATAATGCATGAAATATGAGCTAAAATAAATAACAGCAAATAGCAAGGTGTCTTGCCTGGTAGTACGCCTGATGTGCTGCGATAATCAATGTGGCACGAACTTCGACTTTGGTGTAACAACTATGCAAGGTGACCTCTGATGGTGGCACGGTCAGTTCCATTGGGTCCAGAAGGGTCAAATTAGTTAGGGTGGATAGGAGGAAGGACATAATTGGCAGGAGGATAGGAAACATGGGCCTAGTAACCAAGGGAGATGGGTGTGAATAATTCATATAGGAGTTTCCGGGAATCTTTATAATATTTGAAAATATATATTTATTAGTAAAATAGTTTTTAGATAAATGTTTGAAGAAGCATTAAAATCGCTTTTAGGCAAAACTTTTACTTCTACAAAAAAATATCGATTTACGACAGAAACCATATTAGTTAAAACAAATCTTGTTCAAAGCTATATATTTTCATTAACTAAAGTTGAGAAATATTTATAAAATATTGAAACTATATATTTTTACTAGTCAAGAGTAAATTAATGCCAAACAATACTTTCTAGGGTAGTCCATAAAATGGATAAAATGCTTAATAATATATTCAAAATCGCTAAACGTTCCAAGCCTAATAATATATCTATCTAAATTTTATTTCCGAGAAATCTTATAACAAAATACTAATAAACAAATATATATATATATATATATATATATATATATATATTGATAAAATATATATATATATATATTATATATATATATATATATATATATTAAAGAATTCTAACA